>OU911038.1:3162500-4362500 GCA_918358695.1 Melinaea menophilus ssp. n. AW-2005 | reverse complement strand
TTATCATTTAATAATGGCTGTTAACAAAATAGTTTCTAGCATTTTACATAAATATACATATATACATACATAAATATTCCAGATAACGTTTACTTTATTTTATTTTCTTTTTAAAAACACCGTACCGTAAGTACTATACTACATTCACTATAACGGCTATATTCTCGAGTGAAAGTAAGCAGTACAATATAACAAGACTGTTTTTTTTCGACACCTCCGGCAAATACTAAGGGACAATAAAATAAATAAATGATGTTAAGTGAATATAGCTGACATTAATATATTTTGCCAATATATTTATTTCATAATAATGAAAACATTCCTTTTAAAATAAATGTGTACAGTACACCTTATTTCTTAACTAATATAACACAAAATTCAAATCTAACTACAGTTTTCATTACTCTGTAGCTTTCGAAACTTAGGAGTGGAGAACATTACCAGTTTGCGCAAGTTTACACAATCTGAGACAACATTGGTTCACTTTCTTTATACTTAAAAACAAATACAACTTCACACACGTTAGTTCATTTAGCAAAGCAACAACGTTGTGTCGCTGATGTTCAAGTTAGACTGGATTGTGGATTTTTATTTTTATATTAGTAAAATATAAATAATTTAAATAAGCTTAATAAAGACAGTATATATATATATTTTTTTTTATAAAATACTTAAATATCATTATTCATTTTATTGATGTTGATTAAATTTGGAAAACAATATCATTTTATGATAGATTAAATTAAATACGTATTGGTTTTTAAAAGTAAATATAAAATATAAATCCAGTTTTTGGCATATTTAAGGCTCATGAAGTGGTTGTACCACGGGTATACTAATAACTTGTAAGACTTAGTTAAATTTCTAGTATGTACTACGAAAGGGCTCTTAACCCTAAATCTACTTTCTATTTACTTGCTTCTCCATCATATACTGATTAATCAGAACTTTCTTTGACTCCTTACTTACTTATTCGAAGAACATTTTCAAGGATTTTTACCCACAAGGCAAATTATTTTGGATTATAATATTGTATATTATTTACAAAATACAAATATTCTATAATATTTTATATAAAAACGTAGTTATTTGATTGTTCTTTAAGAAATTCAGAATTCTCTGTTTTGTTTTGTACTCTAATGTGCTAATATTCATTAAGAGACAGTTGTTATACTAAAACTACTGTAAGATATATTAATTTAGTTCTATGTGGACTTGTATATACTGTTCTTGTATCTTGCACTTCCATCTCTCAAGAGACCTGAGTTGGTTATTTCTATATCATTATAGCCTCCTACAATATATTCAATGCTTGACTTCGTACTTATTGCAGTGAGGAAGAGGAGTGAGGAATGTGTAGTACATTCCTCACTCCTCTTCCTCACTTTAAAGTATTAAAAAATTAAATATTAAATAAATTGAAAAAAAATTAAATATCAAGATCAAGATATTTTATATGTTGTAAAATAGTAGTTATATAAATTATCTATTCTCTAATTTCATTATTCAAGAAATTTACAGATACATATTTATACTGTTTGTTTTTTTTAAGGAAAAATCAGAATGAAAGGTATCTACTATATTATTAAATGCTTTTATTTAACTTGACATGTATCGGATCAAATCTTGTAACGCGAAATTTTAAAACTCAGACTCAATGAATTTCGATGAAAATTAGAGCACATGTTCGGCTCCGGTGACAATACAAGTAAATGGGGTTACCCGAAGAAAACATCCCCTTTTGACCCCTGTTTGCCACCCCTACGTGTTTTTACTCGCGTTTTCGACCATATTTGCCGAATTTTATTGTCTTAAATGTATTGTATTTTTAAAAAAATGCTTTTTAAAAAATTAAATTTTTTAAAAAGCATTTTTAAAAAAAAAAATTATTTATACAGTTTGATTGATGTCATTGCCCAAAAAAGAAATTAAACCTTTTATTTTTATAATCAAAAGCTGAATGGTATTTATACATTTTTTTTTTATTTTTTTTTTATACTTTCTAGGTTAATGCTTGACTACATTCCACCTGATGGAAAGTCAAAATGTAGTCTTAGATGGTAAATCGCATTAACTTAATAACCTATTCCCTCTTCTCTTGAAGACGCCCACATTGTATTCAGACGGAAAAACCGACGCAGGCAAGCTGTTCCAGTCCTTCGCTGTGCGAATTAAAAAAGACGAAGCAAAGCGCTTCGTTCGGACAGGGGGAATGTCCAAAACGTAAGGATGGATACCTGCCGTGCGTCGGGACGTCCTGTGATGGAAGGGGGACGGAGGAATTAAGTCGTGTAATTCCAGCGCACACTCACCAAAATGTATCCTATAGAATACTGAGAGGCTAGCAATTCTACGCCTGTGTTCAAGGCTGTGGAGGTTGGCTTCTATCAATTCGGGATCGCCTATAAGCCTCTTTGCTCGCCTCTCAACTGAGTCCAGAACCGCAAGATGAGACTTTGCGGCACCAGCGAATATGTGACCACAGTACTCTACACACGACCGGATCTGTGCTTTGTATAATACAAGAAGCTGTCCCGGTGTAAAGTACTGACGGACCTTCGCAATAACGGCAAGCTTCCCTGCAGCTGCTCTTGCTCTGGACTCAATACACCGACCAAAGTTGAGGTTCGAGGAAATCTCTAAGCCTAACAACTGTAGCCGGTCACTGTATTTCAAAGATACACTCTGGAAAGTAGGAGCCAAGGTGAAAGGGCTCCTTTTGGCGGTGAACAGACACGTCTGCGTTTTGGTGGCGTTGAATTTGACAAGATTGGCATTGCCCCATGCGGAGACTGCCTGAAGTTTGTCATCCAAACGTTGCAACATGGCTTCTCTTTCTGACTGTACTTGATCTCTACTAGCCCGACTACTCGGCAGGTATCTTTCTACAACTGTTCTGTCGTCTGCATACCCATAGATACCGGGCTTCAGCAGATCGTTGATGTGCAGCAGAAAAAGAGTTGCAGAAAGAACGGACCCCTGAGGCACTCCGGCATTAATTGTCAAGGGTTCCGAGGAAGACCCGTCGACAACTACTCGGAGAGATCTCTGGTTGAGGAAGTCCGTTACCCAGCCGATCAGACCAGGAGATATGCCGTACGCTGAAAGCTTGCTTATAAGGTTCGCATGCCAGACCCTGTCAAATGCCTTCGAGACGTCCAGAGAGACGGCGACCGCTTCTCCGTTATTCTCGATGGCCTCGCCTAAAACGTGCTGTTACAACCCCAAATAGTAAGGGTAACTGCTGACTACTAGTATTACCCCTTCCGCTAGCTTGCTTTATCAGCAGTCTAGCCTCCTTTTAATTAACAATAACTTTAACGCCCAGTTAGTCTGCATTAATCCTCATTCCGGAACGGTTGTCTTTTGATAAGGTTTTAAAATCCTTGTATTGTGTTAAAATTAAATCCTACTAAACTATTTAATTGACACACAATTAAATAGTTTTTTTTTAAAATCTAAATCCAAAGACCCGGATAACATTTTGGTGGCAGCGGTGGGATCCAGAAATTCCTAGTGCCGTTCCGCAGACTCGCGCCGGATCCCGCGAAATCAAAAATCCAGTGTTGGTGAACTGTTTGTGTTTAAAATAAAAAACCATAAAAGTGGAAATCTTTAAATAATAAATTAAGTGTGAGTGAGTGACACCTACATCTTGGTGTATCCTTTCCTACCTGGAAAGATCCATGTCCTATGAGTAAGGACACCTGCAATCTTACCTTCGCAAGTCGTCGCCGCATTCCATCCGGTGATCATCGCATCCCATTCGCATTCGTCGTGCATCGGAATGTTCTCAATCATCGCGTTCTTATCGGCCGCCCACGCATTAGTCATACAGTAAGTCTCTGGTCATTGTTTAGATTTATATTATTTAGAGTTCCTTTGGCATACTTGTAAAACCTTTTTATTTAATTTGTGTTAATACTAATTGTGTAATTAATTAATATGATTTTATGAACCATTTCACTTTCTTAGCTGGCTCTGTTTAATTATGTTAAGTACTAAAACTGAAGAGCCCTCTTTTGATAAGTCAGACGAACCTACGGAAACTAAGGGTAGAACATCCCGCCAACCATCTCCGTTTTCTAGAAGTACTAGGTCTAAATCTAAAATTTCCGAGATGGATATTAACGCTCTTCTTAAATTTATTAAACCATATGACGGGAGTAGGGAACACTTAAATGCGTTTATTATCATATGTACTAATGCGATGGATCTAGCGTCCGACGTCCAAAAACCCATGCTCTTCAAATATATTATTAATTCATAAGAAGGTAAAGCCGCAACCACCTGCGCAATTAAAGAATTTAGTGATTGGGGTCAATTAAAAGAATTCTTAAAAACCCAATTCAGCGAACATAAACATTATACACACTTACTAACCGAATTACAGGAAAGTAGACAGGGTCATAACGAAACTGTAAGCCAATTTTCCCTTCGCGTAGAAACTGCACTTTTTAATTTATTAACAGAGATTTCGTTAGCAAATTACCCTCAGAAAGAAATCCCTGGTCGAATAGCCAGGAGGATATCCATGGAGGACCTAGCCCTTCACCATTTCCTAATGGGGTTGCTACCTAGAATCTCAAATTTAGTCAGAGCCCGCAACCCCAAGAATTTAAATAGTGCAGTGAATTTGGCTATGTCAGAAGAAAAAATACAGAATAGCCAGTTTGCTAAGCGAAACCTTCCTCAATCACAACCAGGTAGTTCATCAAAGAATCATTATAATCAACGATCATATAATAAACCAAACTCCAGTAATTATCCTGTAAGATCATTCCCAAGAGTTTCTCCGAACAATATGAGCATGACCAGAACTCCAGGTCCATCGACTTTTTGTCGATATTGTAAAGCTACCGGTCATGATATCAAAGATTGCGAGCTTCGTATAGCAAATAATAATCGCCGCAATCAAAATCCAAGTTCATATCATCAGGTGGCTCACGTAGAGGAAAATACCGATGTCCCTGGGAATGATTACTCGAATGAACAAGATCCTTTAAACTAATAAAAGCCTCGTCTCAGTGTCGTTCGAGGCAACTATCAAAAACCGACACCAACTGCATCCCCAGATCCGATGATCTTAAAATCTACGAGATAAATATTGATACAACAAAAAGGTTGTTACCTCACGTCCTGATGGATTCTCCTGTCGCGGAAATACCGCTTTCCTTACTTGTCGATTCCGGCTCGGCAATCTGTTTACTGAAACAATCCTCTATCAGTAAACATCCTAGGCTTAATAAAGAGCCGATTAAACTTAAGGGTATCGACCCTGGCGATGAGCCTACGACCACTGAAGGTCATTTCCAATTAAAACTAAAGGTATCCAAAAATTCGTCCATACCTTTTAAATTCCATGTCATAAAAGACATTAACCTACCATACGATGGTATCATAGGCACAGACTTCCTAACAACATTTGGTTGCCAAATCGATTATACCAAAGATATATTAAAAATTGGTAATCAAAACATAAAATTACATTTTTCTAAACCTTTTTATGTCATTCCTCCTCGCACTGAATCTGTCATCGAGTGCTCAGTCCAAAAAACTAAACTAAAAGAGGGAATTATAACAGATCAACATATATCTGATAACCTACTAGTCTCCAATTGTATTGTCAAAATTAAGGAAAATAACCGAATTAATCTTACTATAGCTAATACTTCAGAAAACTTCGCATATGTCAATCCACATTTAAATTTAACTATTGAACCTCTATGTCATACTTCTTTTCAAGTTAACACAAAAACCCAAAATACACTCGAACGGACAGACCAAGTAATTAAATCCCTTAGAACTGATCATCTTAATCGAGAAGAAAGATCTACTCTCGAAGAACTCTGCTCCGAGTTCTCGGATATTTTCCATCTTTCCGATGATCAATTAACCCATACATCAGCTATTGAACACCATATTAAAACAAACAATAATATTCCAGTACACACCAAGTCCTATAGATTCCCGGAATGCCACAAAAGAGAAGTGGAAACCCAAATCAGTAAGATGTTAAACGATCACATAATAGAACCATCTTCATCCCCGTGGAGTTCACCGATTTGGATAGTTCCTAAGAAATCGGACTCCCAGGGACAGCGCAAATGGAGAATAGTCATAGATTACCGGAAACTAAACGATATCACCATAGGCGAAACATACCCCATTCCTCAGATATCAGAAATATTAGATCAGCTAGGTAAGAGCAAATATTTTACGACTTTAGACCTAGCTTCCGTTTTCATCAAATCCACATTTCTTCTGAAGACGCACCTAAAACGGCATTTTCAGTCCCACAGGGACATTTTCAATTCAACCGGATGCCATTCGGGCTAAAAAATGCCCCATCCACATTCCAAAAGCTTGTGAATCATTGTCTTGCAGGTCTTCAAGGTACCAGATGCTTTGTTTACCTTGATGATATTGTGGTCTATTCCTACAACCTGATCTCGCATATCCAAAACTTAAAATTGATATTCCAGAGAATTCGCAATTTCAATCTAAAGCTACAACCGGAAAAATGCGAATTCCTTAGAAAGGAAGTTACTTATCTAGGGCACATTATCAGCCAAGATGGCGTTCAACCTAACCCAGATAAGGTGAAAACCGTCACAAATTTTCCTACGCCTAAGTCTCCGAAAGACATTAAATCTTTTTTAGGCCTTGTCTCATATTATAGGCGATTTATACAAGACTTTTCAAAATTAGCTAAACCCTTGACCAGCCTTCTCAAAAAGGATGTACCCTTTATATGGGAAAATTCCCAGCAATTGTCATTTGAAAACCTTAAGAACAAATTAGTTTCTGCTCCTATATTAGCTTATCCTGATTTTTCTCAACCTTTTATTCTCACTTGTGACGCCTCAAACTACGCGATATCCGCTATTCCGTCACAAGGTAAAATCGGTCAAGATAGACCCATTGCATTTACATCCCGTACTCTGAATAAAGCTGAATGTAACTATAGCGTAACAGAGAAGGAATGTCTCGCTATAATTTTCGGCACAAAAATATTCCGCCCGTACCTATATGGTAATCGTTTCTCGGTCGTAACAGACCATAAGCCATTACAATGGCTTTTCAACTGTAAAGACCCTGGCTCAAGACTCATACGTTGGCGACTCAAACTAGAGGAATTCGAATATGATATTAAATATAAAAAAGGGAAAATAAATTCCAACCCTGACGCTCTTTCTCGATTTCCGGTTAATCCAGTCCAACCGGAACCTAACTCCATTTCCAATCCCAATATAGAGGAAGAATCATCAGCAGTAGATAAAGACCTTTCAGATCTTCTAATATCTCCGCCCTCGTTTGATCCTGAAGAACTGAACTCACCCACTTTAGACCCTCTTGCCTTGGATGATAATGATATACCCCCATTACCTGAAATAAAACTTAAGCCCAAAGACTTACCTTCTCCCGGAGACTCGGTGACTCCAGACATTCCAACTGCAACTACACCGGCTCCGCACTCAAAAGATAACCCTGAAATTATTAATGACTTACCTGACTTACATGATGACAGCTATCCCACGTTCTTGAAAACAACAGCGCAAAAAGATAATATGAATTTTAATACTGTAATCCAAGAAAATAATGAAGATATAACTAAATCTAAATTTAAAATAATTATTTTACCTACCTCTATAGACCTCGATGAGTCAAATCCATATGTTCAAAATATTATAGATAATATGTCCAACAGCTCGGAAATAATTAACAAAGAAAGATCTTTAAATTCATTCATTTCCTTTGAAAGCAAGGATATGACATATTATTTTCTTTTCTTTAAAGTACATCATTTTGATAAATCCAATTACCCAGACATCTACGAAAGCCTTAAGGCAATCAGAAATGGTTATTAAATTAAATCTAGATTCAAATCCTAATATCTCTATAACAGAATTCAAAAATCCGTTTGATACTCATCAGTATATTAAGATATACAATATGCTTCTTTATTTGTTTAATAATAGTAATATAAATATACATATATACAAAGGCACAATCATATATCCGTCCCTGTCTGAAGTTCCCAAAATACTAAAAGAAAATCATAATATCCCTATTGCCGGACACGTTGGTAGTAATAGAATGCTTAAACGAATCCAAGAAGCTTTCTATTGGAAAAACATGCGAGCTGACATTGAAAATTTCGTTAAAAAATGCACTCAATGCCAAACTAACAAAGCTCTTAGACAGATAAATCGAGCTCCTATGCAGATAACGAGTACATCGACTCAACCTTTCCAACGAATATCCTTAGATGTAGTAGCCTACCTCTACCTGAATCAGGTCCTGCAAAGATAAAATACATTCTGACTATTTAGGACGATCTAACAAAGTTCTCTTCTGCATACCCGACTCGAAGTCTTACTGCAGAAGAAACCAGTGAATGTTTACTTCACTATATTTCTATTTTTGGTATCCCGAAAATGATCCTCACAGACCAGGGAACCAATTTTACATCCGAATTGTTCCGTAAAACTTGTGAATTTCTCAAAATAAAAAATCTCTAGTCTTCCCCATATCATCCACAAACACAAGGGGCCCTTGAGCGCAGTCATTCTACTCTCAAAGAGTATCTTAGATCCTTCGTAGACAAAGAACAATCCAACTGGCCCCGATACGTGTACACGGCTATGCTTACATATAATACTTCCGTTCATTCTACAACTAATTTTACTCCCTACGAACTAATATTTGGAAACAAACCTATAATCCCGAATTCTATCTATGATGAAGCCTCAGGAACAACCTATCCTGACTATGTTCGTATGCTCCAGAATAGGCTTAAGCATTCTAGGGAAAAAGCATTAGATTCTATACAAAAATCCAAATCCAAAACATATTATGACTCTCGTACTCGTCCTGTAAGTTATAAGGTCGGTGACTATGTGTATCTGAAAAACCATTTACGAATGCCGAAAGCGCTTTCACCGCAGTGGAAAGGGCCGTACAAAATCGTTAAAATAAATGGAAATAATACACTTACCCTGCTTATCAATCGACGTCATATCACCCATCACTATGATCAAGTGAAACGGGCTGAAATAAATCCATGACTAGATTTAAATCATACTTACCTTTTATATAGATTGTAGTTTTCCTCCTTAATCCTGAAAAGAAAATAAACTTATTTAGTATAAAAAAAAAATAATATACTTACTATTTTATGTAGACCTTTTCTTTAATCCTGAAAAAGAAACAAAATAAAAAAATTAGTTACTTATTTTAATTATAAATCCTAATTATAGACATAAGTAGAAATAAGCTTACTTACCTTTCCTTAGTTAATTTTATTATATTCAATCATCTTGTTTTATCTTCATTATTTCAAGTAATTCGGTATGGGCACAAGACAATTGGAATTATGTCCAACCTATAACATCAAGCACGGGCCTTTATTTCGACTATTTTGGAAAATTAAAAATAATCAGCGGTCAGTTAGATGTTGTAATACCGTTGGATATTTCCCATTTCCAACCTCACATAACCAATCTCGATCATGCTATACATAACGTAGGCTATTTATGTAAAGAAATTAAAATACAAGAGGCAGAGTGTCAAAGCACGTTAAAACCAATTATTGCTAGACACAAAGATTTGCATAGGGAATTTGATTCCATTTCTTACTTGCTGAACCATCGAAGTAAAAGAGCCTGGGTTGGTGGAATCGGAACAGCCATGAAACATATCTTTGGTACCCTTAGTGAGGATGATGGAATCAGATATGACCAAGCGCTTCGAACCTTCCAAGAAGACAAAAGTAAGTTAGTTTCATTAATAAAAGAAAACATTCTTATCACTAATTCTATAATTTCCTCTTTCAATAATACAATCTATAATATCAAAATTAATGAAACCCACTTAAATGAAGCCATCAACAATCTCTCATCTTTGTCTATAGATCTATTTAATAGAACTCGTAATTTAGAATATCAATCTCATTTCAATATAATTGTCCAAATTTTAGAATCTAATATTTTAACGCTTTCCTTTCAATTAGAAGATATAGTTAATGCTATTCTTTTTAGTAGCCAAAATATTCTACACCCTGCTGTTATAACTCCACAACATAGAGAGTTTATTGATAGTATAAAACATCTTCCTAGTAATTTAGAATTTCCTACTTCTTTAGTTGTAAGTTCTATTCATACCATTTTTAATGTCTCTAGAATTATTTCATATTATTCTAATAATAAGGTTATTTTTGTAATTAATATCCCATTAGTAGCAGTAAGAGAATTTTCTTTGTTTCATGTTATATCTTTACCTATTTCTCATAATGTTAAAGATCCTTCAGTATGATAATACCTAGCCATAAGTATATAGCAATGACCAAAGACAAAGCGCACTATTGTAACCTCGACGATCTGAATGTATGTAGGTCTCTAAATCCGGGAAATTACATCTGTGAAGTGTTAAGTGTTTACGCTACTGATGCAAAAGCATCTTGTGAAAGTGAGCTTATAGCCAATATAGTGAAAAAACTACCTTCGCAGTGTGAAACAAAAACCCTAATTGGAAATTTAGATTTATGGAAACCCATTAACTATAATAAATTCATATATGTTCAAAGTAATCCTACAAAAGTATCTATTGATTGTCTAAATTCAAATTTGCAGGAAAAAACGATTATTGGTACTGGTATTTTGTATATTCCTCAAAGTTGCACTGGTTATTGTAAGAGCACAACTTTCGTCTCGAAAAACTATCATTCTAACTTTACAATTCCTATTAGCATTTCAGATTTTGATCTAATTAAAGATAACTGTTGCAATCTTGCTGCTATAGAAAATATAGATAATGTGTCCCCTGTTTCATTAGAAAACATAGATCTTGATAATTTAAATTCATATCGTGATGTTTTACAAGATCAAATTGAAATTGCAAAGGAACTAGCTGAAAGCCCACATATTGTTAAATATGGGACACCTTACTCTACTTTAATTATAATTATTTTTATTTCTATTGTTATTTTTATAATTTTTAAATGTTATATGTAAAAGATCAAAAGGCAACTTTTCCATTAAATTTCCCTTTAGTTCTGAATCCCCTAACAGTCTTAATCAAGTTAATAAAAATCACCAAGACCAACAGACAGACGAACAAGTTTCTCTCACAGAAAATATACCCCTACCTAAACTTAGAATCAACGTTTAATCCAGAAAACTTACTTCCTTGAAGTTTTCTTTTTCCAAGGGGGGAGGTGTTACATCCCCAAATAGTATGGGTAACTGCTGACTACTAGTATTACCCCTTCCGCTAGCCTGCTTTATCAGCAGTCTAGCCTCCTTTTAATTAACAATAACTTTAACGCCCAGTTAGTCTGCATTAATCCTCATTCCGGAACGGTTGTCTTTTAATAAGGTTTTAAAATCCTTGTATTGTGTTAAAATTAAATCCGTGTGTCAATTAAATAGTTTTTTTTAAAAACCTAAATCCAAAGACCCGGATAACAGTGCGTAGCATACACTAAAAGGTCCCCAGTGGACCTATTTCGGCGAAACCCGTACTGTCGGTCACTGAGGAGATCGTTACCTTCAAGGTACGCTAGAAGGCGCGTGTTCAATACACGCTCCATAATCTTGCAGAGTATGGAGGTGATTGAAATTGGTCTATAATTGGCAGGATCAGCACGGCTGCCTTTTTTGGGCACTGGTTGCACGTTTGCAAGCTTCCAGGATTTCGGCACTATTCCAGTCTTGAAAGAGAGACGATACAGACGTGTCAATACAGGAGACAACTCAGCTGCGCACGTCTTCAGCAGAATGGCTGGTATACCATCAGGACCACTGGCTTTATTCACATCAAGACGACACAATACTCTCCATACCTCTTTGTTAGTGATGCGGATTTCCGGCATCGAAATACCGCAGTGAGGAAGATGTGCTGGAGAAGCATTGCCAGTGTCTAGATGCGAATTATCAGCAAACAGAGAAGCAAATACATTCGCTTTCTCTGTCGCTCTATAGGCCAAAGATCCATCCGGCTTCAGCAGAGCAGGCAGTGAGGGTTGGCAGAAGTTCGACTCGATCGCTTTGGCAAGAGACCAGAAAGCTCGACTGCCAGTAGGTCTGACAGAGAGCTTTTCGCCATTCTTAGCGATTCGATCACGTCGAGCCTTCCGTAATGCCTTTTTATAGGACTTGGCAGCTTGGTTAAAGGCTCTCTTCTTTGAACGTACATCCGGAGCTTTGCGGCTTCGAGCGTGAGCCCAAATGAGGTATGCCGAATGTTTGCGGTCTTCAGCACGACCACATTCGGCATTAAACCATGGGCGAGCTTTGCCACCGATGGGTACGTCAGTAAAAGGAATGAAATACTCCATTGCCTGATGCACCACATCGGTCATAGCGCCCGCGCAACTCGACGGATCCAAAGAAGAGAAGCAGACCTGCCGCCAAGGATAAGATGCAAAAAAGTGACGCATCTCATCCCAATCTGCTGACTTGTATTTCCATACTCGCCTAACACCATGTGGTTCGAAAACTGGTGGGGAATATGTAAACACAGATTTCACCAGACAGTGATCGGAGGTTCCCAAGGGGGAGGTGACCTCAACACTATACCTATCCGGATCAGTTGTCAGCAGAAGGTCCAGCCAATTGGCTGTATGGCCTACTACATCTGGTACCCTTGTCGCTTGCCTCACCAGCTGAAAGAGGTCGAAGGACAACGCAAAATTCCGCGCTTCTCTTCCAGCATGGTCGGTCTTCTGGTACGGGAACAACCAGTCTTGATGACAGGCATTAAAGTCCCCCAGAAAGACGAGCTGCGCTGAAGGATACTGATGTAGAGCCAAATCAGCAGCCTCACCGAGATGCTCAAATAATTTAGTTGTCTCCTGGTCACCGCTGTGCGAACGGTAAACACAGGAATACAGGATTTTTTCGTTTCCTGTGTCTACTAAAACCCATAGGGAAGAAAAAGTGGGGTCTTCAAGGTGACGGAGACGCAGGATACAGAGGTCGTATCGAACCCGACGTCAAAATTGGTGATATCATGCCACTGGGAGGCTAGTCTGGAGACTGCGGGGACGCCCGAACCCCCCCAGGGATCGCCACCGGGCCTCCTCATCTGGTCGCCAACCAGCACGATGGAGCCACCCTGGGATTTTTCGCAGCTGGCGGGGCATACATTTCTACATTTTAGGATAATAATACAAATTAAATAAATCGATTACAAGGACTTAGCGCAACATAAGTGGTATGGAATAGTTAACAAACATTAAGGTTAAGTTACCTGAGTTGAGTAAATACGAGTGTGTGTGTGCTTGTTGAATATTATATATAATAGTTTTATTTTATGTGCAGTAGCAGTGGCTTATTCAAATTATATTTAATTTTAATTTTGTAATTTATGCGAACACAAGGAATTAAAAAAGAATATTTATAATATCAGAATTTATAAGATCTAATGTTTATAAATATGTTTTTTCTTACTTTTCTTCTAAAATTTACTAGACATTGTTACTCAAAGGTATGTTAATTTATAACAAAATAATTTAAATAATGAATATAATTTTATATTTAAATAAATGTAAATACTACATTTTGTTCCCTTTCCACAATTTTTCAATTTATTCTTAATTGAAACAGTGATAATAAATTATTAAAAGTTGTAGTTGTAAGTCTAAGTTGTTGGCGTTACAACTACATAAATAACATCATGTGGAAGCTGACACACTTTCATGTTGTGTCAGTATTATAGAAACAAAGTAGGAAATTTTTACACAACATGCAAAACTTGAATTTTATGAACGTTCTAGTTTCCAAATATATCTGTCTGTGGAAAACTTATACCAATGATTCATTAATAACCGTTATTAACTAAGTATTTATTACATGAAACTTTTTTATTCCTTAAGCATCGTTATTACATTAAGAAAGTTATATTGCATGTGGATTTTAATTAGATCTTCAATGTTATTATATAGCTAGTTTATTTAAATTTTAAGATAGGATATGGAGTTAGCTCCACGTTACCACATTTATTACACTACCTATTTGTTAGTTTATTAGTATCTACACATAATTCAGGATTGGATCTAACTACAGCTGTCGTTAGTTCCTAGGTCTAGGGGTTATTAGAGAAAGATATTCTTAGTCACGGATTAATTAAATCTAATTATATTTACAGCAAATGCATATTTTACAGTTTCCATTTTTGTTTCAATATATAACCTACAAACTCTATAAAGATACTTCTCTCTTTATTCTTTTGATTCTAGATCCTAGTTTTGTACGATTTTTAAACAAATCGATATTACGTATTTTACACTGTACATAATTTAGACAAATTAGTGAAATAATGATACACAAACAAAGCTGACTAGACTTTAAGAGACAGATTTTATATGTAGTTGCTTTCAAACATAAACTTCTACATCACTAGTAATATTTCCATACATTGCGTGAATATTTTTAACGATTGATAAACTTGATATAAAGTTGATTAAGTTGCAGTTGCTGTCTCTTTTTTTATAAGAATTCTAGTGATGTGACGAATATTAACAATATCCTATCTTAAAATTTAAATAAACTAGCTATATAATAACATTGAAGATCTAATTAAAATCCACATGCAATATAACTTTCTTAATGTAATAACGATGCTTAAGGAATAAAAAAGTTTCATGTAATAAATACTTAGTTAATAACGGGTATTCGCGGATATTTGCATATTGTTGGATATTCGCATTCGCATTCGTAAAATTCATGTTTAGCGAATATGAATATAAAAAAAAACAACTTGAAGATAATATTAGGTTAATAAAATCATAAGACATAAATTTCTTACGTATTTAATACAAGAAAAAGTAACTTAACCTCATAATTACATTATCAGTCCTTACTGTGTCATTTGGTATTGTGTATTTAACGCACTTTCGACTTTCGATGGTACTCTTATACGATTTACTAATAAAATGTATTCTCTACGTAGATGACCAAGAATCCAATATTTTTATCAAGCGAGAGTCAGTTAAACAAGTACAAGAGTTTGTATATTTAGGTTCTGTGTTTAATATGTTAAACATAATACGAGTACTAAGAGAAATGAAAGTTGTACTAATAGAATGAGGCATCCTCTTCCATAAGATTAATAATAATTTATCCTATCTTATATGTTGATAATCTGTTTGTAGTAACAATAGAATCTAATAATCAAGCAATCAAACGATAGTAAAATGAATGTGATCAGTGGCTATGTGTAATGGTCGCCCCATAACTGAAGCTATTCAATGTTTTTTAGCATGTCCATGTCTATTTTTTACTATTTTTTGTTAGATAGGATAATAAAAGAGGGATATAATTTTAAGATTAAGAACATGTTGCATTTGGCCATTTCTTTCTTTAATGTCCGCTTTTTAATAACTTAATTTTTATTCTTGCTCTCTTTTTAGAAAAGTAAAAGATATCATGGTTTTAATACTACTTTAGTTTAAGTAACACATCAAAAGTGTCTAATATGGCCAAGGCTAATATGGCTATGGCTAAAACTTGTTACTTGTACCTGTGCATTAAGCTGTGCATTAAGCTGATGGAAAAGTAAACAATTATTATATGTAGGGAAATAGCGTAAACTAAAATGCTATTAGATGTACTAAATTTACATATTATAGGTATTACTAATTTAGACTTTTCTTCACATAGCAACTCTGTAAAAATTACCTTATACAGAATAACGAAAGCTGTTTTAAAGCTTATAATAAAATGTACCGAAGAATTAGCTGTCCTTCAAAATGTATAATAAGATTCACGCTGAAATATAAAAACTTTGGTATCGCCAATTATGGATTTAGAGAAATCGTATTCCTATATGTGCATTAAACCATCTACAGTATTATAATATTTTATATTATGTTTCTACTAAAATTTAATTAAACATGACGACTATATACTAAGTTCTGAACTAAAAATTTTTAATTATTAATAAATATACAAAATAAATGTAAGAATTTTTATTACTGGGGAGGATTTTGCATGAAATGTAAACGAAATGAAACCGGATGAAAGCTGAGTATTTGAGTCGTTCCAATTTGTTTTCCACTTTATTTCGCAACTATATTTGTAATGTGGCTTTTACTTCACTTTATTGTTGGTAAATATTAAATAAAATGTTGATTGAATTTCTATTAACATTTTAAAAATCAAAAATAATATTATATGTACATTATTTCAACTATTTGAATTTCCTGCTTTGATGTTATATATATCTTCATCATTCTGTAAAGGCATTTAAATTGTATATCGGAGAAAACTCAGATCAATACACGTAATTATAAGTTACCTGTGATTGACAGATGTATATTTCATTGAGATAATCCTTTAACATCTCTGTGAGTATAATTCTCTGAGTACAGAATTTGTTTCTTTTAAATGTTTATATGATAATCTTACCCCTAGATGCATAACGTGAGTCAGAACGACTCACGCGTCAAACGTTTTCATCTCTCACTCTCCATCTATTTGATGTATCGCGTCGTCCGTGCGAGCCAACTCAATACGCAGCCCGAGGGTCCGAACGGTGCACGAGCGTCGCAGGTAAGCATTGTATTTACGTAGATATAGTAACACAGTAAGTCAGAATGACTCCACGTTATGTAATTCGTAACATTTTAGTTTTAATGCGCCTTAATAATATTTCGATTAATTTATTTTATTTTTGATATATTTTGATTATGTTCTTGTTTTAGGTTTTATAGTTGATTATTCGGCTAATTCTACTCCAGGATGACATGAAGAGTCAGAAACTTTTGACGCATTTAGTGAGAATGAAGAGGATCATTTGAGAGTAGATGACGTACAAAGGAATTATGAGAAGATTAGATTATTTCAGTAAAAGTTGCGGAGGTAAACGAAAATATTCCAAATAATAATATAAAACCTCGTCCTTCAACTTCGACGACAAATCGAATAATCATATTGCCTTAAAGATCTGCTGCTGGTCTACAGTAAAGGAGCGAACTCAGACAAGAACTGCCGCTATAAATATTGTACGAGTAGCGAGAGGACCAGCGAGAATATGTAGAAAATTATTTAAACCATTCTTGTGTTTTGGTATATTTTTTACGAAATAATTGAAGAAATAGTAATATGGACCAATGTCGAGATTAGTCAAAAACATAACATGAATGATGTGTCTGCCGAGACACAAATTTTGTCGAGACGAAAGTTTTTGTTGGAATTTTAACTTTGACCGCAGAAATTAAAGACAATCACCTCACTACTATTGAATTGTTTGATATTTCACATTTCATAAGTAGAGATCGATTCGTATTTCTTCTAGCGTGCCTCTGTTTTGATAACAAATCTATATGACCTGCTAATCGCTCTCTAAATGTTTTTGCTCCCATCTAAAAAGTTTGGAGTTTGTTTATTACACAGTACAGAATAAACTACCAGGATCTCATGTGACTATCGATGAACAAGAAATCATGGATTTAGAAAAGGATAGAAATTCCTAATCTGAGCAGAAAATTACGTGAGAACATACAGAATATTATATCAAATTCTTCTGTTACTAACCTAGTACAAGGTGAAGATGAACCTCCTGTATAGAAAAAAAAATACTGTGCCTTCTATCCATGAAAACTTAGAAGAAAAATACAGGCAGAGTGCAACAAATGTAAAAAACCTGTCTGTGGCGAGCACAAGATATTGACTTGCTGAGACTGCAAGTAGTTCCTATTTCGAGACTGATTACTTAATATTTCCATTTTTTTAATGTTTTGTGTTTATTTAAATGTATTGAAAAATTTAATTAATTATTTGTTAAGTCTTTTTTGCCTTAAAAAAGAAGAGATACTCAATTTATGTTTTATTTTCTAAGAATTCTTGCCTTTTTTTTGTTTTTAAGTATAATAAAAAAAAACAATTATTTGACATTGTTACTTTATTTCTTAAATACCTTTAAACATGTTATTTAACAAACTTTATTGAAGTATTAAAAAAACAATTCCGTTATCGTTTATAAATTGGTTGTGAGTTGTGGGTGTCAAATTGACCTCACGTTATGCTATTGGGGTTATATAGAAACGTTATGTATCTAGGGTTAATAATAAAAATCGTACAATTTGTTAAACTGGTAATTTATGTCAACCAAGCAATTGTACATTTTCTTTACATTCATTTTATTACAAATGTTGATCAACCAGGTAATGTTAAATATGTAATTTTAAACTAAAGAATGTAAAACATTATGGTATAACTTGTCGAAGTTCTTCAAGTAGAAACATATTTATTGTTCTATTTTATAAAACATATTCAACAAATCTTACACAAATATAAAAATTACTAAACATCAAATAAAGGTACAATTCAGGACACGACCTACTTTTTAAGGTATGAGCATAGTGTGCTGATGCAAAGTATGAATATCATACGTCGTATGAATGATTTTCTCAATATTTAATTTTCTCAGTATTTAGTACTTATATTATTATCCAAATATACCATAGTTTATGAGTCCCCATTTATAATTACACTATCTATTAGGAACTTTATGAAAATAGTACCTTCAGTATCTTTAATCACTCTTACGTATCCATAACATATGACTGAGTTCGAAATATATTAGGTAGATTCCATAGATGAATCTACTTATTGCAATCGATGCGATGACGAGACCCAGACCCCAGAGTAGGGGCGCTACGCCGTTTATGAACTGGAGATTGAGAATCTGTCGAAAAAAAAATATTTATATATCCCTCTATATATATATGTATATATGATCCATCAGTCCAAATTCATCGCAGGCAAAATCTGACTTCACAGGTCGATAGGATAAATTAGTAGGACAAACGTAGCATCTCGCGTTTTTGGAAAAAATTAAAGGGGGGGCTGGGAGAGGGGGTGAAAGTGCAAACCTTTGGGACACGCTACAGGTCGCAAATATTAACGGAGGTTTTTCAAACTTGGTATACACATTCTTAAGGACAAAATAAAGGTTAAGTTCTTGAACGGGTGAAATCGGTCGGGGGGTTGGAGTGCTGGGGGGGTTGAAAGTTAAAAACCGAAAAAAGTCACAGAAGAAGGCAAAATTTTGTCGTCGGAAAAATCGTTAGGAAATAGGGGTGGGGGGTGGTTCCTCGCTCACCCAATATATGCAGAGTGACCCATCATAAGACTCGTAATGACCAGTAGAATACTGCTGGCTAGTTTTTCTTTGTCGATCCGACCAACGGGAATCTACCTAACACGATCGACCCTGTCGAACGAGGTATTATTTGTTCAAAATGTCATTGGTCATAACTTTGTTAGAATTGCAATTGCTAATCATGTTACTTGCATGTTTAATGTTCTGGATTCTTATAACTTTATAAGAAATTATATTTGATAATGTATGTCGTGATTAATTTATTTACTAATTTAATAATATTCATATTCACGTTTATTGGTAATATTTTTGGTTTACAAAGTTTTTAAAACTATTTCCAAAAATATAAATTTGCATTTGCATGCATGTTAGGGCATCCCAAAACAGTCGTCAAAAATATTATTTATATATTAATATATTAATTAACATTCTCTGATAACACGTTAATAACAATACCAATTAATATATTTAAATCATTAAACTAAATTAATTAATGTCAAAAATGTGAAAAAATATTTAAAAAAGTAAAATACAAACATAATAATAAATTTAACATACGTGTGTCATCAAAATTATTTGTATGTCAATATTATTCAAATTATCCTTTAAGTATTCGTCATAACTATAATAAACCTTTGATGTCAACAGTTGTTTAATTTTATTATAAAAATAGTGTCCTTTTTGATTTCTTTAATTTCATTTGGTAACTTATTGTATGTCTTCATAGCGATACAATAAGTACTTTTTTTACTAAAGCCATAATTTTATCACAGATCACAGATTTATAGATCTAATCACGTTTATAAATAAGCTTTAATGTTGTAATAGACTTATAAACTTAGAATTATTAACGCAGAAGTATCTTCACCTCAACAAAATCATAAACTAATGTGTTTTTAATAAATAATAGAGTTTTTCTCGAAGATTCCATTTGCAAAGACTACCAAAGAGCATTAAACATTAACACGGAACCTGTTTTCCACTGACGGAACCCTGAAAGGAAATAATAACTTTAATAAACTGTTAATCTCCTTCTCCACCTTTAAAAAAACTGTTAAATTCATAAATATTATTTCAAATTCAACTCCAATTGTTCTAGAGATTAGTGCATTTAAATAAACAAGCAAAAAGCTTCGGCTTTGCTTTTGAATTAATTAACGTTTTGCACAAAGCTAATCACACACTAATCAGAGGTTGTCAGCTAAAATGTTACATAAAGAAACACACTATCTTAAATTCATTTGATTTTTATCACTAAAATAAAGATTTAAAGATTCTTTGAAAAGGGTTCAAAGAATCTTTAAATTTTTTAAGGAATTATTTTAAACTAAAACCTAGTTATTCATAATCGCCAAGTTGGATGTAAAAAATTGAGCGCCGAATTTAATGATATGACTATTTTAATGACTAGGTTATTCTGGCGTTATAAATTGAGTAAATAGTTCACGGAGCTAGTTTTATGTAAAGAAACTATTATGTAATAATTGTGTAGGTTATGGAATTATATTTGTAAATAACATGTGAAAACTATAAGTTTAATATTTTTTTAAAGAATTAGATTTTAATTGATTAATTATTAAAAATGTATTATTTGTTTAGGGTCCCGCAAACCCCCATGTGAATGACATTTCGTAAAATTCATACTTAGCTCTTTTAGGAAAGTATATTCTTACCAAACGTCGACTCTCTAGACTTTAAGTGCCAAAGATGAAAGAGAAAGAAAGACGAAAATCTTTTAGCTGATAATAAAGAATACTTTTTTTAAATAGTATTTTTTGTTATTTAAAAAATATATTATAAGAATTTTAAATGTTTTATTTTTATTCGTTTTATACTTTTATTTTAATTGTATCCAATAAAGATAAGTTTAAAAGTTTGAATTATGTACATTTTATTGTTATCTCCCTTCAATCACTTTTCAATATACAAGAATTTACTACATACAAATACCTTTGGTCTTAATCTCCTAACAATATGCTGTAAATCAATCAACCTTGATTGTGTCCATATGTCGCGTAGTTTTAAACGATACAATAATCCATCTTGATCCTTGCAAGAGCGTCAATAGCACCTGTAAAGTTATTACTGAAACTATGATATATTAAGGGTGTCCCAGCTCCACTATTTCGTAGCATTACATCTTTTTGTAACAGGCTTTTTTATTCTTATCTCTTCTATAGTTAAAACCTCTCTTAATGATAGTACCTCGCTGAATAGTCCTTACTTTAATTAAATATTGTATGTATGTATGTAATTGATATATGTTATTACTAAATTATATTTTATGTAGTCAATTTTATATGCTGCTATCCTCAAAGTCAATTATGAAATATATATTGATGAAAGCTTGAAGACATTAATTTGTGCGGTATTCGTGCGTATGCGTGTATGTACACTTAAAATCATTTCCGTAATTCACTCATACTGTGTATAGCAGCAAAATATTTAAGTTGAAAATTAGAGCTACTAAAATATTATTATTATCCACCCTCCATCGATAAAAGTTTAAGAAAATTTGATAAGACGAATCCAATTCGTCCCATCTTAATGTGTCTGTTAGTACGAAATTTTCAAGTTCCTTTAGCCACATTGTCATTCTTACATGTTCACTTAAAATAAATAGAACTGATTAAATCATATGAGGTAAGTTCCTACGTGATCGTCTGAATACTGGTAGAAGGAGTAAGATTTTATTTCCAGTACTTTCAATTCTTTAAGCTACATTTCAATTCTTTAAGCTCGCGTAGACTTAGACTAAGATTCACTAGTATTAAAACAAACATTCTCTAAAACTGGGCTGCTAAGTACTTTTATAGTTCATCATATACGGCTGTTCGTTTGTCCTTCCCACCTTATGTCTGTCCTTCCGTCTCAGTCTGTCATAGTATCGTAACTTCTACAATTTTTAACCGAAACACACAAAATTTTGCAAAATTATATTATGCGTAATTATTAATAATTAACAAATATATATTTTTTCATTTTCTCTTTGCCGGGTAGGTTCAATAAGAAAAAAAATGTGCGGCTTATCGTTGTCAAGATCTTTGAAAATAGAGAGGAGTCTTATTTTTTTTTACCAGCCCTGCTATTGAGTTAGAGCTTCTCAAAATTGAAAAAAATGTGAAATGTCGTGTGTTGTGATTTCCTGATCGACGTGTCTCTAGCATGAATAAAACCATTGGCTCTAGAGATAATAAAAAAAAAGTATTTCCAAAGTCCTTAACGACGAGAATAAAAGACTTTCTTGGTATTATGGACGCAAAAAGGTAACCACCAACCACAGAGGCGATGTAGAGTAATATAGTGCGTCATTGACATGATGCGTGTAAAAGGTTTATTTGTGGGAATCATTAAAAGATAATATGCCTTCCTACTGAGAAAATATTAACAGTCATTACTTTTAGTTACAATGTTTGTCAGGATCTAAATCAGAGTGGACTCCGTGATTTTATGTGTCATTTTAAGTAGTTTTTTCTACTAACCATTTATGAAACAGAGGTTGCGATTAAGTTTTTATGATTGTATTGAATTAAGAATACTGTACGGATTCTATTTTCATTTAAATATAAGAAAAAAGGGCTTTTTTATTTTAATACAAAAAATGGATGATGTGTGTAGTGCACGCGACTACTGCTGGGACATTTTGATTCGCGATCACATCAGCGTTAATAAGTGTTTACTGTATTTTATGTAATAAAATTTTCAGTTTCACGTCCTTTATAATAATGTTTGTATACGTTGAATATAATATAATTTATATAATACAGCCGGTATATAAATGTTCCTTGTTATATAAAGACCGAGCCAGCAAGATGTACTGAGGATGATACCGCACTTAGGCAATCCGGCCCTTGTCGCTCACAAAGCAATTGTCCAAAACGTCTGGTTTCGTAACTACGTTATGTTAGCGTTAGGTGTCCATCAGATCTACAAACATATAAAAATAGCACAATTTTCCTTATCATGACATAACTATTTGCAGCTCTTTAGTTACAAATTACGTAATTCTTTCTTTAGAACTCAGCTTTTACATTTTATATATAAGCAATATAAAATGTAAAAGCTGAGCATATTTTGCAATAAGAATATATAACAGTTAAATTAAAAGAGTAACAAACAAACATCTTCACAAACTTACTACCTAACTTAGTAGTAGGATTGCATCTTGTGAAATGTAATTTTATCCGTGATTTTTCTAAATTTGAATGGACAATTTATATATACGCTAAGTGATGTATAACAATTATTGTGTATAATTTTGTTAAAAGTAATTATGGAAGAATGTTTATGTATAAGAACGTATACCCCAACCATTCCTAATATGGTTCACTCAAGCATAATCCCTGAACACTATAAAGACCGTTTGAGCGACGTGAACTCGCTTGCATTATACCGGACTCAGTAAATCATTGCGACTCTCTTCAGACGGCGCTATGAGTTCAAAGCGAGATAATCACTGGAGGTATAAAATATGTGTTTTCATATTTTGATTACATTATCTATATCTTCCATTATGGGATGTGTGAAATGTGACTATTATTATAAAAGATTATTATTTGCAGACTCAGACTTCTACAGTAATTGTTCATAACCTGAATAATTCCGGCGCAGCTACACCATACTCATCTGTGATTACCATAACCACCAACTCATTATATAATCAGTTAATTATGCCCCAGCTTGTAGCTTGTTTTATCTGAACTAGTATTTAGGGCATTCTTTTAATACCCAACCTAAGTGATTCTTTTTCTGTTCATCTATCTGTCGCTAATTTAGAACCCTTTATTCCTATCCCTACATAGGGTTGGAATAGGAATTAAAGGCTTTAAATATCCTATCCGATTATAGTAGTAGTAGATTATAATATCAGTGTACAAATTACGAAACAAGACAACATGGCAAAAATTTTAATTTGACATTATTTCCAATCATCGAATATTCGTTTATTCTTAAAAAACTTTGTACTGCTTTAATCAATAAAGGTCGATAATAAAGAGTTTGTTTAAGTTTTAAATAAAGTATAAAATATATGTAATAAAATGTAGCATATTTCAAAGATTGTCTGATTAAAGCCAACACATAGCATGGTTATTAACATGAACTATTTAAATCTACATAATCTATATAATCTACAGAATTTTTAAAGATAGTTTTTTACGATAAGTTATTATAAATATATTACCAATTACACTGTAAACACACAACGGCGTTTTACAATTATACTGTAAAACGCCGAGTTTTCAAAAAATTCAAATGTTTCAGTTATAAAATTGCCAAAAAAAATGGTCAATTATGACACCTGAATAAATACCAAAAACCATTATCTGTAATTAATGGTGACTGGTTCTAATATTACAAAAGCCATTTATTTAATTTAAATAATAGAATCAAGACTCGTACTCTTAACGTTTAAACTTCCGATGTTCCTGCAATATCTCACTGGACGCGATGGTTAGAGTTAGGATCAAGCACTGGATTGAGTAACACTAGTAGTAATTCGTCTCCGCAAATTGTTAATTTAATCCCAGACTATTATATATATTCTTTTCCATCTCATATTGCATACTACATTATGAACCATATAGTGAACTATAGTCAATATAAAGGCTAAACCAATTATCGTGAAATTTTGCACTTTCAGCATTACAGAAACACACACTACGAACCTTACCTCCCGGAAAATGTTATGTAAGTAAAAGAAAATAACCTTTAAACAATTTTCCGGCGAAAAAGTGTGTTTTTTTATTAGAGCGCAAACGAAGCCTCTAGCGCAGAATAGTAAACAATAAAAAAGTCAATGTGAATATACGAGTAGTTGACAACACTATATTTTCTTTAAATTTATTAAATTTATATTAATTTAAATATTATTTCATAATAATGAAATCATGCCCTTTAAAAGAAACGTTTATAGTCTAACTTATATCTTAATATTACACAAAGTTTATACCTAACTACAGTTTTTATTACTCTGTAGCCCCAGAAACTTAAGAGATGAGAACATTACCAATTTATACAAATATATATAATCTGAGACATCAAGGAATGAATATAACAAATTAAGAACAAATTTAAAATTATATACAAAAATACAAATTCTTTTTTGACACATTTAAGGATCATGAAGTGGTTCTACCATGGGTTTACTAATATCCTAGGTAAATTTCTAGTGCCACATAAGGCTCTGTGTTTTTAAGGAACTATTTTTAAAATAACATTATAAAATATAAAATGATTTAAGATGAACACATATTTTATTATTTATGGTCTGATGCCATAAAAAAATAAATATTACTAAGTTTCAATGTTCACTAAGTCATTGTAAATTTCTGTTTCAGACAAATCAAATTTTCCAATCTTAAAGAACGAGCTTTCCGCGTGATTTAATTTTACGTGTAAATATACCCTTTACGTAATTTATAGCTTCTTAAAGCTTTGATGGAAACATACCATTGGAGAAAACAATTACTAACCGGCACCGCTTTTCAATACGTGACTGAGTAGCAGACATTTAAAAACTACAAGTCCATTGTTAACGGCTTTGTCCGTGATTTACATTTTTTAGAAAGAAATGTGTATTATATTTGTTTGTGTTTTACATAGATATTATTATAAATAACATTTATAGGGGTTTGTCATTTTACAAATTTAAGGAATATTGTGAGTCGTAGCAAAGCTTATACGATGTGGTTAATGTCCAACTTAAAATTATTTTATAATTTTATGAGCCATATTATTTACTGTCCATAATAACAAATATTGTTAGGCACACATTATTAGGCTTAGGTTAACATATGTTGCTTTCTAGTACATCTTGCATTTCTTTCTCTCAAAGGACCAGAGCGTGTTATTTGAACATCAATATTGCCTCCTGCAATATACTATATGCTTGAGTTGTAGAAGATATTCTGAATGTTGTTATTCTTTGTTACATTCCTTTAGGGGCTTAATGAAAAGACTGCATAAAATATTACTATTACACTATTTCATTAAAAGTATTTTTTTTCACTAGATGACACATTGGCATTGTAAACGTGTATGATTGCAACTTTTTCACAATTTGTTCACAAACTTAAGATTGGACTTAACAAATATAAGAATTGTAAGGAGTAAAATCAAAACAGAAAATAAAAAGTGTACAACTTAAAATGAAAAAAAAAGTGAATAAGTAATTCTGTAAACGATATTATTTAAAATAATTAGCATTTTTGTGTGAAGACAAAGAAATGTGGCCGATTTGACCTAAAACAAACCTTGCCTTAATACAAAGCAAAGATGCTAACCATATGTGACAGTGAAAGGGAACTCCTCAACTACTTCATGGTGCATTTCTGGAAGTTGGATCCAGATTTAGTTGTGGGACACGGCTTTCAGCAAGACTTTATTAATCTCAGTATTGTTTTATTAAATTGTTATTGAATTTTTTTATTATTATTTTTTTTATTTTTGTGACATTTATTGTATTTTTTTAACTTAATTTATTGTGACATTTATCGATTTTTTATTTTTATTTATATTTTTTTGTAAATTTTAATTGATTTATAGTGAAATTATTTCTTTTTGAAATAATGATTTATTGAAATTTAATTGTAAAATTAATGAATGCGGCGTTGGGGACCGCCAACCAACACGCCATGTTCCGAACGACGGGAGGTGGAGAACGGAGCTACAAATAGCTACGTGAAATATAAGAGGACGAATGGAATAGAAGATGATTGAATTATTAGATGTGATGGATGACAAAGATCTGGATGTTATTTGTGTGTCTGAGACCAAACGGAAAGGTAGTGATGCGACCGATTTTCCTGGCAACCGGGTCGCTTTCTGGACTAGGGTTCCAGAGGGTGAGCGAGGTTGCCAAGGTATAGGAGTGTTGTTGTCCTCTCGAATGGTTAATGCAATGGTAGAATACAAGGCTATCAGCCCGAGGCTTCTTTGGGTTCGCTTTAAGCTGGGGATAACAAGAATATTCTTGTTGGCCATTTATGCGTCTGTATTCTCAGCTCCACTGAGCGAGCTCGAGGAGTTTTGGGAGAGTGTCAGGGATGTTCTAAGTAGTTTCAGAGATAATGAAAAGTTGATAGTATGTGGAGATATGAATTGATAGGTTGGAACCGCGCGAAGTTGTTACGAAAGCGTGCTAGGCAAGTACGGTGATAAGAGAGTAAGTGAGGCTGGAAAGCTTATTTTGGAATTTTGTAAAAAGAGAAATTTGTTTGTTTGAAAAACACGATGTTTGATCATAAACAAATTCACATGTACACATGGGAGCGAGCGGATAAAAGAAGTATGACTGATTTATTCCTAGTGGATCAGCGTATTCGAAGCCAAAATTATAGACACGAGAGTGTTTAGAGGTGCTGATCTGGGAACGGACCATTATCTAGTCGTTGCTAGAATAAGAGGTCTGTTTGCAGGTTGGCGCAGCCGCACGACGTGTCCTAGCTTGGAGTCTAATTATCTCATAAGAAGCTGGAAGCTTCAAGATCTACCGATCAGAGAGGAATATCAAGAAAGGGTTTCCAAGAACCTTGAAAGCTGTGATTGTGGAAATGAAAGTGTTGAAGTATGCTTGCAGAACCTTAGGAATGGTATGGTACAAGTAGCGACAGAAGTATGTGGTAAAAGGAAAAGAAGTTTTAGTAAAAAGCGCGATGAATGGTGGGATGTTCAAGTGAATGACGCTGTAGAGTTAAAGAAGAAAGCATGGCTGGATTATAAAGCCTTGGGTAAGGATAAAAGTATGAGAGAGATAAGAAAAAGAGCGTACAAGCTGCAAAAGCACAAAACGAAAGCACTTATAAAGATGAAGCGTGACAATTCTGAAAGAGAAAGGGATGAAAGGTTGACAAACAACTTCCGGGAAAACACGAAGCTTTTCTGGGGAGAAGTTCCCGAAGAAGTGATTCCCGGGGTTGTTCGGTAATCTATAGAATGAAAAGGGTGCTTTCGAAGACCGGTGAAGTGAGCGAAATCAGGAGAGGTCCCAGACGATTGGCGAGGTGCAGTCATCGTACCTTTGTAAAAAGGCAAAGGTTCACAGATAGACTGCACAAGCTATAGGGCCATCAGTTTGATTAGCTTGGGCGGTAAAGTTTATGATAATGAATGAAGTGGTATATTTGGGAAGTATGTTTAGTAGAGACGGAAGATACGAAATGGATGTGGTAAGGCGTATTGCGGGCGGTAACAATGTCAACGGTGCTTTGGATGCATTGCTAAGACAGCGAAACGTCAGCATAGCTGCACGTTTGGCTGTACACAATGCGGTATTTGCTATCGACGCTGTTATACGGCAGCCAAACGTGGGTAACACAGAAAAAGAATGTAAGGAAGATGAATGCTGTGGAGATGCGATCTCTTCGCAGAATATGCGGAGTCAGTCTAGCTGACCGAATCCGCAATGAAAACATCCACAGAATGGCAGGTACTAGCAAAGATGTCACGGTGAGAATGACGAAGAACATGCTCCGGTGGTTTGGGCACGTCGAACGAATGGAGTGATGAAAGAATAGTAAAAAAGATTTACACAGGAAAAGTGAGCGGTAAGAGAGAAAGGGGAGGCCTCGAGTGACCTTCGAAAACATTGTAACTATGATACTGGAGAAAGGTCACGTAAAAAACAAGAGGACCCCCCGGAGGGCATGTATGAAGAGGTTGATGTCTGTGGCCGAGGCGAAAGAGGTATGCAGGGACCGTAGCGTTTGGCGCTCCGTCGTGTCTGGCTACCCCGCAAGGGATATGGCGTGAGGCTAAATAATAATAAATACTAATAATGAGAACCCGAGTTTGTTGGAGAATTATCACAAACTAAAACAACAAAGAAATATAAACAAACTTTTACAAAATGTCGGTAGATATTTTATAGTTATCGGTTTTCAAGGAATACTATTATTAACTATCATTATTTGAATTGTGACCTCACTAATGCATTTGTATCGGCTTTAATGAACTCATAGTGGGATCCGGTATTAGTGACGTTTCAGTAGAGTTACCAATACAGTGAATATAGTAGCGACTGCGATTTGTCTGTCAGCAACATTAGACTTTAACATAATGCTCGATAATTCGAATTTTGCTGATATATGTTGTCAATTCGAAATAATTATTTTTATATATTTCATGATTCAGGCAAAGTTTCAATCAAGTCTATGGTCATCTTAGATTAAATTATTAATAGACATTAACAATTACTCTTACTTCAGTGGCTGAATGATAATTATAAGCATTCCAAATCAAATATGCCTAAATTTAAGGATAATTATATAAATTAAATAAACATTGATTACAAATATTTAACGCTACTTAAATTGTACGGAAAAATTTGAAAACAGTAGGTTAGTTACCTGTTGAGTATATACTCAACAGGTAATCAACAAGTACATATGTACTTGTTGATTACCTTCACATTATATTCAGTAGCAGCTGCTTGTTTAAATTATATTTAATCTCTATTAAGATTTTTATATAAAGACAAGCAATTAAAAGCAGAATATCTTTATAATATCAGAATTTGTAAGACGCATTATTTAAATATGTATATATAGTAAAATGATTGTTTACTTTTCTTATAAGATTTATTACAAATACCAGAGGTTGTAACTCAAATACAAGTTAATATTTTAAATAATGAATATATTTTTATATTTTTACTACCTGTGCCCATGACTTCGTTCTTAAGTTAAGTTAGTCTTTATAATATCAGCTATCCACCACTGAAAGTCCTGTTAAAAACGGTTCAGCCCTTTTAGAACAGCAACAGGACCAAACAGACAGAAAACATAAAAAATAAAAGGGTTTTTGTCTTATTTACGGTATGCACTTTCATATGTGTTTAGTGAAAATCTGGTAATTTGAAATTAGAAACAGACACCTAAATTTTATTTATATGTATAAGTTACCACTAAATTATTTGCTTCTTATATTCTTACAAACAATAATGAATACTAAAATAATAAGTATATTCTTATAAAAAAACTATCAAATTCTAATGAAAATAAAGGATTGAGACATGACATATTTTATGCATGCGAGATCTGTGGTCATTGAATTTATATGAACGTATTTATATTAATAAAAATATAAAAAAAAGTTGTTTCACTTGCCTCCTCTCATACCTAACATGGTTCAACTAATTATACTATTATGTTGGTTACGACAAATATTGGCACGGCAGTACTGTTTAATATTAATTTTGTTTTATGCACATTCTTGAAGAACTTAAAAAACTAATTAATTAAAACGTCCGAAAAACTGGTTAAATAAAAATAATTTAAAATACAAAATAATATGTTAAGAGATTTTAAAGAGACATAAACATACCGCGATGGCATGTCGAACACCTATGAGAATTAAATTTCAGCTTCCTATTCAAGATGTTAAGCGAGAAATAGATGAGGATTTAATATCTTGAAAGGTCAATAATAAACTCAGAAGATATATTTTGTGGCTAAAATGTTAACTAACATTTTTCATGGTAATCAAATTTCAGTTGGTTTTGAAATAATTAGTTCCTAAAAACATAAAATCTGAGTGTGTTTCAACTTGTTAAAATCTGTTAAGATTATTTAATTGTAAAGTTTGTTTATACAAACATAATCGCTTGTGTCTGTTCATGTGAGACTTTGTGTAACTGATTAATGATTACTAGGGGCGCCAACTGACCCTCAATTTCGACTCGAAGTGCTCGTGAAATCTCGGGTGCCGTTTGCATATTGAGCGAAGCGAGCCGAGTGTAATGACTCATCGTCGTGGACAATGTCGGTAACGTAGGAAATTTCAGATTAGACTAACAGTCGCACCACGAGTTACCATCAAGCCATCAAATTAGACCTAACCTTTATGGGATATCATTTCATTTCATAGTAGTAGTTTTCTAGCTTATTCTTGACAAAGAATGTGAAAAAGTCTCCAGTAGAACGCTCCGTCCGCTTCGCTCAATTATTAAGATTGTTAACACTTTTCAACTCATTTGTTTTGTGATGTTGAGAGCAAGCAAATTTTCAAAATAGTTTAGTTAGGACCATTCCGAAAACAATTGTGCTATATGTTTCGGTGTTTAATAGTCTGTAATTTAAAATACTTATTTTGAAAGTGATAAGTGGTAACATATAAGCGAGATATAAGAGGTAAAACAAGTGGTTTAAATTTCTAAAATCTTGCAATGCGATTCTGCTTTTATAGATTTTTAGAGAAGCTATTTAAATTAAGAAGTATAGGAGATTTGATAATATTTACGAAGAAAGAAAATGAAACATAATACAGTTGTCGAGAAGACGAATGTATTGTAGAGTCTAAATTCAGTTGTTGACTATGACATAAATCGATTAATTAGCGTCGGTCAATAAACAAACGTAGCACATAAAGTTACTACGACGGTTTGAATAACATAGCGCTTACATGGTGTGTTTATGATGTATTGTGTGCTCGGCGGATTTAAAGAAAGTTATAAGCATAGACATCTGTAGCTGCAGCTCAAATCCTTATGAGCTGGTCGAAGTATAATACCATTAGATATTGGTGAACATAGTTCTTTCCCTATGATATATATGAAGGATCATAGCTTCCTATTCCTTCAGGGTGATCGTCTATCCACAACTACTCGTTGACGGAGATAACCAGGTATCAACCATCCCCAGGAGATCTGTCGATTGTTTTCTTTCGTAGTGTTATATAAATCAATTATTAAGTGGGTTAATTAATGTTGTAATAGCTAAGTGTTTAGTTAATATGAACTTTTATTACTTATTTACGTTAATACGATTAAAGAGACGTATTCATGTAAGCCGAGTTTTATCAAGTTATCACACAGTAATATCCGAATCCAGTTTACGGATCAAATGATAAGTCATACTGACACAAGTCATAATATAACACATTTAACCTAATAATACATTAAACATAATTATAAACGCCAAGAATTCTATACTTTTGTTACGTGAAAAGCAAAATAGATAAACGGTATATAATAATTATATTCAATAAAGGAGTTAAATAATAACTTTGGAATAATAAATTTATTTGCTTATTTCGAAACTAAGTTTCCTTCATAACTTAGAGTATTATTATGAATAATAATTAGTTTTCAAAATTCCATAAGACGAAGTACGAGTACGTATATCAAACAGACTCATTTATCATAAACTAAGACGAACTTTCCCCACCGTATGAATTAAAGGCGTTTAATTTTACCCCATGCGTGATTTAGGACACTAATAACTCACATCTAACGACATGAATATACACAAATATAATACAGTTGGTTTATTGGTTGGCCGGCAATGCTCTTGCGATTCCCTGAATGTTGCAATAATTCTTGGGAGTGTCATTGGTTCCTTTCGTTGGTTGGTGGTTGTTTGGTTCGCTCGTTTGTCCTCGTTTTACATAAAAAAAAATCTATTTATCTATTCCTGCCTACATTATAAGCCCATTTTGACATAATTATAAAAAAAAAACAAACTATTGTTTTCAGATCCGTGTCACGATCATCAATTATGTCCATTATGTCTTTATAATATGATAGACATTCATTAGTTAATAAATTATATAACAATAAGTATATTGTGAGGTTGAAAAGTTTTTTACAACATTGATTTGTTTGTTAGGTTATTTTAACAAATAGATTAATGTTTAATTTGTTTTATATAATTTTACTCAAACACTGACCGTGTTATACTCGTAGTATAACTTATAGTCTTTTATGAAACAGCAATTTAAGTTCGGTAATAATTTTAATAAAAAGCGAGCATCGTCTAAAGCTGTTGTTATATAATAATTTATTGAACGTCTTTGAAGTTTTCTTTTTAGAAATTAATGACTTCAAAATTAAACGTTTACTAAATTTTAGGCTTTGTTTGTAACTATTTAAACTACGAGTATTATAGGATGATCAAATTTACCGAAAAATCATCTTTTCGGTCGAAGCGCATTTTCACCTCGATGATTACGTTAATAAGCAAAAGTCGGTAACAGAAAATCGGCTCGTCATCCCAAGAGAAGCCAACAGACCCACAACTAGTGACTATTTGGTGTGGATTTTGATTGATCGATTGATTTTTCTTCGAAAGTTAAGAAGGAGCCAATGCTAAGCGCTACGAGTACCACGCAATGTTGACCGTTTGGTACTTCGAAATAGAATTTAAGTTGAAGACATGGACAATATTTGGTTTCAACAGTTTACCGGTGATGCTGTCATAGCCAGTAGCCCTACTAACAGCAGAGACAATACAAAAAAAATGGTTTCTACAGGATCGCGAATTCAAATAATGATCAAAAATAAAGACCCGACAAAATCGGAAATGTACTTACAAAATTGAGTTGATCAAAATTATCTTTCATTAATAAAATTATTTCATAAACTAAAATGTATAAACATGAGCAAAATGAACTTCCAAATTTCATGGATCATCAAATAATAAATTCGAAATTCGAGTCACAAATATTATAAAATGGATTTATGGTCAATTCATCAATTAAACTAACAAAAGTAGTCGTTTGCAAAAACTAAGTACCAGTAAAGAACTCATTAGAAGAAGATACATATAGAAGAGTTGTGTGAATTATAACGCATGTGTTATGAATTTTACCTAGGTGTTATTCACAATTACTTATTCTATTACATTATAATAAAAACTTTTATTAATTTAATTCTTTTGTATAATTCACAAAAATATATTTAATAATCGAATATAAGTCTTTTAGGTTTAAAATAAAGTTTAGTTAACCCCAATTTGTCTCTTCATAAAAGTGACTGCAAGCAATTTAAGGAGTAATAAAAATTCGAAAAAAACTTTGCAATATCTACAAAACATAACACAACACGTGTCTTCTATAGTGTGTATTTTAAGAACAGAAAGTTTGCCAATTATAAGTTTGAAGTTTTGTAGATAAGATATTCATCCTTTTATTACTAAAACATGAAAATAAACCTGAATATATAATTATTTTCATATCTGTTGAAAAACTCGGATGTTTGACTGGATATCATTTTCTGAATAGGCAAATTGAGGTAAATCCAAATAATAATAAACTATTATAAAATAACACATTATTTCAATTAAAAGTCTATAACGTCTTGTTAGATACACTATTTCTAGGTTATTATTAATCTGATAATGAGATTCAAACTATATAAGATAAACTGAAAGACTGTACTTAATCTTAGGATAATGTAATTTTAGACTTTAGATAAGCCCTAGGCGTTGCTATTATACGCTCATCACTTCTCATTCTTATCAGAATATTTTAATTTATTCATCTGAAGAGTTTTTACACTTCCCTTTTGAATTTTATTAAAAGTTTATTTTACTAAAACGTTTTTAAATAAGAACATCAGATAAAAGATCCTAATCTCCTTACTTATCCAATTTTATTAGTATATGTATGTGCTATAATATCTAATAACATAATTTATATTCTTAAGAAATTTTATAATGATGGTTTACGAGCTCTATAACTGTCGACGACCTATTTACTGACTTGAAAGTAATTAGAAAGTGAAAAGTAATCTGATATCTCATATTCATTTGCTGCGCTTTAAATAAAAGAAATTTTAAACTGTAACAAAATTCATAAAATTTATCTGCGGTGTAGCTACAGACATAAAAGTCTTTTTTCAATCGTATCGTATCGTTTGAAATAATAACAGTTTTATGACAAATGTGGCTGTTTTAAAAGCCACGTGGTGTTTATCTATTTCCACGGTTCAATCCCTTGATTTGATTGATAAATATGATTATCGTGAAGTTGCGCCCTTTCATTTCAATTCCGGTTGGGTTAAATACTGACTTTAGTCTATACCTTCTCTTGTGTGAAATTAGGAAAGGAATCAGAAAAGTACTTAGTACACAGCAGGCTGTACCACCGCTTTCACGTCCTCGGGTAACAAATAATAAATATCCTATCAAGAACCTTTTTTTTTAGTTTTAAATCAAGTGGCTATAATGTGTAAATTTCCATTCAGTACAATATTTTTGCTGGATTGGGAGGCAAATATTCAAAGTCACAAACGTTTATATTTTATTATCAGTTGGATAAACTTACATTTTTATACATAAATGTACCTTATAAGTTTTTAATAACTGCTTTAAAGCAAATATTAAGACAACTTACGCTTTCTGTAAACAATAGAAAACTAACAGTTAGTTACTGTAATTATTTTCAAAAATACTTTCAAAAAGCAATTACTTTAACAAATTACTTTGATTTTTTTAATAAACTGACCTTCGTTTTGAACGGGGGTATTATTAGTGTTTTATAAAAGATTGTACATACATACACAAGTAATACAAAGAAATAAGGAATATATGTATATGTTAGGCCCAAAGACCGAAAACGCTCAGTGGACGGAATAAACGGCCACAACGCTTTTTGGCTGTCTTCAAATGCGCAAAACGCGTTTTGGCTGCTATTAAAAGCTCGCAACGCGTTCTGGTAATTGTCGAACGGCCAGAACGCGTTTTGTCATTCGTCAAGCGCTCAGAACGCGATTTTAATGTTTGAGTCGTATTATGTGCCACTCTCTACCTGGGTACAATCAAATTCGTTTTGTACTTATAAAACAAATGAATTTTGATTATTGTTCTACACACATAAGTTATTTCGGGGTACGAAATATACTTATATTTATGATCTTTTCAGTTAATTTTAAATAATTGAATCCTCTACAACTACAATTAAATACATAGGACGTATGTTTTTCGAACTTTTTATTACATCAGAACATTTCTTATTTTTACAAATACTGCTTGAATAACATTTCGAATTACATTTTAAGTTCAAATTTCAACAAGTGCATTTTTTATTAGTACAATATCGTTTACACTTACAATAAACAAAACCTTGTTTGCTTCCGGAAGATAGAGTTGAAGCTGATCGTAAAGAAATAGTTTTTTTCCGCGGATACCTCACTTTCTTTAATAAAATTACTGTCGGCGATTGTAAATTCATTGCGAGCATAAAGACGTTCGAGAATTCCATTTTTTGTACCTAATGTGTAAAGACCGGAGGATCAACCTGAATGACAACTGCTAGCACGTTTCTGGGAGCTAATCGTCCGCTTAACATTAACATCGATTTCCGATTAACATCGGGCACTCTTACGACAACACTTGTTACGATTTCAGCTGCTGGAAATTTTGAATTGGACAATGCTACCATTTTCTCTGCTTGTTTTTGTAAATTCTTTTTTGCATTGCTTTGTTCCTGACTAATAGAACTTTTTCTAACACAAATGTTGCAAATGACTGATTTTCCGAACCCTTCGCTCATGGTCTTTCCACAAATTGTATGGACGTAGTTATGACATTCTGAACATTTGTGCGCTCCTGAAGATTCTTGCTCGCAGATTACACAGTACACTTTACTTGTGTCTTCGACGTTTTCCTTGTTCTCGCTGCAATCCTTAATGTTGTCCATTGATTCAAGTTCTGTAAACATATATGAAATGATTAGAAAAGAAAAGTTGTACATTTCTAGTACCTAAAATTTATAACTATTCCAATAACGGTAAGCCTCTATTGTTCAAAATTAGTTGAAAAAATCCCAAAATACGCATGCAATTGTATGTAGGTAGGGAGTGGCATATAATACGACTCAAACATTAAGATCGCGTTCTGAGCGCTTGACGAATGACAAAACGCTTTCTGGCCGTTCGATAATTACCAGAATGCATTGCGAGCGTTTAATAGCAGCCAAAACGCGTTCTGCGCATTTGAAGACAGCCAGAACGCGATGTGGCTTTTTTTTCCGTCCACTGAGCGTTTTCGGTCTTCGGGCCTAACATATATATAGTTTAGTTTGTGACTAAAAGTATCACAAGGTTGTTCCACGCCGGAGGCCGCAGCTTGCATACGACAAATTATGATATCTAGTATCTAGTTTAAATATATAAAGTAACCACAAACAATAATTATTACTCTAATATATACTACATTAGTAATGAACATGTATGTATAATAATTTATAGTTATAATAATATTTTTTAAGGAATATACAATATTTTTATGTTACAGCCCTTTAAATTGTTTAGTGTACGAATATAACTGCTATATTCATCAAGATATTATATAATGTAATGTTATTGTTGTTATTTAAAAGATACGATATAGAAATGAGGTATGACAATTTCATAACATCTATTAATGATAGTGAAAAATAATTTAATTTAAAATCGCTTTTAGTCATACTTATATTGTTACGGGATGTTTTTCGAATGTTTGTTTTGTTGTTGTTTCTTTGTATTTCTTTGCCAGTTTGAGACACATGTTGTAGATTTATCTTATTAACAGAATGATTTTAAACATAAAAAATACATAAAGTTAAAATCAGTCATTCAGTTATTTGCGCACTATTGATAGACTTAAAATAAAAAATATTAAGTTGTGTTCGAAAATAAAAGATTTTATAAATGGCTTACAAAAATATGTAACATGTATTTAAATGTAAAGTTAAAGTTACAATCATAATTAAAAAATAATTCCAAATATATTTTTATATTAATCCTGAAGGAAGGTTTTACTTTAATTATTTGTAACTGCAATTGGTCCATAGTCCTTATATAAGAAAATGATTTTAATAAGATTTTAAAAAATAACAGAGTTAAACATTCACAATTACATATTCAATTTGTTTATGTAAAATTCTGGATATTCTCCGAGTAAAAATTGCAGTGCTAGAAGTATCTTACTCCGTTATAGTTAAAAACACCGACTGCTGATTAAATTAAAATTACAATTCCTGGAACTGCCAAAAGGAAATACATAAAAAAATAATTCCATATTTCCGAAATGTTGTTTTAGTTATACATACAAAGGAAATAACAAAATTGTTAATGTTTAAAATTGTATTTTATTTCAATATCAGATTAGTTTATGCTATTAAAATCTTTCGTTTTTAATTATTTTCCTAAATTATTAAATTGAATAATAACTAAATATTTTAAATATATCAATTATCACTATCCTATCATTTAAATTTATAATTCATTATATTATAATTAATTGAATTGTTATTTCTTTCTTATAAAGAAAAATGATAAAAACTGTTTTTGTTTTATTTCACAAAACAATTCCACCAATATACTATAAAGTGTATCAAACCTTCAACATTTGATAAAACAAGATTCATTATAATCAGTTTTGTAGATTTTACGTGATGTGAACCAATCAAACAGACAAACCGACATTCATCTTAAAAAGTATTGTTTTGAGATATTTGCCAAATAATATTGAATATACAGATTTAGCCTCGCTACTGTTTATTAGATATAGATAACTCAATATTTACGAAAGTGTTTATTTGTCATGTATCACGTACTTTATTATCGTTGTATGTTTGTACATAATACATGTAATATCATCACGAATATTTATGTATTTTACATTTTTATTATTATACAATCCATTCCATTTTCTAATGCAATATTTATGAACAGTTACTATTATATACATTCTGAATAATATAGAACTAACAATATTGAAAATAGTATTAATTTCTTTATTCATTAAAAGTCGTAAGTTACCTACTATCTTATTATATTACAAAAAGCTGCTTAGTTATTCAACTCTGTCACAGTAAATGAAATTATGTTCTCAATATTTAAAAGACTAGAGCTTTATATTTAGCTTATTCAATACTTTGATTAATTCATTTAAGCTAGATCCAGCCTAAAAAACCTCCAAAAAGGGAACAAATTAAAAATAATTTTTGTGAAGGGAAGATTTTGTATTGTTTAATATATGTATGTCCTATTACTCAATAACTACATAATTTTCAATTATCTTCGATCGAAATTTCTAAAAGGATACAAAAAATCTAAATTTTCTCGACTTTTTGTATCCTTTTGGAGTCATCAGTCAATAGCATGAATCCGCGTTGTAAATATGGATCACGAAGGTTTAAATTAAAAAATTCTCAATGTTCTCTAATTGTAGATGTTCATCTGACTTAAAATAGAGCCATAATTTATTAAAATACATTACAACAGTGTAAGAGTTACAAAAAGATATACACTATTGTAGGAAAGAAAGACTCAAAGGCTTTTGGATACTTACCATAGAATACTAGCTATAGCTAACCTTACCATACCTACTTCACGCCGGCTTCTATAAGATCGGTGCATTACTCAGGCTAAACAAACCCGCATATGTTGTGCCTTTAACCCTTAAATGCATGATTTTATGCATGATTTTATTTTTAGACCGAGAAAAAATATATTTTGGAGCCATGAATATGCTGATTTAGGGAAAAATAATAAAAAAAATAGTTTTTATTTTCATAGCTATTTTTATTAAAAACCGTTTGTTGCAGAACTACAACACTATGCACTCACTAGACAATAACTACATATGAAAATTTTTAAAACAATTTTTGGTTGTGGTAAGACAAAGAGCTACTCCACACTTCTCACACCTGTTTTGCGTGTATTCCTTGCATCCAGGCATTTTGCATCTGCTGCGAACACAATTACCAGGCCAGTGACCAACATTATCAGTCCTTATGTCCTTAGGAGGAATATGTTGATGTTGTTTTTGCTTGTATTTCCATTTTAACACTGTTGCTGGTACTTGGCCTTCCTCTTTTGTTGCAGAGTTCAAATGAGTTATTTACTTTGGCTAATACCTCAGCTAGTTCCAGTCTATAGTTACATAGGTTTAGAACTGATGAATTGGCTTCAGTTGTTTTTAAATTTTTATACACAAGCCAAGAATTTATTACCGTCATGTCCAATAAGTGGTAAAGGATACGAAGATACCACTTTCGGCTTCTCATTGCAATTCGGTACCTCCCAATAAAGCTATCCATTAGGTCCACTCCGCCCATATGGGCATTATATTCCTTTATTATATGTGGGCATGAAATTTTAATTCTAGTCTTATTTGCCTTGTCAAATCTTTCTACTTGGCCCACAGGTTCAGCTCCAACATATGAAGATAGAAAAGTTACAACTTTATTGTCCTTCCAAGTAACTGCTGTCAAATCAATACCGTCAAATTCAGTCATCTGCTCTTCATAAGTTCCACGAGGAACAGATTTCTTCATCATTGTTTTTTGTCCGGCAGTTTGCAGTTCACTAGCCTGTTAGATTGCACAGTACCTAGGCTATAGATATATCAGTATCGCCATAAACTTTCTTAGCTCAGTTTCAGATAAATTTAATGGTTTAGTCACATTTTTTTGAACGGAATACAAATTAGACTCTTCCACAATCCTTTGAACTATTTCTGATGTAATAAAATGTGAAGAAATACTATAGGGAGTACCAGTAGTAGCCTCATCCTTCAGTTCAGATGGGTATGTAGTGTCTCCATGAAAAGCTGTCTGGTCAGAATTCAAAACAATTTTTTTTACCTTCCATACGAGTCCTCTCATAGTTGCTCGGCGACTAGCTTGACTTGTTGAGGGGAATGGAACCTGTGGCACTTGATCATTTGCTGTAGCTTCATTTATCAATGGCGGGTCTCCTGCCATGAATGGATCATTATCGGGGTCATCATTTTCCTCTTCTAATGGACTCTCAAGATCGTGAAGTAAATCGTCTCCATTTTCATAAAAATTCTCATTACCTTCTGTATCCGAGTCCTCAAGATCATCTTCCGAAATCTCTTCATCATTTATTAGAGCTAAATACTCTTCTATTTGCTTTTGATTCAAGTATGGCATCTGAAAACCAATAAAAGTGATAGTTAGTAACTAAACAGGGACATTTTCTAGTAAATGCATATTGTTGCAGATTTACAACAACAAAATAAACAAAATTTCCGAACACACCAAAAGTTTTTTTTATAACTTATAAATTGTACTGAAAAGAAGATGAATTATTACGTAAAATAACTAATTTTGTTTGAACGTACCTTCGAAAACCAAATAATTACACTGCAAAGCAAATACACAATTTTCACCCGCTCCAAAATTACGATCGGCTTTGATTTGTCAGAATCTATTTAAATTTGACAGTCGTGAAGAAAAAAAGTGTGTTGCCACTCGATTAAATATATCACCATGATAGTAATAATCCTGCAACAGCATGCATTGAACTCATACTAATAATTTTATGGTCGTTTGAATGGTATGTTGCAGTTTTACTACTTTATACATTTAAGGGTTAAGAATATACAAATAGGCTCTACTTAAAGAATCTTTATAAAATAAAAATAATTTTTCATATGGAATAGTGAGAATTAAAGCGTTTTACCCAAATCATTCATCGCGAATAATTTTCTTAATCTCATATAACAACAAAGCTGTTGCCGAATTATTTCAATAAATGAAACAAATTGGGATTATATTCTCACATTATTCACGATTTAAATAATAAATTGTGTTGCTTTGTAGGTTGTTGAGTGATATTTTATATTAATTCCCGTTTAAAAGGAGTTCGTAAATGGTAGGTAATAAAATATTTTTATAAGTGTCGGTATCATTAATTAATAGACGGCCATTTCTTGAATTGGAATTTTTGCTCTTTTGCAACTATGCAAAACAGACTTACATACCGGGACGAATATATAAGAAAGTAGACAAATATTATTTGAATTATTAAATAATCTATAATAAGAATCTAACACAATTGCCTTGTGATGATATATTTATACATATTTAAGGACCATAAATGTTTAGGCAATGAAGATGTTTAACTTTTAAACAAAATAAAGCAATTATCAAAGCATCCGAAACCTTTAAAACCAAAACGTCATGAGACGTCATTACGAGATAAGTTTGCGACTTAAACATCTTGTTATTATATTATATGTCATATTTGAATGTTATTTCTAAAAAGTGTAGGGATTTTTATTCATTTATAAATAAATACACAACTCAAGTTAGTGTTTGTTACAGCTGGATCCAGCAACTTCTAGAATACCGTTCTGTTACTTCGAGTACCGAGCTAGTAAGTTCCTGAAGTTATCAGTCTTTGTCGAGACACAGGCGCTATCAAATAGGTTTCCTTCGAAATCCGATGACATTTATTTTTCAAACGAAACAGTGTAAATATGTTATTCGTTTGTATTACACATTTTTAATTATATCTGTATATATTTATATGTTGAATACATATTTGAATACATAGCTACCATCATTTAAGATATTCAAATTGTAATATATACTTAATCATAAAAACTTGTGAAAGTCACCTAAATTGAAGCGTTAATTAGATATTGCACAACTTCAAATTTATCAGATTTTGTCAACTTTTTTTTCAACGGTCTATGTGGATATCCCTCCTCTAACCGTCAATATATATTTCTCAATTGAATTATACCATTTATCACTCATATGTGTGCCGAATAATGAATGATTGAGTCCTTATTCACAAGACATAAAGTTTACATTTGTGTAGCACTTACAAATATCTTGTTTAATCATTAATTTTACATTAATATCTTGTTTAATGTTTAATCATCAATTTGAGGGATTGATTTTCCGGAGGATAGGTAGCAGCATCTTCTGCGTAAGATGAAACCACAATGCGATAGCCAACCCACCTGCCTGGTGTGCGATTATAGCATACCCCTCATGGATCGCTATCTTTGGGGGAGGCCTATACCTTACAGTGGTCCTCTGTAGGCTGATAAGAAGAAGAAGAAGAAGAAGTACCATATATCTGCTTTTATTAGGCAGCAAATTTTATTAATTTTAGTAGCATATTTAGTCCAAAATAAATATAAAGATGAAATCTATTATAATGTACATCTATTAAGATGGTATAAACTCTGTCATGTGTATCATATCACTTTTATATAAATTGAGCCATTGCAATGATTGTCATTAGTCATCATTAGTCATTACTTAAAATTAAGATTAAGAAGCAGATCCAATCCAGATAATGATAAATCAAATGATAAGTGATTAAATTAATATACTTTTTTGTTTAATAACAAAGTACTGTGATAAGAAAAGGTACTGGAATACCAAAATGGTATACTTAATAATGTTCTAAATATAAATTATAACTATAAAATGAAACAATGAAGTTATTCTTCACGCTCTGTGTTCCAGCGTCCCGCAATGAATGCGTAGTTAGTAATTTGGTGTTTCGCTAAAATATCGATTGAGCGCGAAACTAAAATAAGTATCCCAAGGTTGGCAAGCTATTAATGTTTATTAAAAGAGATTTTTAAAAAACTGAATAAAAGTTGTTTAAAACTAATAGAATACTAATTCTATTAGTTGTTGTTACTAAACAATAAGTACATTTTTGATAATATCACGATATTAAATTAAATACTAATATAAATAGAATAAAACCAAACTTTCCTCAGTTATCTATATTCTACACTATAATATATATAGCTTTCAAAATAATTTAAAGTTATTTTCACTGCATTGTAGTAAAGCATCCATAAAATAGAAATATTTTCAATATATTTAATTTTAATATTTTTAACTTAATCGTCTAATCGGGATTTGGTAAGAACATCTGTCGACTAGTATATGACATAAAAACTATCAAAATATGCCTGCTATCTAGACACTTAATAATGGATAAATCAGAATTATTACAATGTCGAACTATGGCAAGATAACATTTATTAAAAAAAGGACTTCAACCAATGATTGGTTTTTGTTTACAATACACTCGACCTATTATCTAGTTTCTATATATCTTATTCATCGTTCCTATCTTCATTTTCCAGTAATAAATCTCAGGTGCTCTAGTGAAACCCGATGCATCCGTCACGCTATACAGCAACAAGACAGTAATTGCTTGACTATTTTTTTTTGCCATTCTCATCTATTTATAAGGTTATTATAATTAAAATAACTGAAACTATATTTTTGAGTCAGTTTAAAGGGTAAATTATATATCACTAAAAGCAATCAGAACGTAATTGAACGTAATTGTACATTATACAGATATTTTTAGAATGTTTGATAGTTTCGTAAAAATAACTACACCATTGGCTTATGCAGTTATTCTAAAGCATCTCTTTTTTTACGAAGTTCTAATGTTTTGATAATTTACTGGTAAATAAATAAATAATTATACTAGATTTCGTATGGAAAGCTGAAGAAATTAAATATTTTTTAGTTTCAATCCATAAATCCTTGGTTTTTAATGTTCAAAGTTATTTAGAAAAAAATACATATTTTTCTAATCGACACCATCCCATAAATATACATAATGTATTGGTATCTAAATCTAGTCTATAGAATGTATAAGTCAGTCTGTAATTTCTTACTTGGACACTGTATAAATGAGATCAAACTCCATTGGAACAATCATCTATCAACGTGAAGCATAAAATAAAAGATAGACAATATTATAAATTCAAAATTTATTATAAATTTATAATATTGTAAGTTGTAGAGTTGTAAGACCTTACATTTCTCTAAGTTGCTGTGGTATCTTAGCTAACTTAGTTTATGGATACTTGGTGTCATCAAGTGCCGAAATTTGACCGTAATCTAGAAATCAGATAATTTTAAATTATATTTTGTTATGTCTGACGATATTAAAATATTATTTATTTGACATTGATTGTGTTAAGCAAACCTATCAATATATTAATTGATATGTGTGTGTCAAAAGTTACGTTATTGTGTTTATTCTTTTTTGTAAAAATAAAATTTTCCGTTTACTCAGTTTTCATGAATAAAGGTAAAAATCTACTACACAAAATCACAAAAACAGAAAACATACAATACTTATTATGACGACTTAGGACACGACTTGGCAATATTTTTACTAATTTTTTTTAATATTTTAAGTAAAACATTGTTTATTGCTTATTATTTTATTTTTTTTACTCGTTATATTTAATAATAAATTAATTTCACAATTCAAAACACTGCGTTCTTATTTGTAATATAAAATACAATACGAACTTAAAGCGTTATCGGAACAGCCAGCTTTATAGTATTTTGTATTTATTCAGTTGTGGAAATGTGTATTGAGGTTTCTTTGTATGTTGTATTTGAAAGAAAATAATTGATTTCTGTTCTTTCAAATGTTCATTTACATGAATTATTTCATATGAATAGTCCCGTTACTTACGATATATCTATGAACTATTTTGAATGTTATACTGACGTTTTGTATAACAATTTCAAGCAAATATGATCAATGAAGCAAATAAATAATATGTTGATGATACAATAAAATAAGCAAAAACTACTATAGGTTAAATTTTTTGTAATAAATTGATAACAAGTGGACACGAACATATTATCAAGTAAGATTATTAAAGATCTTCAGCTCAAATACTTTATACTCGAATATTATATTTAATCGTTAATAGATTATTTTACATTTAATATTTCACATTGAAATATATTTGCTGATAGTTACAAGAATATAACGCCTTTTGTGCTCTTTTAAACATATTCTAAAAGTATAAAATATTTGTTACATGCTATTATATGTTTTATTGTAATTATTAAATGGAAATATGCAAAAAAAACAAAAGTTGGTTCATAAATGCAATGTTATGATTAATGAATATCAAACACTAATTTTATTATGATTTTTTTATATTAAAAGTCCAGTTACAATAGAGGTAATAAAATCCGTTTTAACGAAATTGTTTAAATGGTGCAAAATAAAATATATAGGCATTTGTGTCACGTTCAAACTCTGCAACTCATACATGCACAAAAACATTTTCAAATCTATCAATCAACTTTTATTTACTTTTAATTTGTAATGAAATTTTTTCGGTTACAAAAACGGAACAATAAAAACTTTGAGGCAATATCATAGTTGTTTTTTTTTTTTTAACTTTATTGTTTTGTGTATCAAACGAACAAACTGTTCTCTGTTTTAGAATCTGCCATATGAGGAGATACTAATATGTTGCCGAAATTGAGTAAGATAAGAGCCCTAGGAGAATAAAACAGGCAGAAAAGTTTGTGCATCTATCTCTCTCACTCATTACACAAGATGTAATTTTAATAGACTTCTTACAGATACACTAATATACATATTTCCTTTACATGCATTTTAAACACTAATCTACCACGATGAATCATGAAATCATCTCAATCTCTTCTTGGTACATTAAAATTGAATTTATATTGCAATAAATAAGAGCAATAAACAAATACCTTGAATTATTATTGAAAGTAAAGTATGCGGATAAAAAGTTTTTATAATTGAAAAAATAAGATTTAGAAGAATTTAGTTACAGAACCTAAAAGTTTTTGTCTGTGTGTTTCATGGTGCACAATGGAAAAAATATTCAGGTTTTATCATTTATTATCACAGCAAATGAAGTAGCTCCGGCCTCCTAGAACTTAATTATTCAGTCCTTGGAGTATAATACTCTGTTTCAAAATATAACATTCGACATAATTCAGCTGTCCTAGATGATGTGATTAATACTTTTAATCTTTGCAGTTTCAAATTCTTTTAACAAAACGTTTAATGTTATATTTGTTTTATTAACAACTTAAGGACTTTTTTTTAAATAATTGTTACGTTAGGATTGTAATAACATTTTATCTAATTGTTACATAAAAATCACGCACTAAACAATTTATATTTCAATAAGTTTTACAAATGTACTACAAAGTAATAATACAACTGTGAAAAAAAAATATTAACGTGGAATATAATGATATTCGTTAAATTTTATTCGAGCAATCAAGAAAAGAAAACTATTTGTATACTATATATATATTATTGTATGTCGTAACTTATGTTGCATACTAAATTTGTTCAAAAAAAGGATGATCTTGATATCATAGTTGAGAAAGGAAAGAAATAGGAATGTCTGGAGGATTTCTAAAGCACGTTAGTTGGTAAGAAGAAGAAGTAGAATTACTGACTTCATTACATTATTTGTCATATAATTTTAGGAGATAATTCATAATGATATTTTTAATTAGATATACAGATATATACTTACTTATATTAAAATAACATAAAATTTTACAATTTATAATGAATAAGATATTATTAAAACGATTTGTTTCAACAAAACATGTATTTCATTTAAAGTGTTACCTTTATTTTATATCAAAGCTGCTTAAGAAACAAATCTCTTTATATGTTTTTCACGACTACACCGAATGAAAGTGTTTCTCGAGCTCTAAACAACTGCAGAAGATTGTATAGATACGCTACTACATTTCTGTTAGTATTCATGTCTTTATATGTCAAGGTTTAACTGAATGAGTGAATACATATTATTTTTGTTAAACACAGCCTATAATAAACAACATTACCTTTTTATAAAATAACTTGTAAAAAAGTTTTTATTTGTGTATATATATTATATTTGTGTATATATATTTAAATTGACTTTGACGTTTTTCCTTTTATGTATATCAAAACTCTCTATAGCATTTTCAAGCACATGTACAGTCACTGCATTCGTTTTCTGTGGCTTTATATGAAATGTTAATTTAAAAAAAATGTTTTGTTGTCAGTCAGTTGTTAGTTTTTAATCGAGTCCTCGTGACTAAATTATTCATCTTTACTTCAATAATTTGACAATTACACCCGAATTGAGACGTTTACTAAACAATCTTTACTAATTTGCTTTATATAAAGTCTCAACAAATCAAAAGGAGACATCAAAATAAAATATTATTTGTGCACATAAATATTATGATGTCATAACGTATATATGTGGTCGATAAAAAGGCAAAGTTAAGACCGGTAACTTATTAACGGCATTTCAATTATAGCTCGAAGTGACTTTCTGTAAAAGTCACATCAGATAATCATTTGCAGATTGATTGACAAAGTTTGAAAGATAAACCAAATTGAAATGACCTTCAAATCGCTTTGCTTTAAAATACAACATTAACCATCTTTTGGGTAGACCTCGAAGAATTCGGTCTGCCCATTCATTTGTACCCGACTTTAGAATTTTGGAAAAATTTCTTCACAGGAGGTCTTTTTATAACCCTCTGAGTCTGAAATGACCATTGGTCAAAAAGTTTATACATATGTATATCTATATGCGTGCGTGCGTCCAGATTCGACTTTCGTCAGCATGATAGCGGCCGCAATTTCGCTCGGATCGCTTTCAAACTTTGCACAAAAATCAACCATCCAAAAATAAAGGTCAAGTTCGTTAACCAGAGAAATCCGGACACAGGGGGCGCTAGGGCCTCACTTTTTCTGATTTCAGTTTTTCGACCATAACTTTTTCCCTATACAAAGAAGATCAATCGCATTTATATTATTTGATGTCTTTGATGAATACCTATAACTAATGTACATAAACCGAAAACCTAACTTCAATAACTTAGGGGTAAAAAAACCGAAAATTTTTGAAAAAAAAATCATAACTATTTTTTGGTAAACGTTCTTACATCACAAGTATTTTTAATAGAAAGGTTATTTTTTACTCTAAATTTAGGTATCAAAAGTTTTTCCGTAAAAGGTACCGTTTTTGAGAAAAAAAATAAAAACCGCTTTTGGCTTGAAAATTTTTGATGTAAACAACGGCATCATGTGTTATTCTTAGGTAGTGAATTATATTTTAAACGAGGTACACACGAGGTCTACCCACGCGTGTCTCCCTGCGGGCACGGATTTTTTACACTGTACTGCCTTGATAGAATACGTAAACTAAAAAATAAAATAAATAAGGCTATGTTTTTGGGATACGAATTTTAGTTTATATATACATATGTATATAATATATATTAGGTTGTTCCGAAAGTAATTTGGTTTTTTTTTTGTAGAAATGAAGGACAGTTTTCGTATAAAAAACAAATTCTTTGTTAAATTATATATTGGCCGTTTTGGTCCAACACCTTTTCCATCTTTCTGGTAGTAGCATAATTCCACGCTCATACGATTTTTGGTCTTTTCTAGCATAAAACTGATCGATATGGTTTTGACCTTTTAACCATTTAAGGTGAAGGTTTTATCGTCTAAAACAATTTGGAGGGACCAGGACAAATAATAATCCGATGGTACCAGATCTGGAGAATATGGTGGGAGTGGCATTGTATCTCATTCAAGCTGTAAAAGTTTTTTGTCTAGTGACCAAACTTGTGTGAAGTCTCACGTTGTCTTGATGAAACACTACACCTTTCCTGATGATTAGTTCTGGCCTTTTATGTTGAAGTGCATCATTCAGTTTGTCCAGCTGATGACAGTAGACATCCGAATTAATCGTTGTGTTATCCGGTAAAAGCTAAAAAAAAAAAAGATTCCTTTACAATCCCACCAAACACAGCATCAAATTTCTTTGAATTGAATATCGGCTTTTTTATTAATACTGTTTAGGTTAGCGCTTGACTACATTCCACCTGATGGAAAGTGGAAATGTAGTCATAGATGGTAAGGCGCATTAACCCAGTAACCTATTCACTCTTTTCTTGAAGACACCCACATCTCATTGGGACGGAAATAACGACGCAGGCAAGCTGTTCCAGTCCTTCGCTGTACAAACTAAAAAAAATCCGTACCCGCAGGGGGACACGCGTGGGTAGACCTTGTGTGTAACTCGTTTAAAATATATCTCACTACCTAAGAATAACACATGATGCCGTTGTTTACATCAAAAATTTTCAAGCAAAAAGCGGTTTTTATTTTGGGTAGACCTCGAAGAATTCGGTCTGCCCATTCATTTGTCCCCTACTTTCGAATTTTGGAAAAATTTCTTCACAGGGGGTCTTCTTATGACCGCCTCAGTCCGAAATGACCATTGGTCAAAAAGTTTATATATATATATATATATATATATATATATATATATATATATATATGCGTGCGTGCGTCCAGATTCGACTTTTGTCAGCACGATAGCGGCCGCAGTTTCGCTCGGATCGCTTTCAAACTTTGCACAAAAATCAACCATCCAAAAATAAAGGTCAAGTTCGTTAACCAGAGAAATCCGGTAACAGGGGGGGCTAGGGCCTCACTTTTTCTGATTTCAGTTTTTCGACCATAACTTTGTCCCTATATAAAGGAGATCAATCGCGTTTATATTATATGATGTCTTTGATAAATACCTATAACTAATGTAAATAAACCGAAAACCTAACTTCAATAACTTAGGGGTGGGGGTAAAAAAACCGAAAATTTTTGGAAAAAAAATCATAACTTTTTTCTGGTAAACATTCTTGCATCACAAGTATTTTTAATAGAAAGGTTATTTTTTACTCTAAATTTAGGTACAAAAAGTTTTTCCGTAAAAGGTACCGTTTCTGAGAAAAAAATTAAAACCACTTTTAGCTTGTAAATTTTAGGTAGGTAAAACCACGGCAACTTTTTTCTGGTAAACATTCCCTCCTCGCAAATATTTTTAATAGAAAGGTTATTTTTTACTCTAAATTTAAGTACCAAAAGTATTTCCAAAAAAGATACCTTTTCCGAGAAAAAAAATTAAAACCGCTTTTTGCTTGAAAATTTTTGATGTAAACAACGGCATCATGTATTATTCGTAGGTGTAGTGAGTTATATTTTAAATGAGTTACACACGAGGTCTACCCACGCGTGTCCCCCTGCGGGCACGGATTTTTTTTCCTTGGAAAAGGTATCTTTTTTGGAAATACTTTTGGTACCTAAATTTAGAGTAAAAAAAAACCTTTCTATTAAAAATATTTGCGAGGAGGGAATGCTTACCAGAAAAAAGTTGCCGTGGTTTTACCTACCTTAAATTTTCAAGCTAAAAGTGGTTTTTATTGTTTTTCTCGAAAACGGTACGTTTTACGGAAAAACTTTTGGTACTTAAATTTAGAGTTAAAAATAAACTTTCTATTAAAAATACTTGTGACGTAAGAATGTTTACCAGAAAAAAGTTATGAATTTTTCCCAAAAAAATTTGGGTTTTTTACCCCCACCCCTAAGTTATTGAAGTTAGGTTTTCGGTTTATCTACATTAGTTATAGGTATTTATCAAAGACATCATATAATATTGACGCGATTGATCTTCTTTGTATAGGGAAAAAGTTATGGTCGATAAACTGAAATCAGAAAAAGTGAGACCCTAGCGCCCCCTGTGGCCGGATTTCTCTGGTTAACGAACTTGACCTTCATTTTTGGATGGTTGATTTTTGTGCAAAGTTTGAAAGCGATCCAAGCGAAACTGCGGCCGCTATCGTGCTGACAAAAGTCGAATCTGGACGCATGCACGCATATATATATATATATATATATATATATATATATATATATATATAAACTTTTTGACCAATGGTCATTTCGGACTCAGGGGGTTATAAGAAGACATCTTGTGAAGAAATTTTTCCAAAATTCGAAAGTCGGGTGCAAATGAATGGGCAGACCGAATTCTTCGAGGTCTACCCAAAAGACGAAGCAAAGCGCTTCGTTCGGACAGGGGTATGTCCACAACGTAAGGATGGATATCTGCCGTGCGTCGGAACGTCCTGTGATGGAAGGGGGACGGAGGAATTAAATCGTGTAATTCCTGCGCACACTCACCAAAATGTATAAATGTATATCGAGAGGCTAGCAATTCTACGCCTATGTTCAAGGCTGTAGATATTGACTTCAACCAATTCAGGATCACCTATAAGCCTCTTTGCTCGCCCCTCAATTGAGTCCAGAACCGCAAGATGAGACCACCAGCAGCACCAGCGAATATATGCCCACAGTACTCCACACAAGACCGGATCTGTGCTTTGTATAATACAAGTAGTTGTCCTGATGTAAAGTACTGGCGGACCCTAGCAAGAACGGCAAGTTTTCCTGCAGCTGCTCTTGTTCTGGACTCAATACACCGACCAAAGTTGAGATTCGAGGAAATCTCTAAACCTAACAACTGAAGCCAGTCATTGTATTCCAAAGATAAACTCTGGCAAGTAGGAGCCAAGGTGAAAGGGCTCTGTTTGGCGGTGAACAGACACGTCTGCGTTTTGGTGGCGTTGAATTTGACAAAATTGGCATTGCCCGTTACGGGGACTGCCTAAAGTTTGTCATTCAAACGTTTCACCATAGCTTTTCTTTCAGACTGTACTTGATCGGAAGGGAACGAACCCCTGAGGCACTCCGGCATTTATTGTCAAGGGTTCCGAGGAACTCCCATCGACAACTACTCGGAGAGATCTTGGGTTCCAGAAAGTCCGTTACCCAGCCGATCAGACCAGGAGATATGCCGTAGGCTGAACGCTTGTTTATAAAGCTCGCATGCCAGAACCTGCCAAATGCCTTCGAAACATCCAGAGAGACGGCGACTGCTTCTCCGTTCTTCTCGATGGCCTCGCCTAAAATGTGCGTAGCGTACACTAGAAAGTCCCCAATGGATCTATTACGGCGAAACCCGTACTGTCAATCACTGAGGAGATCGTTACCTTCAAGGTACGATAGAAGGCGCGAGTTCAATACACGCTCCATAATCTTGCAGAGTATGGAGGTGATTGGTCTATAATTAGCAGGATCGGCACGGCTGCCCCTTTTGGGCACTGGTTGCACGTTAGCAAGCTTCCAAGATTTCGGCACTATTCCATTCTTGATAGAGAGGTGATACAGACGTGTCAATACAGGAGATACCTCAGCTGCGAATGTCTTGAGTAGAATGGCTGGTATACTATCAGAAACTCTGGCTTTATTCACATCAAGACGACACAATGTTCTCCATACCTCTTTATTAGTGATGCGGATTTCAGGCATCGAAATACCGCAATGGGGAAGATGTGCTAGAGAAGCATTGCCAGTGTCTAGATCTGAATTATTAGCGAACAGAGAAGTAAATACATTCGCTTTCTCTGTCGCTGTATAGGCCAGAGATCCATCCGGCTTAAGCAGAGGAGGCAGTGAGGGCTGGCAAAAGTTCGACTCGATCGCTTTAGCAAGAGACCTGAAAGTTCGACTGCCAGTAGGTCTGACAGAGAGGTCTTCACCATTCTTAGCGATACGATCGCGACGAGCCTTCCGTAATACCTTTTTATAGGACTTGACAGCTTGGTTAAAGGCTTTTTTCGTTAAACTTACATTCGGAGCTTTGCGGCTTCGATCATCAGCCCAAATAAGGTATGCCGAATGTTTTCGGTCTTCAGCATGACCACATTCACCATGGGCGAGCTTTGCCACCGAGGGGTACATCAGCGATAGGAATGAAATACTCCATTGCCTAATGTACCATATCGGTTATAGCTGCTGAATTGTATTTCCATACTCGCCTAACACCATGTGGTTCAAAAGCTGGTGGGGAATATGTAAAAACAGATTTCACCAAACAGTGAACAGAGGTTCCCAAAGGGGAGGTGACCTCTACACGATACTTGTCTGGATTAGTTGCCAGCAAAAGGTCCAGGCAATTGGCTGTATGGCCTACTACATCAGGTACCCTCTTCGCTTGCCTCACCAGCTGGTTTCAGCTGAAAGAAGTCGGTCGTCGAGAGGATAACCCAAAGTTCCGCGCTTATCTTCCAGCATGGTTAGTCTTCTGGTAAGAGACCAGTCAGTCCTGATGACAGGCATTAAAGTCCCCCCGAAAGACGAGTTGCACTGAAGGGTACTGTTGCAGAGCCATATCAGCAGCCTCACCGAATAACTCAAATTATCTAACTGTCTCCTGATCACCGCTGTGTGAACGGTAGACTTTTTTAAAAGCAAGTACGGTTGCTCTGTCTCCAGGTGGTGGTGGACACGTAAGAGATTAGAGTTCAAGCCCCTCATGTTAGTGAGGTGCACTTTGAACGAGAAGGAGTGCAACCGCTGTGGAAACTTTTCTTTCTTCAACTTTCGTTTTCATAAAAAAAATAAAAGAGTGAGTAGGATGAGAAATAGCAGTTGAACGAGGCGGTACGTATCAAACCCGGCGACGAAATTGGTGATGTCATGCCACTGGAAGGTTAGTCTGGACTAGACTGCAGGGATGCCCGAACCCCCCCAGGGATCGCCATCGGGCCTCCTCATCTGGTCGCCAACGAGCACGATGGAGCCACCCTGAGATTTTTCGCAGCTGACGCCTTTCGTGGCAGCCTTTCGTGGGTGGCTAGCCCATTAATTGGGCCCCCAACTATCTGCGGGCGGCCAGCGGAAAACTGTCGGTCGCTTCGGATCCCGCTACCCTCCACGACTAGGAACCCGACACAATAAATAACAACCCGATGCCAAACCGGTTCGCTAACGCTACACAGCTGTTCAGACCCATATCCCATATATACATACAGCTTCATCGAACAACCTGCCGGAACACGACTATTTGCGGCAAGACTTTGCCTGATGGGTGGACCTTGCCGGTGACCTGATATTATGGTCTACCACCGAGAAAAAATGCTTCGGAAATGGTTTAAGCTGGTTCATCTTATTAGCTCTATACCTCTTGCGTTTGACGTTGTTGTATACAAAAAACTACTGCGTAAAATTAATTAGAATTATTCACACATATACCTTCCTATATTAAGCTCTCAAAGTATATAAAAATTATACGGCTTATGTGTGAAGTTGGCAAAAAATACAATTAAATCCTCTGTCGGGAAAAAAATAAATTACTTTCCGAACAACCCAATATAGAATATCAAGGTATCAGAAAGATATGTTGAATAGATTAATGTAATTTAATAATTATAAATATAATACGAGTTAGACTGACAAAGATAAAAATTGTATAGAATGAACCGTTTAATGTTAACCATCAACGTTCGAAGGGCTGATGTCGAGTCGGGAATAGAAAAAAAAACGATAGAAATCAAAACAAACATTGAATTCTTGTTTAACAAGCAATAAATTATTTTGAATAATACCTTATATTTAAAATTTACTTCAAATATGTTTACAATTTCATTATCTAATAAATTATGAAACAACCTTGTAATTCAATATTATTCTATTTTTATAAATGCATGTACTATAATAATAAACAAATGAGACTAATTATTTTATAAATTATAATATCTTGGATATCTATAAGTGGTGTGTAGTTACGATTGAATCTAATAATAAAACAAAACTACAGGAGCGTAACGTTGATTCGTTTGTTAACCGAATTGGTTGACACTTTGACCTTTATGCAACTCGGTAGAGCATATTGCTACAATTCCATGTAATGATATTAATGGCCCGTTTCATAAAAACAATTAGAGTAAATATTTTTTAAGACAAAGAACACAAAGCATGTCTATAAACGGAATATAAATAATAATAATACTAATTCGAGAAAAACTAGACTCTAATAATAAAGAAAATATTCGTAGTTTAAATAAAAACCATGTTTCAGACAGAATTCCCAATTAAAGACAAACGCTACTAAAAGAAATGCGGTTACCGACTTTGTGTAATGGTCGCGCCATCATCGGTTCTATTCAATGAGTTTAATCTTGAACATAAGTACTATTTTTTACTATTTTTAATAGATATCGGATGATAAAAGAGCTATAGAATTTCAAGATTAAGAACATGTTGTAATAGGCCATTTATTTTTGTCTTAATTTATACTCTTGCTTATTAAAAACATAAAAGCTATAATGAGTTTTTAACGACTATAGGTTAAGTAGTTAAGTATAACATATGGCTAACACAAAGAACATTTCTTATATAATGCCCACAACTTATTAGTTGTACTTCTAGTGATAACATCTAGTCTTCACGTTAAAAACAGTGAAATTATTTTATATCTGTTTAGAAACGGTACGAGTGCATTAAGTCGAGGAACAAAAAACATTATAATGAAACTATTACATATAATAGAATCACCCACAATTATACTTATATAACAATAATAATATATTATTCTACCTTAATTAATTTTCTATCAAGTACCTTGAGGTTTTCTTGACCTCGCAAGTAAATATAACAATTCCCATTCTGCCATAGCTTTGAAGTATTGATACAATACATCGAGGAATCAGCTTGATTTTATATATATAGGAGTATTTTAATTCATGGTGAACTATTTTACAGACAGCTGAAGGTTTACTTCTAACTTGTGTATATTTCATTTGTGTCAAATAAAGATAAATGTGTTACGTTACAGGCTATCACTTCTAAATATATTTTATGCATAATGTGCTACAAACACTTTTGATTAATCCCCTAACAATCAGCTGTGGATCAATCTATCTTGATCACCTCCATACGTTGCACAGTTTTAAATGATACAATAATCCATCTATTTTAAATGTGTTATTCACCATAGCACTTAGCACCTCGTATTTTCCTCACTATATTTAGTTGTTTCACCTCAATGACATATAGTGTGACATAGGCAATTAATAAATGAATTTTGAATATATTTACTTTTATTAGGTTTTATCTACAAAGGCAGTTACTAAATATAAGTCATGAAAATATTATTTTGTAAATAAATTTATATTTATAATTAAATTATTATCACCCATACTATGTACTTCAGCAATATCAATTCAAATTAGATCAATGGACAATCAGAACTAAAATCCAATATTAATGTGTCTATTGGTAGAAATCTCAAGGTTCTTTCAGCCATCTTGTAATTCTTTCCTTTTTTTAAAAAAATGTATTGTACTTGTTAAGTTACGTCAAATGGACTTAGTTTTCACTAGTTCGTTTGAGTTATGCAATTGTTTTTTTTTTATTCGACTGCGAATAAAAAAAAATCTGCTACATTTAAGTTTAAACTTTAATTACTTGCACCAATTATATGTACTGTTAAAAGATCACAATATATATAATTTTTTATATTAGTGAATAATGTACTTACTAAATTTTACCTAATAACTAACACTTCGAAGTTTTTTATAAAAGTATTTATTTACATTGATATATAATATGATATGATTTATTTATTGTAGTACAACCTAGATATTCCTTGGTACATAAAGCTCGAGCGAACAACGTGTGCTAAGGATTATACAGCACTTAGAAAATCCGGCTCTCGTTGCTCTGTAAGTGGCTCTCAAAGCAATTGGTCCAGATTTACGAAACAATACTTGGTGGTATATAAGAATTAGGTGTTTATTGATCTAGATATACACGTCACTTTATCAACACATTAATTGCAGCGATTTGTTCAGAAAACACACAATTATTTCTGCCGGACTTAGGTTTTATATATTAGGTTGCATAAGGTTGGTTTCAAATTTAAATTTTCAGTTAAATTTGTGTAGTAGTTTTTGGGTAATAGAGTAACAAGCAAACATTTTCACAATCTTAGTAATGGTAGTAGGATTCCATATTGTGAAATTAAAATCTAAACAGGATTTTTTTTTTAAAACGAATGCTTCAACTATTTCTAACATAGTTCACTCAAACGTAATCCCTGAACACTATGCAGACCGATGAAAGTCGTTTGAGGGACGTGATCTCACGTGGAGCTCACTCAGTAAATCGTTGCGACTTCCCTCTTGAGACGACGCTACGGTTTGAAAGCGACATAATCAATACCTCCATTGATTCCATTTTTGATTCCTTATATTTGAAATAAAAATTAAAAATTTTTGATTGTTATTGAATTTTTACATCCATCTATGATTCAATTTCCGAAAATAAATCAGTTACAAATGGTTGGTAAAGACAAAGTTGAATATCAATTCAGAGCCTCTTCCTGTTATTTTGAGAGCGTCCATTGTGAGAAGTCTGAAATATGACTATTGTCGTAAAGGAGTCGAATAAAACCGTCAACTTGTTGATTGTGTGATAGCAAGATTATCCGTCCTTATTTGCAGTTGTTCACATAAACTTCTGTGGTTTTTAGTCTGTATAATTCCGGCACAGGTATACCAAACAGTCATAATTGTCTAATTATGCAGCAGCATGTAGCTTGTTTTGAAACGATTAATATTTGAGCCGTTTTACTGTCCATCCTCGCGTTAAACAGATGTCGCAGGCAGTGGCAAATACACCTCTGATTCAGTTTAGTGTGAATTATGGAAATTATGTAGGGATCAAATTATTAACACTACACTGCAATGCGTTTAAGATTTCATATAGGTATATAAAAAGTATGTTCACTGTTTATAATCCATTGAAACAAAGAGTGCCGGGTCCTGACCCTAAAATATTAAATTAAATTAATTGACTTACTGAGTTAAATAACTTTAAAAGTTTGTTTATTTTTATTTCATTTTACAACCATGGCCTTATTACAAGATTCATTAAATTATATACTGATTACATCAGGATCATTGAGTCTATAATTATTATCGAAAAACTTATAAGACCATATTTTTGATATTTTATTATTAACAATTTATTACAATAATATGTTTTATTCGAATACACGTATATTTTAAGTAAAGTATAAAAAATATATACAAAAATTCACACATACACTTTCCAAAGATGATCTAATTAAAGATCAACACATACCAGAATGCTTATTAAAGTGAACTATTTCCGAATTTTTTAAATGTAAAGAACTTTTATGAAAGTTCTTTTTTGCGGGTAGTTATCAAAAATATGTTAACCCTGTATATTATAAACTCAATAAATTACACAGAAAAAGACCGAAAGTTTTACAAAACATTTATTAAAACTTCAAATAATAGTTATATTTAGTATTTACTAACTAACTCAGTGGCCATAATTTTATGGCACCTGAATAAATACCAAAAGAAACATTTCAAAGAAGACTAGTTTTATAATAAAATATTTTAGTAAGTTCAAGGTTATCTACTCATAATTGATATGTCAGTAGGTCAATAATATTTTTGTGATCCTTTTATATAAATATTCTAACTATATTACATAATGAGCCCTTGAGCCAAATGAAATTACGACTTAAAAGCCAACAATTACTTGTCTGAGACCACGACTTAGTATATTGATAAGTTAGAATAGCAACTTTACGTTTACCGATCAGGCTTACTAATATTTTAACCCCCGTTCTAGATAATAATTAATGTATCGCAGGATGTTCCACAAACACTAATAATGGGTACAATCACGTTCACACTGGGACGACAATTAGTGGTTCGCATTAATGGCCTGTTGTGGATATCGCTATCGAAACCAGCTTAATAATTAGAACCACAAACTACTTGTTCAAATGGTCTGTATTGTACATAAAGTTTCTGTATAAAATATTTCTGCATGTTTCTATATATAATATTGTTTTATAATACAAGATTAAGAAAAATTTGTCATGTAATCTTTAAAAAATACAATTTTATGTGGGGTAAAAATTGTCCCTCTTTATCTCCGAAGTGTGTGCAACAGTTAATTTGAAATAATTACAATTAATAGCTTGATACTCGATTTTTTTTTTTTTTTTTTATGAGGAAATGCGTTACGCATACCACTAGCCACAAGGGGGGAGGCCGATGGTTATGTGGGACTCTCCGCTAGTATGGCAGCATACCCACTAAAACCCCATGGTGTTCCACCTCATCCACTTTTTAGCGAGGCAGTGAGAACGTATGACTCATTCACTGCCCCGCCGTGAATCACCAGCCACTCTTTGGCGGCGGGCCCTCCTCGGGGTGAAGGGTAGAAGAGGAGTCCTCCTGCCCTTCCAGTCGCAAGAAGGCGTACCGGAACACTTGGCCACCTTTCGCCACGAGGCCTTCTACAGGGTGATGAGTGCCCCCGCACCCATCAGCCAGCCTCGGTTATGGGGGGAGGAGTTGGTTGTATAATCTCCTCCGTACCCCAGTTCGTCTGCGGCGTTGAGGAAGAGAGAGCGGATCACATTCACGCTTTCTCTCCGCCACTTTCTTCTGCGAAACAACCTCTTCGCAGAAGGACTGCACCGCTGTCCACTCCTTTCTACTGCGTAGCATGAACCGGACGACGGTTGGCAGTGAGAGATCAGTCCCCAAAGCTGCGATGAGGTCACAGCGTTCCTGGCCCGTGCGGGGCACTCCTCCAGGGTATGCTGCGCCGTGTCCGCATCACAGCTGCAGTGGTGGCACTCTGTTGTCGCTTCCCTTCCGGCTTTGTGACACAGGTACTTCCCGAAGCAATCATGCCCCGATAGCACCTGCGTCAGCCGGAAGGTGAGCGATCCCCACTCTCTTTGCATCCAGTCCCTTAGGACTGGACGGACCGCCTCGACAGTCCGAATGCCGGCCGATAGTGTGGCCAGAAGCTGCTCCCATTCCAGGAGCATGGACTGTCGGAGATGGAGCCTCCGCCCTTCCACTTCCCTGAGTGTCGGGTACTCACCCCGGCGCCAGAGCTGATCACGCTACCAGTACAGTGACGCGAGAACTCCGGCCTCCAGTGCCCAAGGAGGGGTGCTCGCTAGTACGCAAGCCGCCTCAAAAGAAATGGTGCGATACCCCCGTATAGCCCCGATGGCCATCGCCCTTTGAGGTCTTTTCAGAAGGGCTAAGTTTGGTGCCGTCAGGGCATCAGCCCATATGGGGGACCCATAAAGGGCCATCGATTGCACCACACCCTGGTATAGGAGGCGGCTGCTAGCTTGATACTCGATTCCAGAACTTATTGTAACCTACAAATTTGTTGGGAATATACAATATATAATATATAATCTTTTTAATTTTTTAACTTTTATTAATGAATAATTATTCATTACTATAGTTAATATATTTTGATTATGTGTATTTCTATTAATTAATAAAGCTACTGTAAGTTATAATTATTTAGTGGTATTTGAACTCGTGTATACGCTCTTGAATACTTGTATCTTGCACTTCTTTGTCTCAAGGGACCCGAGCGGCTGATTTGAACATCAATACAATATATTCGAGGCTTGATATCGTACTTACCGCAGTGAGGAGGAGTGCAAAATGTCCTGTGTTTAAAGTACTTTAAAAATAGCACCACACTAGAAATAAAGATATTTTATTTCTTGTCAGTAATTATGATAATATACTGTTCATAACTGTCATTACTTAAGAAATGTATTAATATATTTCCACGTTTTAGGGTTTTAAGAAGGCAATAACTAACAAAACGTACTATTTTGAATTCTGTAAGACAAGCAATTAAAAATAGAATATCTTTATAAATTCCGTATTTTGAGATCTTTTATTTATAAATATCCGTTAATAACTGTTTTTTTTCTTTTCTTCTAATATTTATTAAAAATATCAGATATTGAAACTAAACGCTAGGTGAGTAATATAAGTAATGACTATATATTATTTATATTATATTCCTATGGTTTTATATCCAATTATATTTTCAAGTTACCACAAAATTATACACTTACTTTAGTCTTACAAACCTTAATAAAAACTAAAATTGAAAGTAATTTGTCACAAGATCTTTCATATAAATAAAAGAAATAACAAATTTCATTAACAATGGCTGATATAAATATATAATATTTTATGTACGGTTGTAAGGATGTATGTATGCTGTGGTCACTGTAATTGTATGGACGTTTTTATAAAAGTATGACGTTGTTTCAGTTCCCTCCTCCCTCTCTTTTATTTTTTTTTCATTTCATCTATCCATCTATCAATATGCGACGAACGACGAACGACGTATATTATTATTATACGAATATTATTGCATATGCATACGAATTTATAGTACATTGATTGTCACTGAATACTGTGAATTGTGTCTTTAATAAACGGTGGTTTTGAAAATAATCCTAATGTTCTGATTGATTAAATTATTTTCGTAACATTTATAGGTAGAAAATGGTCTGTAGTATTAGATGCGCTTATTGTACTTATTATTAATTTAAAGGTTGTATTCATTTATTTAAAGTGTAATTAAAATATTATTAATGTTAACTTACTATTTGTGTACACAATACAATACAATTTATAGGGTATTTTTTCATTTCAGAACGAATTTTATTTTAAAAGTAAGTAACAAAATTTTAATATAATTATAATACAACAAAACTACTGGACGGCTTGTAATTGAATGTGGTGTAGTGTTAGCTTATTGTGTAATCCATAAAAGATGCTTTTCACTGAGATAGAGATTTGCATGTGGAAATCCAAATGTTATTTTGGCTTCAAAAAATATGGTGGTATATTCTTTAAGTCAGGATATAATTGTAGCCATAAAAAAAACTAATTTATATTTTTATTTCACTTTTTATTAAGTTTATAATTTCTAATAATATCCATAGTACAAATAAAGACCCTTTTTACTTTGTATGTTTGTATTTTTTTTTTGCAACAATACTGACAATCCTAATAAAACATTGTTAACAATAATTTTTTTATCTTTTTCCTTTAAAACTGAAATTGCATAATGAATAGACTTAGCAGGAAGTCGACAAATGCACTTCCTGACGCAGTGAAACGTGAAGCTACGTTATACGTTATATTTTACTTACAGACAGGTACAGGGTGCAGACAGATACGAGTACCATTTAGAATCTTGAAAGTTTATGACAATGTAAATAATATAAGTGCTTCCTGTCATAGCCCTAATTCAAACTTTGTATTTTCAATTATTATCCAGGGTTAAAAAAAATATTAACACTACTTAACCATGTAAGTAATTTTAACCGAATCAGGTATGGAATCCAGGATGACTATGGTTCATGGCAGTGCTAGTTTCAAAGTTTAATGAATACTGAAAAAATAAAATAATACATATTTTTTATGAACTTACCTAAATTTATAACAATAACCGTATTGCAAATATCTAACGGATTAAAAATTTATTTACCTAAATTAAATAAAGTGTTTTAGAAAATTATTGCATTTCATAAACAAAAATAGTTTTTTGTTATTTTTCTAATTAGTTATTTACAAGTTAATGTAGATACAACATTAAAACTACAAACATCAAACAGCATAAAGAAAAAATTTGGCACAACTAAAAGGCGACTTGTTGTACTTAATGACGTGGGTAGTGTCTGCACTGTACTACTTTATTAAAATATAAAATACAATAATTTAATGAATTGCCCTTAATCTACATCGTCTTAATTCAAAGATAATAGTTTATATTTAATATGTAGTGAGCGTGTATGCGCATAGTAAAGGTGCCCCTTAAACCTACACCTGAATCCATGGAATGCAAAAAGTTTCGTCAATATATATTTAATATATTATATAAAATATTATTAAACTAAAATAATAATATATATAATTTCTCAATACAATTTCTAAACGTCATGTGATAAATTAATAAATTTTATTTGAAAATATATACATACACGTTATACGTCCTTTATTCAAAAAATCCAGTTTATATATATTATGTGCTTTTCCGATGACGTAATATATAGTCCACGAGGATATCGGTTATTTTCAATTAATATGGACATTAATGTGCTACCGCATTTTACTTTACCGCAATAACAAAAATATATTTATTAAATATAGGAAAAAGAATAAATAAAAAAGATTACTATTCAATTCATCTCTGTTTTAAAGTACATGTTCTAAATCCATTTTTTTTATTTTTAATTAAATTTTAAAAATATATCAAATACCAAAAGCAATTGATATTTCATCAAAGTTATCATCATCAAACTACAACTTTGATTACTTCCTAGCTCTAAGAGGAGGGATAGTAGAAGAGCGATAATCAGTTAGTCACGGATTATTTAAATATATCTATAAATAATATATATATATATATATAAAATATCCCTACAGCAAATGTATATTTAAACATTTTAAAACATTTTAGCTCCTTGTTTTAATATTAAAATCTATAAACTTTATATAGTTCACACGTTGCCCTTTTCTCGTGTGATTGAGAAATCTAGGTATAGGATAATATAAAAAATCGAGTTAACAAAGAATATACATATTTTATACGAGTGAATGAAATAATTATATAGTCACAAAGCTGAATAGAATTGATTTATAAACATGATATAAGATTTGATAACAATATAATTATTCAATAAAAGACAACACGTCTACATTTTTTATATTACTTAGGCATCCATGGCACTTACAAAACTTTCGAATCTAGTTGCAGTCTCTACAATTTTATATATACTCACATCATAACTTAGTTATTAGGGTAGTTCTGAGTTATCTTATAACTTACGAGGGTAGATCGAAAGCGATAAAAGACCTGGGTAAAGACCCAAATCATATGCAAGGTAGGAACTATCTATCGGATTTAATTTTCAATATCATCTAAAAGAAGTCTAATTGAAATAAATAGACTTGTAATATCTTACAGGGTACATTAATGTGTAGCTTGTAGGATATTAAATATAAATAATAAGTATGGATATATATACTATATTTATACTTATACTGTAACTTAAAATGTTTATTAAATATTTTACATATTCTATAGTATGAAATATCTACGCAATTTAAAACGCAATCAAATTTCAATGGCTTTTAAAATAATTCCTAAAAACAACACAATCTGATTGTATTTCAACTTGATAAAGTCTATTAAATTTATTGGAGTGTAAATTTTGTTTAGAATAAACATGTTCGCGTGAATCTGTTCATGTGAGACATCCTGTAATTTCTAAATGATTCGACTAAATTAGGTTACATTAATACAATAAATAACATTATCTTGTTGAGATGAGAATATAGTACAATACAGATCAATTTAAAAATAGCTACATCATATAAAAGTGGATAAAAGTATTTTAGTTTTCATAGAAAGTCATTTAAGTTTATAAGAATAGCAGATGTGATAAATACTAATTTACGAAGACTGAAAATAAAATATATACACCAAAGCTGTCAAGAAGACAAATATATTGTACAGTCTAAATACAGCTTCAGACTACGATTTAAATCTGATTAATCAGCATCGATAAGTAAATAAATATAACATTTAAAGTTACTGTGCACGTTTGAATGCTTGATAATAATTTGTTATGCATACGCCGGCTTTAACGAAAATCGAAAGCAGTTGCCTCTATCTCTGCAATTTGAGGCTCCTTCTGGGCTGGTAGAAGTAATAATGCTATTTCATAGACATTCATACGGTAAATTAACATGATTTATAGCTGCTTTTCCACGTAAATACTTTCCATCCCTCATAGCTTCCTATTTCTTCAGGGTGATTTTCTATCTGCAACTACTTATTACCGTAGAAAACCAGGTACCAAACACCCTCAGGAGGATTGGCAGTCCATTTGTATCCCAGTGTCAAAAAATATATTAAATAGTGGGCTAATTAATATTGTCATAATTAAGTGGTTAGTTAATATTATCACTATTTAAATTACTATTAAAACGTGAAAAAAACTATTATTTATAACTATAAAAATAATACTCATAATGTATCTAAAAGCCTAATTTATTCCTAATGATGGATTGAAGATTGTAAAAAATATTCGAAAGAGCGTTAACAATATTATGAAATGGATTTATCGCGTCATTTCGTCCCTTGATCTTATGAAAGTAATGGATGATCGTAAAAATTAAATCACACATTACATACACGTAAAGAACTTAACTAACACAAACAGAGGGTTAATTTATTCATTTACAACATGTAGAAAAGTTAAGTCAATAAATAGCAACGTATCTGTATTATTCAGAATTCCTTATTTCCTTTGATTACAATAAGAGCTTTAAACAATTTAATACTTTTTTCTGATGTACAAAAATGTTATTAAAAACCGAGTATAAATTCAATAACATAATAATAATTATTTATCATTAAATGAATAATTAAATTATGTTCATATTTCATCTGTTTCTTCATACGTAATGAATTCTTGTTCACTACATTTATGATGATCAAACAATTCCTCATTAATTAATTAAACTTTACATTTTATTTTAAGCTTTGATAATATAGATTTTGTCATTTTATATTAGTACTTAATATTGTATTATTATTCATTTTGTTATAAAATATTAGTTTTTTTCATATTAATTGTTGAATTAATAAAAACAACACGCAGGATATTATTGGGGATAGAAGTAATTGTTTATGTACTGTATAAATTTATATGCTTGTATATACTAATTAATATGAAATGAATTGGTGTTTAAAGTACATCTAGCCTTGCCGTAGTCTAATGGAAATTTATAGAATAATTTAATTTACATTTACAAGTAACAAGAGTAATTTGCTAGGTGTATTATTGAAGATTGAAATGAAAAGGAATAGCGTATTTAAAAAATATAAATTAACTAATGAATAAACTATAATTTAAATTGAATTTAATGTTTTTGCACAACCAGAGCATTTTAGGTACATGTTAATATAACAAAAACCGTTTTAGAAAGCCACTCTGTTATTAATTAATGAATTAATAAACTGGAAAATAATATAATAGTTAATAAACAGATGCTAATAAATATATTACGGTAGTAATTATTAATGAAGTGGGATGATTAGATATTGATTGAAAATGTATTGTATCTGTATGTAATTTAAATGATTATTATGGTTTGTTCAATTTTGTTAGTGAATAATGTTACAAGATTCTTTGATTAACTCGAATATCTTGTCTCAGTCGACTTCCGACTTCGATTACTTTAATGTATACATTACAATACCACGCCAATGTTACCAAACGACAATTAACTTGTAATACAATTACATCTTACACTGAATAATAGAATTCAGGCCGTGACAAGTTAACTTTACTTCACCTCAATCTTATGCAAAGTAAGCCTGGACCCAAGGCGATGATCTAATAATTCAATTTAATTAATTAATTAATTTAACCAAATAATTTCCTTCCTACAGAAAATGAAGCACACAGATTGCTCGATAACAATAGAAAAAATTTTATTGTAACTAATATTGTTCCACTTTTATTAAAATAACAAAAATGATGGTAAACTCTATTTATTTTTATTTCAATCTTACTTAGATCACCTAATATTTATGATGGAATGAAACATGGAACTCTTAAAAGCTTTCCATGAAATTTATAACACTAAAAGTGTTCCATTAATTCGAAGTGATAATAGATAAGGATGGTTCCTTTTCTATAAGACATTGAACTAACTTACAAATAACTAACTAAAAGCAGCACAAGGTTGCTCGACGCTGACCCGGGTGCCGCAGACATGAAAACGACAATTTACGATGTCTAGTGTCTAGTGTCTGCAGTGCTCCAGTTTAAATGAATACTTTAATTAACATTTATATTACATTAGTAATGAACTTGCGTATAATAATTAATTATCAGTTTATTTTTTATGGAATATGTATGTGCAAACTTAATGAAAAAACATAAATGCTATTTTCTTAAAATATATTATGTGATGTAAATAAAGTAAGGAATATAGGACAATAAAAACTTTATGATGACTATTTATAATAATGCAAAAATATTTCATTTTAGGATGTCTTTTAAACACCACTTTCTAGACATTTATGTTGGTAAATATGTGACTGCACCAGAATGTTTTTCAAATGTATCTATAAACTGGGATAAAGAAATCTATAAGTCTTAATTTAAAATGTAAGAAGTTTAGTATGAAAATAATGTTAGCTTACAAAAAATATTTAACATGTACTTAAAAATGTTAAGGATACAATAATAATTTTAATATATCCTGAATAAACTTTATTTTGAATCCCGTAGAATTTTATTTCAAATATTTAAATTTTTAAACGCAATTTCTATAGTCGTAATAATAAAACTTGCTTCATTCATATTAAAGAGAATAATATAAATGTACATTTACAATTTTATATTAAATTTAATTATATACTGTTCTGGGTATTTCAACTTGGCTCGATATTAGACGCTCATGAAGTAAAAGTAGCGTTCTAATAAAAATAGCTACCCAGACAGTACTGCATTCCATTACATTTAGAGAACCAACCGCTTATTAAATTTTAATAAAATTTCCTTTAACTTTATCCAACAGGCATTACTAATAATACTTTAATATTTCTGAAAAATTGTTTTACAATTTTAACATAAGCAAATATGTATATAGCAATAACAATAATATATGAACTCATTACAATCCTATAAAAATATTGTATAGTATTATTAAATCTCGTTAAGCGAATCATTCAATACGTTACATTTAATTAAACATAATTAATGAATTTTTGTATTTTGCTGAAAAAAATAAGGTAATTCTCCGAAATTATCCATGTGAATGAAATTTTTATACCCTGGCCGAATATAAAAATTTCATTAAAATCAGTCTAGTATATTTAACGTCATACGCTGTAACACGCAGATAAAGAAATATCCATTTTTAAAAGTATTATATGTCATATATTGAACATTTAAATATTTTTTTCAAATGTAGAGCCTCGTTACTATTTATTACTTATAGGTTTCTATTACATATAAATCGACGCATCAATATTTCTAGTGTTCACTTATCATAGATCACGTACTTTATTGTTGTTTTACGTTTTTACGTTCTGATGTCATCAAGAATAGTGATAAATTTTATGGTTTTATACTCATTTATTATTTTGTTAAAATTTAAACGTATTATATATTATATGATGAAGTGTAGAATAAAATTTAAAGAACAATAATAATGATCAAGAGATCACATACAAGTGTATGTTAACTTACAATTATAAAAAAAAAACTATAACAGTATTAAAAGAAGTTATTGACTATGCTTTTCTTTATCCATTAAAAGTCGTCAGTTACTTAGTTATTCTACTTTTACAAAGAGCTGCTTAATTGCTCAGTCCGTTGACACTAAAAGAAAATTTTGCTGCCAATATTTATAAAAAGCAAAGAATGTTTTTAGTCTTCCTCAAGTTTATATTACAAGTAATATGATATCTGAAATGTCTTAACAGTTGTTTTCAGTTGTTAAGTATACACGAGTTAAAATTATTTCAAATGCTGTCTTTTTAAAAAATACTTTAATAAGTAATTATTGAAGAGATTAAATAATATTCATTAAGAGTGCAGCTGTATTGTCAGTTTTATTAAATGCTACCATAAATTTATTTATAATTATATAATAACATATTTAAAACTATTATAAATAAAAATAATTTTTGAAAATTTCATCTGTTTAATTAACAATTTTTTTTCGATACGCCTATATATCTCTTTTGTTTACTCACTCTAACAGAGTAGTGATAAGACACAAACCCCGGAAATAAGTTAATGATAAAGTGTCACAAGCCTCTATTGTCTTGTATTTGAAGAAATAACGATGTTGGAGTAATTTACTGGTATTTAAAGTATACGATAGATTATTAAAATAGTATACTTAAATGATGATATATTTTTTTATTTTAGAGGAGGCCAAACCATTATTTTGGAGAGAAGAGAGGTAATAGCGACAGGTCTGTAGTTTGCTAGGTCCGAGCTATCACCTTTTTTAGGGATTGGATGAATAAGGGCATATTTCCATGAGACCGGGACTACGCCCTTAAGGTAGGATATTTGAGTATGATGTCGTTTTTTTTATAAATTGGGCCGTTGCAAGGATAAAGTCATTATTTAAAAGTTAGATTAAGAAACAGATCTAAAAATATTAGCCCAAAGAAATAATTAGTGTAAAAATAATTATATTTTTCTGCACTGTGATAAAAAAGGTACAATAATAGTATTAAAAAAAAAATTAAACAAGTACTTTATTAAAGTCTATTCAAGATCTATTAATTTCATAAATAGAATTGAAGAAAAGTTTCGTCAGTTATCTGCATTTTCTCAAATCTGTAAAAAATATATGAATAAAATAACAGATATTGAATATAACAGTGCCACAGCCCAGATCGTTATTTTACGAGCGAAATATCGGGCACTAAAATAATAATGAGAACGTGTTTATAGCTTTTGTACCTAAACAGGCCATTTAAGACTCATAAAAACCCTTGGGGGAGGAAGGAAGAAGGAACTATCAGTGTCAAGACAAATGACTTTTATGGATGACTCGTCGCAGTGGTATTTATAAATTGCTGTGCTTTGCATGATTGAGCGCAAAATAAAGACAAAATAACTAACATTTCAACATTTAAATAAGGAGATATTAAAACTACTTTAAAAGTAACAGGTAATTCACTTTATCGTTACTTTTTTTTTTTTTTTTTAAAGTGTTTATTGTTCATATTTTTTTTTTACAATTAAACCCCTCCCATAGTATACGCAATATATTGAAAAACATGAATCAAGTCATTAGAATATAATTAATATATTCACTTCTGTTAAACCTATAGGAGGCTGCATGGAGGATACATGAGATCAAGTTCGATTGAATCCTTGGAAAAATAAAAGATATAGATAATAACTTCCAAATAAATTGTAGTTATTGTTGATATCTTGTTTATCTTAATTTTTTTACTTCACTTATTGATATAATTATAAATAATATTTTGTAGTATATTTGAATTCTAAGAATAATTGATTTTAGTCACTTTTTGAAGTTAAACAATCTTTTGTAATAATTTAATATGTCTAGTTAATATTTGAAAAAGCTAAGGCAATTTGTTATTCACATATATAACTAGGTTCTTGAAGATAAAAGGTTTTTAAATTATATTAAAAGAATTGATACAAATAAAGATATATAAACCGAGATACCTGAAGTACTCAACTTAAATAAACTGAGGTACACAAAAGAAGATCGTCTTAAACTGTCGTTCTAGTAAACATGTCCAATTCAACTAACTTAAAGAACCAATTGTTCAACTCATCGACAATTCAAGTGACACATCATTCAATTGCGGCCGAGAATCAATCATGTTCCGAACAGTCGTCTGGCTAACAGTGTTATTACTACATGTTGTTCCAAAGTAATAAATTTGAGTTAAAGACACAAATTTGTAATTTTTTTTACTATTTATTTTATATATTTTTTTATTTTATTTGATTTAGTGAGGTATTTACTAGAGTATAATTACAGCACCGCGTACTAATATTAAGTTAAAGTTGTAACATGAAAAAACAAAAATATGTAAAGTAGCATTTATAGGTTTTGTAACGTATTGTCTAGATATAAAAGTCCGTCTATGATTTCAAAATTATAATCATTTATTGCTTTATTTATTCGTTTTAATATAAAATTAAATAAGTTTGGTGCTTCTTTAAATCAAATTTCCTAACAATGAAACGTAATGAAAAAATCCGTGCCCGCAGGGGGACACGCGTGGGTAGACCTCGTGTGTAACTCGTTTAAAATATAACTCACTACTATAAGAATAACACATGATGCCGTTGTTTACATCAAAAATTTTCAAGCAAAAAGTGGTTTTTATTTTTTTCTCGGAAAAGGTAACTTTTTTGGAAATACTTTTGATACTTAAATTTAGAGTAAATAATAACCTTTCTATTAAAAATATTTGCGAAGAGGGAATGTTTACCAGAAAAAAGTTGCCGTGGTTCTACCTACCTTAAATTTTCAAGCTAAAAGTGGTTTTTATTTTTTTTCTCAAAAACGGTACCTTTTACGGAAAAACTTTTGGTACCTAAATTTAGAGTAAAAAATAACCATTCTATTAAAAATACTTGTGATGTAAGAATGCTTACCAGAAAAAAGTTATGATTTTTTTTCCAAAAATTTTCGGTTTTTTTACCCCCACCCCTAAGTTATTGAAGTTAGGTTTTCGGTTTATCTACATTAGTTATAGGTATTTATCAAATACATCATATAATATGAACGCGATTGATCTACTTTGTATAGGTAAAAAGTTATGGTCGAAATACTGAAATCAGAAAAAGTGAGGTCCTAGCGCCCCCTGTGGCCGGATTTCTCTGGTTAACGAACTTGACCTTCATTTTTGGATGTTTGATTTTTGTGCAAAGTTTGAAAGCGATCCGAGCGAAACTGCGGCTGCTATCGTGCTGACAAAAGTCGAAATTGGACGCACGCACGCATATATATATATATATATATATATATATAAACTTTTTGACCAATGGTCATTTCGGACTCAGGGGGTCATAAGAAGACCTCCTGTGAAGAAATTTTTCCAAAATTCGAAAGTAGGGGACAAATGAATGGGCAGACCGAATTCTTCGAGGTCTACCCAAAACATAGTTTAAATGCAATACGAACTTAATATGTTACCGCAGCAACCCGCTTTATTGTATTTTGTATTTATGCGCTTGTAAAAATAACGATTTTTTTGTAATTAGGAATTTTGCCAGAAACTTTATTTATTTATTTTCCCTCTAAGCTTAATATAAAATAAAAAGTTTATAGGATACAAATATATTAAATAGCTTAAGCTGAAATATAATACTTTGTACACCGAAGTTTTAACATCTACAAAACGAGCGCAGGAGTTAGAAATGTTTGTACTCAATGGATATGGATAGATGGATGGATTTTTAGGAACAAATATATATTTAATATATTTTTTTAATATTTTAAGTCTGTAGCTTATATGTGTTTATTGTCTGTGATGCTCAAGTTTTATTTTTAGAGTCTTAATAACAACTGTCAGGATTTATTTAATTGAAAACAAGATTAACGTTAAGCCGTTAAGTAATAGCAGCGTTATCCGTGTTGTAGCTACACATGAGGAAGTGTTTTTTTTTACTCGCAGAACCATTTGTAGTTTTAGAAAGTATTTGATAGTACACAGGTAAATTTTTTTAAAACTATAATATAAGAGCTTACCGATATCCATGGTTCCATGATGCTATTTCTAAATATGTTGGATTACCGTGCAAAATTTATATAACGTATATATATATATTATAACATCATATTTCAGGGCATGGCCTCATGATATTTCTAATATTATATAAATCCATCGAATATATTCTAAATTATTGACAGACAAACATACTTCATTTATTCAAAGTTTTTTACAACTATTTGAACGTAAATGTTAATAAAACTTTACTTTAAATAAAACAAAAATAATAGTTACCATTTATTCCAAAAACAATTTAACATAATATTATTTTTGTAAGGGTTTTCAAAGTATTACAACAAACAACAAACAAATTTATACAATAATAAATATCGTTAGTATATAAATATATATATAAATAAATTGTTGATTTGACTAAAGTGGTTTTCATATTATATTTGTATAAGCATTCTGCCGAGGCTATTATTATAACGAAATTAATAGCGATAACCGAGTATGGAATTTCAATAAATGTATTTATTATATAAATTTCGAAATACCATATATTAAATTTAATGTGTCATCAAAACCTAAGTTTTTTCACTGTACTGAACAATCTATTGAGATCTAATAATAACAATTACCATTTTAGAAAGCCACGCTGTTAATAATAATTTAAATAGGAAAATTCTGACTTTGATTACTTTTGAATAATTGCTCATTGTATAAACCAAGCACTTATATTGATTAATATTTACATAATAATAATTACAAAATAACAAATAAATTTAAATAAAATTACATTTTCATGATTAAACTCTTATGTACCACATTGTAGTAGATGTTGATGGCTTTGCAGGCCGTTGATTAAAGTCTGTGCCAAGTAAACAACACTTCATCTCAGTCGTACCCAAAGTAAGCCTCAACCAAAAGCGATGGTCTACTAATTATCTACTCTATTTATTTTTATTGTGTTTTTACTTAGATCATCTTATATTTAGTTATCTAACGTGAAAATCATGAAAACTCATGTCCAAAAAATCTATAACACTTTTAAGGAGCCTATCTAAAAGTGCTGCATTGATGTGAGCTGTTGGTAGGTAAAGTTGGTTGTTCTTCTCTAAAACACCGAACCAACTTACAAATAACTGTCTAAACTAAAAGTGTCACAAGGTCGCCCGACGCTGCGCCTGGCGCTGCAGACAAGAAGACGACATTTGATTTCTAGTGTTTACTGGCTGCAGTTCTCTAGTTTAAATGAATACGCTGAATAATTAACACCTAATAATAGTAATTACTCTACTATATATTACATTAGTAATGAACGTGTAAAAAAAATAATTATTAGCAATAATAGTAATAACATAATGGTTGTTTTCATAGGACATGTTATATAATGCAATACAGTCGTAATCATTTAAAAGATATGAAATTGAAAAAAATATAGACGAGGTACAGGACAATAAAATTAAAATCATAAAAAACGTGTCTTTATTATAATATAATTATAATAAAAAACAAGTAAAGATACTGATCTTATTTAATAAGTAAAGTGAAAGTTTGTTTTTAAATGTAAGAATAATATTAGACTTTGAATACATGTTATTAAAAGTTTTGAAAACATCTTATACGCTGTGTACTCAATTATTAAGTCATATTCAATTACAATCTAAATATATATAATAGTAGGCTTATATGAAAAAAGAAAAGGAAAATCGGTTTAGTAATTTTGTACTCGATCGCGTTATATATTATTGAAAAAATGTTTATTATTTCATTTTAATAATAAAGGATTTTAAATTGTATAAATTAACTTTGATTATCCATGTATAAAAACCTACGAAGAATTATAATATCCATTAATGTATTGTAACGTTAATGCGATATTATTCTAGATTTCTAGATTAAATCTACGAATCTTTGGCAATACCTGTCGAAGTTATATATATAATAGCTAACTTGTTAAGAACGTATTATATTAAAAATACTAAGCATCATTTAATGTAAAATAAGATATATCAACAAATAAATATAGCAAAAGTGTATGTTATAACGTTTCTTGTTTGTTTTGGATATCGTTTCATTTCAAACTAATTTGCCAAAACTTGATAAGGAAATCTTAATTAGGTAATAAGTTAAGAGAAACAAAGACGCCCTCGATTGTCTTTATTAGTTGTAACGCGACTGATAAGCTCAGCCTACTATTTTACTTTTCTTCTAACATACTCTAGTTGTAATAATTATAATTACTTTTTTATTTTATTTATAATTATAATAATAATGGTCATATCTGTCACATATTAATTGATTTATACTCTTTTAATGATGACCTCATTATCAGCCGTTGACGTGTACCTTGGAAAATCAGTATTGGAAGCAGACGCCTTTCGCGACGCGTTCAGGTCTTCTTCAAGCGATGCCTCAGGCTGAACCTCGGTGATTCGATCCCTCCCATGAGTGAAACTTTTAAACATTTTGGTTGGCGGATTGTGTTTTCGGTTTTCATTTGTTTTGGTGTTTGCTTCGGTGTTTAAAAAGGCCCTTTTCAGGGCCCCGATGGTTGTTTTGGTTTTACGTTTTTCGGTGGTTTTCTTCTTCTTTTCGTGGTTTATGTTCTCTTTTGTATATTACTTTCTAATGGTGTTTTTGTTTGTGTACTTAGAGTAGGGTTTGTGCTGTGAGGGGCCTCTGTGGTTCGGACACTATGTCCGACCACAAGGTCATTGTTACGAGGAAACGACCTCCTTCAGAAGTCGTTCATTTTCAGAGTGACGCGTCCGGTAGCGACTCTGAGCTCGGTGTTGCGTTTACCAAATACAACACCGCTCGTCGTGGACGCGTCACCTCGCGTGGAAGTGGGCTCGCACGGGCGAAAGCAGATCTGCGGGCCCTTGCTTTAGAGGCGGAAGAGGTCACCTTTGAAAAGGAGTTGGGGAGCCGCGCCTTTCGCAAGGCGGCAAAGTCCCCGGCTCTTGTGGCGTCCGAGGAAGAGGATCTTCCCTTTGAATGTTTGGCGAGGGTTGAACCGGATGACATGGGGGTTGAAGAGCTGCGAGCAGTTGCCGGCCGTAGCTCTACAGCCATCCTTGAGGTTTGCCAAAAATCCAAGAACCTCAAGGGTGGTATGATAAAGATCCTCAAGGAGTCTGCTAAAGGTCTCCTTGAGGCTGTTGAGGTCCTAGCCAATCGCTCGGTAGACGAGGAGACGCGACGTCTTACAAGGGACAACTCGCGCCTCCACCGCGAGGTAGACAACCTCAGAGCCGAGCTCAAGGCCCACAGGCGCGAGTTTGCCGAGCTAAAGGCGTCGACAGCAAAGGCGGCTGTTGCTACCTCGGCAGCGCCGTCTTGTGACGGCGATTTAATAGAGGAGTTGAGGCGCTCAATCGTTGCTTCTGTGGGCGTTATGGTCAACGCCCGCTTCGACAATATTGAGGAGCGCCTCCTCCCGGAGAGGGTTTTGCACCCGCCGCTGGCTGCGGACCGCAGAGCGCAGGAGGTTGCACGCTCTCGTTCGCCACTACTGCCGATGACAACGCAGAGAAAGGCGGGTCCTGCGTCGGCCAGAACACCGGCACCCACACCGGCTCCAAAGGCGACGGAGACGTGGTCCTTGGTTGTACGTAGGGGCATCAATGGTAAGGCAAGGCCGGCGGCCCCAACTCTGGTGCCCCAGACACCAGTTGTGGCTCAACCGAGAATCCAGTCGGCGACCGTTGGGCCACAAAAGGCTAAAAAGCAGGAGAAGGGAAGGGGCAAGAAGGCCGGCCAGACTGCGCCGGATCAAAGGCCCCAACCTAAGCTGCCGCCTACTCGGTCACCTGCAGTGGTGATTACACTGCAGTCCGAGGCGGCGGCTGGGGGTGTAACGTACGCCCACATCCTCGAGCGCGCCGCTGATAAGGTGGACCTCGGCGAAATTGGGCTCGAGGGTGGGCTCAAGATCCGGCGTTCAGCTACGGGGGCCAGATTACTGGAGCTGCCCAAGGCAGCCCCCGAGAAGGCGGAGAAACTTGCCTCCTCTCTCCGCAAAGTGTTGGATGGGGTGGCAGAAGTTGTCCGGCCCGTTAAACGAGTGGCACTTAGAATAAAAGGGCTAGACGACTCTGCCACGGGCGAGAAAGTTAAAGCCGCAATTTGCCGCGTCGCTAATTGCTCCAGCGAGTTTGTCCTGGTTGGAGAGATTCGCTGGGGTTATGGCGCTATGGGCGCTACTACTGCCCGGTGTCCAGTCGACGCGGCAAAGGCGCTTTTGGCGGGGGGTCGCCTGCTGGTGGGCTGGAGCTCGGCCAGGGTCGAGCTCCTCGAAGAGCGCCCGATGAGGTGCTTCCGGTGCCAGGAGCCGGGGCACACACGGGCGCTCTGCCCATCAGAGGTGGACCGAAGTGAGGTGTGTTTCCGGTGCGGCTTGTCAGGGCATACCCGTGACAGCTGCACCGGAGTTCTTCGGTGTGCCGTCTGCGCAGACCTCGGTCTCCAGGCGGCACATGAACTGGGGAGCCGGGCCTGTAAAGCTCCCCGGAAGAGAGGCAAGGCAGCTGGTCCCTCCCCAGCTGCCCCAAGCAGAGGACGCCTACAGGCGCCAGTTGAAGCCATGTCGTCATGAATAGACGACGACATGGCTTCCTACAGGCGAACCTGAACCACTCCGCCAGGGCCCAGGATTTCTTCATCCAGGCAATGGCGGAGTGGGATATCCGTATAGCGGTGGCCTGTGAGCCCTACTATGTCCCCCCTAATTCCAACTGGGCGGGGGACACTAGCGCTTCCGTGGCTGTGGTTGCGGGTTCTGGTCCCGGTCCCCCTCTCTCCACCTTGGATACTGGCCCGGGTTTGGTCGTGGCGCGGTGGGGGGAGTACGTCGTCATCGGCGCGTACTTCTCCCCCAATCGTCACCTGGCGGAGTTCGAGACTTTCCTCGACTCCGTCAGTGCGGCGATTGGCAGACAGGCGTCGGGGAAGCTCATCTTCCTCGGCGACCTGAACGCCAAATCCGCGGCCTGTGGGAACCACGTCACAGACGCTAGGGGTAGGGCCGTCCAGGCCTGGTCGCTCCTCTCCGGTCTGTCCCTCCTGAATAGAGGGACCGATGCGACCTGCGTGCGACAGCAAGGGAGCTCCGTGGTGGACGTTTCGTTCGCCACCCCTGCTGTGGCTCGTACGGTCGTCGACTGGAGAGTCGAGACGGAGGTGGAGACTCTATCGGACCATCTTTACGTCCGATTTGAGATCTCCACCTCCCGGCCGGACCAGGCCGGGCCACCGCGGGGGGGGAGTCGCTTTCCTCGTTGGGCACTTAAACGTTTGGATCGGGAAATGGCCAAGGAGGCAGCCATAGTTCAGGGCTGGGCCTTTCCCGATCCGCCCAACGAGGAAACCGACGTGGAGGTGTCGGCTGGCCGCATGCGCGAGGCCCTATCACGGGTCTGCGATGCGGCCATGCCGAGGGTGGGGTCTAGGCCCCGGCGCAGAACAGTGTACTGGTGGTCGTCCGAAATAGCCGAGCTTCGGACGGCCTGTTGCAGGGCTCGGAGGGCCTTCGTCCAGTGTCGCCGTCGTCACGGCTTCGACCCGGATCTGGAGGCCCAGCTGCGGAGTCGTTATCGCGAAGCGAAGTCGACTCTGTGGCTGGCGATTCGGAAGGCGAAGGACCTGGCTCGGGAGGAGATCCTGGCAGGTCTCGATAGGGACCCATGGGGGCGCCCGTATCGGGTGGCGTGGAACAAACTCCGCGCCGCTTGCGCCCCGGTCATGGAGTCCCTTCAGCCGGATTTCCTCGAGCGGCTGGTGGGGGACCTATTCCCGGAATCCACCGGCCACTCGCCTCCTGTGATGGCCCCCCCTTCTTCTAATGGGGGGGTGGGTTCTGTCCCGGACATCACGGAGGCCGAGCTGGAGGTCGCCTTGAATCGTCTCCGAGCCCGCAGTACTGCGCCGGGGCCGGACGGTATTCCGGGGCGAGTTCTATTCCTCGCCCTGGAATACCTGGGGGGCAGGCTTCGGGAACTGTTCAACCTTTGTTTGCGCACTGGACAGTTCCCGAAAGCCTGGAAAGAGGGCAGATTGTGCCTGTTGCGGAAGGAGGGTCGTTCTGCCGACTCCCCTTCCGCATACAGGCCAATCGTGCTGCTGGACGAGACGGGCAAACTCTTCGAGAGAATTCTCTCTGCCCGTCTCGTCCAACACCTCGAGGAGGTGGGGCCGGGTCTCTTGGATGCCCAGTTCGGCTTCAGGGCGGGTCGATCGACGATCGACGCCCTGAAGGCTCTGAGAGACCTGACCCAAGAGGCAACTCGCGAGGGGGACGTGGTCCTGGCGGTGTCGCTGGACGTCGCCAATGCCTTCAACAATCTTCCGTTTGAGACATTGGTTGAGGCACTCCGGTTCCATGGAGTGCCTCCCTATCTTCGGAGACTGTTGGGGGCTTACCTGCAGGACAGAGAGGTACTGTGGGTTGGCGGCGACCAGCGGATATACCGGCGTAGCGTATGCCGCGGGGTTCCACAGGGGTCCGTCTTGGGACCGGTCTTGTGGAACCTCGGGTACGACTGGCTGCTCCGCTGTCCTCTCCTGCCGCGGATGAGGGTGTTGTGTTACGCAGATGACACCCTCGTCACATGCAGGGGAGGTACGTATGCGGAGGCGGCCCGTCTAGCAACAGTCGGCGCTACGCTGGTTGCGGACCGCATAGGGCTGTTGGGGTTGGAGGTCTCCGTATCCAAAACGGAGGCCATCCTCTTCCACGGCCCTCGCCGGGGTCCCCCTCGCCGGGCGTCCATCTCGGTCCAGGGTGAAGAGGTGGTGGTGAAGGCCCAGCTAAAATATCTGGGCCTCACCCTGGACGGAAGATGGAACTTCGGGGCTCATTTCTCCCTTCTGGCCCCGAAGTTACTGTCCACCGCAGCTGCATTGGGAAGGCTTCTGCCCAACGTCGGTGGGCCGCAGGCTCCGTGCCGGCGACTCTATGCCGGCATCGTGCGAAGTATGGCGCTGTACGGTGCCCCCATATGGTCGGGGTCCCTCACCGCCGATTCCAAGACCCTCCTGCGAAGGACGCAGAGGGTCTTAGCGGTGAGGATGATCAAGGGGTACCGTACAGTGTCGTACACTGCGGCCACACTCCTGGCGAGCGATCCGCCTTGGGAGCTGCAGGCGGAGGTGCTCGCCGGGGTGTATTGGCATCGGCTGGAAGCAAGGACCAGAGGAGTAAGGTCCGAGGCAGCTCGAATCAGGGCTTCAGCTCACCGAGCCCTGATTCGACGGTGGACGAGGGACTTAGAGTCCCCTGCCGCCGGTCTGACGACAGTGGGGGCAGTTCGCCCCCACTTGGATCGTTGGATCAACCGGCGACACGGGACTCTGACGTTCCGTCTTGTGCAGGTGCTCACGGGGCACGGGTGCTTCGGTGCGTACCTGCACAAGATTGCAAGAAGGGAGGCGGCCCCGTCCTGCCACCACTGTGACGAGTCCGTCGACACGGCTCGTCACACCATGGCGGAGTGCGCAGCCTGGGGTCATCAGCGCGCTGAGCTGGTGGCCGTGGTTGGTGGGGACCTCTCGCTGTCGCGCCTTGTTGGCGCGATGGTCGGCAGTGAGAGGTGTTGGGCCGCTATGGCCTCCTTCTGCGAGCAAGTCATCGCCGCAAAGGAGGCCGCGGAGCGGGTCAGGGAGCAAGCCTCTCCCTCTGACCCGCTCCGCCGGGGGAGGCTGGGAAGAAGGAGGCGGGAGTACGCCCGCCGCTTCCTCTCCCAGCAGTAGGCCTCGGTGAGAGGGGGGGGTGACCCCTCTCACCTGCCATAGGCCTACGCCGTGGGGGTGTCCTAAGTTGCTCGGGGCACCCTCGCTCGGGGGGTAACCGCCGGGGCGGCACGGTGAGTGCTAACGCGATCCCGTGTCGTCCCATTAAGGCGTTGAGGGCAACCGTTGGTTTTTTAGTGGGTAGCCTTAAAAATGGTGGCGTCTTCTATGCCGCCGGGTAGTCCCACATAACCCTCCGGCCATCACCTTCCTGGCCGGCGGGTATCCGTAACGGATTTTTCCAACGCAAAAAAAAAAAAAAAAAAAAAAAAAGGCTGAACCTCGGTATCTACTGGCCTAAAAAGATCTCCAACTAAGAACTTTGGGATCGCTGCTCTGTAATGCCGGTCGGTCTTAAAATAAAACGTCACAAGTAGACTTAGATTAGTATGTGGGTAAATTGAAAATAATAACAAATAATCACAAACTGTATATGGGTACATTTAAAATAATCACAAATAATTACAAACTGTATGTGGGTAAATTTTAAATAATAACAAATAATTACATAGTGTATGTGGGTAAATTGAAAATAATATCAAATAATCTCAAACTATATGTGGGTAAATTAAAAAAAATAACAATCATCACACACTGTATGTAGGTAAATTGAAAAATATAACAAATAATCATACACTGTATGTGGGTAAATTGAAAATAATAACAAATAATCACAAACTGTATATGGGTACATTTAAAATAATCACAAATAATTACAAACTGTATGTGGGTAAATTTAAAATAATAACAAATAATTACATAGTGTATGTGGGTAAATTGAAAATAATGTCAAATAATTTCAAACTATATGTGGGTAAATGTAAAATAATAACAAATGATCACAAACTGTATGTGGGTAAATAAAAATAAAAACAAATAATCACAAACACTATGTGGGTAAATTTAAAATAATAACAATCATCACACACTGTATGTAGGTAAATTGAAAAAAATAACAAATAATCACACACTGTATGTGGGTAAATTGAAAATAATCTGAAATAATCAGAATCTGTATGTGGGTAAATTGAAAATAATAACAAATAATCACAAATTGTATGTGGGTAAATTAAAAAATAATAACAAATAATTACAAACCCTATATAGGTAAACTGAAAACAATCACAAATAAACTGAAAATAATCACAAAATTTTAAATAATAACAAATAATTACACACTGTATGTGGGTAAATTGAAAATAATCTCACACACCCTAAGAAGAGCTCCTGAACACATTCCAAGGCAACCCCTGGAATGGACACCATAAGGGAAAAGGAAGCGTGGCTGTCCTAAACACACTTGGAGACGTTCAGTTGCAGCTGAACTGAAGGTGATCGGGTTGACGTGGTCCGAGGCGAAGCGAATAGCCCAGAACCGACCACGATGGCGAAGCAATGTGGATGCCCTTTACCCCACATGGGGGCCTTAGGACATTAAGTCAAATAAGTCAACTTTATTTCAATCAAGCTTTATTTAGTTTATAATGTACTTTTTTTCTGCCTTGTGTCTCTTGTTATAAATACCAATATTTTCTTTTATTTCTTTCCATCTCAAATAAATAAAATAAAAATAAAATTCTGTAGTGAAAACGATTGGAGTTGTTCTTGGTATCCTACCTATCTTTAATTTTATATTTCACTTATTGATGTAATTATAAAAAATATTTTGTATTTTGTATCTGCATTCTAAGAATAACTCAGTTTAGTCACTTTTAATACTATGTAAAACTAAACTAAACACAATATTGTGTAAAAATTCAATCTGTTGTGTTAATATTTGAAAAGGCTAAAGCAATGTGTTCGTCACATACATAACTAGAACCTAGTTATGAACCTAGTTAAGGGTTATATAAATTATATTATAAGAATTTATACAAATACAGATATATAAACCGATATGCTTGAAGTACTTAAATTTAAATAGCCTGAACGACTCCAAAGGAGATCGTCTTAAGCTGTAGTTGTAGTATATATGTCCAATTCTACTAATTTGTAGTTTAGATATTTTGTTGATGTTTAATATAATATTTAATTCCGCAAGATAGAAGAAAAGGTCGTAAGGATACAGGGAAAGTAATTAAATATAAAATCATTGTTATTCATAGTGTTAAGAAAGTTTGAGATCATTATACTGTTTGGAAACGAAAGTGTTGTGACTATGGACTTCGTTAACATGACTAATTATAATAATTTGGTATTTATTTTAATATTGTTGATATTGACTGAGAGATTTTTATTGCATTATGTTTAAAAACCCTATATATTATTATTAAACCTTATATTTTGATCAAGTAGTTTGTGGCTATTGAGCTCGTTTCGGAAGCGATGATATCTACATCATAGCATTAACATGAACCACTAATTGTCATCCCAGTGTGAATGTGATTATACCCGTTATTAGTGTTGGTGGAAATTACGGGAGTTTTAATTTTAGTAAGTCTGCTGTTCTAATTTATCAATACAGACACATTCATATTCATATTAATATCGCTTATTTGGTAATAATTTATTATACTATGTCGTGTCTTCGCCATGTAATTGTAGGCTTTTGAGTCGAAATTTCTTTTAAGGGCCCGTTATGCAGCTTCAGATATTTATATAAAAGCATCATAGAAATATTAATCAAAGTAACCTTAAACTTCCTAAAATATTAAATGGTAAAACTAGTCTGCTTTGAAAAGTTTTTTTTTTTGTATTTATTCATAATTTATATAACTGTTTCTTTTTGCAGAGTAAAAAACTTTTAAAATCTTTGTTTTTTTTCTTTTAAAACTTTTAAAATCTTTGTTTTGTAGATTTAAAGCTTTGTTTTTGAAAATAGTTCACTTTAGTAACCATGACGGTATGTGTTGGGCTTTAATCAGAAAATCTTTGAAATGTGCTACATTTTTGTAAATATATTTTGTACTTTACTTAAAATTTAGAAAAGCTCTTTATTATTGATATAAATATGTTTTAAGCACATAGTTTTTTAACAATATATGATTATTCAAATGAACCACCTAATTTGTTGATAATAAAATATCAAAAATATTGCCTTAGAAGTTTTTCGATACTATTAAGACTCAACGATCGTGACATAATCAGTTTATAATTTAATGAACCTTGTAATAAGGCCGTGGTTTGAAAATGAATAAAAAATAAACAAACCTTTAAAGTCATTTAACTTGTTATATTTCTATATACCTTATTGTGTTTATTAATTAAATATTTCTTTTATTCTTATTTGTTAACAATTGTTAAATTCGCATTTATTATATTCTCACGAAACGTGGAAACTCATATTAGTCGCAGGTGCATTGTATCTTGTTAAAATCCCAGAATATATCTGAAACCTTTATTTGTTACATTTATTTCTCTGTATTCTTTTAATTATAATTTCATATTCTTACATTCATTCTTGTCTCCAACTTTCAGCAAGGATCACGTAGTTTGTAGTTTAAATATAATGATTAAATTTTAAGTCAATAAATTTGTATTCTTTTTTATCCTCCGGTAGTGACTGACGTAATTAACTTTATACGACGACGACGTAATTAAAATGTTTTTTTAATATTTTAGGGACAAATCCCGTCAGTCCTTGTTTTAATGTATTATTAACAGTGAACATACTTTTTATATACCTATATGATATTTAAAATGCTTTGCAGTGTAGTGTTAATAATTTGATCTCTACGGAATTCCCATAATACACACTACACTGGATCAGAGGTGTACTTGATGCCTGCGACATCTGTTTGATGTGAAGATAGACATTAAAACAACGCCCCAAATATTAATTATGTCAAAACAAGCTACATACTGCTGCATAATTGTCTAATTATGAGTGTTTGGTGTATCTGCGCCCGAATTATACGGACTAAGAATCACAAAAATTTATGTGAACGACTGCAAATAATGATGGATAAGCTTGCTGTCACACAATCTACTAGTTTATGGATTTAGTCCGCTCCTTTATGAAGATAGTCATATTTCAGACAACTCATAATGGACGCTCTCAAAATAACAGGAGCTCTGAACTGATATTTACCTCTGTCTTTATCAACCATTTCTTTAACCGATTTATTTTTGGAAATTGAATCATATTTATGGATGTAAAAATTATATAAATCCTCAAAAATATATAAATATTATTCCAAATAAGGAAACATATTTGGTACCTCCATTGATTATGTCGCTTTCAAGTCGTAGCGTCGTCACAAGAGGGAAGTCGCAACGATTTACTGAGCGAGCTCCAAGCGAGATCACGTCCCTCAAACGACTTTCATTGATCTGCATAGTGTTCAGGGATTACGTTTGAGTAAACTGCATTAGGAATAAGGGAAGCATATGTTCTTAAATATATTTACAATACTTATAATATTTTATGACGTTAGTTCAAAAAAACATTTCGGCTTAGATTTTAATTTCACTAGATGTAATCCACTACTATTACTAAGATTATGAAAATTTTTCTTTGTTACTCTATTACCCAAAAACTAGTAACAAAATGACCTTATGCAACATAACCTTATGAAACAAAATGTCTAAAACCTAAGTTCGGAAAAATTTTTTGTGTAATTTCTGAATAAAGAGCTGCAATAAATGTGTTGATTAGACAAAGTGGGATGTTTTATAAATATAGATCAATTGACACCTAATTCTCATATACCACTAACTACTGTTTCGTAAATCTAGACCAATCGCTTTGAGAGCCACTTACACGAGCGACAAGAGCCAGATTTTCTAAGTGCGGTGTAATCCTTAGCACACTTTGTTCGCTCGAGCTTTATACTCTAATAAATAAATCATACCAATGTAAACAAATACTATTATAAATATCTACAAACTGCGAGTTATTACGTAAAATATAGTAAATACATTATTCAATATAACATTAAAAATATATATATTATTATATTTTAACTGCATTATTAATTATTTTACCCCATTGGTGCAATTCATTAAAGTATTTAATTGTAGTTGAACTACTGCGAATAATTTAACAAATACTATTTATTTTAAGTGAAAATGAAAGAATGACAAGGTGGCTGAAGAAACCTTGAAATGACATTAAGATGGGACTCTAGTTCTAATTTTTCATTGATATATTTCGGTTTAATGAAGTAAACAGTATGTATGAGTCGAAATATTTGAATTAGTATACCGCACAAATTAATAATTTCAAGTTTTCATGATATTTATTTTATAATTGCCTTTGTGGTTATAACCACATATAATTGACTATATTCAAATTTCATTTATTAATTGCTTATGTTACACTATATTGATATGAAACAACTAAATATAGAGAGGAAAATACAACGAGATGCTAAGTGCTACGGTGAATACCACATTTAACATATGGTTTCAGTAATAAATCTACAGGTGATTTTCGCGCTGGTTGCAAAGATCTAGATGGCTTATTGTATTATTTAAAACTGTGCGACGTATGGACGCGATCAAGATTGATTGATCCACAGCCGATTATTAGGGGATTAATCAAAAGAATTTGTAGCACATTATGCAGAAAATATATTTAGAAGTGATAGCCCGGAAGGTAACAAATTAAGGAAATAAAAACGTTTAGCATTCTGTAAAATAGTTTATCATTAATTAAAATACTCATATACAAATAAAATCAAGCTAATTCTTCGTTATATTGTATCGATGCTTCAAAGCTATGGCAGCCTGGAAAGTGTCATACGTCGTTGCAATGTGAAAAAGGATCAGGGTACTTTATAAAAACACTAGCTGACCCGGCAAACGTTGTTTTGACATATAAATAATTTCCTGTTATCGCCAGTACTTTCGGAGGGTATTTGTAACATTCTCGATACTTGATGCGTGAAGTTTGCCATGATTAATTGTTAAAGAGGGTAGCACCGCTATTACGAAACTTGCCTCTAGACGGTATATAAGTCACTCGCTGGTCAGTTGAGCTCATTCGTATCGTGGAACTGCTAGTATCAAGAAGTGAAGTCGCTAGTGATTAGTGAATAGCGACTATAGTGGTTAATAGATTATACCGCGGGAATAAGTCTTCTAATATCAGAAGTGGTTGTGAAACATTGCCCACCGCCATGCCTCAGCGAAAAATGAAAACCCATAGACAATCTCGAAGAGCATCAACATGAAGTTCAAATACCGATTCAGTACCTCGACAAGTAGCAGCTCTGATGAGTATCACAAACGAAATAAATACGTCATAAATCACCTCACAGGCTGATTGGTTACTTTCCGTACAACTACAAGATCCAAGCATTTGTAGTATTCGAGATATCTTACAATCAGGAGAGGCCGAGGCAAACTTTTGGGAAATAAAATTTACAGACGAACAGAATATGGTAGACGCTGGCTCGTGTCTAGACAATGTATATGATATGCAAGGAGCAGAACAAAGTACCAGGCCATATAATAGCACAACATGTATTGAAAACATGAAACCATGAGTACAACTAGGAAATAATGATTTGTAATCCAGATGTTATCAAAGATTGATTAAAGATTGTCAATATGGTGCTGCAGTAGATATCCGTTGTGAACACTACTGTACCGGTAATGTGGTGATACACGTTTAGAGTGGCCTCAGGCATCTCTATTCTAAACCATGGTTCTGCAGTAGATATCCGTTGTGAACACTACTGTACCGGTAATGTGGTGATAAACGTTTAGAGTGGCCTCAGGCATCTCTATTCTAAACCATGGTTCTGCAGTAGATATCCGTTGTGAACACTACTATATTGGTAATGTGGTGAATGTCTAATGTATTTGCTTCGAACATAGGATGTCAATGTGGTGCTGCAGAAGTGACTTAAGACCTTCCAAGGTTTAATGATCTTAATTACCGCACAGACATATAGAGACATCTTATGACACATATTATTTTTATACATTCTCTCTGAATGCAATTTTAACATTCGGAAAAGAATAATTGTTATATAATCGTGAATTATTTACTAAGTGTTATTATTAATTATTACAGTTCTCAGCAATAACATCAGACTAAGACGTAATTCGAGGGCGAATACGTTGCAGGAAGGCCGGATGTTATCGCCAGTACTTTCGGAGGGTATTTGTAACATTCTCGATACTTGATGCGTGAAGTTTGCCATGATTAATTGTTAAAGAGGGTAGCACCGCTATTACGAAACTTGCCTCTAGACGGTATATAAGTCACTCGCTGGTCAGTTGAGCTCATTCGTATCGTGGAACTGCTAGTATCAAGAAGTGAAGTCGCTAGTGATTAGTGAATAGCGACTATAGTGGTTAATAGATTATACCGCGGGAATAAGTCTTCTAATATTCCTAGTAATTTCTAGTGTAAACAAAAAATAGCTTACTTATTGTAAGTACGTATGTATGTTAGAATGTGTATATTGTATGTATGTAAGAATGTAGTATATGCGTGAAATAAGCATGGAGCGCTGTGAACGATGAGGGAATATAAAAATAACAAAAGGCAAACATTATTTTTAAGTTATTATAATTTATTCCTTAAAATTATATATCATTAATAAAACAATTACGACAGTAACACTATTAAACAATATTAATCTCTTAATGCTATAGCGTGAACAATATTTTTTGTTAGTCCATCTTTAGCTAACACAAACAAACTGGATGGTTTACCCACTCGAGAGCATGCCACGTATAATTGTCCGTGTGAAAAACATGGTGTTCTCAAATCTAATCCACAAACAGACATCGTTTGACCTTGGGATTTGTTGATAGTCATTGCAAATTCCAATCTAATCGGAAATTGAATACGTTTGAATTGAATTGGCACATCTGTAGTTATAATAGGAATCCGTGGTATGAGTATATTTTCACCTCTGAACTTGCCATTTAAAATCCTGGATTCGATCACGTTTTTCATTAATTTTTGAATGACTAATCGCGTACCGTTGCACAGCCGGGGCGGGTTCAAATTACGAAGCAAGATAATTGGAGATCCAACCTTTAATTGTAAATTATGCGGTGGCATGCCTGGCAAATCCAGTGAGTTCAAAAACTCTGTGGGAAAATTTACTGCTTCGCTGTCGTCGCAAACTGTATCAATAGATTTATATGATACCAAGTTCCCTGGCAACAACATTTCTATCTTCAGATTTAAATTGTCAACGTCTACATTTTTTGAAGCTAAAATTGCTCTTTCTGCAAGCCACTCATGATTTATGTACTGTGTGTGTACATCGGGAAATATTTGTTCAATGAGAGTATCTTGCGAATCAGCGATTGTGCAGAAATCGGTCGGTAATTTTACGTATCCAGTTTCATCTATAGCACCTTTTCCATCACCGATATCTAAGAGTTGTTTTGAAAATGTTTCAGCGAATGGATCTTGAAGCATTTGAACGCGCATATTTATTTTTAGCTGTAATTTTTCAACATTACGCCACAATGGAGATGATTTTAAGGAAGCGTTGATCTCATCAGCGTATGTTGAACGTGGAATGACTGGAAGTGTTTGTCTGAAATCACCTGAAAGGACCAACAGAGTTCCGCCAAATAGTTTGTCACTGTTTTTAATATCTTTCAATGTCCTGTTCAACGCCTCAAGTGAATGTTTGTGTGCCATAGTACATTCATCCCAAATAATAATTTTACACCGTTTCAGCACAGTGGCCATGGACGATTGTTTCTTAATGTTGCATACTGCGTCAGGGTTATTCTGAATATTTAGTGGCAGCTTAAATACTGAATGAGCTGTTCTACCTCCACCCAATAAACTTGCTGCAATGCCCGATGATGCAACGGCCAATGCGATGCCATTATTTGATCGTATTTCAGCAAGAATTAGCGAAATAACGAATGCCAGTTCCACCCGGTGCATCCAAAAAAAAGAACCCACCTTGTCCAGCTGAAACTGCGAGCATAATGCGATCATAAATGGTTCTTTGTTCCTCATTCATTAGTGGGACATTGCGGGCAACAATCGCTGCCATTTCTACAGTACTGTACTGCAGTTCACGATTCATTTCAGTATTCATTAAATCAGATGCAGTTCGATTTAGCGAATTCATACCGAAATTACTAATTGGTAAGTTGGCAATGACAATGCAAAGATCCTCAATAGCAATCAATGCTTCATTGTACATTTCGTCGCTGAATGTTATGGTTAGATCGTGGCACCGTATACGATGTTGATGCAATATATCATCAGTCATTGAATCTTTATGATTTTCCCATAATATCTGTGCTCGGGCTGGGAAACATGTAGTCAACACTATAGCGAATAGTCGACGAATTTGTATTGCTGTACAATTCAATGCAGCTTCAGCAAGCATGCATTCCCACTGGTTGTCGTCTTCTAGCAAGCCGAGTGCAAGGTATGCATCTTTATACGTTGGATATTGTTGCCCATTCACCTTACGTATATCTTGAAATGATAATGGGCCAGGATTACACAATTCAAAAAATGCAGTGAGTGTAGTTTTAGGTGGATTTATTGCACGATCAATCGGTGTCTCGTTCGTGAAAAATACACGCTAACCGTTTTCAAGATGGATGGCTAACTGAACAACTGCTGGATCCCGTTCATGAATTGGAAAACCAAAGATACGCCAAGTAGCTTCATTGGAGCTGATGTACCGACCAATTTGGTAGAGCGTAATTTCATCGTTTTTATTCCCTGGAGGAGCATTCACATTAGTATTTTCCACTCTAAATACAGCCATATCACTGCCTTTATGGACATACTTGCAAATGTATTTGATGCTCTTCACAGAACTGCAGAACTCAACATTAATATGAGCATTATATGTCTTGCTCAGAGGCGAATATGGCACCACCCAACGATTGTCAATATCAATGTCTGTGTTCATGATATTTTTAATAAATGGTTGTCCGCCATTTTCAAGATTTCTTCGACGATATATTGGGTATCCGTCGACATTTGTGACCGTATCATTGGTAATATCTTTAGGGAAATTTTTAGTACATTTCCATCAGCCATACAAGGCGATGAACTATTAAAAGTACCACATGGACCATGAATCATGTTTGTTGTAACAATATCAAACAGCAATTGGCCAGTGGATGGATCTGGAATTTCCGCAGAAATGATACTATCGATTTCTTCAGGACGGATTTTGTCGATGAACCAAACCAAAATGTGTGCATGAGGTAATCCTCGCTTTTGCCACTCAACCGAATACATCCAGCAACGTGTGGGACCGAATACATGTGATTTAGTAATGAAACTTATTAAAGACTTCAACTTTTGTCTGAACACAAGTGCTGTAATGTCATGGCGATGTATTGCATTTTGGCCAGGCAGTAGCAAAGATGTAATCTCTGGCCATTTTGGATTACATGTGAACGTGATAAATAAACATGGTCGTCCATATTCGCGCACGAAAGTCAGAGCATCCTGTATATATTCTTGCATATGACGTGGACTGCCTACGTACGATGATGGTAAAATGACATGGTTACCAATTTCGGCGACGTCGGCGTTGTTGTTGATAGCGTCTCGCAAATGAATGTACTCTTCCCCGCGCAGCTTTTGTTGATTATATCTTAAGTATCGTAGTCGCTCTCAATCTTCGCGTACATGTCGACCATGAATTGTTGACAAAGCTCACGACATCGTAAAATGACGTTGTCCAGGCCACGTCTAATCATTAATCGGTACGAATAATAATCCTTTGAGCTGACGTTCTTGTTTATTTCAGCTCCTGTAATATTTGTTCATAAAAATTAATTTAAATTTATTACGTTCAATAATTTAATTGTTTTGTTAAATGATTAATGATCAAATTAATAATCAATGAAGTACCTGATACAGGATCTCGTTGTTTTATGTTTATGCAATATCCGTTTTGTCCCTTCCAGAATATTACCCGATATTGGAGAGCGTCATATGAACGATGTGTGTCAGCAATGAACTGAAGATTATTATTTCTTCTACGAATCACAATTTCTCGTGCAGCTGTATAATCGCCAACCATGATTCCAGCAACATCATCAACAACGGGTGCATTGAATCTACGAATATGCTCTCCAGCTGGTGTTTTATCAGGATTAATGACGATAGCGTGTTTATCGCTTTGTAATTGGTGCATATGTGATTTGAATATTTTCAACAACTCGTTGTGCTCGTTCAAAAGAGCATCTAGCTCGCTGACGATGCGCCTGGCATAAAGTGAATCAAGGTTATTATAATCACAACGTGCATTCACGCGATTAGCAAGTGCGCTTCCGGAATCCTCGCCACCCATAAAGTAGATTTGTAAGAATTTATGTGGTTCGTTTGGCATTGGCAGCCTTGAGCTCATTTTATGATAAATTTGGCTTCTGATTTTGAATGTAGAATTGAATTGTTGACCATTTGCATTAGTATTTCGAACTATTTCTGTTGCTCCGAACGATGTCATTTGAAAGCATGAATTGAATCTTCGAATTGACTTCAGGAACACGTTAGAATCTGGATCCGTGCCGATAAGTATGCCGTTCAATGGTTCAGGTGGTGTTTAAATTTTAGGTAGTTGCACTTTTCCTGACGCGCAACACATCCCAGCTGGCTCATTTTTGAATTTCAAAGCATGACAATGCGGACATTGTCCATAGCAGCAATTACCACTTTTGAATGAGCATAATATTCAATATGGGGCTCATACTGGAATGCTAGACGCAGGAATGAATCAGATATAAATGCTCGATGTACCTGTTGTCGTTGTTGGTCATTTGTTCTTCGTCTATTGACTGTGAAACGGTGTGATTGTCGTTGTTCTAATCTTCTGACTTTATTGCGTTCAGCTCGTGTATCTTCTTGATGCAATTGCGCCATTCTGACACGTGCATCAGTATTTTGTTGCTGGATTTGTTCTTCTGTTCTTTCGGATCTGCTATTTCGCAAGTTTCGAGCTTTACTTGTACTGCGGCTCAAATCAGCCCCTTTGCGTTTTCTTGGCATTGCTCACTGTACAAAACATACATAAATAGAATTAATGAAATTATTTAATGATGAAAAATGTTAAAAGTAAGTAAGTAAGTAAGTAATAATTAGGGCCAGGATTTTTGCCGCAGTTTTGAAATGATTAGTTTTAATTTATGAAAATATAACAAAAATATAAGTTTTATGGAATTTTTTTTAAACAAAAGTAAAAAATTAAATTTTATGAAAACATTGTCTCATATAATTTTTTCATACAACCAATATTTCCATTGACATTTCAAAATAAAGATTCATAATGATTGATTTTTTGGAAACTATGAAAATCTTAATTGTTCAATTACATTTTTTTAATAAAATTAAATTAAAATTACATTTTTATAAGATCAACAACATTTTCGATATAAATAAAAAAAAACTATACTTACAACACAAAATCCGTTGTTATTGGAAGCTCTTGTCACGTGTTGAGTACTTTTGAGGTTATAAAATCACTTGATTAACTAATCGTGCAAAATACACTCAAAATTGATAATTTAATTATTATTGATAAAATAGGAATGATTAAAAGTTAATATGAGAGTTACACTGAGATAGCAAAATAATAATTGTTAACGTTACTACTACACTTGATGCATAAACAAAAATGATGGCCGACAACTGTGTAGGGAGTGAGAAAGAAAGGAGACCGGCTTCGTTCTCATCCCTACTCCGTGCTGTTTACTGGGTCAGAAGTGACACCTGTAGACATCTGACGAGGATAACTAATTAAATGATGATTGATCAGTTTTCGACCGGAAAGGAAAAATGATTAAATTACTAAAATGGCTATTGAAAAATAAGGGTTGATCGTAAAAGGGTGAAAATTAAGGATTGTATGTATTTTTGTATGTTTTATCATAAAAAAATATAAATTAAAAATTTTGTCTAAAAAATAAAAAAAAAAATTTAGGGTTGTACTACCCCTAACATTTAGGGGGATGAAAAATAGATGTTGGCCGATTCTCATAGATACCGGATAAGCACAAAAAATTTCATCAAAATCGGTCAAGCCGTTTCGGAGGAGTATGGCAACGAAAACTGTGACACGAGAATTTTATATATTAGATAATATTTAATTGTAATATTGTGTTATTATATTATAAGTAATAAATAGTATTTTTCTTTGTAATGATTTTTAGTTCGTCGACTCTCGACTCGACATACGTACCGTTTCTTATAAGTACAACTTATAAGTTACAGGCATTATATAAGATTTTTCTGTGTTAGCCATGTGTGATATTTAACCTATAGTCGTTCAAGAACCACCATAAAAATTAAGACAAAACAAATAGCCTAGTATAACAAGTTCTTAATATTGAAATACTATCGCTCTTTTGTCCGGTATCTAATAAAAACTGATAGATAAGATGATAAGATAACTGATAGATAGATAAGATGATAAGATTAAACACTAAACAAACAATAAACAATAGAACCGATTGTGCTACGATTATATAAAGCTTTGTGTAATGGTAGCCGCACAGGCTGACAGAATTTATTTTAATAGATGTTGTCTTTAATTTGGAATTCCTCATTCGATAGAATTGTAGCAATATGCTTTACCGAGTTGCACAAAGGTGTCGCTTCACAGTGTCGACCGAATCGTTTAACAAAGGAATTAACGTTACGCTCCTGTAGTTTTGTTTTATTACTAGATTCAATCGTTACTACAAACAAATATCTATATTTGATGACTATATAAGAGATATTATAATTTATAGAATAATTAACTTAATTTGTTCATTAATGTAATATATGAAGTTAGAAAAATAACTATGAAACTACCAAATTTGGTAGTTTATGAAATTGGAAAAAATTTTGAAGTAAAATATTCAATATTTAATATAAGGTGTTGTTAAATATATTTTGTTTGTTTTGATTATTAGTTTTTTTTTGTTATCCCAAATCAATCGTTTGAATGTAAAATGTTAACATTAAACGCTTATCTCAGTCGGGATTATAATAATAATAATAATAATCATTTATTTCAGGACGAGCCCATATAGTGTTAGTTACAATATATTTCTTAAAAAGTAGTGTTAGTATAATTACAAATTACTATTACAAATTCGATTAAAATATATCACATATGTTTAACATTTAATTTCAATCATTATTTTTACTTAAATATCAATTATATATGTCAATATCAAACATTATTATAGAAAAAATCAATGTCAAAATACATAATAAACAATAAGAAAAAAATAAAAATAAAATAATAATAACAATAAAAATAAAAATAAGTCATTTTTGCCCTATTGCTATACGTATCATTTTGTTTTGAATCGGACAATCAGTGCGTGAAGCAATCATCTTGAGGATGCCGTTGTTGCTGTCTATCAATCTTCTTAGCAATGAGCCAACTCATGAGATAGTAGCCACGTCTCCTGTACTGCTATGATGTCCGCCTTGTCACATAGATCTCTCACTCCATCTAAAGATCTTTTGTGAGACTTACAATTAAATGAAATAAATCATACATTTCCTTTTCTATCCATTAATATTGTCAGTGTTATGTCTCACAGTTAGTTTTTGATGACTATCATTTTTACCCGTCATATGTACAAAACGTCGGAAAGAAATGCCCGTTGGCCACAAGGCGTCATCAAGATATATATGCAAATTAATTTTACTTACATATATTTTAAAGGAACTGTAATTACGTTCTTGCTTCATTTTAATCTTAATAGGAACTACTTTCTCTTCAGTTCTGGTAAAAATATACTGAGCAACATCATCCTCCGATACCTCCTTGTGAACATTAGTAATAAACACGGGTATCTTAATATCGGCAGGTTTAAATTTGCTATTTTCCTCTATGCGCGCTTTACCTCTCAAGGTAGTGAATTTCATATTATTATTTTTACCTTTCTTATCCACTACTGTCCAGTTTTCATTTTCATAATTTTTTTTATTAACATCCATTCTTGTAACTGCCGCAAAAGTACTATTCTGATATAAATCATTCGTTAGCCTATATTGTTTACAATCCGCGCCATTCGTACAAGCAGTTGCAATCTCGCTATCGTTGGTCACTAGTTCATTGACATAATGATTCATTGTTTTCAACTTCGATGCCGGCGCATTCGATGCGGTTGGGAGTGAGCGAGAGTATTCGTTTTGTCTCTGTTTCCCGATCATATGTTCGGTTAAAGGCGTCTCAATTGACTGCGACTCGATATCAGCAATGTTTACCCTCCGCACTTTTTTATTAATGTATGAGGGTGACTGACAAGGCGTACAAAATAACGGATCAGATTTAAAATTTTCCATTTTTGATTTTAATTGATCAGTTGTAACGTAATTGTTTTTTATATGATCTAACTGTGATTTCAATAACGTAATATCCTTTAGCAAGGCAGTTACGTCTATATGATCGAAGGTCACCGGTGGTAATTTATGCAGATCTTTAGCCACGAAAACTGGAATATTCTCCGGATCAGTATTTTTAATTACTGTTAAAATGTCCTCTAGATCTCTTAATATTTTACCATCGTTTTTCTTCTTTCTTCTAATGTTTTTTATTTCCGTGGAAATTGAATCAAAGAGAAGTTTTTTCGATTTCTCCACTTCCTCAACATGGAAAGATGACATACATATACGAATTAGACTTTCCTGGTCCATTACATCCACTTTATTCATAATAAACATTAACAATTCATCAATAACAACATTGCAATTTACACACTTTACTGTATGCGAAGTCATTTTTAATAACGAACGGTAATGATCCAGAGATAACGCTCACACGTCGATACGTCAACGATGCGAGCAAGCGATTATGTTTTAAACTTTTCAATAATCTGCAAATAATGATGCGAGTTTTACAGAGTTAATTCGAGTTATAATTGAAATGCCGTTAAGTTACCGGTCTCTAAGTGTAACCATAAAATAATCATAAAGTCCGCACCATAAAAAATAATTGACTCTTACTTGATGTGTACTTCTACATGAAGTGTGCAATTATACAAAAAATCCTTTAACTTTGACTTTTCATGGACCACATATATAGATTATAAAATCATAAAATTTATGTTCACAAATAATTTTTTATTTTTATGTCTCTTTATGATGTGGTGAGACTTTATAAATTTTACAAATAAAGCACATTGTAAAGATTGTTTAGTGAATATTACTATTCGGGTGTAATTGTCAAATTGTTAAAGTAATGAAGAAGAATATAGTCACGAGGACTCGATTAAAGATCGAAAACAATTTTTCAACAAAAAGTCACATCAAACAAATGCGGCGACTGTGCATGTGCTTGAAAATGTCATAAAGAGTTTTGATTTACATAACAGGAAAAACGTCAAAGTCTATAAATTTGACCACATTCAGAATATTCAGTGCAGACAAATGTACTAAATGGCTTGAATGCTCTTGAAATGTGTCCGATTATGAGAAAAGTAGTTTTCACATTTTCTATCCTAAGGTCAGTTGAAATATATATAAACACGACTAAATAAAATAATATTTTAATATTCTTTTACATGGAGTTACCTTATTTTATTTATTACAATTATTATTTTATTAACTGCTGTTATTATGTTATTATAGGCTGTATTTATTTCTCTCTGCACATGTCCTGCCCAAATTAATGGAAGCATAATATGTACCAACCCATTCAGTATATTGTATATCTGTTCAATCTTCTTATAAGTGTTAAGATTGGTCTGTTATTTTAAAATAAGTAAATGTATACTCGTATATATCATTAAAGAGAAATAATGAAATGAGGTCAGAAAACTCTCAAGAAACACTTTAAAATAAATCTAATTTATATTTTTAATTGCTTAACGTCTTGCTTAATTAGTACTTAATATGTTTAAATTATATAACCAATAAGCTTGAATAATACCTTTAGTATTAGGAGTATTTGCATTTAATTCTAACTTTACAAAGTGACTTAATAGTTTAGAACAGCTCGAGACATTCTTATTCCTTCCTCTTTTTAAGTGTTTCAAGATCATCCTTTTTTTTTAACAAATAGTGTATGCAACATAAAGTTATGACGAACGATAATATATATTTATTATATATTTATTTATTTATTTTGCTTCAAGCCATATCCCTTGCGGGGTAGCCAGAGATGACAGAATGCCAAACGCTACGGTCCCTGCATACCTCTTTCGCCTCGGCCACAGACATCAACCTCTTCTTACATGCCCTCCGGGGGACCCCCACGCTTTTTACGTGACCTTCCTCCAGTATCATGGATACAATGTTTTGGAAGGTCACTCGAGGCCTCCCTCTTTCTCTCTTACCGGTCACTTTTCCTTTATAAATTGACCTTAATGTCACCTACTTTCACTCCCATGTCACTGTCTTTCACGCCATGGAGACAACTATCCAAATACAAATTGAACAACGAAGCTGACATAGCGCAACCTTGCTTAACTCCCGATTGAATGTCAAACCAGGGCGACATGTCAGCTCCTAATCGCACATAGGCTGAGTGATCGCCGTAACAAGACTTTACAGCCAGTAGCAAGGGTCCGCTCACATTATATCGGGGCAGTATCTCCCATAATTTATTTCTCACAACCCTGTCAAACGCCTTTTCCAAATCCACAAAAGCACAGAAAACCTTTTGGTTTAGGGCCAAAAACTTTTCCGTGATCATGCGGAGGGAAAAGATCTGATCTATACACCCTCTTCCAGGTCTAAAACCTCCTTGGGCCTCCCACAACAGCTTTTCAGATCTCTCTTGTATTCTTCTCGCTAATATTTTAGCATAAACTTTACCGCCCTCCTTATGTCCTAATGATTATGTTTATAGCATCTCAACCCCACCAACCCTTCGGTTATAAAGGTTGAGCCGCTATACACATGGTCCAGGCTTACCCCGGTCATATGGATCCTTGTTACGGCAGATCTGACCTACGAAGTCGTCCGACAACGGCACTATAAGACTAATAAGTTCGCAAGGCTATCGGTCATAGTAAAGTCCAATCGCGACCACCCAGCTACCTTTTCTCCATGAAAGGTTCCGGAGCTGTAAGGCACGCTCACTTCCCGTGTGATTTCTCGCACTAGCAATAACTTGCTAAGAACGTCAGAGAGGCTAACTACCAGTTTCCAGCTGGTGCCGGAGCTGTAAGGCACGCTCACTTCCCGACAGACAGTCAGGCCGCAAGCCTACCCTACAATACAGTCAGGTGACCGGATAGATGCTAGCACATCCATCTAACCTCTAAGCAGGGGGCTACCCGAACTGCAGTGACCGCCGAAGGGATCTCTGCTTATGGACTGTTCCAAGCCCCGAAGTAAAAGACCGCAGCAGCCCTTCCCCTTAGGCTGGTCAATCACCTGTAGCTGTGCACGAGACCCGACGAGCCCTCGACAACTGTTGGAACCCAGACGAACAGCGCCGAACCTCTACAGCTAACCACATTACCACTACGAATCCAACACCAAAACCGGTAACCCGGCAGTTTACACACGCAAGCGCATGTGTCGCTGCCGAAGGACTGAGGTACAGGGGTCCCGTAGTACCCTGATCTTAGCAGCTGACCCGTAGTTCAGCTGCAAACTATCTAAACTATCGTCGGGTGTCTCAGTAGATAGGAACTTTACCGCCCAAGCTAATCAAACTGATAGCCCTATAGCTTGCACAGTCTATCTGTGATCCTTTGCCTTTATACAAAGGTACGATGACTGCACCTCGCCAAACGTCTGGGACCTCCTCCCTCCTCCCTGATTTCCAGCATAAATTGCACAAAAACCAGAACAAGTTCAAGACGCGTGGCCCACCATATTTGATCATCTCGGCAGTAACTTCATCTGCTCCCGCAGCCTTACCACATTTCAGACTTCGAATCGCGCTGTCCATTTCTTCCAAACTGATTTCACCATCGGCTACATCCGGACTCAGCATGTCGCTGGTACTCAAGGCCGAGGCGTCTTCACATTCATACGTCTCCTTGTAGAATTCCGCCCACCGCTGCAAAACGTGCGTTTGCTCGGTTAAAATTTCACCGCTCTTCGAAAGCACCTCTTTCATTCTACAAGTTACCGAACAACCCCGGGCATCACTAACTTCTCGCCAGAAAAGCTTCGTGTTTTCCAGGAAGTTGTTCGTCAACCTCTCATCCCTTTCTTTCTCAGAATTTTCACGCTTCATCTTTATAAGAGCTTTCGTTTTGTGCTTTTGCAGCTTGTACTCTCTTTTTCTTATCTCTCTCATACTTTTATCCTTACCCGAGGCCTTATAATCCAGCCATGCTTTCTTCTTTAACTCCACAGCGTTTTTCACTTCATCATCCCACCATTCATCGCGCTTTTCACTAAAACCTCTTTTCCTTCTACCACATACCTCTGTCGCTATTATTATTTTTTTTTTTTTATTGCCCGAATATAGTTGATTGAATATTACTATATTCCACGTTAACAATATTTTTTATTATTTAGTTACTTTAGTTCCTTATAGTAGTAGGTTTGTACAAATAATTAAAATATGAATTATTTAGTGCAGGTTTTTAATTTAACAACTAGGTGAAATGTTATTTATAAGGCTAAAGTAATAATTATTTTAAAATATATCCTTAAGTTGTCAAGTACATTAAAACAAATAAAATTAAACTTTTAAAAGAATAACTCTCATAAACGTTGAAAAACCCTTATTTAACCCGACGTGTTAAAAATGTGTCATAGTAATCATTAGTTATATTTAATTAACAAAATCCTTGTGATATCTTTAAAGTATCTCTCCTCAACCCGTTTCGTGATGTCTTCTTGTAATATTTACTTTTCACAAAATATGTACGTAATCGACGAAGTTCTTACCTAACTACAGCATTCATTACTCTGTAGTTCCATGAACTTAGGTGAGTTTTGGAGACATTAGTTAGTAGACCAGTTTATACAATCAAGACAACATTCAGCCACTCTCTCTTTACTTATACTGCAACTTTAAAACTCAAGGTTTTAAATTAAAACAGATTTTTAATCCTTGTTAGTAACTTTATTAAGTACTTATGAAATTTCCAAACTCTTTTACTTTAGTAGTTAATTAGAAAAAAGTTTTCCTGTTGTTTATTTTCACTGTGAACAAACACAAATTTAAACAAACTGAAAAGACATGGTACATTGATGTTATCAGATTGTATCTTGATAAATACTAAGGAGAATATTATATATAACGAATTAAACAGTTTTCAATTAAATCTTTGAAGAAATACTTATCAAGAGATTTTTTCGTTTCCTTAAATAACATTAATATATAATTTTATAACTAAAACTGAATAAAATAAATTTCATTGATTAAGTAAACTTCAAAAAAATTTTCTAAAAGATAATTTTTCTTTGAAACTGCAAACATTAAAAGTATTGGTCACATCATCTGGAACAGCTGAATAAAGTCGAATGATATTTTGAAACAGAATATAATACTCTAAGGACTGAATAATTACGTTCTATTAGGCTGGATCATTTGCTGTAATAACTAATTATAAAACCTGTCTATTTTTTGCACTATACACCAAGAAACATACACACGGACAAAAACTTTAAGGTTCTGTAACTAAATTCCTCTAAATCTTTAAATAATTTTTTCCAGCCTTTTTCTCAATAATAAATATTACCTCACATGTAATTATAAAAACTTTTAATCCGCATACAATATATCAAGATTTTTGTTTATTACTCTTATGTATTGCAATGTGGTCGATTCAATTTTAATGTTCAAAGAAGAAGAGATCGAGATGATTTCATAAGTAATCGCGGTACATTAGTGGTTTAAATGCATGTAAACGAAAGGTATATATTAATATATTTATAAGAAGCAATAACGAGCTGAACCAACCTGTTGAGCCAACTTACCAACTTGTATCATATTACATGTTGAAAATATTATGATTTAACTTATGAGTAGTTTGTAAGTAGGCAAGTAAGTATGTATTTATTCTGATTTGTGAAACTTTATGATAACCAGAAGCGTCTAATTTAAGTATGACTAACATTGAAAAATAAAATTTTATTCCAGTATACACTACAATTTAAAGTCCAGTTATATTACTATATAACTGGACTGGGACTGCTACTGCAGTTCCCCGCGATTCTGCCATGGGTTACAGAAGGGCATTACCTAGTCTAAAAGATATTTATGTTGTATATTCATATGTTATTATTCGTATTATTACATAATTCGTATGTTATTACATACGAATAATAATAGTCTCTAATGCAACACAGATATCATATCTTTAAGACTGTGTAAAGCCCTTCTATATAATAAATTATTATTGAAAAAATTAATTAATAACAAAAGATCAATAACATTTCAACTTACAAATATACAGTAGCGAAAAAAAAGGCACTATGGATACATACCTAATATTCGATACGCAAAAAATATGTTTATATTTAGAGGAATTGTTAGTAGTAGTAGTAGTAGTAGTCTGCACTTAGAAATTAAAATTCAAAACCCTTGAAAAAACTCAGATAAAACTGGTTTGTTGCCGTGGCTAATAACTGAGCTGTAGTCATGGGACTGCAGTCAGGCTGCAGAGTAGTACCATTCTCTTAAACGAATGTCAGCTGAAATATCTATTAAAACTACATCTTGTGTATTAAGCGAGAAAAATAGATGCACAATTCTTTTTTTTGCCTGTCCTATTCGCCTGGGTCTCTAACCTTGCTCAATTTCAGCAACACATTAGTATCTCTTCATATGGCAGATTCTAGAACAGATAACCGTCTATTCGTTTGATACATAAAACCATAAGGTAAAAAAACAACTACAATATTGCTTCAAACTTCGTTTGATTTCTGTGGCCAAAGATTGAAATGTTAGTTATTCTACTTAAGTTTAACTAATACTGTATGATCTTTATTTATTCTCTAATACAGTTTTCAAATTTTTTTTAAATGTATTTTTAATATTTACTAAAATGTATTTGCTGATAGATACAAGGATATGAATCCTTGTGTACTTTATTGAATATATTCTAAAAATATAAAATAATTTATGCAAACCAACATCATCTCAGCCAAAAATAAAACAATGTAATAAATATTTGTTTCAATCTTAATATACGAGTATAAAGCACAAAGACCCTCACTCACTGACTCATTCATCGCTCTACAGCCCAAACCGTTATACCTAGAAAGCTGAAATTTGGACACAAGACTCCTGACATATTGAATAGGTGCCATTAAGAAAGGATTTTGCAAAGGTCCAAACCGCTCCAAAGTTACAGCTAAAAAACTGCAAAGTTTACCCCCCGCTCCCTCTCTTCTCCCATTGCATTGCAGTAGAAATTAAATTATTTGGCCAGTCACTATGTTTATTCTCAATACGCTGCAATGTGAGAAACAAGAGTGTACCTATAACCCGATAGGAATGAAACTCTGTAGTTATCAAACTCAAGGCTTTCTCCAATGATAGCGAGTCATGATGGGTTGAAGGATAGAGCGTGTATGTGTGAAGGGTAGGGTCATGGGTTCAATACTCACTAAAGTCTTTTCTTTTTTTGTTTATTCCCGACGCGAAGCACGGGTAACCTGCTAGTATGTAATAAATGTTTGTTCAAAGTAATAATTGAATAATATAATCTATTGGTAAAGGTTTTTTCCATCAGCTGCGCTCGTGTTGTAGATATCAAAACTTCAATGTACAATATTTGAGCTTAAGCTTATATGTATCTTTAATAATCTTATTTGATAATATTTTCGTGTCTACTCGTTAAACATTTATTTCTAAAAATTAAACTTCTAATTGTTTTTACTTAATTTATTATATCATCAACATATTGTTTATCATCAAATTTGTTTGAAATAGTTATACAAAATCGTCAGTATAACGTCCAAAATAGTTTATAGATATATCGTAAATAGCGGCACAAGTCATATGAAATAATTAAAATAAATCAACATTGGAGAGAAAAGAAATCAATTATTTTCTTTCAAATACCACATACAAAGAAATATCAAAACATATTTTCACAACCGAATAAATACAAAATACTATAAAGCTGGCTGTTCCGATAACACTTTAAGTACGTATTGTATTTCATATTACAAATAAGAACGAAGTGTTTTGAGTTATGAAGTTAATTTATTTTATATTTACAAAGAATAAAAAGGGATATTAACAATATTTACTAAAAGAATTTATAATACATATTGCAAAAAAGTCGTAACAAAAAATATATTATTGGAATAACATCCCCTCCGCACGCGCCATCTTGTGACGTCACGTCATTTCTTTATAAGGCAGCGCCGGACAAAGAAGCTCTCTCTTCTCACGGTAGTGCTGGTGCAGTTAGGACGTGTTAGAATTGTAGTTCGTTCGTCGTAATTGTACTGATAGGCTGTTTAATATTCGTGATTGTGTTGTGTAATTACACACAGGTCTACCCAATTGGGTAGACCTCGAAGAATTCGGTCTGCCCATTTATTTGTCCCCTACTTTCGAATTTTAGAAAAATTTCTTCACAGGAGGTCTTCTTATAACCCCCTGAGTCCAAAATGACCATTGGTCAAAAAGTTTATATATATATATATGCGTGCGTCCAGATTCGACTTTTGTCAGCACGATAGCGACCGCAGTTTCGCTCGGATCGCTTTCAAACTTTGCACAAAAATCAACCATCCAAAAATGAAGGTCAAGTTCATTAACCAGAGAAATCCGGACACAGGGGGCACTAGGGCCTCACTTTTTCTGATTTCAGGTTTTCGACCATAACTTTTTCCCTATACAAAGAAGATCAATCGCGTTTATATTATATGATGTCTTTGATGAATACCTATAACTAATGTAGATAAACCAAAAACCTAACTTCAATAACTTAGGGGTGGGGGTAAAAAAACCGACAATTTTTGGAAAAAAATTCATAACTTTTTTCTGGTAAACATTCTTACATCACAAGTATTTTTAATAGAAAGGTTATTTTTTACTTTAAATTTAAGAATTAGAAGTCTTGCCCGTAAAAGGTACCGTTTCCGAGAAAAAAAATAAAAACCACTTTTAGCTTGAAAATTTAAAGTAGGTAAAACCACGTCAACTTTTTTCTGGTAACATTCCCTCGTCTTAAATATTTTTAATAGAAAGGTTATTTTTTACTCTAAATTTAAGTACCAAAAGTATTTCCAAAAAATATACCTTTTCCGAGAAAAAAAATTTAAACCACTTTTTGCTTGAAAATGTTTGATGTAAACAACGGCATCATGTATTATTCTTAGGTAGTGAGTTATATTTTAAACGAGTTACACACGAGGTCTACCCACGCGTGTTCCCCACGGGCACGGATTTTTTTTACTTTTATTATTATTTTTTTAAGCTACCCTACTTCTGGTTATAAAATAAGAAGTGGGAGTCGCCTGTGCCCACTGACACGAATTTAGGACTAGCCGCTTTACTTCGCTATGTCAGATAGACCACGGTCGCGTAGTAGTTCAATCGAAGTGTGTCGCGGTAGATCAAAGCGTAAATCACGTGGGCATAGTGATCGTGATGGTTCCGTGAAACAAGCGTTAAATACAGTCATTGCTAGGTTGAATGCTGTCGAAAAAAATACCGCGAGTACGTCTCGAACGCCTCCGCCACGTGAAATTCCTAGCATCCCTCGGAGTGACAGTGAGACACGCTCGTCCACACATACGTTAGCCGACGCTCTTTTTGCAATTATTACGTATCCAATTTTGATCCAGCTATTCACGATTTTGAGGTGTGGTGCGACGAGGTGGAGCGTGCTAAGTCTGTCAATCATTGGGGCGAGTTAGAATGTTTATCCCGGGTAGCAAATTGTTTAAAGAAGGACGCGAGAGTCTGACTTAATGAGTGGACAACTAATGATAGGTCGTGGTCGAGCTTTAGGAGGGAATTTAAGTCTCTGTGTCCACACAGGATTAATAGGGCAAATATCCTCTTTGAGGTTATGGACACTACGTCTGATCGGTTTCCTTCGTACGCCGAGTACGCGCGTCGTTCTTTATTACGATTACGCATAATAAAGGGTTTAAGCGAAGATCTAATGACCGAGATTGTGATTCGTGGAATTAACGATGCGCAGATTCGGGCCGCTGCTATGAATGCCAACTTAACTGTAGATAGTTTAGTTTCCTTTTTGGCTATTTATGTAAAACCAAACCCTAGTGGCAAAATAGACGACCGCGGTCCAACGCAAAATGTAACTAAGAGGCGTAACCCGAACAATTCCGTTATTAGATGCTACCTTTGTAACAATACGGGACATACACGTCATACCTGTCCAAAAAAAACAAAAGCCGTCCGAAAGTCATACTAATATGACATGTACGTTTTGCAAAAAAGTAGGTCATGAAGCAAATAATTGTTTCGCAAAAAGTAGATCAGAGAATAGTAATCGGAGAAAGGTAAATCTGTGTAAAGAACTTGCGCATACCACCAACAGCAACGATATTAGCAGCGCGGTTTTACAAGGCATACCGGTAGATATTTTAATCGATAGTGGCGCCTTAAATGTATCGCTAATATCTTCTGACGCAGTTAAACATTTCGCGTGTCCTCGGAAGCCTACTCACTGCATTTTAAAGGGTATTAGTAGTGACCACATTATCGCGCGCGAATTCGTAACACTTACGGTCGAACTTAGCCACTTTTCTTTGGAGGTAGATTTAATTATAGTACCGTCCTCGTATATGAGTACGCCAGTTATAATCGGAACCGACGTTTTGAATAGAGACGGGGTAACGTTTGTTCGCACTAAAAATAAGCAGTATCTAACCCGAACTTTAAAAAGTGCTGTTTCGAAAGTAAATAATGTTGCGCGCCTTGACGATATACGCACACCCTTGTTGGGTAAGGATCTTGACTCCCTTCTAGCTGTCTTAAAGGACTTTTTGCCGTTTTTGATATCCGGCACTGCTACTACAACTGTGAAGACGGGTCAAATGAAAATACGTTTGACCAGTGAAGTACCAGTGACTTATCATCCCTATCGGCTATCATTCCAAGAAAAATAAAAGTTAGAGAAATAATAAAGGATTTATTAGATAAAGAAATAATAAGGGAATCGACATTCGAATACGCGAGCCCTATCATCTTAGTAAAAAAAAAAGACGGCACGGATAGAATGTGTGTGGACTTTCGAGCCCTTAACCGAATTACTGTCAAAGACAAATATCCCTTGCCTTTGATTGAGGACCATATAGATCGCCTTGGGAGTTCTAAATTCTTTTCAAGTCTCGATATGGCATCGGGATTTTACCAAATCTTATTAAGTGAAGATTCAATGCACCTCACGGGGTTTGTAACGCCCGAAGGACATTACGAATACCGTAAAATGCCTTTTGGGTTATGCAATTCCCCAACTGTGTATCAAAGAATTATCTCCAAGACACTAAAAAAAATTATTGAATCTGGTGATGTCCTGACTTATATCGATGACGTATTATTAATGAGTTTAACGATTCATGACGGCTTAAAACTACTTCGGGAGGTTCTTCAAACTCTCACCGAAGCCAGTTTTTCGATAAATTTTAAAAAGTGTTTATTTCTCACGTCTGAGGTTGAATATTTAGGTCGCATTATAGCCCATGGTCAAGTTAGGACAAGCTCTCGAAAGATCGAGGCACTAGTGAGTACCCCCGTGCCCAGCAATGTTAAACAGGTTCGTCAGTTTCTTGGTCTACCGGGATACTTTCGTCGGTATATCGAAGGGTATGCAACTAGAACTGCTAGTATTTCGCGTTTGACTAAAAAAGACATAAAGTTTAATTGGGGTTCCGAACAAGAAACAGCCCGTCAATACGTAATCGCACAATTAACAAGCGAACCGATTCTCGTGATATTTAATCCCCAATTAGACACGGAAATTCACACCGATGCCAGTAGTGCTGGCTACGGAGCCGTAATTATGCAGGTACATAGCGATGGCAATAAGAGGGTAATAGCGTATTTTAGTAAGGTGACTCAGGGCGCTGAAATCAGGTACCATTCATATGAGTTGGAGACGCTGGCGGTCGTTAAAGCGTTACAACATTTTAGGCACTGTTTAATTGGAACCACTTTTAAAATTATAACTGACTGCAACGCTCTAAAGGCCACCGAGCGAAAAAAAGACTTACTTCCACGTGTAGCGCCCTGGTGGATATACCTACAGGATTTTAATTTTACCATAGAGTATAGGAAAGGTGCAATGATACCGCATGCAGATTATCTTAGCAGAAATTCACCAGTAAATCAAGTAAATCAAATCAATAAACCAGCTAACTGGGCTCAAATGGCTCAGGAAGCTGATGACGAGACCCGCGGCATATTAAAAAAGCTTAGTGAGGGCCAATTAGATTCACGACGCTACGAAAATCGTAACGGTTTACTTTACTACCGCTACTCGCCCGTAGGCGAGGAATCCAGACTATTGTGTTACATTCCGAAAGGCCATCGACTTAGTCTGTTACGTATATTTCACGACGAGCATGGACATATCGGGGCTGATAAAACTCTAGACCTTATCAGAAAGCATTTTTGGTTCCCTGGTCTTAAGCAGTTTGTTGCGAAATATACTTTATATTGCCTTATTTGTTTATCAAAGAAACGGGTTCCTAAAGCCCCTAGACAGCCCATCACGTCATGGCAGAAGCCTAGTATTCCTTTTAATACTATTCATGTCGATGTACTAGGACCTTTACCGGAATCTAACGGCTATAAGTTCGTTTTTGTTCTAGTAGATTCTTTCACTAAATTTTGTCTTCTTTACCCCGTATATCGTCAAGACACTAACGAGCTTAGACGCGTCATTGACAACGCAATATCTTTATTTGGAGTGCCGAAGTTGATTGTTTGTGATCGCGGTCGTATGTTTACGGCGTGTAACTTTACTCATTGAATATCAACGCTAGGTTGTGACATACATTACGTTACACCCGAAATGCACCATTCTAATGGGAGGGCTGAACGATACGTCCGTACAGTTTTGAACTTAATACGCGTTGAGAGTAAAGTTAAGGATAAGTCCTGGTCGGAGTCTCTATCTAAAATTCAACTCTTATTAAATATAACTAAGCAGAAGTCAACACAATTATCGGCCGTAAACCTATTGATTGGCATTGAGGCTACCACGCCTGTGATCAGAGCCTTGGTTCGAGATGTCGCTATTGAAAACGCATCTACTAGTCGAGAAGCTTGGCGAGAAATGTGCAGAAATTGAGCAAGCGAACTGTTGGAAGAAAACCGAACCAAACAAGATTTGTATGTCAATAAAGTTTTTGTCATCACTGGGAATTGGATGTCAACGTTTTAAGGATGTCGTAGATATTGATATTGAAAATCTGAACGCTTTTTTCACGACTGCACCTGGTAATATACAGTACAACAGTTCCTTCCTCGATATTATTCGTCATCTCCCTAAGCCTACCTACTCAGCATTTCAATTTACTATCGTTTCTCCTAACGAGGTTAAGCAACACATCAAAGCCATTAAGTCTGATGCCACTGGCAGCGATGGAATTAATAGACGCATGATCCTACTCATGCTTGATGTCGTAGTACACGTTTTATGTGATATTTTTAACTCCTCTCTTAGCTCTCTTAGTTTCCCTAGTATCTGGCAAAAAGCATATGTTATTCCCATTCCGAAAGTCTCGCATCCCACATTATTTTCTCACTATCGACCCATTTCAATTCTTCCTTTTCTTTCTAAGGTTCTCGAGCGCATTGTACATAGTCAATTGTCTATTTTTCTTCGCCTAAACAGTATACTTTGCCCTTTTCAATCAGGTTTCCGAACTGGGCATAGCACTACCTCTGCACTTATAAAGGTCTGCGATGATATCAGTATTGCTGCTGATAATAAAAATATTACTGTCATAGCCTTACTTGATTTTAGCAATGCATTTCATAACATTAACCATGATGTGCTACTGAATATTTTGATGCATATTAATATCTCTCCCAATGTTGTACAATGGCTACGGTCATATTTGTGTGATCGGCAGCAGTGTCTTAAGTTGAATGAAAGGTTTTCCCAATATTTGCCACTTACTACCGGCGTCCCTCAAGGTGGTGTGCTCTCTCCCCTTCTTTTTTCTATATTTATTAATACCGTATCAGTTCTTATTTCTTCTTCTTACCATATTTATGCTGATGACTTACAAATATATGTCACAGGAAATACAGATAATATTAATAATGCAATAAATTCCTTAAATCAAGAGCTTAATAAAGTCTTTCAATGGAGCAATGCTTTTGGGCTTACCGTTAACACCAATAAATCGCAGGTTGCTATCGTAGGATATCCCAAACAAATTTCGACTACGCAGATTCAGCTTATCCAGACCTTTCAGAGGTATTGCTCAACAAACTCGAACGATTACAAAACATCTGCATACGTTTCATCTTCAATTTAAAAAAATTCGACCATATATCGCAACACCGTACTCAGCTGGGATGGCTACCCATAAGAGAACGACGAAACATGCATCTTCTATCCGTTTTATATACCATTCTCTTTCATCCTTTAACGCCTTCCTATCTTAAAGAGCGTTTTACATACTTTGGCTCTCAGTCACGTTCTCTTAATGAATTAAAATTGAAACTACCGATATATAACACACACACTTATTCTAACTCTTTTTCGGTTAAATCTGTAAGACTCTGGAATGCTCTTCCCTTAGTTATTAGAAAATCTCCTACTTTATCAGTTTTTAAAAATCGTTTAAAGCAACATTATCTATATAATTTAATATGTAGGTATATAAGTATATATTATTTCTAGTATAAGTATGTTTATCATCTATGAATATTAATATGTATTATCATTTGCACTATCCCGCTTGATCTCTTATTGTTACTTATCTTCAAAGGTTGTCTGTAAGAGATCGCTTTAAGCGATAAGACCACCTTTGCACCGTTTAAATTTTGGTTTTTGTTTTGTCTATTCTTGTTATTTTTTTTTTTTTATATTATACAGTGCAATAAAGTGTTAAATAAATAAATAAATAAATAAAGATCGACATCTTCCAAAGACATTCAAAATTGACGACTGCGTTTTTGTCATAAAATGCTCGCAGTCTACAGGAAAACTTGATTCCGGAATGAGAGGCCCGTATCGTGTAATTAAAGTTTTATCAAGCGGCCGCTACGAATTGAATTGAGTGGCGCTCGCGGAAAAACCACTCAGGCGGCGGCTCAGTGCATGATTCTTTGGAAGGGAGAGTGGTGCCCTGAGAGTTGTGCAGCGTTTTTCGAGGGTGAGTGATATTTTTTTAGTAACCGTGAAGTATAGTAGTGTGGACGTATGTTGTGTCACTGTAAAAGTCTGGCACAAGGTTGCTAGCATAGGTGAACACATTGGGTATTGCGTAATACTGCCTCTGCCCGAAGCTATACTAAGTTGGGTATTGCGTAACACTGCCTCTGCCCGAAGCTATACTAAAGTTGGGTATTGCGTAATACTGCCTCTGCCTGAAGGTATAATAAAGTTGGGTATCGCGTAATACTGCCTCTATCCGAAGGTAAAGTGGATGGGTACAGCGTAATACTGCCTCTGCCCATAGGACAAATGTATCCAATATATTTATTTTGTGAAATCTGTTTTGTTCGTATTATTCACGAAATAGAAAATGGTTGAATGAACAAAAAAAAGGGGCCCCAAGAGTGAGATGAATGAGAGGATAGGCTAATGCGGCTTATACATTTATTTTAAACATCTTGTTTTTCTCAGATGTTTACGATGACAATGATATAGCTGGACACTCCTTCGCTGGTCTTGCAGAACACCAGAATGACGAACATGTGCCCGAGGACGGTGCACCGTCAGGAGAGGCCGTATTGGAATAACATCCCTTCCGCATGCGCCATCTTGTGACGTCACGTCATTTCTTTATAAGGCAGCGCCGGACAAAGCAGCTCTCTCTTCTCACGGTAGTGCTGGTGCAGTTAGGACGTGTTAGAAATGTAGTTCGTTTGTCGTAATTGTACTGATAGGCTGTTTAATATTCGTGATTGTGTTGTGTATTTGTGATTGTGTTGTGTAATTTTACTTTTATTATTATTTTTTAAGCTACTTCTGGTTATAAAAATATATTTTCCTGTTTTGTTTATGCTATAAGGGTTATGTCTATCTAACTAAATCAAGCTGATTTTTTTATTTTTTTTTACGAAAACTAAGTAAGCGGAAAAGTATGCAATTTAGCACAGTTAAAGTTTACATTGAAATATTTAAATAAATAATATAATAAAAAAATTTTACACTTTACATAAAATAATTAATATATAACGTACTTTTACACACATATATCAATTAATAGATTATTTGTGTGTCAAAACCTTAACACAATCAATGTCAAAAACACAATATTTTAATGTAAAGAGTAAATGGTCGACATACTTAACAGAATACAATTAAAAAGATCATTTATTTGCATCTTCACTCAATAATATTTGAAATCTGAATTACGGTCAATTTTCAGCACTTGATGACCAATAGTATGCATAAATTAAGATAGCTAAGACGCCACAAAAACTTAGAGAAACCTAAGGTCTATTCTAATAGGCAAAATACCAACAACAACTTATACAATGTAATAAATTTTGAAATTAACTCTTACAATCAAATAAATTTGCAAGTTATAATATTGTCTATCTTTTATTTTATGCTTCACTTTGATAGGAGACAAGAGTCATGACCCTGAAAGGTTAAATGGAGTTTGATCTCATTTATACAGCCTCCGTGTAAGGGATGACAAACACTAAATTATATTGACCAGACATTTTTTTTCTCAATAATTTTGAACAATAAATACCAAGGATTTATGGAATCAAACTAAAAAACTATTTAATTTCTTCAGCTCGCTCGTAAGGATATCTAGTATAATTATTTATTTATTTACCACTAAATTATTATAGTATTAAAACTTTGTAAAAAAAGAGATGCTTTACATTAACTGCCTAAGCCAGTGGAGTAGTTTTTTTTTTGCGTTAACTAACAAACATTTTGAAAATATCTGTATAATGTACCTTCAATAACGTTCTGATTGCTTTTAGTGATATATAATTTACCCTTTAAACTGACTCAAAAAATGTATTTTAAGTTATTTGTATTACAATATACTTATAAATAGATTAGAATGGCAATAAAAATAAAGTCGAGCAATTACTGTCTTGTTGCTGTATAGCGTGACGGATGCATCGGGTTTCTCTGAGATTGATTACTGAAAAATGAAGATATATAAGAACGATGAACAAGATATATATAGAAACTAGATAGGTCTAGTGTATTGTAAACAAAAACTAATCATTGCTTAAAGTCCTTCTTTAATTAAATGTTATCTTGCAATAGTTCGACATTGATATAATTCTATTTTATCCATAATTAAGTTTGTGGATAGCAGGTTATTTTTACTTTTTATTTAGGTAGTTCCTATGTCATTTACTAGTCCAGTAAACAATTCAATATAAAACGATTCTTTAAATCTCAATTGAGGTGTCCTTACCAATCACAATATGACCATTATGTTAATAAATATTAAAGTCATACATTACATACATACTTGAAAACATTTATATTTTATTGCTCCATTACTACACCGCAGTGAAAATAATTTAAAGTATTTTGAATGCAGAATATATGCTTGTAGAGGATGTATATAACTGAGTAAAATTTAGTTCTATTCTATTTATATTAGTTATTATTTTAATACCGTAATATTATCAACAATGTACTTATTGTTATTAATCGTATTTGTTATAAATAATTTTTATTAAATTTTGTAAAAAATAAATCTATTTTAATAAACAGTAATAACCCTGGCACACTTCTTTTAGTTTCGATGTCATTCGATATTTTAGCGATACACCAAACTACTAACTACTCATTCATTCCGTGACGCTGGGACACAGAGCGTGAAGAAAAACTTTATTGTTTGATTTTATAGTTATTATTTATATTCATAGTATTATTAAGAATACATTTTGGTATTGCAGTACCTTTATTAACCAAAAAAATTATATTAACTTAATCAGTAATCATTTGATTCAGCATTATTTTGGATCGGCTCTTTAATATTTATAAATGTAGCACACTCAACTTTAAAAATAAGCGAGGTGTCATCAGCAAAGAGAACAATGTTACACAGACCCTTAACAAAAAAGGGCAAGTCATTAACATAAAGTAAACAAGAAGAAGGGGCCCAGAAGAGATCATTGTGGAACACCCATCTTTAGGTGATAACCAGACGATTTAGAATTATTTACGTAAACTGTCTGGACTCTTTGATTCAGGTAAAAGGCAATAAGATCAAGCCCAGCGCTACGTAGACCGTAGTGGTTTAATTTGCAAAGCAACGTCCGATGGTCCACGCAATCAAAGGCGTTGGACAAATCGCAAAACACCCCAATTGCATTCTGCGACTTCTCCCATGCGTCGTAAATGTGTTTAAGAAGCGCGGCACCCACATGAGTCGTTGACTTGCCTTTGGTGAAACCATATTGCTCACTAAGCATGATCCCACTGCTATACACAAACTCTGACATCTGATTTAAAATAATTTTCTCGAAGACCTTACTCAAGGTCGGTAAAACCGAGATAGGCCTATAATTTTCGGGATCCAATCTATCGCCACTTTTAAACAAAGGAACTATTTTACTGTTTTTCATCAAATCTGGAAATACACCGGTTTCGATACCTTTGTTAAAAATAAGGGATAATTGAGGGGCAATATCATTTATAATAGTGCTAAGCAATTTAACTGACATACCCCAGAGATCACCAGTTTTCTTCGAATTTAAGGTTCTAAATGTTTTAACTATTTCATCTGATGAAACAGGTTTAAAAGAAAATATTTATTATTGACTTTAAAATTTTTGTTCAATTCGGCGATTGCAACAGATGATGAAGAATTTAAATTACGCGTGACTGTTATTGGGATTTCAATAAAAAAGGTGTTAAAAACAGCCGCCACCTTTGATTCCTTATTTATTTCAATATTATAAATTTTTAATATTATAGGTCCATTATTTTCCAGCCCTAGATTTTCCAGTAAAACTAGATAAAACATCCCAAGTTGCCTTTGGTTTATCTTCTGAATTTAAAATTTTACTTACAATACAAATGGACTTAGCGTGTACGCAAACGTAATTAAATATTTTAGAGAAATTTCTAACTCTATTCAAGAACACCGGATCATGATTCCATTCCGTCCATGACGTTATATGCCATAATCTCACGCTTGGCAGGCGGGTGGGCGATCACAGTGTGGTTTTATCTTACGCAGAGAACGCTGCTGACCGTCCATCGGAAAATTGATCCCTTGGTCGATTCGTACTACACCACTCGAGGAAACCGCGAAATTGAATATACAGGGTGGTTCACGGGAACGTCCCCAAAATCAAATAGTCATAGAAACGAAAGTTTTATTCGTATAACCATTTTATTTCGGTTTTCCTGTAGGGAAATACATGCAATTTTAAGTTTTGAAGATAACGTCCGTCAAATGTTTCCCATTCTGCTCGTAGCACGAAGCAAGTCGGTTCAAGAAGTTTTGGTGTACGCGCTCCAGCAAGGCTTCTTTAATGGACGCAACTTCCCTTCTGATAGCATCTTTTAAATCGTCCAAGGTCCGAGGTTTTGAAGCATAAACCCGTGACTTGAGGTATCCCCATAGAAAAAAGTCGCATGTTGTTAAGTCTGGTGAGCGAGGGGGGCAAAGGACGTCCCCAAAACGTGAGACAAGGCGGCCAGGGAACATCTCCCGTACCAGGCCCATCGAGTTGGTGGAAGTGTGAGGAGGGGCCCCATCTTGCTGGAACCAAAGATCCATTTGGTTAATAATTCGCCTTCTCCTGCGTAGTTCTGGCCTCAAAAAGTTGTTTAACATGTCCATGTAGCGGGTGGAATTAATTGTGACAGTGTTACCCCCTTCCTCAAAAAAATAGGGACCGATGATGAATTTGCGTGAAACTGCACACCACGTTGTGACTTTAGGGCTGTGCAGTGGTCGTTCATGCAAAATTTGAGGATTTTGATCTGAATAATACCGGCAATTTTGCTTGTTAACAAATCCGTTGAGGTGAAAGTGTGCCTCATCACTTATCATCAACAGCAAATCGTTATAGGCTTCGAACTGTGAGAGCATCTCCACAGCAAATGCTGAACGCTGCTGGTAATCTCCAGGTTTCAATTGTTGCATTATTGACAGCTTATAGGGATGGAAATGCAACTCACTCATTATGATCCGTCGAACAGAAGAGCGATTAATTCGCAGGGCCTAAGCGTGGTGGCGTGAGGATCGAACTGGGCTCTGGAGAACAGCTGCTCTCACCCTCTCCACGTTCTCTGGGGTCCTTGCCGTCCGTAGTGGGCCAGGTGGTTTTTGTTTTGTAATTGTACCCGTAGTACGAAATGCATTCACCCATTTCATAATGGTTTTCCGATCAAGAATGGCCCCGTGTCGAGAAACATTGAACTTAACTCTGAATGCACGTTGAACAGCCACCACAGATTCATTTTTTTTTATATACGCGTCGTACACGAACACTCGATGCTCTACACCCCATCGCTCTATGATGGCAACTAAACTGCATCGACTGACGGTTCCAACGAGCCCTCCCCACCCTCCCTACTCCCTTCCTATTCGGAGGAACACCCCTCTACTTTTAGGGACGTACCCGTGAACCACCCTGTATTGAATTCTTTTGCAAAGCACACAGTTCTTTTACTATATATTCGTGTACCTTTGAGGCTTTGAGCTCATTTTGATTACACCTTATTAGATTATTATTAACCCATGTGTTAAACATTATAGGGAAATGAACATGTCGCGGGTAACATAAACGGAACATTCCATACTTACGTACCAATTACGTCTCCTTGTAATTAAACAAAATATTTGTAAGTGCTAATCAAATATGAACCTTATATCTTCTGAATAAGGAATCAATCATTAATTATTCGGCACACATATGAAGGACAAAAAAGTATAATTCGAATGAGAAAGATATATTGACGGTTAGATGAGGGATGGCAACATTGATTATTGATAAAAAGTTAACAAAATCAGATAAACTTCAAGGTTGTGTAATATATAAGTAGTGCTTTAATTTAGGTGATTTTAACAAGTTTTTATGATTAAGTATATATCAATTTGAATATCTTCAATTATGGCAGGTATGTATTCAAATATATATTCGAAATATAAATATATATAAATTATTAATTAAAAATATGTGATACAAACCAATAACATATAACACATTTATTTACACTGTTTCATTTGAAAAATAAATGTCATCAGATTTCGGAGGAATCGAAAAATGTTGACAAAGACTGAAAACTTCAGGAACAAAAGCTCAGTTCTCAAAGTAACAGAACGGTATTCTAGAAGTTGCTTTGTCCAACTGTAACAAAAATGTACTGTAATTAGAATTTTATGTTTATTTCAAAATAAAAAACATTATAGTTTTTAAAATATAAGATAATAAGAAAATACAAATATTGCTTAAGTCGCAACCTTATCTTGTAATGGTCTCTCGTGATTTTTTGGTTTTATAGGTTTCGGATGCTTTGATAATTGCTTTATTTTGTTTAACTTTTACATCTACATTGCCTTAACACTTATTCTCCTTAATTATAAATACATACATAAATTTATATATCATCAAAAGGAAATTTTACATTAGATTGTTTTTATAGATTATTTATTAATTCAAATAATACTGTTTTATTTTCTTATATATTGGTCTCGCTATAGGAGTGTAAGCTTATTTTGCTTTGTTGCAAAAGAGCAAAAATCCCAAGCCACGAAATGGAGGGCTTAATTAATGGTAACTATACTTAGAAAAATATTTTTTATAACCTAACCCTTTCAAACGGGAATTGTAAATTAATATAAAATATCAACCAACAACGCAACACTATTTATTATTTAAATCGTGAATACTGTGTGAATACAATCCCAATTTATTTCATTTATTGTCATAATTCGGCAACAGGTTTGTTGTTATATGAGATTAAGAAAATTATTCTCGATGAATGATTGGCTTTAATGCTCACTATTTCACATGAAATATTACTTTTATATTATAAAGATTCTATAAGTATATTCTATATATGTATCTATATATTCTTAATAGAATCTTTTATGCGGAATTTTTTGACCTGAGTAATACAGTCTTATAGAAAAACGGCGTGAAGTAGGTATGGTAAGGCAAGTTAGTAGTCTATGGTAAGTTTCCAAAAGCTGTTACGCCTTCCTTTATTTCTCTTCCTCTGTCCTACAATAGTGTATCTCTGTTTATAGCTCTTATACTGTTGTAATGTATTCTAATGAATTATTGTTTCATTTAAAGTTTTTAATTCCAAATCAGATGAAAATCTACTGTTAGAAAATATTGAGAATTTTTGAATATAAACTTTCATGATTCATGATTCATGACTATTTGGTGATTTATATTCACGTCTTTGATCCAAGCTGTTGATTAATGACAACAGGATTAAAAAAAAGCAAGAAAATTTCGATTGCAATAATGTTAGTACAGCCAGCTAAAAATAATTGGAAATTATGAAGTTATTAAATATTAGGATATATATTAAGTAATACAAAATCTTTCCTTCACAAAAATTGTTTGAATTTTTTCCCTTTTTGAAGATTTTTTGGACTGGATTTAGCTTAAATTATTTTTTTAAATAATTGAAGCATTTAGTAAAGCTAGAAATAAAGCTCTAGTCTTCGTTAATTATCTTTACCTTTTAAAATATTGGAAATATAATTTAATTTATTGTCATTGAGTGAATTATCGAACTTCTTTTTGTAAGATTGTAATACTAAGTAACTTACGATTTTTAATGAATAAAGAAATTAACACTATTTTTCAATATTGTTAATTCTATATTACCCAGAATTTATAATAATTATTCATAAATATTGAATTAGAAAATGGAATGGAATATATAATAATAAAAATATAAAATACATAAATATTCGTGATGATATGACAACGTACAAACATACAACGACAATAAAGTACGTGATCCACGAGATATAACACTTTAGATTATGATTGAGTTATCTATATGTAATAAAAAGTAGCGAGGCTGAATCTGTATATTCAATATTATATAGAAGAAAATTCCAAAACAATACTTTTTAAGAGGAATGTCGGTTTGTGTTTGTTTGGCTCACATCCATTAAGATCTATAAAACTGATTATTATGAAACTTGTTTCTTCAGATGTTTAATGTTTGATACACTTTATAGTATATTGATGTAACTATTTGTGAAATAAAACCACAAACAGTTTTTTATCAATTTCTTTATAAGAAAGAAATAACAATTCAATTAATTATAATATAATGAATTATAAAATTAATTGATAGGATAATTATAATCACTGATTTATTTAAAATATATAATTATTACTCAATATAATAATTTAGGAAAGTAATTATGAGGAAAAGATTTTAATAGCATAAACTAATCTGATTTAGAAAGAAAAAACAATTTTAAACATTCACAACGTGTTTCTATTAAATAAACAATTTATTATATAAAGTATTTTGTGACAAAACAATTTTGTTAGATTATATTTTTTAATAAAATATCATATGGCTTTAATAAAATGACAAGCGTCGAATAATTCACTCAACGAGATTTAACAATTTAATTTTTCATAGGATTATAATGAGGTTCTTTGTTTTTACGTATAAGTAAAACAATATTTCGGAAATATAGAAGTATTTTATAATTTAATTCCTTTTGGCCAAAGTTCCAGGTATTTTAATTTTAATTTAATAAGCCGTCGGTGTTTTTAAATATAACGGAGTACAATACTTCTTCGACTCCAATTTGAAATTTACATAAAAAATTGAATTTGTAATTGTGAATGTTTAACTCTATTATTTCTTTTAATCAATTTCTTATATTAGGACTATGGAAATTGCAATTAAAAATTAAAATAATAGAAATAAAACCTTCCTTCAGTATTAAAATTACAATATATTCAGAATTATTTTTTAATTATTACTGTAATTAACTTTACATTTAAATATATGTTACATATTTTTTGTAAGCCATTTAAAGAACCTTTTATTTTCAAATAAAACTTAATACTTTACTTTAAATTAAGATTTAAGATTTGTTATGGCGCAAATAACTGACTGATTTTAATTTTATATATTTTTTATTTCTAATATCATCTCGTCAATAAGATATATCTACAACATATGTCAAACTGGCAAAGAAATACATAGATACATTCGAAAAGCATTCTGCAACAACATAAGTAGGTATAAAAGCGATTTTCAAATAAATGATTTTGCGTTAATTAATAGTTATTATAAAATTATCCTATACATCATATTAATATCGTATCTTTTAAATAATAAAAATAATATTACAGTATATAATATCGTTATGAATATAGCAGTTATATTCTTACTCTAAACAATTTGAAGCGCTGTAACATCAAATTTTTGTATATTCCATAAAAAATAATACGACGTATATATTCTTTGTTGCTAAGATTAATTTTGGTGTTACTTATGTATGTTTGTTAATACATTCTGTTATAAACACTAGTAATACTGTTTAAAACTTAGGTCATCTTATCAAAAAAGATCAACATCATTTGTTAAGGGAAAATAATGTAGAAAATAATTACACTAACTTTCTTTTAGTTTTCTAATATTATAGAAAGCAGAAGTTTTCTTAATACTTACATTAAAATCATTGTTAAAACCGTTAAAGTCATTATTCTTTTATAAAACCGTTATTGCTATAGTAACGTGTAACTACAAAGCTCTGGTTCTAAAACAATTAAATTCAATATAAATTATAATTTATTCATAAGTCAAATTATATTTTTGAAATACGATATTCCTATTAATTTTAATAGTAAAATAACCGCAGCAAAACTTACTCTTGTTACTTGTAAATGTAAATTAAATTATTCTATAAATTTCCATATCACTTTACGGAAAGGCTAGATGGACTTCAAACACCAATTCATTTCATATTAATTCATATACAATTGTTATATAGACATGTATATAACAATTATATAACATCTATCATCTAACATCTATAGACTAAACAATAACTTCGATCCCCAATAATAACCTACGTGCTGTTTAAATTAATTCAATAATTAATATAATAAAATGATTATTTTAAAAGAAAATAAATAATAATAAAGGAATATACATTTATAAATATAATAAATAATAAGGTATTACAATATCACAACATTAATAATTTAAATTCATTTCCTCATTGAACTTTATCAATATTTCAGATCTTTAGTCTTACTTCTCGGGACTTGTTCATCTGCTTTCAACACTAAATAAACACTTCTAAAAGTATTGAATATAAAATATAAATATAATATCTATATTTTTAATTTGAAATTATTTCAATTAGCAAAAGGATTGCATCAGAACTATAAATTAATATGTAACGGGTATCAATTAAAGTGACAAACTATGGGAATGTTTAAAATATTTTGATGCTAATATAACCTTAGGGAAATAAACAGCGATGATTAGAATATACATAAATGTGTGTATGTGTGTCGTAAAACAGTAAAATATAGAGCCTGATGTTGCAGTTGTACATTTTTGTTACTAAAAATATGACCTGAGAAAAATATTAGTATTTTTTATAGAAGTGAACCGATTACTACTTGCTAATGTAGAAATCTAGCAAAAAATAAAAACATACAACGCATTATTTTTCTTGATGATATGATTAATGTTTGTATAACGTATGTATGTATTTTTGAACCACTCTTTTATAAAATCTTAGTAATACTATAGTTCAAAACCAATATCTGCTTATTAATAAAAAAATACTAAGTACAAAATCATTTAGTAAGTTAACAGTATTTTTGGAAAAGTTCTAAGATTAACTTAATTTTAGTTTTCTATTGTTTACAGTAACCAGAAGTTTTCAGAAGTTTTTTTGATTAAATTATATTTAAAATTATATAAAAAAATGTGTTTAAAAAAATGGATCAATTTGAATGAAATTCTAAACATGATTAGGAAATGGTGAAAAATATAAGGTTTCTGTGGGGGAAAAAAACTTACTTATCATTCGCTACCCGCAGACGTCAAAGCGCTGCCATAGCCTGTTAATTTAGTTATTAGGTTTTATCAAATACTTCTCTACTCGTTGCTATTTTGTAAAAGATCCTGCAAAAAATAAAACCTTCTTATTTGTAGCCTTAACTCGGATAAAGTCGCTTGTAAAGCTATGAATTACTTATACTCAATAAGTAATAGCTTCCAAAGCCATCGGCCATTTCGGCTGTCTTATACTGCAATTCTACACTGGATCAATTACTTTTCAGATGTTAATTACTTTTTTATATAAAATGTTTTACTTGTTACGGAAATCATAGAACTGGAAAATTACAACATTTCTTAAGTACAAATTGTTAGTTTATGTTACAACATATATTTGGTTAAATATAGTTTCTTTTTATCCGATGTTCTTATTAAACATTTTACTTAAAATATCTTCAAAAAAGCGAAGTTGAAGTGTTAAAACTCTTCAGATATATGAAACGAAATGTATTGATTCGAATGAGAAGTGATGAGCGTGTAATAGGAACGCCTAGAGCTCATTTAAAGTTTAAAGTCTAGAATTATTACATTACTGTGAGATTAAGTTCAGACTCAGTTTATCTTATATATCTGGAATGAACCCATGACCAGATTAATAATAACTCAGAAACATTATTTCCGACAAGGCGTTACTCCGTTTGTAGTATAGGTTAGATAATTGTAACAATGTATTTTATGGTTCTTTCATATTTCTTGCATTAATTTCAACTCGCCCATACAGAAAAAGTAACCTTTAATTTAATTGTAGATTGATCTGATTTTCTATTGAGATATGAAAATAAATATACATATATTTATAAAATATTTTCATGTGTACGAAATAAAAGGCTGAACATCTTATGAACGGAAACTTCAAACTTATAATCGGAAACTTTTTGTTCAGATTTTTAAAATACATTTTAAAGATAAGAGTTATTTTGTAGTTATTATACAGATTTTACTCGAACCCTATTACTGCTTTTACTTTTATTACTTCTTACATTGCATGAAGTCATTTAATTAAAATATACAAATTTGGTTTAAAGTTCTCATTGTAATTTAACCAAATAGAAAAATATCAATAACAATTCGTAACACAGATGCCTTGGTAATAATTTACTAAAATACTCTATAATTTAAAATAATTTAGTTATTTTAAATAATAAATTATGTTACAAGTAAAGTAGACCTGAAACATTATCAAGACTTATCAGACAAAGTAATAAATATAAGGGTTAAGGAACAAGGAACAGAATTATAAACAAAGTTAAAAATTTTAAAAAGATTTATAGATCTACATAACAGAATATTTACCTTTGTTCACCCACTCAATAACATTTGAATTGTGAATTACTGTAAAATTTCAGCAGCAACTTAGAAAATAGTAGTATGTATAAATTTAGTTGAGTAAGACACCACAACAACTTAGATAATCAAATAAATTTAAAAGTTATATTGCCTATTCTTTATTTTATATTATAATGATATCAATCAGGCAAAAAGGCATGAGTCATTACCCTCGAAGCTCTTATGAGTCTTGATCTCATTTATGCAGCCAAAAAAAGATTAAAAGAACTGAATGATGCGTTCTATGCCATGATTTAGGTTTTAAATTATATTATACGTATTCCGGGCAGGCCTGGATTAAAAAACATATCCTTTTGTTACCTAAATAATTCAGAACAATAAACACCTTAACTTTCAAATGTAAGGAACTGTAATGTGAAGTACCTACATAGAATATAAAATATTTTTAATAATATGTATGTGTGTAAATGTTGAAATTTTTACTGTTTGTTGTGACATTTTTTTGTGCTCGATCAATCAATGTATTACAGCGATGAATCATCGATAAAAACTACTTGTTTCCGATACTTCCTTCTTCCTTCCTAACACCAAGGTTTTCTGTGAATCCAATACGACCTGAATACGCACAAAAGCTATAAACTCATTCTCATTATTCTTTCAGTGCCCAATAATTTCGCTCGTAAAGTAAATAATGATCAGGGCTATGACACTATTATTTTGGTCACACTAACGTTACATCGGCTTTTTCCTACCATAATGTCTGCAGGGAGTGCATTATTCCTTTGAAAATTTTAAATAAAAATCGATTCTATAATTTGTTTTTATTGTAATCAGAAAACCAGACAATTTTTTGTATCAAAAATGATACAAATACCGCAATTAGAAGTAATTAGTTATCAACAGTAATCAGATAAACTTATAACCAGTACTCTATTCTAATTAGTATATACTTATAATATAATGGCAATAAAAATAAAGTTAAACAATCACTGTATTATTCCTGTAAAGTGAGATAAGTGTACCGGGTCTCACTGTAACATCGGAGATTGATTACTGAATTACTAACATATATAGAACTACCACCAAGATAAATCTAAAATTATGCGGTTGAGTGAACTGGAAAACAATAATCAAACATCATCATCTTTTGATATATTCATAACTTTATTTCTACAGCTCAGGTTTTATTTTTATTATTACTATTGTTGTTTTTAGGTCATTTACTAATCGAGTAAAATGATTCAATATAACACTTTAAATATCGATTAAGATTAGAATAACAATTTAATCATTCTGTTGATAAATATGAGAGTAAATTCTATTTCGAACATTTCTATTTTATTGTTTTAATGTAGGTAACATTACAGTGAAAATTACTTAAGTAATTAAAATTACTTGATTATTTGAGTATTTTTAATAGAATAAAAATTTAAATAGAATATATGCATGTAAAATATTTCAGTTACCGTCGTATGACTTCTAGAAAATGCAGATAACTTAGAAAACTTGTGTTGTTTTCTTTTTTTTTCTTCTTATTATGAAGTTAGTAATTATGTCATTCTACGATGTACGACACTATACGATAAGTTACTTTATTTTACGAATGCTTTTGTTGATACAAAACTCTCATTAAATTTTAAAAAATAAATCCGCTTTAATAAACAGTAAAAAAAATTACAACCCTAGCAAACTTCTTTTAGTTTGGCGGCCATTCGATATTTTAGCGAAACACCAAATCACTGACTTCGCACTCGTTCCGGGACGTTGGATCGGAAAGTGTGAATAATAACTTAATTATTTCATTTTATAGTTACATTTAATTTTAAAAATATTATTAAATGTACCGTTTTGTATTCAAGTACCTTTTTTATCACAGTACTTTTTTATTAACAAAAAAGTATAATTTTTTCTTTTAGCTAACCAGCATATTTTGGATGTGCTTTTTAATATGACGTTTAAATAATCATATTATAACCCATGGGACATCTGGCTTTGGGTATATGAGATCTTTTTTCTATTAAAATATTTACATCAGCTTTAAAAATGTACATCTTGTAATAAGATTTCATTCAGATTTCGTTATACTGATATTATAAACTATAATCAGTTTTTACAGATATTAAGAAAGACTTTAATTGGCCATAATTTAAATAGATTATTTAACTTATCATGTACCTTCATTATAAGTACTGAAGAGTCAACGATAATGTTCACTACACTTATAGTTATACTTTATTAATTAAACATTTAAAAATCCGTATCTTAATATAATATTTAATAAAAGTTTTAAAAATGTAATGATATAATATTTGTTTTATTTTGTCGATGCTTCAAGAGTTTTTGTATATTTGTTTTATTATCTCTTATCTGTCTTAAATTTTGCCATTCTATGCCTTGAAAAAAGCTTAACTATGTTTTCAGTTAACATTAATTTCAGATATAATAAGGTATATCACTTATCAGTACTGTATCTTCGTATTTAAATCAATGTTACTCACAATTGTGATAGAAATTATGGTGAAATGAACATGTCACGGGTAACATAAATGGAACATTCTATATTAACGTAACAATTACGTCACCTTGTAATTAAACTAAATATTTGTAAGTGCTAATCTAATGTGAACCTTATATCTTGTTATTAAAGACACAATCATATATTATTCGACACACATTTGAGTAATAAATAGTACAATTCGGTGAACGGGAAAGATATATTTTCGGTTAGATGAGGGTTGCCGCCATATTTGATGATAATAAAAAGTTACCAAAATCAGATAAATTTGAAGGTTGTGCAATAACTATGTAATGCTGCAATTTAAATTATTTTAACAAGTTGTTATAAAAAGTGTATATATATTATAATTTGAATACATTACATTATATTCGTATGGTTATATATCCCAAAAGTCAGTTTGATTCCTACCAGCCTAAAATGGAATTCCTCTCTTTTTATTTAAAATATAAATATGTATATATAGGTATTATTAAAAATATGTAATACAAATATATGACACATAAGAATTTGACATTGTCTCATTTTAACCATAAATATTCTAGAAATTAGAAGAAAACCTATCCGATGGCGCCTGTGTCACGACAAGGACTGAAAATATATTTTTATTGGCAGAGTATCAGGATAGTATTCCAGAAGTTCCGATCTAACTAACATTAATTTGCGTGTTATATTTATTTCAAAATGAATTAATAATAATTTCGTTTAGTTTATAGGTTTTTTTAGTTCATTTAGTTTATAGGTTTCGGATGCTTTAATTAATGTTTTACTTTTCCATCCTGTTGTCTAAACACTTGTGGTCCTTATATACACAAGTGGCCGTCACATTCTTATTACAGTATATTTAATAATTCAACAAAGCTGATCAGTTCGTCTGACTTTAGTAAAGGTTCAGTTGACATTATTATATAATAGTGTTATAAATTATTTATAACTTATCCCGATTAATATTCTTTAACTTTCTTATATATTGTAAATATTCTTTTGTATAGTATGTAAAAAAGCAAGAAATAGTAACTAAACTTATAAAAATACTCGTATCTCTTATAAGTTACGATTTACCAATCGCTTTCAAAAGGAGATTGGAAATGTATATAAAATGTCAATCAACAAGTAACAATATTTGTTATTTAAATTGTGAATAAAGTGGGATTACTATCCCATTTTATTTTGATTTAATGATTAAGTTCAACAACAGATTTATTGTTATATGAGATTACGAAAATTATCAATAAGTAAACGCTTTTATTCTCACTATTCTATATGAAATTTTACTATTATTAATAAAGTGTAATTTATTTGTTTATTATTAAATGCATCTCTTATGCGGCATGGCTAGACCGGATTAATACACCTTTCTTATAGAAATTCGGCCGGAAGTGGACAGCTACTTCCAACCGATTTTCTATAAGAAGGGTATTACCATAGAGTATGGCTAGTTAGTATGCTATTTTAAGTATCGGATCCAAAAGCCTTTAAGCCTTTCTTTCTTATTTCTCCTCGGTCTTACGAAAGTGTATATCTTTTTGTAGCTCTTACATTAATTTATTCTAATGTATTATAGGTTTACTAAAATTTTTTTTTTAAATTTCAAGTCAGATGAACACCTATTAAAAGGGAAAATAAAAGTATTTTTATATTTAAACTTTAGTGTTCTACGACTATTATATATCTTTGCTGTCCTCTGTATTGTCATCTCAACAAGATAATATTATTTATTGTGTTAATGTAACCTAATTTAGTCGAATCATTTAGAAGTTACAGGATGTCTCACATAAACAGATTCACGCGAAAATGCTTACACTAAACAAAATTTACGCACCGATAAATTTAATAGACTTTATCAAGTTGAAATACAATCAGATTTTGGTGTTTGTAGGAATTATTTATTTCAAAACCCATTGAAATTTGATTGCGTTATAAATTGCATAGATATTTCAAACTGTAGAACATATAATATCTTGCAAGCTACACATTAATGTATATTGTAAGATATTAAGTCTATCTATTTCAATTAGACTTCTTTTAGATGAGGTTGAAAATGTAATCCGATGGATGGCGCTGTTTCAAATTCCATCGCGGTATTTTCATATTTATTTAAAATACTTACTTGGTATATCTAATTACTACACAGTTACACCATCTCCCGGTTCCTAATTTTAGGAAAGCGATTTTTGTTTTTATTAGGCACAGGTTGTTCTTATTTTGCACACTTTGCTTTGATTGGTAAAGTGATCTACCCTCGTAAGTCATTAGAGAACTTAGAACTACCCTTATAACTAAGTTGTGAGGTAAGTCTACCTAGTTGTAACTAGAGTCTAAAGTTTCATAAATGCAATGTATGTCTAATTAATATAAACAATTTTGACGTAGAGTTTTTTATTGAATAATTGTAGGATGAAAAAATAGATACCTAAATTTGCAGTAATATGTATATAATTTGATCAAATCTTATAATATGTTTACAATATTATAATTATATTTATAAGTATATGTTTACACACAAAGTCAAAAACAACATATAGAATTCATGTCCCATTTCGAATACTGCTCGAGTTTTATACATCTTTGTGACTATATCATTATTTCACTCACTCATAAAATATGTATACTTTTTGTCTTATACCTAGATTTCCCAATCACAAGAGAAAAAAGGTGAAGCGTGAACTAACATTGAAACACAGATCTAAAATGTTTAAATATGCATTCGCTGTGGGGATAACTATATATTTAAATAATCTAAATAACTGACTATCGTACTACAGCTATTTCTCCTCCTACAGTTAGGAAGTTGTAGTTAGACATTTGCCTGATATACATGTAGACCATAATATACAAACAGATAGGTAGTGTTAGAGATGTTAATGTGAAGTCAAATATGTTATAACGAAATCAACGTAAGCTGAAGAAAATAACTTTGATGGAATATAAATTGCTTATAATATTTGATATACTTTTAAAATTTTATTTAAATAAAGTAATTGGAATTACATGTAAATTTAAACAGAGATGAATTGAATAGTAATCTTTTTTTATTTATTCTTATTCCTATACTTATAAAAATATTTTTTTGTTATTGCGTTAAAGTAAAATGCGGTAGGAAATTAATCTTCATATTAATTGAAAATAACCGATCTACGCACGGAATATATTTTATTATCGAAAAAGTAGTATAAATATTAATATTTTTTTTTAAAAAACATGTAACGTATATGTATATATTATTTTTAAATAAAATTTATCAACACGAATATAACTCGATCCTCGAATCTCTAAGATACTGTCCCGTAGTAAATTAAGCTATTGACTCAATATAGATTTACGCATATATTTGTCAGGACATTTATATGTATGACATACATAATCTTGTATATTATATGTATGATATGTCCTGTCCATTTTGACATTTAATTAATAACAAATTCTTATTTAATAAATATTTCGTTTATAAAATTTACTATCGACTCTTTGGTCATGGATTTTTAGAGGGTAGCATTTTCAAAATAACTTCTACAAATTTACTGTTTTGTGTCAATATGGTTTCCAAGGTTCCATAAAGCTGACACAACATAAATGTGTGTCAGCTTGCACATGACGTTATTTAGAAATTAATTAAATTTGATAATAATTTATATAATAAATAATATATTTAATATTAAATATTCATTTTGAATTAAGACGAAGTAAAGAAAGATAACTTTCGATATCTTTACGATATGTTTTAAAATAAGCCATCTCATGTCTTTAGCAAAAGTCTTTTAATATTAATAAAGAATATTAAAAAGTCAAACAAGAATAATTTAAGACGATGCAGATTAGTGGCAATTCACTAAATTATTCAATTTTATATTTTAATAAAATAGTACAGCGCAGACATTACACACTTCATTACAAGTCGCATTTTAGTCGTGCCAAATTTTTCTTTATGTTCTTTGATGTTTGTAGTTTTAATGTTGTATGTAGATACAAGTTAATGTAGATTAACTTGTAAGAAACTAATTATAAAAATAACAAAAACTAGTTTTGTGTATGAAATGCAAGAAACTTCTAAAACACTTTATTTATTTATATATATTAGTTAATTACATTTAATTAAGATATTTGCAACTTGGTTATGACCGATGGATTGAGCACAAAAAAATGTCACAACAAACAATAAAAATTTCAACAATTACATTTACTCATACATATTATTAAAAATATTTTATATTCTGTGTAGATATTTCAGTTAATTACATTTGAAAGTTAAGATGTTTATTGTTTTAAATTATTTAGATAACAAAAGGATATATTTTTTAATCCAGGCCTTCCCAGAATACGTATAATATATTTTAAAACCTAAATTATGGCATAGAACGCAACATTCAGTCCTTTTAATCGTTTTCTTGGCTGCATAAATGAAATCAAGACACATGGGACCATCGAGGGCTATGACTGTGATATTTCTGTTTGATTGATATTAATATAATGCATTAAAATAAAGGATAGGCAATATAACATCTAAATTTATTTGATTATGTAAGTTGTTGTGGTGTCTTACTCATCTAAACTTATACGTACTACTGTTTACTAAGTGCTAAAATTTTACAGTAATTCGCAATTCAAATGTTATTGAGGGTGAATAAAAGTAAATATTCTGTTATGTAGATCTTTAAATCTTTTTAAACTTTATTTATAATTCTGTTCCTTGTTCCTTAACCCTTATATTTATTACTTTGTCTGATAAGTCTTGATAATATTTTAGGTCCAGTTTACTTGTATCAAAATTTATTATTTAAAATAATTTTCTACTAAACTATTTTAAATTATAGAGTAGTTTAGTAAATTATTACCAATTTATCTGTGTTATGAATTCTTATTGATAATTTTCTATTTGGTGAGATTACAATGAAAACTTTAAACCCAATTTGTGTCTTTTAAGTAATAAAAGTAAAAGAAGTAATAGGGTTCGAGTCAAATCTGTATAATAACTTTAAAATAACTCTTATCTTTAAAATGTATTTTAAAAATCTGAACAAAAAGGTTCCTATTATAAGTTTAAAGTTTCCATTTAAATTCAAATTCAAATTCAAAATATCTTTATTCAAGTAGGCATTTACACGCATTTTTGAATCGTCAATTACTACAATAAAAAAAGGTCAGTGTAGTCAGTCCGTAAGTAAGCTACCACCGGCTCGGACTGCTGCTCTGTCGAGAAGAGCGGGCCAGAAACTCAACAGTTGATCTTTTCAAAAGAAATATAATAATAGGTGATGTACATTATAATATAAATCCTGAAAATAATTCAACAACTTAAGTTCCACATATTTCGATCCCCTAAAAACTTTTAAACGTTATAATAAGCTTTAATAATAATAAACTTTTGATTTCAGATTTAAAACTAAGAAATGGAAGGTCTAAGATATCTTGTGGAACTTTATTATATATGCGTATACTCAAACCCATGAAGGATTTATTAACTTTTTGAAGCTGAAACTTTGGCGTTACGAGTTTGTGTTTATTTCTCGTATTTATCGCGTGTCTGTCACTGTTTTTTATATAACTATTAAAATTTTGACGTAAATATAATATGTTATTAAATATGTATTGCGAAGCGACTGTAAGAATACCTATTTCTTTAAAAATATCTCTCAGAGAATCTCTAGCTTTTAAGTTATAAATAGCCCGCACAGCTCTTTTATTATTCTTATTATTAATAAATATAGAATTAATTTCGGCAGCACTGCCCCGTAATAAAATACCGTAAGATAAAATACTGTGAAAATAACTAAAATAAACAAGTCGAGTCGTATTAATGTCCGTTAATTGTCTAACTTTTCTAATTGCAAAGACGGCGGAGCTGAGTTTCGCTGCCAGTGTTGAGAGATGGGGGTTCTACTGGAGCTTTTTATCTAATGTTATACCTAAGAAATTTGTTGAGTCAATCAATTCTAACACTTCATTGTTAAGGAGCAAGTTAAAATTTTTACCTTTTACATTAGGAAGTGTAAACTCTATGCATTTAGTTTTCTTAGCATTTAACACTAAATTATTACTTTTGAACCAATGCAGGACTCGTGACAAAGTACTGTTTACTTCGTCAAAATTAATCCTATCATGCTCAATTTTAAAAATAAGCGAGGTGTCATCAGCAAAGAGTACAATGTCACACAGATCTTTAACAAAAAAGGGCTAGTCATTAATATAAATTAAAAACAAAAAGCGGCCCAGAATAGATCCTTGTGGAACACTCATCTTTAGGTGAGAACCAGACGATTTAGAATTATTTACGTAAACTGTTTGGACTCTTTGATTCAGGTAAGAGGCAATAAGATCAAGCGCAGCGCTACGTACACTGTAGTGGTTTAGTTTGCATAGCAACGTCCGATGGTCCAAGCAATCAAAGTCTACATTAAAAGTGCAGGTACTTCACATTACCATTAATTAATTTTTTAAGATAAAGTTGTTTATTGTTTAAAAATATTTAGAAAAAAAGGATATATTTTTACTTTGATTGTAAAAAAATATATCCTTTTTTTTTCAAAATAATTCCCAAAATACACATAATATTTTGGAACAAATAAATCAAGTCATTAGAAGTCATTCACTTCTGTTAATCCTTTTCTTGGAGTCTGCATACATGAAATCTACATGAAATCAAGCTCGATTGAACCTTTGACCCTTGTCCCATGACCCTTGACACCCATCAATCAACGTGATAGATAAAATAAAGGACATACAATATAACTTCCATATATATTGTAGCTGTTGTTGGTATCTTATTTATCTTTAATTTTTTACTTCACTTATTGATATAATTATAAATAGTATTTTGTAGTACATTTGCATTCTAAGAATAACTGATTTTAGTCACTTTTTTAAGCTAAACATAATATTTTGTGAACATTCATTCCGTCATGTTAGTATTTGAAAAGGCTAAAGCAATTTGCTTTTCACATATATAACAATTTTTTTAAAGGCTTTCTAAATTATATTATTAGATTTTATACAAATAAAGATATATAAACCGAGATACCTGAAATACTCAACTTTATGTAACCTGAACTACACAACCCAAGATCATCTTAAGCTGTCGTTCTAGTAAATATGTCCCATTCTACTATTCTACCAAGTGACAAATCATTCAACAACGGCCGAGAATCAATCATGTTCGCGAACAATCATCTGGATGTTATTACGACATGTTGTTCCGAAGTGATAAATTTGAGTAAAGAACGCGAGTTTATATTTTTCTTCCTTTTATGTTATAAATTGATTGATGTTTACCTCGGTATTTGTCATATTATAATTGTAATGTATTTTTAAAAATACTTTGATGTTTGTATTTGTAACACATGTTGGTAAACAAAAATGCCTGCCGCGGTTACTCAACTAATTATATTCGGGACTGGCTGGTTTGTTTGTGAACCCCAATTCATCAACGTTTTTAAATATTCTTAACACTGAACACAAAATGGTATAATACCGTGTTCTAATATTTTGTTGAATTTATAATCAATTTTAATATTTTTGTTGGAAAATATAACATATAATATTTAATAGGACAAAAAACAGAAAGAATACGTTGTGCGATTGATCTATAAATGTAACTAAATTATTTATTTTTTTTTAAAGTAAGAAACGAAAAAAACACAAATACACACATAAATACTTAAAAATGAAGTAAATATATGTCTTAAAGGCAAAAGTTGAAATGTAACATGACAATAATATAATAACAATAAAAATATCTAAAGAAACTTTTACAGGTTTTGTAATATATGTCTAGATATTAAGGTCCGGCAGCGATTTTAAATTATAATCAATTAATGCTTCCTTTATTTGTTTTAAGTATAAAATTAATTAAAATTGGTGTTTCTTTAAATCGAATTTCCGAAGAATGAAATGAAATGAAAAACATTATAGTTCAAAATGCAATACGAACTTAATATGTTACCGTAACAAAGCGTTTTATAGTATTTTGTATTTATTCGCTTGTAAAAATAATGAGTTTTTTGTAATTAGGATTTTTGCCAGAAAATTTATTTATTGCTTTTCCCTCCAAGTTGTCTTTATATTACGTCATATAATTTGTGCAACTGCTTGCGATATGCTCATGAAATATTTCAAGCTTTATACCGTTTTTAGAAGATTTTTTACAACTATTTTAAACTAATAGTATAATATGATCCAAAATAATACGTGGAGTGTAATAAACCAAGCAGAAACTATATAACAGTTATAACAGTTTTAATATCTAATTAATAAATTGGTATAAACGTGATATAAAAAAAGAAGATTAAGGATACAAATTGTTCGGATTGTCGGGGAACCCGTGCTCTGCGAACGGCTGGACTCTTTGGAATTGCGTAGACACGTAGCTTCTTTGTGCGTCTTCTACCGCATTTACAAGGGGGAGTGTTCCGAAAAACTATTCGATCTGATGCCTACCGCCGAATTTCACCACCGCAGAACGCGCCATCGATTCCTTTACCATTCCTACCACCTGGATGCGTGGCGATCCTCCACTATGCGGTTCTCAATGGTGCGGTTTACATATAATATTTTTATATGCGTTCTTGCGAGGTTATTATAATAACGAAATTAATTGCGACATCCAAATATAGAATTTCATTAAATGTATTTATTATATTAATTTCAAAAATATGTATAATCAATTTAATGTTTCAGCAAAAATAAGGTTTTAATACTGTGATGAACAATCTAATGAGATTTAACAATAACAATGACCCTTTTAGAAAGTCATGTTGTTATTAATAAATAAATGAAATAAATAAATTAAATAAGAAGTTAAGCAGTCAATGTACAGCTGCTAATACTTAAACTTGGTAGTCATTCCTAATAAACTTGAAGGGTTAAGTAACAATTAACAAAAGTTAAGTAACAAAAAAATATATCTTATTTATATTTAATTCCAATCATGGTTATATTTCATTTGATAAATGTAATATGATTATTATGACTAAGTCGTATTCCTTGCTCTAGTGGAATTCTGACTTCGATTACTTGAGAATAATTGTTCCTTCTAAGAACCAATCACTTGTATTGATTAACATGTACAGGACAACAATTAGAAAAGAACAAAATAAATTTAAATTAAATTACATTTTCCACTTTCATGACAAAATTCTTATGTACAATGTGGTTCACATTGTAGTTAAATTTTATGACTTTGCTGACCGTCGACTTGACTGACTGACAGACTGTGCCAAGTAAACAATACTTCACCACAGTCGTATCCAAAGTAAGCCTTAACCCAAAACGATGACCTACTAATTATCTACTCTATTTCTTTACATTTTGTTCCTACTTAGGTCATCTTATATTTAATTATCTAACGTGAAAGTCATGGAAAGTTCATGACAAAATATCTTTAACACTTTTAAGAATCTACAAGTACTGCATTAGTTTAAGGTGTTGGTAGGTAGAGTTGGTTGCTTTTCTCTAAAACATCGAGAGAACTTACAAATAACTAACTAGACTAAAAGTGCCACAAGTTTGTTCGACGCCGCGCCGGGCGCCACTGACAAGTAGACTACAATTTGTGATGTCTAGTGTCTACTGACTGCAGTACTCTAGTTTGAATGGTTAACACCTAATAATAGTAATTACTTCAGTGTATGTTACATTAGTAATGAACGTGTGTATATAATACTATTATTACCATGATATAGACATAGTATTATTTTTTATTTAATATGTAATACTTTTTATGTTACATACCTTTAAATTGTTTAGTGTTATATTATAATATAATTGTTATTTTCATAGATCATGTCATGTTTAAAAGATATTAATAAAAAAAATACAAAAGATATCAGGACAATAAAGTTTGTTTCTCAAATAAAAACAAGTAAAATAAAATTGATCTTATTTATTAATAGACTAAAGGTAAACTTTGTTTGTTAATGTAACATGATACGATGTTGCCGGTGCGTAAAATATGTGGTTATTTTGGCATTCATCCTGATTTTCCAACTTATTAAATTATTAATATTTATTTTTGTAATATTTATAGGTGTAAAATGTTCAATGGTATTATACCACTATTTTTTGACTTCACAAAATTTTTACTATAATTATAATACAACAAAACTTCTGGACGGTTTATAATTGAATGTGGTGTAGTGTTAGGTTATTGTGTAATCCATAAAACATGCTTTTCACTGAGATAGTTCTCTCATTTTCATGTGGAAACCCAAAGGTTTTTTAGGTTTAAAAAAATACTAAAAATGGTGATTGATTAGATGGTTTATTATTAAAGTAGGATATAAAGGAAGTAGATACAAAAACTGTTATATATTTTTATATTCCTTTTTATAATTCCTCATAATATCAATAGTTTTGCTAGAGACTCTTTTTAGTTTGTCTGTTTATATTTTTTGCAACAACACTAACAATCGCAATAAAACATTCCTAAATATTTTTTAACATTTTATCACAGTACTTTGTTATTAACAAAAAAGTATAATTATTTAACAACTAATCTTTTCTTTTATCTTTACGGCATATTTTGGATCTGCTTCCTAATATAACGTTAAAATAATCCAATCATATATAATAACGTTTAAACAATACCCATGGGACATCTGACTTTGGGTATATGAGATCTTTTTACTATTAAACTAATTATTGAATGGTTTAAATTGTATTAGATAAAAATATTGACACCATCTTTAAAAATGTACATCTTATAATATGCTTTCATTCAGATTTATTTTGCCTTCAATTGCTACTTATATTATTACTTATAATCAGTACTTTATCTTCGTATTTAAATCAATATTACTAACAATTGTGATAGAAATTATAGTGAAGTGAACATGTCACGGGTAACATAAACAGAACATTCTATATTGACGTACCAATTACGTCGTCTCCTTGTAATTAATCTAAACATGTGTAAGTGCTAATCTAATGTGAACCTTATGTCTTGTTAATAAGGGCATAGTTATAAATTATTCGACGCACATTTGAGTGATAAATAGCATAATTCGGTAAACGGGAAGATATATTTTCGGTTAGATGAGGGTTGCGGCCATATTGATTGATAATAAAAAGTTACCAAAATTAGATAAATTTGAAGGTTATATCTGCAATTTAAATAAATTTAAAAAGTCATTATAAAAAAGTGTATATATATTACAATTTGAATACATTATATTATATTGGCATGGTTATGTATCCCAAAAATCAGTTTGATTCCTAACATCCTTAATTGGGATTCCTGCTCTATAATTATTTAAAATAAAAAAAATGTATATAAATATTATTAAATATATGTATTACAAAAAAATTACACATAAGACATTAACATTGTCTTATTTTAAACATATTGTAGAAATTAGAAGGAAATCTATCCGATGGCGCCTGTGTCTCGATAAGGACTGAAAACAGTTTAGTTGAAGAGTACCGTTACGGTATCCCGGAATTTCAGATCTAGCTAACACTAATTTGCGTGTTATATTTATTTCATAATTAATTGTGAAGCTTACGCTACTAAGATTTTTTTTTTGTTAAAACAATTCAACAAATCTGAACAATTCGTCTGACTTTAGTAGTGGTTCATTTGACAATATTATATGATAGTATCATAGATTATTTATAAATTACCGCGATAAATATTGTTTTTCTTTCTTATCTATTGTAAAAATTATTTGTAAAGTATGTAAAACAGCCGAAATAGTAACTGTACTTATAAAAATACTCGTATCTCTGATAAGTTACTATTTACATATCCTTTTCAAACGGATATTGGTTATTTAAAATGTCAACCAACAAGTAATACTATTTAAATTTTAAATAATATGGAATACTATATGAGATTAAGAAAATTATCAATATTTACCTAAGTAAACGCTTTTTTTTCTACTACTCCATATGAAATATTACTCCTATGCGGTTGGGCTTCACCGGATTAATGCACCTTTCTTATAGAAAATCGGCCGGAAGTGGACAGCTACTTCCAACCGATTTTCTATAAGAAGGGTATTACCGTAGGGTATGGCTAGCTAGTACGCTATGGTAAGTATCGGATCGAAAAGCCTTTAAGCCTTTCTTTCTTACTCCTCCTCGGTTTTACAACTTATTCTAATGTATTATAGGTTTACTAAAAGTTTCTTATAAATTTCAAGTGAGATGAACAAAATATTATTTATTGTGTTAATGTTATCTAATTTAGTCGAACCATTTAGAAGTTACAGGATGTCTCACATGAACGGATTCACGCGAACATGACTGTACTAAACAAAATTTACACTCCAATAAACTTTATCAAGTTGACATACAATCAGATTTTATTGTTTGTAGGAATTATTTATAGCAGAATTCATTGAAATTTGATTGCGTTTTAAATTACATAGATTTTTTAAAGTGTACAATATTTAAAATATTTAATTAACATTTTAAATTACAGGATATATCTATTGATTATTTAAGTTTAATATGTTACAAGCTACACATTCATGTACCTTGTAAGATATTAAAAGTCTATCTATTTTAAATAGACTTCTTTTAGATGAGGTTGAAAATTCCATCCGATAGATGGCGCTGTTTAAAATTGCATCGCAGTATTTTCACGACTCCTTAAAATACGTATTTGGTATATTTAATTACTACACCGTTAGACCATCTCCCGGTTCCTAATTTTAGGAAAGCCATTTTAGTTTTCTATTGGGCACAGGTGGTCCCTACTTTGCACACTTTGCTTTGATTGGTAAAGTGATCTACCCTCGTAAGTCATTAGAGAACTTGGAACTACCCTTATAACTAAGTTCTGAGGTAAGTATACTTTATATAGTATTGTAGAGACTGGAACTAGAGTCTAAAGTTTTATAAATGCAATGGATGTCTTATTAATATAAACAACTTTGACGTAGTGTTTTTATTGAATAATTATAGGGTGAAAAAAAATACCTAAATTTGCAGTAATATGAAAATATTTTTCTCAAATCATATAACACGTTTTTAAATCAATGAAAATGGTTTTTTATATCATATCCAGCTGTATATGTGAATATTACTAGAAATTTTTAAGCATATGTTTACGTACATAGTCAAAAACAATATATAAAATTCATGTCTCATTTTGAATACTGCTTGAGTTCTATTCATCTTTGTGTCTATATCATTATTGCACTCACTCGTATAAAATATGTATACTTTTTGTCTTATACCTAGATTTTCAAATCACAAAAGAAAAGGGTGAAGTGTGAGCTATATAAAGTTTATAGGTTTTAACATTAAAACGAAGATCTAAAATGTTTAAATATATTACTTCTACTATCCCTCTTCTTAGAGCTAGGAAGCAATCAAATTGTAGTATGACGTTTACTTGATACATATGTAGATCATAATATACAAATATATAGGCAGTGTTAGAGATGTTAATGTGAAGTCAAATATGTTATAACGAAATCGCCGTAAGCTCATGATGATAACTTGGATGGAATATAAATTGCTTTTGATATTTGATATACTTACAAAATTTAATTTAAATAAAGTAATTGGAATTTGAACTTGTAGATTTAAACAGAGATGAATTGAATAGTAATATTTAATGCGGTAGCAAATTAATGTCCATATTCATTGAAAACAACCGATCTCCTTGTGAACTATATTTTATTATCGAAAAAGCATACATAAAATGGATTTTTTTTAATAAAGAACGTCTAACGTGTATGTATATATTTTCAAATAATATTTAACAACATGAGTCCTCGACTGACTCGAATTTCGAATCTCTAAGATACTGTCTCGTAGTCCTACAAATTAAGCTATCGAGTCAATGTAGATTTAAGCATATATGGACGTCTTTATCAGGACATGTAATAAATATACTTGTATGTAATATGGATCTTTAATTAATAACAAATTCTCATTTAATAAATACATTGTTAATGAAGTATGTTACGGACTCATTGGGGGTGGAGTTTTAAAGGATTGCATTTTGTAAATAGCTTCTACAAATTTACTGTTTTGTGTCAATGTGGAACGTTCAAACCAATTTCTACAGTGCTGACACAACATGAGTTTAAGTCAGCTTCCACATGACATTATTTAGAAATTGTATTGAGAAATTGTATATATATTATTATTTTAGTTCAATAATATTTTATATAATATATTGAATATTAAATATAAAATAATATCTTTGATTTTAGGCGATGTAGATTAAGGGCAATTCACTAAATTATTGTATTTTACATTTTAATAAAATAGTACAGCGCAGACACTACCCACGTCATTAAGTACAACAAGTCGCCTTTTAGTTGTGCCAAATTTTTTCTTTATGCTGTTTGATGTTTGTAGTTTTAATGTTGTATCTACATTAACTTGTAAATAACTAATAAGAAAAATAACAAAAAACTATTTTTGTTTATGAAATGCAACAAACTATAAAAATTATAAAATTTTGCTTGTAGCACTAATCATAAAACTTCCAGACAACTAGCACAGCTATAACCATAGCCATACTGGGTTCCATGCTTGTTTCGGTTAAAATGGCTTACATGGTTAAGTAGTGTTAATATTTTTACCCGTGTTTTAACCCTGGATAATAATTAAAAAATATAAAGTTTGAATTAGTGCTATGACAGGTAGCTTTTTAAATTCTAAATGGTATCTGTCTGTACCCAGTGTTACTAAGTAAAATATATCATATAAAGTAGCTTCACGTTTCACTGCGTCAGGAAGTGCATTTGGCGACATCCTTTTGAGTCTATTCATCATGCAATTTGAGTTTGAAAGGAAATTCCCAAAAATGTTTAGAAATGTTTTATTGGGATTGTCAGTGTTGTTGCAAAAAAATATTAACAGACAGAAAAAAGAGTCTCTAGCAACACTATTAATATTATTTGGAATTATGACATTTATAAAAAGGGATATAAAAATACATATCAGTTTTTTTATATGCTCTCATCATATCCTACTTAAATAATAAACCATTTAACCAACCATAACCTTGTTTTTTTTTTGAAGCCAAAATAACATTTGAGTCTCCATATAAAAATATGAAAATGATAGAAATATCACGAGTGAAAAGCTTTTATGGATTACACAATAAGCTATCAATTAAAAGCCGTCCAGTAGTTTTGTTGTATTATAATTATAGTTAAAATTTAGTGATTTACGATTAAAATGAAATTAGTTCTGGAATAAAAAATATCTTATAAGTTGCCACGAGTAATAAGTTAATATTATTTGAAATATACATGAAATAATAAAATAAAACCTTTAAATTTTAATTATATACATATAAATTTATTAGTATTAAGTTTGTATTGTCCAAAAATAGTGGTATAATACTGTACAACATTTTCTACCTATAAATATTACAAAAATAAATATAAATATATTAATAAGTTGGATAATCAGGATTAATGCACAAATAACCACATATTTTATGCACTGGTTGCATTGTATCTTGGTACAGTATACTATGAAATCAAAATCTTATTTATGGCCAATCTTTCTTAAATATTTTATGTTCGTTGCGAATTTCTAATTCGAAGACGCTGTGAACCGTAAAGAAAGGGACGAAGGAAAGTAAACAACGTCATATTATAATAAATAGTAAGTATTCAAAGTCTTATTATATTCTTACATTTACAAACAAATTTTAATATATATTATTATATATTTATTTATTTATTCACCTTCACGCCATATTTCCTGCAGGGTAGCCAGAGACGACGGAGCGTCAAACGCTACTGTCCCTGCATACCTCTTTCGCCTCTGCACAGACATCAACCTCTTCATGCATGCCCTCCGGTGGGTCCTCATTCTTTTTACGTGACCTTCCTCCAGTATCATAGATACTGTGTTTCCGAAAGTCACTCGAGGCCTCCCTTCTCTCTCTCTCTTATAGCTCAATTTTCCTATATAAATCTTTTTTACCATTCTTTCATCACTCATTCGTTCGACGTGCCCAAACCACCTGAGCATGTTCTTCTTCATTCTCACCGTGACATCTTCGCTAGTACCTGCCATTCTGTGGATCTCTTCATTCTCTTCTTTCTTCTTCTCTTCTCTTCTTTCTCTTCATTAAATTTTTAATTAATTAATAATTCTTCATTAGATGTTAATCATTCAAACTAAAGAACAGCAGTCAGTAGACGCTAGACATCACAAATTGTTGTCTTCTTGTCCGCGACTTGTTAAATCTTACTACTTAAGTCAAATCAACAATTAAGTAATATGTATTAACTACATTTATTATTGTATTTAATATAATTAATAATACTTACAAAAATAATATTCATTAATTATTATATATAATGTTAAATTGTTGTTGAAAGTTGTTGAAAGCTTTGAATAAATTAAGTATATCTGTCCAACTAATTTTAAAGTTTATTTATATATTAAGTATGTTTCTCTCAATTACGCAGAAAATATTCGACAATATTGTACAATATTTGACACATGATGAAGCCATAACCCAAATTATGTATATATTATAACGTAACATAAATTTTGCATGATAATCCAACACATTTAAAATTAGAACCATGGAACCATGGATATCGGTAAGCTCTTATATTATAGTTTAAAAATATAATTGTCATGAAACCTGTGTACTTTCAAATACTTTCTAAAACTCCAAAAGACACACAGAATGTGTAAAAAAACCACTTCCTCATGTGTAGCTACAACGCGGACAATGCTGCTATTATTTAACGGCTTTATTTTGTTTTCAGTTAAATCCTGACAGTAATTAAGACTAAACTAGAGAATCATAGAAAATAAACAGATTTAAACTACCAACTTAAAAAGTAAAAAAATATATGTTATATACATTTGTTCCGAAAAAATCATGAAAATATATAATCCATTAAGTAAAAACTTTTCTAACCGCTCTTTTTGGAATTGTTGAAACTTTAATGGACAGAGTACAATATTTGAGCATAAGCTATTACTATCTTTAATCTTCTTATCTTATAATACGTTTATATACATTTATTACTAAAATATTAAAATAATCTAAATGTTTCTGCTTGGTTTATTACATTCAACGTATTATTTTAGGTTACATTATACCTTAAAATTATAATTATAGTTTAAAATAGTTGTAAAAAACCTTCTAAAAATTATATAAAGGTAGAAATATTGAACTATAGAAAGGTTAGATGATATAATATAAATGAACCTTGGAGGAAAATAAATAAATAAATTTTCTGGAAAAATGACTAATAACAAAAAAACTAATTATATTTACAAGAGAATAATAAAAAATAAAAAATACTATAAAGCGGGTTGCTGCGGTAACATATTAAGTTCGTATTGCATTTTGAACTATAATGTTTTTCATTTAATTTCATTGTTCGAATAAAGGAAGCAATAAATGATTATAATTTATAATCGCGGACGGACCTTAATATCTTAACATGTTACAAAACCTATAAAAGTTTCTTTACAAATATTCAACATTTCAACTTTTGCTTTCAAGACGTACATGTACTCCATTTTTAAGTATTCAAACTTTGGCCTAAGTGTAAATGTGTTTTTTTTTTAATTCTTACTTAAAAAAATAAAAAAATTCAGGTATATTTATAAATTAATCACACATTACGTGTTCTTCCTGCTGATTTTTTGCCCTGTTAAATAATATATGTTATATTTTCCAATAAATATATTAAAATTGATTATATATTAGTATATATATATTAGATTATAAATTCATATATATATATATACATTGAATACAATATGTATAATCTAATATATATTAGATTATACATATTGTATTCAATGTAAAGAATATTTAAAAACGTTAATGAAGTAGGTTTCACAAACAATACAGCCAGTCCCGAATATAATTACTTGAGTGACCGCGGCAGGCATTTTTGTTTACCAACATGTGCTACAAATACAAAGATCGAAATATTTTTAATACATTGTAATTATAACATGAAAAATACCGAAGTAAACATCAACGAATTTATAACAGGAATAGAAAAAAATTACAAACTCGTGTTTTTTTTAACCCAAATGTATCCCTTCGGAACAATATGTCGTAATAACGCTGTTATCCAGACGATTGTCTGGAACATGATTGATTCTCGGCCACAGTTGAACGATGTGTCACTTGAAATGTCGATGAGTGGAACAATTTGTCCTGTAAGTATTAAGTAAGAATTGGATATATTTACTAGAACGACAATTTAAGAAGATATTCGTTTGTGAAGTTCAGGTTACTTAGAGTACTTCAGGTACCTCGGTTCATATATCTTTATTTGTAACAAATCTTACAATATAATTCAGATAACCTTTAAGTATCTGTTGTCTTTTTCTTATCTCTCTCATACTTTTATCCTTACCAGAGGCTTTATAATCCAGTCATGCTTTCTTCTTTAACTCTACAGCGTCTTTCACTTGATCATCCCACCATTCATCGCGCGTTTTACTAAAACCTCTTTTCCTTTTACCACATACCTCAATCGCTACTTCCATCATACCATTCCTAAGGTTCTGCCAGCATACTTCCACACTTTCGTTTCCAGAATCACAGCTTTCAAGCTTCTTGGAAACCCTTTCTTGATATTTCTCTCTGATCGGTGGATGTTGAAGCTTCTAGCTTCTTATGCAATAATTCGACGCTAATCTTGGACGCGTCGTGCGGCTGCGCCAACCTGCAAACAGACCTCTTATTCTAGCAACGATTGGATAATGGTCCGTTCCCAGATCAGCACCCCTGAACGATCGCGTGTCCATAACTTGACTTCGAATACGCTGATCCACTAGCAATAAATCAATCGTACCTATTTCTTCACATGTGAACTTTGTTTGTGACCAAAAATCGTTTTTGCCACAAACAAATTTCTCTCCTTACAAAATTTCAAAATAAGCTTTCCAGCCTCATTTACTCTCCTATCTCCGTATTTGCCTAGCACGCTTTAGTTATATATGTGAAGATCACAATTGCTTAAACCTTTTCAAATATTACCTCGACAGATTGATTTTTTATAAAATATTATGTTTGGTTTAAAAAAGTAACTAAAATCAGTTATTCTTAGAATGCAAATATACTACAAAATATTATTTATAATTATATCAATAAGGGAAGTATAAAATTAAAGATAAATGAGATACCATCAAAAGCTACAATTTATTTGGAATTTATATTGTATATCCTTTATTTTATATATCACGTTGATGGATGGGTATTAAGGGTCATGGGACAAGGGTCAAAGGTTCAATCGAGCTAGATCTTGTATCTGCAGCCTCCAAGAATAGGATTAACAGAACTGAATGACTTCTAATGACTCGATTTATTTTTTCCAAAATATAACTTGTATTTTGGGAAGGAAAGGAATTATTTTGAAAAAAAAATATATATTTTTTACAATCAAAGTAAAAATATATCCTTTTTTTTCTAAATATTTCTAAACAATAAACACCTTTATCTAAAAGAAATTTATTAACGGTAATGTGAAGTACCTGCACCTGCACTTTTAAAGTAGTTTTAATAACTTCTTATTTAAATGTTGAAATATTAATTATTTTGTCTTTATTTTGCGCTCAATCATGCAATGCACAGCAATTTATAAATATCACTGCGACGAATCATCAATAATAGTCTTTGTCCTAACTCTGCTAGTTCCTTCTTCCTTCCCCCAAGGACTTTTGTGAATCTTAAACGATCTGTATACGTACAAAACCTATAAACCAGTTCTTATTATTATTTTAGTGCCCTATATTTCGCTCGTAAAATAAATAACGATCATGGCTGTTTTTTTTCGTCCGACTCCAACCCTGTTTATTATAGAAAAACGCCATTTATTAGAATTTGAAAAGGAAAGAAGGAAAGAAATAAAAGAAGATATTATTATAAGTATTTAAAATACACAACTATCAATAAAATTTATAACTTGAAACACAAAGCAGAAAAAAATACACAATGAACTAAATATATACTAGGATCCGCCACCGCCTGCAGGAGTTGAGCTAAGCCCCCTCCCATTTTAAACAAAATAAAATATTATATATGTATATATATATATATATATATATATATTATTTAGTAGTTTTGATGTGATGTTGCTTATAAGCGTATTTTTAGGTTGGCGATCGACAAGCGCGCGGAGGTTCTGATAACGTTAAATCAGAAAAAGAAACAGGTTTTTGACCATCATTTCTGAACGGAATGAGATATTTTTACTCGTTTTTTTTATTCCCCATTCTTAAGCTCTACTGCTCTGCCAATTCATTCAAATCGGTTTTGTAGTTTTTAAGTGATGTTGCTTCAAAAAGAGGTTTCCCAAACAGTAAAGAGCTTCGATTTCGCTCAGCCCAATTACTTGTAATATAAAAATTTACGAAGACTAAAAACATTGTTTACCTTTAGTAGTGATCACTATTATTGTTCTTAAAAAAATAATATACAATACGTTTAATCCAGAACAAAATAGAAAATGAGTATAAAACCATAACATTTATCAATATTTGTGATGACATCAGGAAGTAAAAACGTAAAACCACCATAAAATACGTGATCTACGACAAGTGAATACTTTTTATTGATTTTGATGCGTTGATTTATCTGTAATAGAAACCTACCAGTAATAAATAGTGACGTGGCTCTATTATTTTGAAAAAATAATTCTAGTGTCAATACTTTTAAAAAGTTTTTGTTTGTTTTAATGTTACGTATTACGTTAATCTACTTGACTGATTCATATAAATGTATTTAGAAAAAAAAAACCATTTTTTAATTGCAAAATATAATAAAATGATTTATAATTTTATTTAATCATATCCGGTTTCAATTAAATAAATCGTAGTAAATAAATCGCTTAACGAGATTTCATAATAGTTAACAATATTTCATAGGAGTATAATGAGACCGTTTATTATTGTTATTGGTATATAAAATATTTCAAATAAAATCCTACAGGGTTAAAAATAAAATTTATTGAGATAATATTTAAAATATGAGTATTTCTTAAAGATGTCATAACCGATTACTACTTACTACTATAGAAATCTGTCGAAATATACAAACACACAGTGAATAATTTTTTGATGATATGATAAATATTTTTATGTATGTATGTTTTTTTGTACCCATCTTTTATAAAACACTAGTAATACTATCGTTCAAAAACAATGTTTGGATTTGGTAAGTTAACGGTTTTTTTGGAATAAATTTAGAAATTAACCAACTTTTGATACTTTAGATTTCTATTATTTACAGAAACGGAAAGTTTTCTTAATATAATACGCTTAAACATTTGTTAATTTTTTTTAATAATTTATATAAGAAAGGTGTGTTTATCCAAGTTATAACAAAATATGAAATGTAGTGAATTCTGTGAGAGAAGAAATAAAAATGGATCAATTTGAATGAAATTTTAAACATGATTAGAAGACATTAGACATGTTTGGCGAAAATAACAAAAAAATTAAAGGTTTCTGTGGGGTAAAAAAAACTTACCTATCTTTTGTCACCCGAAGACGTCGAACCTGCAACAGCCTGTTAATTTAGTTATTAATTTTTATCAAGTACTTTTCTGTTCGTTGCAAATTTGTAAATGATCCTGCGAGAAATGAAACTTCCTTATTTGTAGCCTCAACTCGGGTAAAGTCGCTTGTAAAGCTATTAATTACATATACTTAATAACTAATAACTTCCAAAGCCGTTGGACAGTAAATTTAATTATTTATAAAATATTTTCATGTGTAAGAAATAAAAGGCTGATCATCTTATGAACGGAAACTTCAAACTTTTTATTGGAACCTTTTTGTTCAGATTTTTAAAATGCATTTTAAAGATAAGAGTTATTTTATAGTTATTATACAGATTTGACTCGAACCCTATTACTTCTTTTACTTTTATTACTTAAAAGACACAAATTGGGTTTAAAGTTCTCATTGTAAGCTACTCTATAATTTAAAATAGTTTAGTGGAAAATTATTTTAAATAATAAATTTTATTACAAGTAAAGTAGACCTAAAACATTATCAGGACTTATCAGGCAAAGTATCAAATATAAGGGTTAAGGAACAAGAAACAGATTTACAAACAAAGTATAAAATTTTTAAAAGATTTATAGATCTACGTAACAGAATATTTACTTTTGTACAATCACTCAATAACATTTACTTTGAGAATTATAGTAAAATTTCAGCACTTATTAAATAGTAGTATGTATAAATTTAGATGAAAAAGACACCACAACCACTTAGATAATCAAATAAATTAAAAAGTTTTTCTTTATTTTATGCATTATGTTGATATCATTAAAGCAGGCAGGCCAAAGTCATCATCCAGGGTGATTAGACTTGGTCTCATTTATGCATCCAAGAAAAAGATTAAAAGGACTGATTGATGCATTCTATGCTATGATTTAGGTTTTAAAATATATTATACGTATTCTGGGAAGGCGTTGGTTAAAAAATATATTTTTTTGTTATTTAAATTATTCAGAACAATAAACAGCTTAACTATTAGATGTAACGAACTGTAATGTGAAGTACCTACATAGAATATCAAATATTTTTAATAATATTTATGTGTGTAAATGTTGAAACTTTTATTGTTTGTTGTGACATTTTTTTGTGATCAATCAATCAATGTATTACAGCGATGAATCATTGATAAATCTACTTGTTTCCGATACTTCCTTCTTCCTTCCTAACACCAAGGTTTTCTGTGAATCCAGTACAACCTGAATACGTACAAAAGCTATAAACTCATTCTCATTATTATTTTAGTGCCCAATATTTCGCTCGTAAAGTAAATCATAATCAGGGCTGTGACACTATTATTTTGCCACACTAACGTTACATTGGCTATTTCCTACGATAATGTCTGCAAGGAGTGCATTATTCCTTTGAAAATTTTAAATTAAAATCGGTTCTATAATTTGTTTTTATTGTAATCAGAAAACCAGACAATTTTTTGTATCAAAAATGATACAAATACCGCAATAAGAAGTAATTAGTTATCAACAGTAATGAGATAAATTTATAACCAGTACTGTATTCTAATTAGTATATACTTATAATATAATGGCAATAAAAATGAAGTTAAACAATCACTGTATTATTCCTGTAAAGTGAGATGGATGTACCGGATCTCACTGTAACATCGGAGATTGATTACTAAATAACTAATATATATAGAACTACCACCAAGATAAATCTAAAATTATGCGGTTGAGTAAACTGTAAAACAATAATCAACCATCATCATCTTTTGATATAATCATAACTTTATCTCTACAGCGCAGGTTTTATTTTTATTATTACTCTAAGTAGTTTTTGGGTTATTTATTAGTTGAGAAAAATTATTAAATTTAACACTTTAAATATCCATTAAGATTAGAATAACGATTTGATCATTGTAGTAATAAGTACTAGAGTAAATTATATTTAGAACATTTCTATTTTAATGTTCTATACCTACATTGAAGTGAAAATTACTTAAAGTATTTTGAATGTAGAACATGTGCGTGTAAAATATTTTAGCCACCATCGTATGACTTCGAGAAAATGCAGATAACTGAAAAAACTTTAGTTCTATTCTTTATATGAAATTAGAAGATATATTAATCTACGATGTAAAGGATAAGGCACTTTATTTTAATAATCCTTTTATTAATAAATAACTTTCATTCTATTTTAAAAAATAATAAACTATGAAAAGTTATCAACCCTAGCAAGCTTCATTCAGTTTGACGGTCATACGACATTTTAGTGAAAAACCAAATCACTGACTACGCATTCGTTTCTGGACGTTGGATCACAGAGCCTGAATAATAACATTATTGATTAATTTTATAGTTATGATTTATTTTAAATATATTATTAAATGTACCGTTTTTGTATTCAAGTAACTTTTTTATCACAGTGCTTTGTTAATAACAAAAAATTATATTTAATTCACCACTAATTATTTCTTATATATAATCAGCATATCTTGGATGTGCTTCTTAATATAATGTTTAAATCAATATTCATATTATAACCTTTTTCTATTAAACTAAGTACTGAATGATGTAAGTTGTATTTTTATATATATCTATTTATTTATTTAACTTCTCGCCATATCCCTTGCGGGGTAGCCAGAGACGACGGAGCGCCAAACGCTACGGTCCCTGCATACCTCTTTCGCCTCGGTCACAGACATCAACCTCTTCATACATACCCTCCGGGGGGTCCTCCTGCTTTTTACGTGACCTTCCTCCAGTATCATAGATATTGTTTTTTCGAGGGTCACTCGAGGCCTCCCCCTGTCTCTCTTACCGCTCACTTTGCCTGTATAAATCTTTTTTACCATTCTTTCATCACTCATTCGCTCGACGTGCCCAAACCACCTGAGCACGTTCTTCTTCTTAGATATTTTAAACTGTACAATATTTAAAATATTTAATTAAAATTTAAATTATAGAATATATCTACTGATTATTTAAGTTAAGGATGTTACAAGCTACACATTAATATAACTTATAAGATATTAAAACTATCTATTTCAATTACACTTCTTTTAAATGATGTTTAAAAATTAATCAGATAGATGGCGCTGTTTAAAATTGCATCGCGATATTTTAACGTCTCCTTAAAATACTTACTTCGTATATTTAATTGCTACGCAGTTACACCATCTCCCCTTTCGTAATTTTAGGAGAGCCATTATAGTTTTTTATTAGGAACAGGTCGCCCCTACTTTGCACACAATTGGTGAAGTGATCTACCCCTGTACGTTATTACAGAACTTAGAACTACCCTAATAACTAAGTTGTGAGGTAAGTATACTCTATATAGTATTGTAGAGACAGCAACTAGACTCTAAAGTTTTATAAGTGCAATGGATGTCTAATTAATATAAACTTTGACGTAGTGTTTTTTATTGAATAATTGTAGGGTGAAAAAATAATTATCTAATGCACATATTTTGATCAAATCTTATAACATGTTTATAAATCAATGAAAATATTTTTTGTAACAAAGCTATATATGGAAATATTACTAGTAATTTTTAAGTATATGTATGCATACAAAATCAAAAACAACATATTAAATTCGTGCCTGTTTTTGAATAGTGCTCGAGTTCTATTCATATTTGTCTCTATATCATTATTTCACTCAGTCGTATTAAACATGTATATTCTTTACTAACTCGATTTTTTTTAAAAGGATGACGTGTTAACAGTTAATAGATGATGACGAGTTAAAAGTTTATAGATTACAACATTGAATCAAAGATCTAAAATGTTTAAATATACATTCGCTGCGATGACAACTAGATATATTTAAATAATCCCTGACTAACTGACTATAGTACTTCTACTATCATTCCTCTTAGAGTAAGGAAGTAATCAAAGTTGTAGTTAGACATATGCCTGATACATATGTAGATCCTAATAAACAAACATATAGGTAGTGTTAGAGATGTTAATGTGAAGTCAAATATGTTATAACGAAATCGTCGTAAGCTGATGATGACAACTTTCATAGAGTATAAATTGCTTTTGATATTTGATATACATTTAAAATCTAATTTAAATAAAGTAATTAGAATTAGAACCTGTAGATTTAAACACAGATGAATAGTAATCGTTTTTTATTTATTCTTATTCCCATACTAATAAATATATTTATGTAGTTGCGGTAACATAAAATGCGGTAGGTAGCAAATTAATGTCCATATTAATTGAAAATAACCGATCTCCTCGTCAACTCTTTATTATCGAAAAAACAAACATAAAACGGATTTTTTAATAAAGAACGTCTAACGTGTATGTATATATTTTCAAATAAAATTTATCAACACGAGTCCTCGACTGACTCGAATTTCTTCTTTCTTCTTTCTTTAAAATACTGTCTCGTAGTCCTACAAATTAAGCTATCGAGTCAATGTAGATTTAAGCATATATGGACGTCTTTATCAGGACATGTATGAAATATACTTGTATGTAATATGGATCTTTAGTTAATAACAAATTCTCATTTAATAAATAAATTGTCGATGAAGTATATTATCGAGTCATTGGGGGTGGATTTAACCGTGGATGCAACCCTTTAGCATTTTGTAAATAGCTTCTACAAATTTACTATTTTGTGTTCAATGTGGAACTTTCAAACTAATTTCTATAATGCTGACACAACATGAATGTATGTCAGCTTCCACATGACGTTATTTAGAAATTGTATTGAGAAATTATTTATATTATTATTTTAGTTTAATAATATTTGACCGAGGACGATTGCTGAGCGTAGCGAAGCGTTTGTCCGAATGACTAGGTTTCCACTTGATAGGCCCATTCTGCTACTTTCCGTATGTATTTCAGTATGTTTGTTCCGGTGTAGCCGGCGTATTTGTTATCCTATCGTCACGGAAATCGGCGTATTCTTTGAATTATTTGAATTTTTATGTCGAGCCGTTTTTTTGATTGGGCGAATAAATCCAAAATGGCGCCGTTTTTTAGTTTTGTTTTTGGCCTAGCAGGAGCAATTTTCATCCGTCCACCATAAAAAATATTTAAATTTATTTTTGTATGGCCATTTTTGTAACTGGGAGGAAAAATTCAAAATGTTCGTGATTTAAGTTTTTATTTTGGCGTAGCAGACGTATTTTTTATGCAATCGTCACGAAAATTGGTAGGTGTGTTCTTTGAATTATTTAAATTTTCATGTCGAGCCGTTTTTTTGCTTGGGCGAAAAACTTTAAAATGGCGGATTTCTGATTCGTAACACAAAAATGGACTTTGCGGCAGGTAGCGGGCTGAAATTTCGTCTAAGTATTCTTTGCCGAAATCTAAAGTGTTTTTTGTTATTTCAAAATCCAAAATGGTGGCCAAATTTCGTCTTAATATTTTTTTTGTTTTGTTTTAGGTCCAGTGTACGGAGGTTACTGGGGTGGCGCTCATACTTGGTTCACGGTTGAAATATCTTAACCACTGCACCTCGTGAAATCCACTATAAATAATTTCCCAACATTATATCATCACCTTACGTACTGAGGTTTACTGTTCACAGAACGACTAGTATATAGTATATAAAATATTATCTTTGAATTAAGACGCTGTAGATTAAGGGCAATTCACTAAATTATTGTATTTTACTCGTATATTTTAATAAAGTAGTATAGCGCAGACACTACTCACGTCATTAAGTACAACAAGTCGCCTTTTAGTCGTGCCAAATTTTTTCTTTATGCTGTTTGATGTTTGTAGTTTCAATGTTGTATCTACATTAACTTGTAAGTAGATAAATTAAAAATAACAGAAAACTATTTTTATTTATGAATTACAATAAACTTCTAAAACACTTTATATAATTATAGTTTAGTTATTTACATTTAATTAATTAATACTTTACTCCGTTAGATATTTGCAACATGGTTATTGCCATAAATTTAGGTATTAGTTCATGAAAAAAATATGTATAATTTTGCTTTATTAGTAATCATAAAACTTCGACACAACTAGCACAGCCTTGAACCATAGTCATATTGGCCTCTATGCTTGATTCGGTTAAAATAGCTTACATGGTTAAGTAGTGTTAACATTTTTATCCGTGTTTTAACACTGGACAATAAATAAAAATATGAAGTTTGAATTAAGACTATAACAGGAAGCAATAATATTATTTAGATTATCATAAACTTTTTAAATTCTAAATGGTACTCAGTGTTACTAAGTAAAGTATAAAGTAGCTTCACTTTTCACTGCGTTAGGAAGTTCATTTGTCGACTTCCTGCTAAGTCTATTCATCATGCAATCTGAGTTTTAAAGGGAAAAGTTAAACAATGTATGAATGCTTTATTGCTATTGTCAGTGTTGTTGAAAAAAAATATAAACATACAAACTAAAAAGAGTCACTATCAACACTATTCATATTATTAGGAATTATGACCTTTATAGAAAGTAAAATAAAATTAGGTATCTATTTTTTATCTGCTTCCATTATATCCTGATTCAAATAAAAAACCACCTACCAACCATAATTTTTAGTAATTTTTGAAGCCAAAATAATATTTGGGTTTCTACATGAAAAGGACAGAACTATCTCAGTGAAAAGCATCTTTTATGAATTACACAATAACCTAACACTACACCACATTCAATTATAAACCGTCCAGTAGTTTTGTTGTATTATAATTATAGTTAAAATTTTGTGATGTCAAAAAATAGTGGTATAATACTATAAAACATATTTTACCTATAAATATTACAAAAGTAAATATTAATATTTTAAGAAGTTGAAACATCAGGATTAATGCTAAAATAACCACATATTTTACGCACCGGTAACATCGTATAATGTTACATTTTCAAACTAAGTTTAACTTTAGTCTATTATTAAATATTGTCCTGTATCTCGTTTGTAATTTTTCTATCTATTAAACATGGCATGATGTATGAAAATGACAATTATGTTATAACACTAAACAATTTAAAGATATGTAACATAAAAATATTGCATATTTAATAAAAAATAATATTATGTTTAATATCATGATAATAATGGTATTACTAAACACTAAACAATTTAAAGATATGTAACATAAAAATATTACATATTTAATAAAAATAATATTATGTCTAATATCATGGTAATAATGGTATTATACACAAGTTTATTACTAATGTAACATATACTTGAGTAATTACTATTATTCTGTGTTAATTATTCAGCGTATTCTTTAAAACTAGAGAACTGCAGTCAGTAGACACTAGACATCTCAAATTGTAGTCTACTTGTCTGCGTTGCCCGGCGCGGCGGCGAGCAACCTTGTGACGCTTTTAGTTTAGTTAGTTATTTGCAAGTTGGCTCGATGTTTTAAAGAAGAGCAACCAATTTTACTTTCCAACACCTCAAACCAATGCAGCACTTTAAGGTAGGCTCCTTAAAAGTGTTAAAGATTTCTCTGACATGAGCTTTCATGACTTTCATGTTAGATCATTAAATATAAGAAGATCTAAGTAGAAACACAATAAAAAGAAATAGAGTAACTAATTAATAGGCCATCGCTATGGGTTGAAGCTTACTTTGGATACAACGGAGGTGAAGTATAGTTTACTTGGCACAGTCTTAAGTCAATGGACTGCAAAGTACTCAACATCTACCATCTTTTAACATACGAGAGTAGGTCCAAAAGTTCGCGGAATGAAAGGGATCTAAATAAAATAAAACAACAAAACTATTTTTCCTTTTCAATATAATAACTCTTAAGCTCAATACATTTATTAGATCTATGAATTAATTTTTCGAAACCACTATAAAAATACGTTTTACCTTTTCCGTCAAAATGAGCCGAAATTGCCTCCCTTACCTCATCGTTGTCGGAAAATTTCCTTCCCCTTGGAAAAAAGTCACTTGGGGCCAGGTCTGGACTGTAGGTTGGGTGAACTAGGGATTCGAACCCATGCGTGTGCAGAGCAGACATTGCAATTCTGCTCTTGTGAACCGGCGCGTTGTCTTGCAAGAGCAACACACCCTTTGTCAATTTTCCTTGATGGCATCCTTTAATTTTTCTAATATCGTTGCGTAGTATTCTCCGGTTATAGTCCTTACCTTTTCTTTGTAATCAATCAAGATTATCCCCTCACAATCCCGAAAAACAGTAGCCATCGTCTTTCCAGCCGACTCCGTCACCTTGAATATCTTTGGCGGTTGTGTCCCTTTTTTATGCCATTGCATGGACTCTTGTTTGGACTCAGGCCCAAAGTAATGAACCCATGTTTCATCTCCCGTAACAATTTTGTCCAAAATCTGTGCAGGTTTATCTCCACACAACTCCAAAAAATGCTTTAACGCATCGACGCGCTGCTCTTTCTGAAACGGCGTGAGCATTCTCGGTACCCATCTTGCACTGACTTTTGTCATACCCAGGTGATCATGTAGGATTCGCAAAATGGTGGTATCTGATACTCTAACTAATGCAGATAATTGTTTTTTCTTCAAACGGGCATCCTCTAGTACAATTTTCTCCACTTTTTCGACGATGTCCGATGTGGTGGCCTCAACTGGCCTTCCTGAGCGGGGGTCGTCTTCAATTGACTCTCGACCATGTTTATAAAGACCATGCCACTTGTAAATCATTGATTTACTAGGGCACTGTTCCCCATAAACGACTCCCATTTCATTCAAAATGGTTTGAGCGTTCTTTCCTTGCTTGGTAAGGAATTTTATCACAACGCGGTGTTAAATTTTCTCCGTAGTTTCAGTTTTCTTCCGGACTGACTTGTTCAGCAGCCGACTGTTCTTAAACGAATGACGCAATCGGGTTGAAACTCGGTATTTATACTAATGATGAGTCTCCGATTCGTGTGACACCAAGCGAGCGCCCCTACCCCCGCTCCATCCTCTCCATTCCACGAACTTTTGGACTTCCCCTCGTATCATGAAAGTGGAAAATGTTATTTAATTTAAATTTATTTGTTCTTTTGTAATTGCTGGCTTTTGTTTTTGTAAGTGATTGGTTCTTACAAGGAGCAATTAATCTAAGGTAATCGAAGTCAGAATTCTACTAGAGCAACATATACGACTTAGTCGTAATAATCATATAACATTCATGAAGTAAAATATAACCATCATTTGAATTAAATATAAATAAGATACATTTTCAATTGTTAGTTAACTATTCAAGTTTTATTATCATAGTTTATTTATTAGCAGCTCTATATTGAATGTTATATTGTATTTAATTTATTTATTAATAACAGCGTGGCTTTCTTAAAAAATCATTGTTATTATTAAATCTCATTAGTTTTGCTGAAACATTAAATTTATTATATATATTTTTGAAATTTATATAATAAATACTTTTATTGAAATTTCATACTCTGTTATCGCAATTTGGCAATGCTTTTATAAATATTATATGTAAGCCACTGTAGACAAATCAACAATATATATACATATGATGATGTGATGTTTCTCCTGCACATCAATGATATGTTGGATATCTCCAACATACATTGTTATGCGGATGACAGTACTGGGGATGCGGTATATTCCGGCCGTGCAGGTCTCACTCGGGAAAACGTCGACGAGTGCCGAAAGAAACTTGTGTCTTCAATAGAGACCTCCCTGGGGATGGTCTCTGAGTGAGTGAGCGCGTTCACCACTAAGAAAACCCCATTTGTCGTATCACCGCTCTTCGAGAGCACTCCTCTTATTGCCTCGCCAAGTATCAGAATACTGGGTCTCGACATTTCGAGTGACTGTCAGTTTCGTGGTCATCTGAAGAGCAAGGCCAAGTTGGCCTCGACGAAATTGGGAGTGATCAATAGAGCGAGGCAGTATTTCAAACCTGGCCAAAGACTTGCGCTCTATAAGGCGCTGGTCCGGCCACACATGGAGTACTCTTCTCATCTCTGGTCCGGATCACCCCAATATCAGCTTCTACCATTTGACCGCGTACAACGGAGAGCAGTTCGGATTGTCGGGGACCCGGTGTTCTGCGAACGGCTGGACTCTTTGGCATTGCGTAGAGACGTGGTTTCTTTGTGCGTCTTCTACCGCATTTACAACGGGGAGTGTTCCGAAGAACTATTCAATCTGATGCCTGCCGCCGAATTGCATCACCGCACAGCGCGCCATCGCCTCCAATACCATCCTTAACACCTGGATGCTTGGCGATCCTCCACTGTGCGGTTCTCAAGGACATTTTTTCCACGTACCACTCGAATGTGGAACGAACTCCCTTCGGTGGTATTTCCAGATCGGTACGACATGGGTACCTTCAAAAAAGGCGTTTACTCCTAACTACAAGGCCCGCAACACTTGTATATTAATTAATTAATATAGTTAATTATTTTGTCTTTATTTTGCGCTCAATCATGCAAAGCAAAGCAATTTATAAATATCACTGCGACGAGTCGTCGATAAAAGCCATTTGTCTTGAATCGAATAGTTACGTCTTCCTTTATGCCTCAAGGATTTTTGTGAGTCCCGAATGACCTATATACGTACAAAAGCTATAAAAGTTCTCATTATTATTTTAGTGCCCAATATTTCGCTCGTAAAGTAAATAACTATCGCGGCTGTGGCACTATTATATTGAATCTCAGTAATTTTATGCATACAATTTTTTTCGCCCTACTCCAACCCTGTTTATTATAGAAGTACGCCATTTATTTGAAAAGAAAAAGGAAATAAATAAAAGAAAACATTGGTATTTATAATAGACAACTCTTAATAAAACTTATAACTAGAAACAAAAAAATTATAAAAAAATATATATTATGAACTAAATATTAATAATAAAGCTGGATTGAAATAAAAGTAAACGGGCTAAAAAATTATATAAGGGTGTATATAAAGAGTTGGTGTCTAAATAAGGTGTCTCTTAATGACATCGAAAGTCATCAGTTTCCGATCCTGATTTTCAAAGGTTGGCGATGATGAAATCATTAAAAGAGATCATTAAATCATTAATCGATTACTATGGTATAAATATGATCACTATTATTATAATTATAAATAAAGTAATAATAAATAATATACAGGAAGGATACAATTATAAATATAAAGTGAGTGTAATATATAATTATAATTAATAAAACCAGAGCAAGCTAGAAGAAATGTGAAATGGTAGGCTGAGCTTATCAGTGGCGTTACAACAAACAAACACAACATATGTGATTATATATATATATATATTAAAGTTATAACGTTATACGTTATAACGTTAAAACCAATTTCCTGAGACCCGTTGTGTTTGTTTAATCACTCTTTCGTCATTGTAAGAGAGCTGATATGAAAACCTAATTGTTTTTTATATAGTAAAAGTATATAACTTTTCTTGTTTACTTTGAACAACTTTTCATTCCAAACTAATTTTCTAAAACTTGATGAGGACATTTAAATTAACTGATGAGTTATGAGACTGAAGGACGCCCTTGAACAGATACTTAGATATTGCACAATTCATATTTACTTTTTATTATCAGCCAATGTCAGCCAATGGCGGCAACCCTCATCTAACCGTAAATACATCTTTCCCGTTCACCGAATTATACTATTTATCATTCAAATGCGTGTCGAATAGTATATGATTGTGTCCTTACTAACAAAACATAAGGTTAACTAACACAAATATTAAGATTAATTACATGGAGACGTAATTGGTATGTCAATATAGAATGTCCCGTGTATGTTACCCGTGACATGTTCATTTCACTATAATTTCTATCACATTTGTTAGTAATATTGATTAAAAGATAAAGTACTGATAAGTAATCAATTTCATTATAAATCTGAAATTGAAGTTAATAAAATACATAATTTCCTTCCAGATATGGATATATATATTGTATAATAACATTTATTTCATTGTATAATAACGTTATATCATTTTTGTTTAATCACTCATACGAGGTGTTGATAAGACACGAACCCCTCAAATAACTTCATGATGAAGTGCCAGAAGCCTCTATTGTCTCGTTAATATAATAGTCAACATTATCGTTGTTTCTTTACTACTTATATTAAAGGTACATGATAAGTTAAATAATCTACTTTATTTATTACTACAGTTCTATTTTTCAAAATGGAATGAAAATTATTTATCAACAAAAAGATTAGTAAAATAAAGTACCTTTACCCCTACATCGCAGATTAACATATCTCCTAATTACATAACAAGAATAGTACAAAAGTTTTCCCAGTTATCTGCATTTTCTTGAAGTCACACGACAGTGGCTGAAATATTCTACCAGCATATATTCTACATTCAAAATACTTTAAGTAATTTTAACTGCAATGTAGGTATATAACAATAAAATAGAAATGTTCTAAATATTATTGACTCTAATACTTATCAACAGAATGATCAAATCGTTATTCTTATCTTAATCGATATTTTAAATGTTGTATTGAATCATTTTACTCAATTAGAAAATGAACTAAAAATTACAATAGCATGAATCACTTCAAGCCTGATTGACCCATCGAGGGTCATGATCCTTGCCTGCCTGCTTTAATGATATCAATATAAAGTATAAAATAAAAGATAGTCAATACAACCTCTGAATTTATTTGATTATCTAAGTTGTTGTGGTGTCTTAATCATCTAAATTTATACATACTACTGTTTACTAAGTGCGGAAATTTTATTATAATTCACAATTCAAATGTTATTGAGTGGTTGGACAAAAGTTAATATTCTGTTACGTAGAAATTTATAAAAACAAAGTTAAATCTCTTCAAAATGTTAAACTTTGTTTATATTCCTTGTTCTTTAACTCTTATATTTATGACATTGTCTGATAAGTCCTGTGTCTAATTTAGGTGTCAAAATGTATTATTTAAAATAATTTTTCACTAAAGTATTATAATATGTAAAGTAGGTTAGTGAATTATTACCAAAGCATCTTTGTTATGAAATATGTTATTAACAATTTTCTATTTGCTTAGATTACAATGAGAACTTTAATTAATTGAATACTTTTGTCTGATTTACATAAAAGCGAATATACGAGTAAATCTCTTAATCTCTTACGTTTCAGTTAAAGTTTATTAGACCCAAATATGTGTATTTTAATTAAATGCCTGTGTTAAAAGTAATAATGGAATCCTTTTTACTATCTCAAATCCAATCGAAACTAAACAAAATCTATAAAATAACTCGTATCTTTAAAAATGCATGTATCTTCTAAAAAGCTGAACAGAAAGTTTCCAATTATAAACTTGAAGTTTCCGTTCATAAGAAGTTCAGCCTTTTATTTCTTACACATGAAAATATTTTATAAATATTTGAATATTTATTTTCATATCTCATAAAAATCATATCAATTGATTTTATATCCAAGATCAAATTTTTCTGCATAGGCAAATGTTGAAATTGCAAATGCAAGAAAAATATAAGAATCATAAAATTAATTGTTACCACTATGTAATCTACACTACAAAAGAATTAACGCCTTGTCGGAAACAATGTTTTTAAGTTATTGTTAATCTGCTCATGGGTTTATTCCAACTATATAATATAGATATCAGAACTTAATCTCACAGTAATGTAATAAATTCTAGACAAGCTCTAGGCGTACTTTACATAATAAATAATAAATAGGCGTACTTTAAATAATAAATACTCTAGGCGCTCCTATCTCACGCTCATCACTTGTTATTCGAACCAGTATATTTCGTTTCGTTTTATAAATACATATTGTAATATAAAATAACATAATTTATATTTTTAAGAAGTTTTGTAATTATGGTTTATGAGTTTTATGACTTTTGTCGATCTATTTCCCTACTGAGTAAAATATTTTATATAAATATTATTAAAAACTGAAAGTTATTCAAAACTGAAAAGAAATTAGATGTCCTGCATTCATTTAAATAAAAAAACTTTTGAAAAAAAAAGGTATTTTTTTGTCTATAATATATATATATATATTTTTCAAACTACAGGTTTTTACTCAAAGAAATAAATCTAAGCTATAGTAAAATGTTTACGATGTATTGAAACAAAACTACTAAGTCCAGTCACGAAGTGTATAGTTTATATCTATTGTCTATGACGCTCCAGTTTTATTATCAGACTTATTTACAGTACAAGACTTTTAAAATTTAAAACAAGACAGCCGTCAAACCGTTAGATATAACTAATAGCTTTGCCAGCAGCTTTATCCGTGCTATAGCTACTGATAGGGAAATATTTTTTTAATTAGTTGAATTTATTTCAGGTTTTGAAAGTGTGGTTTAATTTTCATATTCTTATAGCCGTTTTAAAGCTCTATAGGTGCTTACCAATTTCTGTAGTCTTTAGTTCTCTTTATCTCTTAATTAACTTAATTCATCGGATTTCCATAAAAAAAATCACGCCCATGCTGTATACTGTACCTTTCTAGGAGTCCAGTTTCTAAAAAACTTTACTTCATGCTCAACTTTTTTTTTAAGAATATAACTTTTGTAAAGTTCCGCCTCCGCATATCAAGCGCGGTTAAGATATGCTTAGACTTTTGGCTTCGGCTTTACTTGTCTTGAAATAGGAAAGGAGATATGTACTTAATACGCACTTAGGTATAACTAAAGTCCGATATAAAAGGTAGCCCATGTTTGAATCTAAATAAACATAATCAAGTGTAAAGTTCCAATCAAATTCATCATTCATCTTTTTGCGTTATTGATATAGAAACATCCGAATTTACAGACTTTCATAAATTATTTTTAGTTAGATAAGTATACCTTTTTAATATATTATTTGTATAAAAAGGTTCAAAACTCTGAATAAATAAGGTACGTTTGTGAATTACTTTGTACAAATTTTATTACTAATTTATTCAAAGTTTTGAACAACTACTTGAACGTTAATATTAAGAAAACTTCCGCTCACTGTAAACTACAAAAAGGTTAACGTTAGCTACTGTAATTAATTTCTGAATTTGTTTTTAAAGACAATGAACTTAAGAATGTGGATATTTTATTAACAAGTAGGAATCGGTTCCTTTGAGAATATTTATTTGGTATCATTTTTTCCAGTAACAAAAGTGAATACAAATGCATTGGATAACTGCAACTATGTAATTTATGATTTATTATCATCTGGTAGTGTTGATATTAATATTATTTTAATCACCGCTTTTTATTCCCTAAAGGTCATATTAGTATCAAAATGTTTCAAACATTCTCATAGTTCGTGAATTTTAATTGATATCTGTTACATAGTTATTTATAATTCTGTTGCATTCCTTTATAAATCAATCCTTATATATTAAAGTATTTATGGGTTCTACAAAACTAATATTAATATCACTTCTATATTATTCAATGTGCAATACTTTGTATATATTTCTATTTTATAATTAAATATTAATTGAAAATATATCTGTTATATTTAGTTTAAATGATTGTTATATTTGATTATATTTCGTTCAATTATGTTGTTTGTGAGTAATATTATATGACTATTTCACTATGTCGTATATATTGTCTTAGTGGACTTCCAACTTCGATTAGTTTAATATATTTGTATGAACCAACAACAACTATTAATAAGACAATATAACACAGCAACAGTTACAGAAGTACAACTAAATTTCTTATCGATCACACTGTAGTTGATGTTAATGACTTAGCAGGTCATAGACATAAAACCGTGTCAAGTTAACTTTACTTCACCTCAAGCGTATGCAAAAATAAGACTGAACCCAAGTACATGATCTAATAATTTAATTTAATTAATGAACAAATTTAACCAAATAACTTCCATATTACAGAAAATGAAACACAATTTTCAATCAGCACCATGTGTTGACAGGTTTCACATTTATAGTACAAGTTGTATTATCATATTCTAATTATATTCAACATTATAATATAATTACTGATATATTACAAAAATTACAACTATAATTAAATATTAAAATATGGTATAATATAACAAAACAAAAACTTCTCAACGAAGTAAATACCGAGTGACGAAAGCGAATCCACTGACAAAACTCCTGATATGAATTTTGCGACGAAAAAAACCACGAACATTTTTATTCACATTTTGATATCAATAGTTTTGTAAAAGGATTAGAAACAAAATGCTGTGCGATTATTTTTCATGCAAATATATACTCATTTATTTGGAATAGTTGCCTCTGACAAAATGAGAGTGTTTTGGCTCAGAGGATGAGCGTTGTAATGACAAAGACGAGACCTCGAGTTCGATTCCCACAGGTGCCCGATTTTTTTTTCATTTGATTTTTTCAGTTTCCATTTATTTTTTTAATTCATTGCTTCAAAACAGAATTTCTTCAGTATTCGGATTTGTTTCTGTAAATTTTGTTTTATTGTTACAGACGGCAATGCGTTAGTGATTTTATTCACTGTGCAACTAGCATTGAATTTTAACCGTGTTGTGAGTACGATTCTGGCTTTAAAAGTCATTTTTTGGCCATTTTTGGTCATTTTTCATGATTTTTTGATTTTCTCACGGCCATATCTCGAAATAACGAGTTTTCCCAGTTATATGCTATATAACAAATTTTAGCTCTAATTTGGGGCTACGAATGAGGAAATTTTCGAAAAAATCGTTGGCGCCGTTTTCGAGAAAATGGCCGATCTGTCCCCGGCCAGTTGGCCATTTTTTGCCTTTTGACACAAAAATGTCACGCCAACAAATGTTAATTAAAATGGACATTATTCAAAAGATAAGCTTGAGACCTTTCCAATGATGCCCAATTTGTCAATGTACGTCAACTGGTTTGGCCACAGTCCCTGTACGAAAAATGGCCATTTTTGGCCTTTCGAGGGCTGGCCACGGCCAACATGGCGGCCAAATCGAAATGTCGTAGAACAAAAAAGTCTTAGTTTTAGATGTACTTCAATCCCTGAAATTTTGAACAAAATCAGTTGAAACTACGAATATACCCACACACAGACAAAGTAATCATCGATGGAGGCGCCAGTCAAAATTTTCAAAATGTCATATCTCATCAACCGGTGGTCGGATTTTGGCGTTTTTGGGCTTGTTGAAAAGGTCTCGACGAGGACCTTTAGGAAAATCTTTCAAGGTGTAAATAAGTGATTTTATACTGGTGCGGAGCCAAAAACTAAATTTTAGTCTCATTTTTCAAACAGCCGTAGAGGTGAGGCGGTAGGTATATTGCTAAGTGTAAATGCATTTTCTGGGTCTATGGGCCAAGGGCTTTCTAAAAATACCACACTCATACCAGAAGGTCTCCTGTATAAAAAAATCGATATTGCACGTATATATACAGAGTTAGACTTTCAGCACTATGGGTGCTTTCGTCACTCTGAGCTAGCTAACGCCCGCTTTGATACCAAATACAAATTATATTAATAGAATCTCTAATGATACACAAGAAAATGCTAATGGAACTAATATTGTTCGACTTTTATTAAATTAACAAAAATGGAGGTATACTCTATTTCTTTTGATTTCGATCTTAGTCACATCACCTAATATTTAATTATATAACATGGAACTCGTGAAAACTCTACTACAAGAAATTTATAACACTTTTAAGGAACTTACTTAAAAGAGATCCGTTAATTTGGTAAAGTGTTAATAAATAAAGTTGGGAACTCTTTCGAAGAACATTAAAGCAACTTACAAATAAGGAACTAAAAGCATCACAAGGTCGCTCGAAGCCGCGTCGTACGCCGCAGACATGCAGACGACAATTTATGATGTCTAGTATGTAGTGAGTGCCGTGCTCCAGTTAAAATGAATACCTTGAACAATTAACACCGAGCAATAGTAATTCTTCAAGTATGTTTAATATGTCGTCGTCGTACGAGTTCTCTGACGGGGCACAAATCACGCCAACGTCAAAGCGCGTCGTAAAATCCATCTATTTAAAATTCTGTCTATCATCGGACTTTATAGTCATTAGCAAACTCTAAAGACTATAAAATAGGCTGCATGGTCATTAGATGGACAGTCTTGGTCTTGGATCGGAAATGGAACTGTTTGTTAAAAAATATTACATTAGTTACTTGTGCATTACAGATCTCTGGTTGTCAAAGGGTAAATATAAAATATATATTTAGAAAATTACAGATTGTAAGAAAGCTATCCGGGGCAGCTCACTTGTCTTAACATATCGTAATGATGTAGATTTAAAGTCTCGATTATAAATAGTGGCGCTCCCTGCATACGTATGGTAGAAAGACGATTTTTTCCGTATTAATGAAAATTGTAAATAGCAATGGAGACAGCATGCCACCTTGAGGTGCTCTTGTACGAATCTTGCACCACGACAAAAATGTATCATCGAAACGATTACGTTGCCGACGTCCTCAAGATATTCTCAAGCTTCCGATCTCAAATTCGATATTCATGAAAAATTATTAGAAATTATAAATATTAATAAACTAACAATATTAAAAAATACTATTCTATCCTATCCAATACCATACCATTCTATCCATTAAAAGTAGCCAGTTACTTAGCATTCTACTTTCTCAAGGAGCGGCTTAATTGCTCAGTCCGATGTCACTAAATGAAATTATGTTCCTAATATTATGAAAGGCAAAGAAATTGTTTAGCGTATTCCTGATTTTTATATTACAGCTTAAAGAGATACTCAGGAATTATGTCTCAACTATTATATTTATTAGTAATGTATTCACAAGTTGAAATAATGACTAGAATTTTATTGTTAGCTTTATTAACTGCTTTGACCAATCAATTGCAGCTAAATCTAATTATATAAAGAAAACACTCAAAGTACGAGTAGGTATAGATAGACATGAATAATTTGAGATCATTTTTGTAAAAGCATATATTGTTAGTTCTAACTTAACTCGTAAAATATAATAAAAAATTCACTTTTCTTTTCTGTCACTTAAGATAATATGTGAATATAAATGTATGAAAGATTAATGCTGTGGAGATACGATCTTTTCGCAGAATATGCGGAGTCAGTCTAGCTGACCGAATCCGCAATGAAGAGATCCACAGAATGGCAGGTACTAGCGAAGATGTCAAGGTGAGAATGAAGAAGAACGTGCTCAGGTGTTTTGGGCACGACGAAAGAATGAGTGATGAAATAATGGTAAAAAATATTTATACAGGAAAAGTGAGCGGTAAGCGAGACAGGGTGAGGTCTCGAGTGACCTTCGAAAACACGGTATCTATGATACTGGAGGAAGGTCACGTAAAAAGCATGCGGACCCCCTGGAGGATGTATGATGGATGTATGAAGAGGTTGATGTCTGTGGCCGAGGCGAAAGAGGTATGCAGGGACTGTAGCGTTTGGCGCTCCGTCGTCTCTGGCTACGCAGCAAGGGATATGGCGTGGAACTAAATAAATATAAACAAATAATAAATGAGTGAAAATGTATTAACTAAAGTGCACTATTCAGTATTTATAAAAAAAATAATTTATAATAAAATGAATAACATTTAAATTGAATCGACGAATAAAGAAATGGAACATAAATAAATACTTTTTAAAAAGAAAAACTTGATACTTTGAAGGAACATATAATAAATTTTGACTTGTTAATTAAATTATGTACAAATCAGAGCTTAAAAGTAATCTAACAGCCTATTAACTTTTAAACGGTCGAAAGCGTTATGAACAATGTTTGTATCAAATTTTATTACTGTTTATAGTTTCTAGCAAAAATATCAAGTATATACTATCATTTTAGCGAGCTGTACTCACGTTAAATAGATCGGAACTTGCCTGATTACTTTCGAGCCCATTGGAGTCTAAAGTCATGAACTCGGAGGACGGTGAAACCGCGAAGTGATTAAATATTATATTATCATAAGAACAGCTGAATAAAAATATATAATAGTAATCATAGATCACTAGTTTCAATACAGATAATCTTAAAATTTCCCTGCGATTTCTGTTCATCCAACTTATAATACATTATCAGATAGTCATATTTCGTAGGAGAAAGAAAGGAAGAGCTTTAAGCTACAGCCCAACCTTCTATTAGAAGGATGTATCACACCGACCCAGAATACCTTTTGCATTTAATAAAATACAATAACTACACTTATAAGAGCTTTATAATACGGAACTAATCTGTAAATTATTATATATTTTATAGTTAAATAAATCGTGATTAATGATTAAGGTAAACGTTAAAGCGTTTTACCTGAATCATTCATCGCGATTTATTTTATTAATCCCGTATAATAACAAATCGGTCCAAGTTAAACCTTCAAATTAAAACACATGGTATTTTTCCACAATATCCAATCTGAATAAAGAATTGAGTTACTCTGTACGTGGTTGGTTAATATTTTATAGAAATTTGCAACAACATCATTTAAAAGGAACGAGTAAAAATGTTCAAAGATATTAAATTGCTGCTATTTCATTTCCTGATTTAGTAACTTGTGTGACTGTATTTATTTTTATGTTATATATAATACTAGTGTTCTGATCGGGTTCACAAATTTTGCAATAAATGAACATACGGTACATCAATATTATTAAAAACATAGAATATATGGATGTAACAGTAAAATGTCTCTAAGGTCATACACATTATATTTAAGTCCCGTTAATATTTAGACAATGAATACATAAAAGTCAAACATTAAACAAACTAAACAATTATCAAGGCATCGAAAAGCTATAAAATTAAGATGTCACGATACATGATAGGGTTGCTTCTGTAACTTTTTTTTATTTTACCTTATATCTAGAATTTAATACATTTAAAAATAAATATATAACATAAGTCAGTGTTTGTTACATCGCGAGGTCTGAAGCCAAGAACTTCCAGGATATAGTTATGTTACTTTGCCAACTAAAGTGTAGTTTCAGTTACAGTTTTCATCAAGATGCATGATACACAATAAATATAGAACAAGAACTTATTTATCATGAGCAAGAATCAACCCTACAATATTTAGAATAACGACCCTGCCATCAGAATAAAATGATTAAATTGTAATAAGTAAATAATTAAAGTAAAAATCACTTCAATTGAAGCATTACTTAGATATTGCACAACATTCAAATTTATCTAATTTGGGTAACTTTTTATTATCAACCAATGTGACGGCAACCCTCATCTAACCGTAAATATATCTTTCCTGTTCACTGAATTATACTATTTATCACTCAAATGTGTGTCGAATAATTTATGATTGAGTCCGTACTAACAAGACATAAGGTTCGTATTAGATTAACGATTTCAGAAATTTAATTTAATTACAAGACGTAATTGGTACCCATTTTATGTTACCCATGACATGTTCGTTTTACTATAACGTCACGTATTAGTATTATTTGGTTAGCAATTACTATTACTATTTATATATAAAAATAAAATAATGTAGTTAGCATTTAAATTATTTTGTAAAACAAAATAATTACAGTTGTATGCGCTTTCAATAAGACAGAAAAAGACATTGAATAGATATGAGATATAATAAAAGAACTATTAACACAACAAGATAACAAATAAGATCAAAACAACAATTAAAATCAACAAATTAAATTAGTATTTTATTATATAACATCAAAACTGAAAAATTGTTGTAGACATTAGTAATATAGATAAGTTCTATTTTATTTAGTTAAACAATTTCATTTTTAATATGACGATATCTGTGTATGTGAGTCACTCTTACGGAGTGTTGATATGACACGAACAACTGAAACGAGTTCATGATAAAGTGTCTGAAACCTCTATTATCTTGATAGTTAAGAAACAACGAAAATATAGTTATAAAAATATTTTGTGACTTATTCATTTCATCTAGCATTCTGTATTCTGTTTTTAAGCTATTAAGCAGAAACTGCTAATTTCAATAACATTTTAAGGCTAAATTTAAAAAAGGTTTAAAGAACTTTATTTCTCATAAGAACATAAAATTCACTTAAAATGAGTTATATACATTTTTATTAATTGTAACATTTAAATAGCCTCTGGACGCTTAAACTATTTGTAAGACGTGTGCTTTCAATTTTTTTTTGAACATCTATTGGGATTTTATTGTACAGCTGTGCCCCCTCGAACAATATATCGTCTTCTTACCGTAGTTGGTACGCGGACGTGTCAATTCGAGGTCTTTTTTGTGTCTAAAATTTCGTGTATGTAGTTTTTTTGGTAAATTAATGTTTGTGACAATGTTATGTGATGTAATATTTTTAATTAGTATACAAGTTCTGTATGTGTAAAGTTGTTTTAAATGTAATAATTCAGTTTTTTTATATAGTGTATTTGTTGGTGTTAGGTAGTGATAGTGAAATAATGTTTTAATAATTTTGTTTTGTACTCTTTGGAGTGGATCTAAATAGGTTTTAGCCGCTGAACCCCATACTTCAATCAAATATTCAAGTGAATATATTCATTGTGATTTTACCAAAGAGTTATAGATTATAGTACTATTTTTTTTCGGTATGCACTTTGATATTTTTCGTACTGCTCCTAGTGTTGAGGTTAATTTTGTTTTCAAATGTTCGATATGTGCCTTCCAGGTAAGTTTGTCATCTATTATCAGCCCCAGGTATTATTCTTGCGTGACGCGATTTATTATAGTGTTATCGATGGTAAGAGGAGAAAATTCACGTATACATTTGTTTTTCGCAACAAAAATCATAAATGATGTTTTATTAGTATTTATAGTCAGTAAATTATATTTGAACCATTCGTTTAGGATATTTAAGTCTCTTTGAGCGTCGTTTATAATGTCGTGTAGGTATACTATTACCAAAATAAAAAAGGCAAGTGTCGTCGGCGTAAAGTGTTAGTTGTCCTGTGAGCCCCAATGTGTCTATGTTGTTTATATAAATTAAGAACATCAAGGGGCCAATTATGGAACCTTGAGCTATACCAAAAGAAAGGTTACGGGTGGTACTCGAGTAATTTTCCAACTTGACGACTTGACATCTATTACGTAAGTATGACCCAAACATGGAATAAGCGATTCCCGTGATGCCTATGTTCCTCAGTTTCTGTCGTAGCTTTTGATGACTTATTGTATCGAATGCTTTTTTTATGTCAATAAATACTTCTAGGGCAATTTTTTTCTGGTCTATATTAGTTTTAATGTTTGTAACTATATCTAATGCAGCTGTAAGAGTGCTAGATTTTGCGCGGAACCTGAATACTGATGCTTGTTGTAGAAATTTATACTAAGTAAGTAAGTGTTTAGTCTGTCATATAAAATCCGCTCGAATATCTTTGACATAACGGGTAGTACCGATACAGGTCTGTAGTTCCCCGGGGATGATTAAATTTAAAGTAAATAAGCAAGCTTAAGGCAATATCTAAATGTATGTGTTTTTTAATATACATTAATGAGGAAGATATTTCAATGAAGTACAATTTTAACATTTTATATAATAACAAATAAATAACTTTAATTGATTAAAAATCTCAGACTTATGTCATTTTTCAAAAAACTGAGCCTTTGTAAAGATCATACCGATCATACCGTAAAAGTTAGATTAAGATCCAAAATATATCGACGATATTAAATAAATTATTAATTATGGAATTAATTTACTTCTTTGAATAATAACACAACACTGTTAAAAAAGTACTTAAGTGCAAAAATGGTATATTTAATAATATTTTTAAAATAAATTATAATTATAAAATAAAACAATGAAGGTGTTATTCTGTATTCCAACGTCCTTGAACGAATGTGAAGTCAGTGATTTGGTGTTTCACTAAAATATCAAATGACCCCCAAACTTAAAGAAGTACGCCAGGGTTGGCAACTTTTATTGTTTATGAAAACGATTTATTATTACAAAACGGAATAAAAGTTATTTATAATCAAATAGGATTAGTAACATAAGTACTTTATTGATAATAATACGATATTAAAATAATTACTAATATAAAGAGAATGGAACCAAACTTTTCTCATTTATCTACATTTTCTCGAAGTCACACGACGCTAGCTGAAGTGTTCTTCGAACTTATTTAATTCTGTATTCAGAACACTTAAGTTAATTCACTTTTAACGCCGTGTAATGATGGAAGAATAAAATAGAAATGTACATAATATTTTTAACTGTAAACTTTTTAACGGAACGGTCAAATCGTGATCGTGATCCGTAAGGACATCTTAGTCGAGATTTAAAGAATATTTTATTAAATATAATCCTTCTCTCGAACATTAAAACTATTAAAAATATAAATAAAAATACAATCTGCGCTTTAGAAACAAAGTTATGAATATATCAACAGATGATGATATCAATACCAAATTATTGCAGGGTAAGTACTTGTGGTCAAAAGGACTGGAAGCAGTAGTTTGTATTATTAGGTGTTAATTAATCTTGTTTATAGTTTTATATAGCTTCATTATCCAGTAATCAAGCTCTGGTCCTCTAAAGAGACTTTACAGGAATAAAACATTAATTACCTGACTTTATATATTTACAAGTGGTAATTCCAAACTAATTTGCTGTCATAGCTGTCACTAAGTTTTGATTTAAAAACATAGCTGTCACTAAGTTTTAATTTAACCGTAATGAAGTGTTTAAACATGACTATTATTATACAAAATCTAAAATATATTTATTGTTTATTTTTATTGCTAGTATAGATGACATGTTCTATTAATTTACAGGCTAAAAACTAAACTAAACCAAACTACGGCCGAGAATTAATAATGTTCCAAACGGTCGTTTGAAACATAGCGTTTTTATCACATGTTGTTCAGACGTGACAAATTTCCGATTAAGGACAAGGGTGAGTTATTTTTGTTCTATGTTACAAATATATTTACTTTGGTTTAAAAATAATAATTTTTTTGTTTTTTGTGTTCCGTAACATTACTTAATCAGTGCCTTTGTTGTAACACATGTTGGTAAACAAAAAATGTCTACCGCGGTCACTCAACTAATTATATTCGGAACTGTTTTTTTTTATGAACCCCAATTCCCAGAGATTTAAATATTCTTTATATTGAATACAATTAATATATATGGGATATTTTTAATAATAAAAAAACTTCAAATAAAACAATGTAGTGAACGAGAATGTAAATTATTGTTTACATTGTAGATTATATTAACTACTACTATGAATTTCATAAATAGAAAAGAACAAAAATTTACTCAATTATCTACATTTTCGAGAAGTCACACAACGCTATCTGAAGTTTCTCACAAACATGTATTCTGCATAAAAAATATTTTAAATTATTTTCATTACGGTGTTAGTGTACAGTGTAGTGTACGGTGTATAATAGTATAATAAAATAAAAATATTCTATATGTCATTAACTCTAATATTTAATGGTTGATTGTTGTTTTACAGTTCAGTCAACCGCATAATTTTAGATCTATCTTGGAAATAGTTCTATATATAATTAAATAAAATTAAAATTTTTAAATTTTAATCAATTAATTAATTTATTTATATATCTTCACGCCATATTCCCTGCGGGGTAGCCTGAGACGACGGAGTGCCAAACGCTACGGTCCCTGCATACCTCTTTCGCCTCGGCCACAGACATCAACCTCTTCATACATGCCCTCCGGGGGGTCCTCATGCTTTTTACGTGACCTTCCTCCAGTATCATAGATACTGAGTTTTCGAAGGTCACTCGAGGCCTCCCCCTGTATCTATTACGGCTCACTTTTTCTATATAATTCATTTTTAACATTGTTTCATCAGTCATTCGTTCGATGTGCCCAAGCACATTCTTCTTCAATCTCACCGTGACATCTTCGCTAGTACCTGGCATTCTGTGAATCTCTTCATTGCGGATTCGATCAGCTAGATTGACTTCGCAAATTCTGCGAAGAGATCGCATCTCCACAGCATTCATCTTTATGACATTCTTCTTCTGTGTTACCCACGTTTGGCTGCCGTATTAAAACTACATTGTGTATAGCCAAACCTGCAACTATGCTGACGTTACGCCGTCTCAACAATGCAGCCAAAGCACCGTTAACTCTGTTACCGGCAGCAATACGCCTTTCCACGTCCATTTCGTATCTTCTGTCTCTGCTAAACATACTTCCCAAATATACCACTTCATTCACTTGTTTCTATTATCTTATCATTCACGTTGATCTTACATTCTGTTCTTTCTTCATTTCGTTCAAATATCAGAACCTTCGTCTTTTCTGCATTCAGTTTTAGACCACTATTTTCACATCCATCTTTCAGAATGGTGACCAATGCCTGCAAATCGCATTCTGATAATGCAATGAGCACTGCATCATCTGCATATAGCAAGCAAATGACCTTAAGGTCACCAACTTTTACTCCCATGTCACTGTTTTCACGTCTTGGAGACAACTATCCAAATACAAATTGAACAACCTTGCTTAACACCCGATTGGATGTCAAACCAGGGCGACATGTCAGCTCCTACTCGCACACAGGCTGAGTGATCTCTGTAAAGAGACTTTACAGCCTGTAGCAAGGGTTCGTTCACATTGTATCGGGGCAGTATCTCCCATAATTTCTTTCTCACAACTCTGTCAAACGTCTTTTCCAAATCCACAAAAGCACAAAAAACCTTTTGGTTTAGGGCCAAAAACTTTTCCGTGATCATGCGGAGGGAAAAGATCTGATCTATACACCCTCTTCCAGGTCTAAAACCTCCTTGGGCCTCCCACAACAGCCTTTCAGATCTCGCTTGTATTCTTCTGACTAATATTTTAGCATAAACCTTACCGCCCAAGCTAATTAAACTGATAGCCCTATAGCTTGCACAGTCTATCTGTGAAAGTTTGCCTTTATACAAAGGTACGATGACTGCTCCTCGCCAATCGTCTGGGACCTCCCCCGATTTCCAGCATAAATTGCACAAAAACCAGAACATGTCCAAGACGCCTGGCCCACGCGCTCTCCACTTCTTTCAAACTGATTTCACCATCGGCTACATCCCGACTCAGTATTTCGCTGGTACTCAAGGCCGAGACGTCCTCACAGTCATACGTCTCCTTGTAGAATTCCGCCCACCGCTGCTAAACGTGTGCTAGCTCTGTTAAGATTTCACTGCTCTTCGAAGGCACCCCTTTCGTTCTAAAGGTTACCGAACAACCCCGGGAACTAATAACTTCTCGCCAGAAAAGCTTCGTTTTTTCCCGGAAGTTGTTCGTCAACCTTTCATCCCTTTCTCTCTTAGATTTTTCACGCTTCATCTTTATAAGGGCTTTCGTTTTGTTCTTTTGCAGCTTGTACGCTCTTTTTCTTATCTCTTTCATACTTTTATCCTTACCCGAGGCTGTATAATGCAGCCATGCTTTCGTCTTTAACTCTACAGCGTCTTTCACTTGATCATCCCACCATTCATCGCGCTTTTTACTAAAACCTCTTTTCCTTTTACCACAAACTTCTGTCGCTAATTTCACCATACCATTCCTAAGGCTCTGCCAGCATACTTCAATTCTTCATTTCCAGAATCAAAGCTTTCAAGTTTCTTGGAAACCCTTTCTTGATATTTCTCTATTTCTATTCTTTTTTAATTTAATTTTTAAATTTTTAAACTTTTACTAATTTAATTTTTTTAATAGTTTATATACACTTACATATAACCGTAATAATGGAATAACATAGTATACACTAAAATAACGAAAGTGTCATTTACCACAGTACACAAATGTTGATAATTATGAGAATAACTTTATAGTTTTTGTACATATTCAAGTCGTACTGGGCTCATAAAATACCTTAGGATTGGGAAAGAAGAAGGAAGTATCGGAATCAAGACAAGTAGTTTTTATCGACGATTAATTGCTGTAATACATTTATTGATTGAGCACAAAAGAATGACACAACATACATTCAAAATTTCCACATTTACACATATATATATTAAAATTATTTTGTAATTCTATATAGGTTCTTTACATTACAGTTCATTACATTTGACAGTTAAAGTGTTTATTGTTCTGAATTATTTTGATAACAAAAGGACATATTTTTCAATCCACGCCTTCCCAGAATACGTACAATATATTAAGAAACAAAAAATCATTTCAATAGAACGTACCATTCAGTCCTTTTAATCTTTTTTCTTGGCTGCATAAATGAAACCAAACCTAAAGGCTGCTTCATTGATATCAACATAACGCATAAAACAAAGAATAAGCAATATAACTTTTAAATTAATTTGATTATCTAAGTTGTTGTGGTGTTTTAATTCATCTAAATTTATACATACTATTGCTATTCACTAATTGCTGAAATTTTACTGTGATTCAAAATTTAAATGTTATGAAGTAAGTAAGTAAGATTCTGTTATGTAAATCTTTAAATCTTTTAAAAATGTTAAACTTTGTTTGTAATTCTGTTCCTTGTTCATTTACCCTTATAGTTATTACTCTGTCCGATAAGTCCTGGGTCTGTTTCAGGTCCACTTTACTAATAACAAAATTTAGTATAATATTTAAAATAATTTTCCACTAAGGTGTTATAATATGTAAAGTAATTTAATTATTACCATCGCATTTTTGTTAAGAATTATGTAACTGACAATTTTCTTTTTGCTTAGATTTCAGTGAGAACTTTAATTAATTTAAAACTTTGGTCTGATTTACATAAAAGATAATATAAATCTCTTACGTTTTTATTCAGTTTATTAGACCCAAAATCTTTTAATTAAATGACTGCATGCAATGTAATAAGTAATCATTGAACCCTTATTACTATCTCAAATCCAATCAAAACTATACAATATTTATAAAATAACTGGTATCTTTAAATGTAAAAAGTATCGACTAAAAATGTATGTATCTTCTAAAAAGCTGAACAGAAAGTTTCCAATTATAAGTTTGAAGTTTCCGTTCATAAGATGTTCAGCCTTTTATTTCTTACACATGATTTTTTTTATAAATATTTCAATATTTATTTTTATATCTCAATAGTTAAATCAGATCAATTGATTTTATACTTAAGTTATTTTTTCTGTATGGGCAAGTCGAAATTAATGCAAGAAAAATAAAACAACCATAAAATAAATTGTTACAATTATCTAACCTTCACTACAAACGGAGTAACGCCTTGTCGGAAATAATGTTTCTAAGTTATTATTAATCTGGTCATTCCAACTATATAACATATAAGATAGATAAACTGAGCCTGAACTTAATCTCACAGTAATGTAATAATTCTAGACAAGCTCTAGGCGTACTTTAGATAAGCTCTCGGCGTTCCTATTACACGCTCATCACTACTTATTCGAATCGGTATATTTCGTTTTACCATATATTTTAAATTGTTATTTCGCTTTTGCGTTTTATTAAAAGATATTTTTAATAAAATGTTTTAAAATAGGAACATTACAATATATATTTAAATAAAATATTCCAATTTTAACCAAATATATATTGTTATATAAAATAACATCATTTATATCCTTAATAAAAGTTGTAAAGATTCCGTTATTTCCTTACTGAGTAAAATATTTAAAAAAAGAATGTAATTAAATACTGAAATGTAATTACATGCCCCGATTCATTTGAAAAAAAAAAAGTTTAAAGTTAAAGCAAAAATGACAAAGCAGTTTTTTATATTTGAAATCAGGATTCCTCTCGTCACTAGAGATTATTACGAAATATATCACCTGCTACCGATACCTCGCACTATCGAACATAAAATGATCACCATAACTACAATATCAAAATATATTGTAATCAATATACAAAAGGATGCTTTTTTCGCGATGAGTCTGTCAGATCTACAAGAATGTCACCAGAATGATGACGTCACTTACCTTTGCCATCTACGGAAGCCCGTCTATCGAATGACGTCAGACAAAAATCTTTATACAAGAGATGAGGTAACGAACCAATGTATAACTGATACCATCCCGTGTAAAACATCTTGGTCGGCATTACATGAAATAAATAAGCACCTTTACACATGTTGCGGACAATGTTCCATTCGAGTAATATGTGGGAGTCAAATCTCAGCTGAACAACTTATTGGAACCGGAATAATAAGCTCGAGCGAAGGTTGCGTAATCAAGTTCGCTCTTGATTCATTTACAATTTATTCTCACCGTCTACAATATAACACCATAAATATAGAAGCAGATGTGTTGAACATTGATGTGCTCCCAATAAATCACATCATTGAAATATCGCTACCTAGCATCAATAACTCTAGCACGATAAAGGATGAGCAACTAAACAACCTACATTCATAAGCATTTACTGGCAATTGGAGAGCAAATCCAGCAGTTGAAGGAGATCGGACCTGAAGTCGAATTAATTGAAAAAACTTCACCACATGATGTCACTCAATACACATTAATTTGCGTGATCATCGTAATATTCATAAGCATTTGTATAGCTTTCGTTCGCCACCGATTGCGCACCGTATCAGTAACTATCACTGGAGACCAGCAAGCGACAACGCCTGCGATCTCCGCTACTACCCACACCGTGCCCGCGCAATATGAACCGCCACGCCCGTCGCTGACTGCGTCGTCAGCAACGTCACCGCGATTTTTTAATAATGCTACGTCGCCTATCTGTCGTACTCGTTTTAGTCATATTTGTTAAAATATTTAAGTCAATGGCATGTAAATATTTAAGTATCATTCACCATCATAATTTGATTGTATTATCATCACCATCTTCATTACCCTACTAGCATCTCTTCCTCTCCTCTCGAGGAAGATGCAACACCGCACATTTCTCCAAATCAGTTTTTTAATTGTTTCGCTATAAATCATAATTGACATACTTTTCAGTTCGCATTAAGCAAGTATCGCGCGCGTTCTCTCTATCATTTCTATCATTATTTTATAGCCAGAATAAAACAAATATTATCAAGCAAATCAATTATCTTTTTCTATCATTAAAGACGTATGAAAACCCCATACAACTAAACTAAATGTTTTAACATTATTTTCAAACTAGGATTTACACAAAGAAATAAATATAAACTACAGTAAAATATTTACGATGTATTGAAACAAAACTACTAAGTCCAGTCACGAAGACTATAGTTTGTACTATATGTATTGTCTATGATACTTCAGTTCAGATTCTTAAAACCGATAACAAGACAGATATAAATAATAGCTTTGTCCGTGTTACTGCCGGAAAAGCATTTTTTTTTAAACTCACAGTACCTTTCTAGGAGTGGAGTTTAAAAAAGCCTTTCCTTCATGCTCAACTTTATTTTAAGAATATAACTTTTGAAAAGTTCCGCCTTGGCATATCAAAGCCGATTGAGCTACGCAGTGACCCTTGTCTGCGGCTTCTCTTGCACGGAAATAGGAAAGGAGCAGATAAATACTTAATATGAACTTATAACTGAAGTTGTTTATGTGTTAAAAGGCTGAGGCAGCACGTTCAAGTCCTTTTTTTTTATCTTAGGAAAAATCCATTACGGATACCCGCCGACCAAGAAGGTGATGGCCGGAGGGTTATGTGGGACTACCCGGCAGCAAAGAGGACGCTGCAATTTCATCACTCTCCCCTCCCACCAAGGCACTACAGCTGGGTAAGGAAGCGGCGGGCGTACTCCCGCCTCCTTCTTCCCAGCCTTCCCCTACGGAGTGGGTCAGCGGTGGAGGTCTGCTCCCTAACCCGCTCCGCGGCCTGCTTCGCGACGACAACTTGCTCGCAGGAGGCCATTACTACCCAACACCTCTCGTTGCCGATCATTGCGCCTATAAGGCGCGACAGCGAGAGGTCCCCACCCACCACGGCCACCAGCTCAACACGCTGGTGGTCAAAGGCTGCGCACTCCGCCAAGGTGTGACGAGCCGTATCTACGGCCTCGTCACAGTGGTGGCAGGATGGGGTCGCCTCCCTTCGTGCGATCTTGTGCAGATACTTCCCGAAGCACCCATGCCCAATGAGCACCTGCACGAGACGGAATGTAAGCGTTCCATGCCGCCGGTTGATCCAACGTTCGTGGTGTGGACGGATCGCCCCCATAGTCGTCAGTCCGGCGGCAGGGGACCCTAGGTCCCTCTCCCACCGTCGAATCGGGGCTCGGTGAGCGAAAGCCCTGACCCAAGCCGCCTCGGGCCTTCTGACCCTGGCCCTGGGTTCTGCCCGGTGCCAATACACCCCAGCGAGCACTTCCGCCTGTAGCTCCCAAGGCGGATCGCTCGCCAGAAGAGTGGCCGCAGTGTACGACACCGTACGATACCCCCGAATCACCCTTACCGCAAGGATCCTCTGTGTTCTCCGCAAGAGGGTGTTGGAGTCGGCGGTGAGAACTCCCGACCAAATGGGGGCACCGTACAAGGCCATGCTCCTCACGATGCCTACATATAGGCGCCGACACGGAGCCTGCGGCCTACCAACTTTAGGCAGAAGCCTCCCGAAGGCAGCTGCGGAGCCTCGAAGTTCCATCTTCCGTTCAGGGTGAGACCCAGATACTGCATCTGGGTCTTCACCACCACCTCCGAACCCTGGATGGACCTGGATGGACCCTGAGATGGACGCCCGACGAGGGGGATCCCGGCGAGGGCCGTGGAACAGGATGGCCTCCGTTTTTGTGACGGAGACCTGCAATCCCAACAGTCCTATTCGGTCCGCTACCAACGTAGCGCCGACGGTAGCCAGACGGGCTGCCTCCGCAAAGTTCCGTCCCCTGCTGGTGACGAGGGTGTCATCTGCGTAACACAATACCGTCATCCGAGGCAGGAGAGGACAGCGAATCAGCCAGTCGTAGCCGAGGTTCCATAACACCGGTCCCAACACGGACCCCTGTGGAAGTCCACGGCATACGCTACGTCGGTAGACCCACCGGTCGCCGCCTTCCCACAGGACCTCTCTGTCCTGCAGGTAGGCCCCCAACAGTCTACGGAGATAGGGAGGCACTCTATGGAACCGGAGCGCCTCAACCAATGTCTCGAACGGTAGATTGTTGAAGGCATTGGCGACGTCAAGCGAAACCGCTAGGACGACGTCTCCCCGCAAACAGCCTCCTGGGTCAGGTCTCTCAGAGCTCCCAGGGCATCGATCGTTGAACGACCCGCCCTGAAGCCGAACTGAGCCTCTGAGAAATCAGAACCCACCTCTTCGAGGTGCCGGAGGAGACGTGCAGAGAGGATTCTCTCGAAAAGTTTGTCCGTCTCGTCCAGCAGCACGATTGGCCTGTATGCGGAAGGGGAGTCGGCAGAACGACCGTCCTTCCGTCCTTCCGTCCTTCCGTCCGTCAACAGACACAACTTGCCCTCCTTCCAGGTCTTTGTGAACTGTCCAGTGCGCAAGCAGAGGTTGAACAGTTCCCGAAGCCTGCCTCCTAAGTATTCCAGAGCGAGGAACAGAACTCACCCCGGAATACCGTCTAGCCCCGGCGCAGTGTTGCGGGCTCGAAGGCGATTCAGTGTGACCTCTAGCTTGGCCTCCGTGATGTCTGGGACAGAACCCACCCCCCTATTAGGAGAAGGGGGGGGGGGGGGCATCACGGAAGGTGAGTGGCGGTGGCTCAAGAAAATCCAGTTGAAGGAACTCCATGACCGAGGCGCACGCGGCGCGGAGTTTGTTCCGCGCGACGCGGTACGGGCGTTCCCATGGGTCCCTATCGAGACCTGCCAGGATCTCGGCGCACAAGTCGGCGCCGGGGCCTAAACCCCACCCTCGGCATGGCCGCATCGCAGACCCGGGAAAGGGCCTCGCGCATGCGACCAGCCATAACCTCGACGTTGGTCTCCTCGCTGGGCGGATCGGGAAATGCCCAGCCTTGGACAATGACTGCTTCCTTAGCCATTTCCCGATCCAGGCGTTTGAACGCCCAGCGAGGAAAGCGACTTCCCCCCTCCCGCGGTGGCCTGGCCAGGAACGGTCGAGCGGTGGAGAGCTCAAATCTGACATATAGGTGGTCCGACAGAGTCTCCACTTCCGTTTCCACTCTCCAGTCGACGACCGTGAGAGCGACACCTGGGGTGGCGAACGAAACGTCCACCACTGAACTCCCTTGCTGCCGCACGCAGGTCGGTTCGGCCCTCTATTGAGGAGGGACAGACCGGAGAGAAGCTACCAGACCTCGACAGCCCTGCCCTAGCGTCCGTGGCGCGGTTCCCCCAGGCGTTCAGGTCGCCGAGGATGATGACTTTCCCCGACGCCTGTCTGCAAACCGCCGCTCTGACGGAGTCGAGAAAAATCTCGAACTCCGACAGGCTGCGGTTGGGGGAGAAGTAAGTGCCGAAGACAACATACTCCCCCCACCGTGCCACTACCAAACCCGGGCCAGTCTCCATAGTTGAGAGAGGGGGACCGGGACTAGATCCCGCTACCACGGCCACGGAACCGCTGGTATCCCCCCCCCCCCCCCCAGTTGAGATTAGAGGGGACATAATAGGGCTCACAGGCCACCGCTACACTGATATCCCACTCCACCATTGCTTGGATGAACAGATCCTGTACCCTGGCGGAGTGATTCAAATTCGCTTGTAGGAAGCCATGTCGTCGTCTGTTCATGACGACATGGCTTCAACTGGGGCTTGCAGGCGCGCTCCTCTTGGGATAGCTGGGGTGAAACCAACTGTCTTACCTTTCTTTCGGGGAGCCTTGCAGGAACGGCTCCCCAACTTGTGCCCTGCCGGAAGTCCGAGGTCGACACAAACGGTGCAGCGAAGGACTTCGGTGCAATTGTAGCAAGAATGGCCCACAGCTCCACACCGGAAACAAACCTCGCTACGATCGACCTCGCATGAGCAGACCGCGCGCGTGTGACCAGGCTCTTGGCACCGGAAACACCGCATGGGCCTCTCCTCTAGGAGCTCGACCCCAGCCGAGCTCCAGCCCAAAAGCAGGCAACCCCTCGCCAATAGAGCCTTTGCCACGTCAACGGGGCACCGGGCAGTAGCAGCGCCCATAGCCCCATAGCCCCAGAAAATTCCCCCCAACTAGGACAGATTCGCTGGAGCAATTAGCGACGCGGCAGATTGCGCCCATTACTTTTTCGCTTGTGGCAGAGTCGTCCAACCCTTTTACTCTTACCGCCACTCGCTTAACGGGCCGGACGACGTCTGCCACCAAATCCAACACCACGCGAAGGGTGGAGACGAGATTATCCGCCTTTTCAGGGGCTGCTTTAGGTACTTTACTCTAAAAGTCTGGCCCCGTGGCACAGTCGAGCGGTCGTTACCCCCCCCCCCCCCCGGAATACGTAATGAAGACGGAAGCTGAAGCTTCCGTGAGGGATTCCCACCCTGCAGAGCAACTACCGGAACCCTCCCAGGGTAGATTCGCTTTCATGATTAGTTGGGTGGACGCCCTAGTCCTTACACTACCCCTCGGCAGGCACCAGACCTCAGAGTTGATAAAAAGAAAAGGAAATAAAAGAAGAATAGAAAAGGGAACAGAGTGGAGACAAAGAAGGAACTTAACAACACCAAACAAAGGAGAAAACGAAGAAATAACAAAACGACGAAACAAAAACCCCCCCTACTGTCGGCTATATACCGGGCATAAACCCCGACTCCCACCGCGCTGAGCATTAACAGATGGCTAACCCGACCCCGAAAGACCGGATTAACTATCCCCCAGGGAGCACCGGCCCCTACCGCTTCCAATCCCGCCGGACGAATCCGAGCAACATTGATAGCGGACGAGCACACGAGGAGGTTCCCAGCGATGGCCCCCCAGCACGTTCAAGTCCTCGCGTAACAAATGATAACTGAGTATTTTTTCCCACAGGAACCTAATTCTTCCGATACAAAATGTAGCCTACGTTATAATCTAGGTAAACCCAATCATGTGTAGAGTTCCATACAAATCCATCCAATTCTTTTTGCGTGATTGATACAGAAATATCCAAATATAAAAAACTTTCATTTTTTATTTCAATTTTTTAAAATAATATAATTCAAAATTCTGAATAAAATAGGTACGTTTATGAATTACTTTATACGTATTTTATTAATCATTTATTCAAAGTTTTGAACAATTGCTTGAAAGTTAATGTTAAGAAAACTTCTGCTTGCTGTAAACTACAAGAAAATAAAAGTTAGTTACTGCAATTAATTACTGAATTTATTCCAAAAAACAATGAAATTTCTTTAGTGAACTTTTTTATTAATTAATCTTTTCTTATTTTATTAATTACTAGCAGGTTACCCGTGCTTCGCGACGGGAATAAAAAATAAAAAAACCTAATTTCGTGAGTATTGAACCCATACCCTTCACACATACATGCTCTATCCTCCAACCCATCATGACTCGCTATCAGTGCGAGAAAGCCATGAGTTTCATAAATACAAAGTTTCATTCCTATCGGGTTATAGGTACACTCTTGTTTCTCACATCGCAGCGTGTTGAGAATAAACATAGTGACTGGCCAAATAATTTTAATTTCTACTGCAATGCAATGGGAGAAGAGGGAGCGGGGCGTAAATTTTGCAGTTTTTAGCTGTAACTTTGGAGCGGTTTGGACCTTTGCAAAATCCTTTCTTATTGCACCTATTCAATATGTCAGGAGTCTTGTGTCCAAATTTCAGCTTTCTAGGTATTACTCTTTGGGCTGTAGAGCGATGAATGAGTCAGTGAGTGAGTGTCTTTGTGCTTTATATATTAAGATATTAATGTAATATTAATATAATTAATAATGAAGGATTTTTTTAGTGATCAAACATTTTATTTGAATTTCCACACCACCTAGGAGATATCAAACAGGCGCGTTATATTTTTTGCAGTTTTTTAGCTATTACTTTGGAACGGTTTGGACCTTTGCAAAATCCTTTCTTATTGCACCTATTCAATATGTCAGGAGTCTTGTGTCCAAATTTCAGCTTCCTAGGCATTACGGTTTGGGCTGTAGAGCGATGAATGAGTCAGTGAGTGAGTGTCTTTGTGTTTTATATATTAAGATATTAATGTAATATTAATATAATTAATAATGAAGGATTGTTTTTATAATACCGTAATTTTTTTATTAAATTAAATATATTTTTTAATTTGCTATTTTGCAAACGCTATTTCTATTAATTTTTATATTATAATAACCTCATTTATTAAAAATATTTAACAAAAAATTTATTATTATTAAAAATTATAAAAATATTTAATAAAGAAATAAATGATTTAACATTATTTTCAAACTTTAGGTTTTTACTCAAATAAATCTAAACTACAGTAAAATGTTTATGATGTATTAAAACAAGACTACAAAGTCCAGTCACGAAGTCTATACTCGTAGTTTATATCTGTTGTCTATGATACTTCAGTTCTATTGTCAGTCCTATTTACAGTACAGGATTTCTTAAACTGAAAACTACAAACAATATGATTAATATATTTAATAATAATTCACATTCTTATGTGGGTATTTCATTAAAAAGTAGTAATCGGCTATGTATAACAATATTTATTTGGGGTAACTTATTCTAGAAACAAAAGTAAATAGAAAGGCATTGGATAACTGCAACTATGTAATTTATGATTTATCATCTGGTAGTGTTGATATTAATATTATTTTAATCACCGCTGGTTATTCCCTAAAGGTCATATTAGTATCAAAATGTTTCAGACATTCTCATAGTTCCTGAATTTTAATTGATATCTGTTACATAGTTATTTATAATTCTGATGCATTCCTTTTAAAATTACTCCTTATGTATTAAAGTATTTAAGAGTTTCACAAAAGTAATATTAATATCAATTGTATACTATCCGATGTGGTTTAGAAATATTTATAATATTAAATACAGAAATAATGAATACTTTCCATGTACTGAGACTAAAGATCTGAAATGTTGATGATTTTAAGAAAATGAAATAAATTATTAATGTTGTGTGTATTAATACCTGGTTATTTATCATTAAATAAATCATCAAATTTATTAATTTATATCCATATTTCATTTGTTTCTTCAAGCGTAATGAATTCTTGTTCGCTACATTTATGATGATCAAACATTTTTTATGAATTAATTAAACTTAACATTTTGTAACAATTTTTTTTTAATAGGTAAATAAATATTTATTAAATAATTTAATATCATTTTTGTAAATGTCAGATTATATTGGTACTTAATATTTTATTTGTAAAGGTTTCAATGTATTATTATTTCTTATGTATAAAGTAATTGTTTTTTGGATTAATTATATATTTTTTTGCCTTCTCAAACAATCATATGGATTTTTTTATTACATTTACAAAAAACATAAGTAATATGGTGAGGTTATTATAAGATTGAAATAATTAGGAATAGCGTTTGCAAAATAAAGTTCTTCAAAAATATATGGGAATGGGAAATGGGTCTGAACAGTTGCGTTGCGTTGGCGAACCGGATTGGCGTTGAGTTGGTGCTTATTGTATCGGGTGTCTAGTCGAGGAGGGTAGCGGGATCCGAAGCGACGGCTTTCCGCTGGCCGCCCGCAGATAGTTGGGGGCCCAATTAATGGGCCAGCCACCCACGAAAGGCTGCCCCGCCAGCTGCGTAAAATCCCAGGGTGGTTCCATCGTGCTGGTTGGCGACCAGATGAGGAGGCCCGATGGCGATCCCTGGGGGGGTTCGGGCGTCCCTGCAGTCTCCAGACTAGCCTCCCAGTGGCATGACATCACCAATTTCGGCGCCGGGTTTGATACGTACCGCCTCGTTCAACTGCCATTTCTCATCCTATTCAGTCTTTTATTTTATTTTTTATTATGAAAAAGTCCAATAAAAAGAAGAAGTTTTTACAGCGGTTGCACTCCTCCTCATTTAAGTGCACCTCACTAACATCAGGGGCTTGCACTCTAATCTCTTATCTGTCCACCACCACCTGAAGACAGAGCAACCGCACTTGCTCTTTTTGAGGGAGACACAGATACAATGTCCTCTAAGCGCGGCGTACCTGGATCATCCCAGTTATTCGTTAGAGTACAACTTTCGCTCACGTGCCGGGGTCTGTGTATACGCACGGAACGACCTCTGTATCCTGCGTCTCCGTCACCTTGAAGACCCTACTTTTTCTTCGTTATGGATTTTCGTAGACACAGGAAACGAAAAAATCCTGTATTGCTGTGTCTACCGTTCGCACAGCGGTCATCAGGAGACAACTAAATTATTTGAGTATCTCGGTGAGGCTGCTGATATGGCTCTGCATCAGTACCCTTCAGTGCAGCTCGTCTTTCTGGGGGACTTTAATGCCTGTCATCAGGACTGGCTGTTCCCGTACCAGAAGACCGACCATGCTGGAAGAGAAGCGCGGAATTTTGCGTTGTCTTTCGACCTCTTTCAGCTGGTGAGGCAAGCGACAAGGGTACCAGATGTAGTTGACCATACAGCCAATTGCCTGGACCTTTTGCTGACAACTGATCCGGACAGGTATCGTGTTGAGGTGACCTCCCCCTTGGGAACCTCCGACCACTGTTTGGTGAAATCTGTATTTACATATTCCCCACCAGCTTTGGAACCACCTGGTTTTAGGCGAGTATGGAAATACAAGTCAGCAGATTGGGATGAGATGCGGCACTTCTTTGCGTCTCATTCTTGGTGGCAGGTCTGCTTCTCTTCTTTGGATCCGTCGAGTTGCGCGGATGCTATAACCGATGTGGTACATCAGGCAATGGAGTACTTCATTCCTTTTGCTGACATACCCATCGGTGGCAAAGCTCGCCCATGGTTTAATGTGGCCATGCTGAATACCGAAAACATTCGGCATACCTAATTTGGGCTGATGCTCGAAGCCGCAAAGCTCCGGATGTAAGTTTAAAGAAGAGAGCCTTTAACCAAGCTGCCAAGTCCTATAAAAAGGCATTACGAAAGGCTCGTCGCGATCGTATCGCTAAGAATGGCGAAAAGCTCTCTGTCAGACCTACTGGCAGTCGAGCTTTCTGGTCTCTTGCCAAAGTGATCGAGTCGAACTTCTGCCAACCCTCACTGCCTGCTCTGCTGAAGCCGGATGGATCTCTGGCCTATACAGCGACACAGAAAGCTAATGTATTTGCTTCTCTATTCGCTGATAATTCACATCTAGACACTGGCAATGCTTCTCCAGCACATTTTCCTCACTGCGGTATTTCAATGCCTGAAATCCGCATCACTAACAAAGAGGTATTGAGAGCATTGTGTCGTCTTGATGTGAATAAAGCCAGTGGTCCTGATGGTATACCAGCCATTCTGCTCAAGACATGTGCAGCTGAGTTGTCTCCTGTATTGACACGTCTGTATCGTCTCTCTTTCAAATCTGGAATAGTGCCAAAACCTTGGAAGCTTGCTAACGTGCAACCAGTGCCCAAAAAAGGCAGTCGTGCCGATCCTGCCAACTATAGACCCATTTCAATCACCTCCATACTCTGCAAGATTATGGAGCGTGTATTGAACTCGCGTCTTTTAGAGTACCTTGAAGGTAACGATCTCCTCAGTGATCGACAGTACGGGTTTCGCCGAAATAGGTCCACTGGGGACCTTCTAGTGTACGCTACGCACATTTTAGGCGAGGTCATCGAGAAGAACGGAGAAGCGGTCGCCGTCTCTCTTGACGTCTCGAAGACATTTGACAGGGTCTGGCATGTGAGCCTTATAAGCAACCTTTCAACATAGGGCATATCTCCTGGTCTGATCGGCTGGGAAACGAACTTTCTGAACCAAAGATCTCTCCGAGTAGTTGTCGACGGGTGTTCCTCGGAACCCTTGACAATAAATGCCGGAGTGCCTCAGGGGTCCGTTCTTTCTGCAACTCTCTTTCTGCTGCACATTAACGATCTGCTGAAGCCCGGTATCTATGGGTATGCAGATGAAAGCACAATTGTAGAAAATTACCTGCCGAGTAGTCGGACTAGTAGAGATCAAGTACAGTCTGAAAGAGAAGCCATGGTGCAACGTTTGAATGACAAACTTCAGGCAGTCTCCGCATGGGGCAAAGCCAATCTTGCCAAATTCAACGCCACCAAAACGTAGACGTGTCTGTTCACCGCCAAAAGGAGCCCTTTCACATTGGCTCCAACTTTCCAGAGCTCGGCTTCAGTTGTTAGGCTTAGAGATTTCCTCGAACCTCAACTTTGGTAGGTGTATTGAGTCCAGAGCAAGAGCAGCTGCAGGCAAGCTTGCCGTTCTTGCGAAGGTCCGTCAGTACTTTACACCGGGAGAGCTACTTGTATTATACAAAGCACAGATCCGGTCGTGTGTGGAGTTCTGTGGGCATATATTCCCTGGTGCCGCTAAGTCTCATCTTGCGGTTCTGGACTCAATTGAGAGGCGAGCAAAGAGGCCTATAGGCGACCCTGAATTGGTTGAAGCCAACCTCCACAGCCGAACACAGGCGTAGAATTGCTAGCCTCTCAGTATTCTATAGGATACATTTTGGTGAGTGTGTGCAGGAATTACATGATTTAATTCCTCCATCCCCCTTCCATCACAGGACGTTCCGACGCACGGCAGATATCCATCCTTACGTTGTGGACATTCCTCCTGTCCGAACAAAGCGCTTTGCTTCGTCTTTTTTAGTTCGTACAGCGAAGGACTTTAACAGCTTGCCTGAGTTGGTATTTCCGTCACAATACGATGTGGGTGTCTTCAAGAAAAGTGTGAATAGGTTACTGGGTTAATGCGCCTTACCATCTATGACTACATTTACACTTTCCATCAGGTGGAATGTAGTCAAGCACTAACCCAGAGGGTATAAAAAATAAATAAATAAATAAATAAAATATAAATTAAATATAATTTATATTGAATTTAATATTTTACAACCATAGCTTTATAATTAATTACATGTGAATAATAGTAATAACCCTTTTATGAAACTACTCTGTTATTAGTTAATTAAAAAGAAACACAATAAACAGATACTAATTAATACAAAGGCTGAGTTAGTAATTATTAATAAAGTTGGATATTAATTGAAAATATATCTGTTTTATATTTAATTTATGATTATCATGTTTTATTATATTTCGTTCAATGATGTTGTCAGTGAGTTATGCTATATGACTATTTCACTATGTCGTATATATCTGGTCTTAGAGGACTTCCGACTTCGATTACTGTAAAATATTTGTATAAACCAACCACTTATTATGAATAATACAACATAACGAAACAACAATTACAAAAAAAACTAATAAATTTTAATAAGATTACATTTTCTACTTTCGTAATAACATTCTTATCAACTAAATGGTAGTTGATGTAGATGACTTGGCAGGTCATAGACTTTCTGACCGTGTCAAGTTAACTTTACTTCACCTCAATCGTATGCAAAGTACGACTCAACCCGAGACGACGATCTAATAATTTAATTTAATGAATGACTAAATTTAACCCAATTTCCTTATTACAGAAAATAAAGAACAAAGATTATCTTAAAGTGAATGTAAATTTTATACATATCCAATTTTCAATCAGCACCATGTATTGACGGGTTTTACATTTATAGTATAAGTTGTATCATATTCTAATTATTTTCAACATTATAATATAATTAATAGTCACAAAAAATGCAATTAAAATTAAATATTAAAATATGGTATTATATTAACAAATTGTATTAATAGGCTCACTAATGAGACAAAAGAAAATGCTAATGTAACTAATATTGTTCGACTTTTATTAAATTAACAAAAATGGAGGTACTCTCTATTTCTTTTGATTCCGATCTTACTCAGATAACGTAATATTTAATTATATAACATGGAACTCATGAAACCTCTACTTCAAGAAATTGATAACATATTTAGGGAACCTACTTAAAAGAACCCGTTAATTTGGTAAAGTATTAATAAATAAAGGCGGTAACTATTTCGAAGAACATTAAAGCAACTTACAAATAAGGAACTAATAGCATCACAAGGTCGCTCGACGCCGCGTCGTATGCCGCTGACATGCAGACGACAATTTATGATGTCTAGTGTCCAGTGACTACCGTGCTCCAGTTTAAATACAAATAACACCTAACCATAGTAATTACTCAAGTCTGTATAATGCGTCGTCGCTAATCACCAATCACGACAATTCCAAGCGCGTTCTAAATTCCTCTCTGTTTAAAATTCTGACTACCGTCGGACTTGACTATAAAATAGGCTTCATGGTCATTAGATGGACAGTCTTGGTCTTGGATCGGACATGGAACTGTTTGTTAAAAAATATAACATTAGCTTATTGTACATTATACTGGTTGTCAAAGAGTAACAATAATATATATAAATTTTCATATTAATGAAAATTGTAAATAGCAATGGAGAAAGCATTCCATCTTGAGGTACTCTTACACGAATCTTGCACCACGACAAAAATGTATCATCGAAACGATTACGTTGCCGACGTCCTCAAGATATTTTCAAGATTAAGATCTCAAATTCAATATTCATGAACAATTACCAGTAATTTTAAATATTATGGAACTAACAATATTAAAAAATACTATTATTTCCTTTCTCCTTTAAAAGTCGTCAGTTACTTAGTATTCTACTTTATTACAAAGAGCTGCTTAATTGCTCAGTCCGGTGACACTAAATGAAATTATATTCCTAATATTTTAAAAGGCAAAAGATTGTTTTGCGTCTTCCTGATTTTTATATTACAACTTACAGAGATACTCAGGAGCTACGTATTGATTATTACTAAAGTATACATAAGTTGAAATAATCTACAATCGATATAATTTAAGATGATGTCTTCCATCCAAATAAGGTATAAACATAAATAATTTGAGAACATTTTTGTAAAAGTAAGTATTATTATTAGGATTATTATTACAATTTAAAAAATGTACTTTCCTTTCTTTTACTTAAGATAATATGTGAATATGTTAATAAATGAGTGAAAATGTATTCACTTTAATACACTACATACCTACAGTACAATACGGTATTTACTTTAAAAAATAATTTAATCGAAAATGATAAAAACGAATAAGATTTAAATTAAATTGACGAAAAACTTTTTAAAAGGTGTTTCACCTTTTAAAAATACTTTTAATACTTTGAAGTAACAGATATTAATATATTTTGACTTTTTTTTTTAAATTAAATTATGTACAAATAAAGAGACATCTTTCAGTGCTTAAAAGTAGTCTAATAGCCTATTAACATTTAAATATTTGTTTCAAAATATATTTTTGGTATTATTACTTACAGTGTTTTTAGCAAAAATATCACATATAAGTAACTATCATTTTAGTCGGCTGTACTCACTTTAAATAAATCTGAACTTGCCTGATTAGTTTCGAAACCACTGGGGTCTAAAGTCATGAGCTCATACCACGTTGGAATCGCGAATTGAATAATTATTATATTATCACAAGTACAGCTGAGTAAATATATAAATAAATTCCTCCTTTACTCTTTTTCCCCCTCTTACGATCATATCATTATTATTGGTGATCTAAACACGTGTCTTATCAAAAACTCTTACAGGTCTAATAGACTAAAATCATTACTTGCTTCTTATAACATTTCTATTCTCCCCCTTTCGGAAACACATATTTCACCTAATTCTGATCCTTCTCTCCTTCACCTAATCATGGTTTTAAATTCCAACGATGTACTATCACATGGCCAATTAACAGCGCCTTTTTCCTATCACGATCTCTTATTTCTTCGTTACAATCTATCTCCTCCTAAACGCAAGAGTAAGGTAATTTTGCGATGCAACCTTAAAGCAATTACTTTGGAGCTTCTACGTTACGATGCCAAATTAATTGATTGGTCCAGCTTGTACTTAGCTTCAGAATTGGATACCAAAGTGGACATTTTTAACACAATAATTACTAAACTGTATGATACCCACGACCTCTTTAAGAAAATTAAAGTAAAACATTATCCAGCACCATGGCTTACTGCAGACATAAAAAAAAATTAATAAACGTAATATTGCTAAGATTCGTTTTAAGAAAAACCTTCGGATGACCTTTTGGCCAAGTATAAAAAATTGCGAAATCGCTGCAATAGGATGTGTAGAGACGCCAAACGTCGCTATATTTACTCCTCTGTTAATAATTCTACGCCTCCACAATTATGGAGGCTCTTCCAGTCACTAAGTGTGGGTAAAACTTTGACCCCTTGTAATAATATATTAAACTTGAATTCTTTTAATCAGCATTTCTCATCTTCTCCACTTAAACTTTCCGATTCTTTGAAAACCTCGGTCTTAAACAAATTAAATACGACCGCCCCACCTATTTGTGACAGTTTCACTTTTAAATTAATCACGGAGTCATTAACATCAGAGTGTGATGTTAATGACGTGTGATTTTAAATATTAGTTCTAAAGCTATAGGTAATGATAACATTAGTCGTGACATGCTAGTTCCTATTCTTGACATCCTCTTGACCGTTATAACACATATCCTTAATTTCTCTTTAACAGCCAATTCCTTTCCATCTGCCTGGAAATCGGCACATGTCATGCCCCTATCCTTACTTACTTATCTTCACGCCATATCCCTTGCGGTGTAGCCAGAGACGACGGAGCGGCAAACGCTACGCTGCCCCTACCCAAAATCAGCAATCCTAGTTCTCGCTCACAGTTTCGTCCTATATCCATCCTTCCTTTCCTATCTAAAGTCCTTGAAAACACTATTTTTAAACAATTGTCTCATTTCCTGAACCATAACAAACTCCTTAGTCTTTTTCAATCAGGTTTCCGCTCTTGTCACAGTAAACCAACAGCTTTGCTGAAAGTTACCGAAGACATCAGGTATGCTATGGATAACCTTAGACTCACGATACTTGTCCTTCTGGATTTCAGCAATGCTTTCAATTACATAGACTATGATATATTGCTTGGTGTTCTTCGCAGCCTTAACATATCTCCACCTGTGATTAACTGGTTTCATTCATACCTGTACGGCCGTCGATAGACTACATGCACTGATGACTTATCCTGGGCTGGGCTGTTCTGTCTGCCGCCGTCCCTCAGGGCGGCGTTTTATCTTCTTTACTTTTTTCCATTTTTATTAATGAAATCGCTAAAATAATATCTTCTCACTACCATCTCTATGCAGACGACTTACAAATCTACAGACATTGCTCACTGAATGATCTTGATGCTACCATTAGAGCCGTAAATAATGATCTCATCTGAACAAAGGAATGGACTGAGTCTTTTGGCCTCACTGTCAATCCTAAAAAATCTCAGGCCATTTTTATAGGTAGCAAATATCTTCATAATAAGGTGCAACTTAATCAGATTCCTTATATAATGTGCTGTGATACCGTGATTCCTTTTTCTGACATAGTAAACAATCTGGGATTGGTGATAGATAAACACCTAAATTAGACAGCACAAGTAAATGAAACGAGTTGAAGAATGCATTCGTCATTTCACTCTCTCAAGCGTCTGCAAATTTCTTACCTTTAAAAACTAAAATCTTGCTATCTCACTCCCTTTTGTTACCCCTTCTCGACTATGCTGACGTTTGCCAATTAGATGCTAACGAGGAGCTACTTAATAAATTAGATCGCCTTCAAAACTTGTGCATTCGTTTTATCTTCGGATTGCGCAAGTTTGACCACGTTTCAAATTTTCGACGTCAACTTAAGTGGCTCCCTATTCGCCTTCGCCGGAATATGCATATTTTAACCACGCTGTATAATGTTTTAAGAAATTCATCTTCCTTTTATTTATATGGACTCTTCCACCTGTCCACACCGAGTAGCCGTCCCAAACGCTCTTGTATTTCTGTTAAATCTTTTAATGTTCCTCCTTACAATTCAACATTTTTCTCCAAATCTTTCTCCATTCAAGCAGCGCGGTTATGGAATACCCTTCTCTGCCATATTATAAGTAGCCCAAGTGTTGTATCGTTTAAACGTAGATTAAAGTTCCACTATCTCTCCCAGTTATAAATATATATATTATATATGCATTTGTAATATTATATACTTATATATTCATATATTATGTATTTGTATATATTTTCGATTTATTATTTTGATAAGTATTTGAATTTATTTATATATTGGTATAATTTAGTTTATTATATAAGTAGTATTTAGTTGGTTATTTACAATTAAGAATATGTATAGTGTGTACCTATTTCTGCCCTTTTAATTCAACTTTATCACTCTCATGGGTAGCTGGTAGAGATCTCTCTTTAGAGTGAGCTCATGAGCTCATCCAATGTTTTTCATGTTTCTGAATATATTGATATTACGAAATCTGGTACATGAATAAATAAATAAATAAATATATATAATAAAAATCATAGATCAGGAGTTTCAATACAGAAAATCTTAAACTTCCCCCAGTGATCTGCGTTCATCCAACCTATAATACATTATCAAATATTTCGTATTTTGTACAGTAAGAAAGGAGGTGCTTGAAGGCTTCTAGATCTCAGACTTAGCGGATAATAAAGTTAACTACTACAGTCCGATCTTCTATTAGTAGGTATCACACCGGCCGAGAAAACCCTTTTGCATTTACAAGATACACTATAGTATACAAGCTTCATAATAAGGAGGTAATCCCTAAATCATTATATATTTTATAGTCAAATAATTTGCGATTAATGATTCAGGTAAACGTCAAAGCATTTTACCTCAATCATTCATCGCAATTTATTCTATTAATCCTGTATAATAACAAATCTGTCTGAGTTAAACCTTTAAATTAAACCACATGGTATTTTTTTCCACAATATCCAATTTGAATAAAAAGTTGAGTTACTTCGTACGTTGTTGGATAATAATTTATAGAAAGGGTCTTGGCGTTTTGGGGCACTTTTCGGCCTAGTTCTTAGCGTCAAGTCACCATCATCGGACATGCATAAAAAGATGCGTTTTTTAAAGAGGATCCCAACGATACCAGCATGTCGAGGAAAAAAAACAGTCCGTGACAGTTTAACTTACAAAAAACCGCGTAAAGAGCAGCCAATTCATCGTACTTCGCACCCTTCATAACTACAGGGTAGTTCTTCCTCTTTGGGTGCTTAACCATATCAGATATCATGTGCACATATTTTATTTCGTCTTTCTTTTCCACATCTTCACCAGATGTAACACAGCAAAGGTCAAAGAGAGGCACCAAGCTTAAGAGCCAGCGTAATATTTCGTCGTTTATTCACATTCCGGAAACATCACACCTGCTACAATATATATATTCTTATATTCTCCGTATTCAAGAATCTAATTCGCTCTCTCCCGAATTTGATCCGCTTCCGGATGGCAGGAAGAGGTCAGTTAGCTCCACTGCCGGGCGAAGAATCTGCGGTAAATACCGCGCGTGGGAGAGGTAATACACTGCAGCAGCTACATGTGAACAGCACCCGACTGTGCGGTTGCCGTTCGGGCACTCACACCAGTACCTTAAGATCCCTTCAACTTGATCCACGTTCGAGGCATACTCCATGTAGACTCGATATAATTTTGCGTTCCTGTGCCGAGATCTGATTTCAACTTGTACGATGTTATGTGCTTGTTTTACAAAGCTCATGGCTACGTTGTTATCGGCGTCCATCACCTCTGCTAAATAAGATCTTGCGAGGTTGATCTGATGTGGCCCTGATGTCAGCAAGAGCAACTGGTCTCGAGTCAACTTCGGGAAATCGCTCAAGGCTGCAGCAGAAACTGGTTCCAAAAGCGTCTTCCTGCGATTCCAACGCTCACGTTCCACTTGCTCGCCGAGGGTGTTCGGTACTCTTCGTCTTTGCATCATGCGTTCGACGATCTCTAGAGCCATGTCACCATCACTCCGGAACCGATCGCTGTATTTGTTTTCCAAATAAGCGACGACGCGGCAAAGCGAGCTGACTTTGGGAAGGTTCCTGTTGTCCAAAGTGTGGTGCAGCATTTTGAACCTTTGAGCAATGCGACCATGAACTGATTCAACAACCCAACGGAGTTTGGTTACGAGACGTGATGAGTTAGCCTCATCCCAGGGAAGCTGCTTCCGGTTGCCTTTCAATGCCGGCATGACTACGTTATAGCCCAGGCCTTCCATTCGATTAATTGCATCCCGGAATCCACGATCGACAATGAGAATATCTCCGGGCTCCAATAGGTTCAGAAGATTCACATCTCGCAACACCTTTTCGACGATCATGGCATCGTTCCACGATCCAGGAAAAGGCCCCGCAAAGTCAACGATGAAGCCATTTGTTGTGCAAATCGTGAACGGTTTGCACAATGGAGTTTTTTTTTGCCCGGAGTACGAACGTCTCTGATAAGCGTTGTTAGTGCTCTTTTGATGTCGGATGTACGTACCATCCAGGATGAGCGCAAGTTGATTTTCACCAAGGTTCAGGATTCGTTTTGCTGTTGCTGTAGTGTTGAGCAGGAGAAGCTGACGCGTCAGAGATGCAGGTCCTAAGAGACATGGAACGCTTTCGAAAGCTTCCAGGACAGTCGAAAAGCGACGTGATACGAATCGACCGTTCGGTAAACCGAGAATGTTTGCGATGATATCGTTGGATAAACCTGTCCTGAGTTTAAACAGGAAGAGGAACAACGCTTGACGGGCAAGCTGGGATCCAACACCTCCTATGGAAGGTAGGGTTTGAAGAATATCTAGGAAGCGGTCTTGTGAGAACCCGGTCAGATTTTTGAACTGGCTCTCAGAAAGTTCAAGGCGCTTTACTTTCTCGAGTAGCGACTCATTGGATGAGCCTCGGCAAAGCCGTTTGAAATCATCCAGTGGAATCGACGAATACTCCGAAATAACCGGCAGGCTACTGAGGTCTTCAGTGTTCTCAATTTTATGATTGAAACACGTCCGACTTCCTTCAGGTATGTAAATATTCACCTCGTTGAACGCTCTACATCGCTCAGCGAAATTCACAACGTGAAGGCCTCTTGTAAGTGGACACACGAGACAATGGCTATGGGTGGATGATGTCCTTGCCATTCTCACTTCTGCTCGGGCTTGGTCATCTGGTTGCAGTGGTTCGTCGAAGTGGACCTCTGAGTCACTACTTGATTCACAAGGTGTCGATACTTCAGCTGAAGAAGACACGTCCGGCAAGAGACCTTCTCTCGATGAGCCTGGGTCAGTCGCTTGCCTTTCAGGCGCATATATCCCATCAGACTTCAATGGTCGACACGAACCGCAAACAAAATCTCCAAGGGACACTGTAGTTCCATAGTAGGCGCTGTAACGGTGTGCGTCTTCCATTGTGCATATCTTCTTTTGTCTACCACGGACATATATCGACCACTTACCACAAGCTGCACATTTATGGTTTGTCATGGTTGAACGAAAGAGGTTTACGTAAATGTGAAATGAGCTAGGTTCGCAGTAAGTCTTCGAAACAGGGCTTGCGCACTGAAAGCGGATATTTCGTAGTGATCATTACCTCGAGTGTGAACATCTGTGCATACACAACAAAACTATAACAGAATGTATTGACAATGAAACATTCGGAATCTATAGAGGCCGGAACCGGAAATCGAAGAGAAATCTTGAAGGAGCTTACTGAGCTCTTCCTACCACCCTCGAACGAACCAAAATCGGAAAAGAGTGAATCCGATTCTTGAACCCGAAGAATATTCACATTTACCAGGTCCTCAACTATGAAACCGAATTCTTTTTAAATGCACTTTTAAAAAATTGCCGGCCGCGAATGGCGCTGAGAGACAGCGTATGTTATTGCTCTGGGATACGACCGTGAATTCGAACACAAAAAGCCGCCACCTTTCCCTGTGGTGCCCCGGGATCTGCAGTGAAAAATGTCCGAGTGTATCCCAAATATTGAGTTCTTAAACTTGGCACCTCTTCTTTACCTTTGTTGTGTTACATCTGGTGAAGATGCGGAGACGAATTTAAATATGTGCACACGATATCTGATATGGTTAAACAACCTAACTCTAAGAAGAAAACTACCCTGTAGTTATGACGGGTGCTAAACACCATGAGTTGACTACTATTTACGCAGTTATTTGTGAAAAAAACTGTCACGGACTGTTTTTTCTCCTGATATGTTGCTACCATTGGAATCCCCTTTGAAAAACGCATATTTCCATGTAAGTGCGATGATGGTGATTTGACGCTAAGATGATTTAAACGGGCTTTTTCTTTTGTATTTTTTAAAATTGCTTTATCTATGATTTCGAGATGTTTCGAAGAATCATGGCTATTCGGGGTAGAGTCCAAATGAAAGCTGGTTTAACGAGGATTCCAACAAGGCCACTGCGAGCTCATAAGTCATTGTCATAGCTGAGTTATAGCGATTTAAAAAATCAGTCTTTTTGCTGTCGCTCATGCTGATGATATAGGTCATAAAGACATACATGATGAAAAAAAATCCCAACGCTGGATTCGAGCGTCCTGAAATGATATTTGGTGTTCTGATGAAGTGAGCTACAAGATACTATAGTTTTACCCAAATCCCAGAACTAGGCCGAAACCGCCGAGACCCTTTGCAACACCATCGTAGGGGTAAAAATGTTCAATAGGTAGGAGAGACTAAGTGAATATGTCCCACCGTTCACCGAATTATACTATTTATCACTCAAATGTGTGTCGAATAATATATGATGGAGTCCGTACACTAACAAAACATAAGGTACGTATTAGATTAACACTTATAGAAATTGAATTTAATTACAAGACGTAATTGGTGCATCAGTTTTATGTTACCCATGATTTTATGTGATCCATTTCAATGTCACGTATTAGTATTATTTGGTTAACAATATTTATATTTCTATAAATTTAAACATGTGTTTGGAATTAAAATTATTTTGTAAATAATTATAGTTGTATCTACCTTCAAGAAAAAATAGAAATAGGCATTAAATAGATATGAGATATAACAAAAGCATCATAAAAACTCTTATAAGATCAATAAACTAAATTAGTATTTTATTACGTGACATCAAAACTGAAAAACTGTTGTAGGCATTAGAAATATAGATAACTTCTATTATATTTAGTTAATAAATTTTATTTTTAATACGACGATGAGCCCTCTTACGGAGTGGTGATAAGACACGAACCCCTGAAAAGACTTCAAGATAAAGTGCCAGAAGATAAAAATCTTGATAGTTAAGAAAAAACGAATATGTAGTTATAAAAATGTTTATATGACTAAATCATTTCATTTAGCATTGACTTCTATTTTTAAGTAGTTAAGAAGAAATTGATAATTTCAATAGAATTGTAAAGGTAAAACTAAGGGCAACAAACTAACTTAAGGGCAAAACCTAAATGTAAGTGTTTTTTAATACATATTAATGAGGGTGATGATAATATTTCAATCAAGTACAATTTTAACTTTTATATAATAGTAAATAATTACTAAATAATACATTAAGAATCTTAATACCCTAAAGATTAAGTCATGAATTAAAATTTTGGTTAAGATCCAAAATATATCTACAACGACACAGCACTAATATAATATTAAAATGGTATATTTAATTATATTTTAAGAACAAGTTATAATTATAAAATGAAACAATGAAGTTGTTATTCTGTATTCCAATGTCCCGGAACGAATGTGAAGTCAGTGATTTGGTGTTTCACTAAAATATCAAATGACCCCCAAACTTAAAGAAGTACGCCAGGGTTGGCAACTTTTATTGTTTATGAAAACGATTTATTATTACAAAACGGAATAAAAGTTATTTATAATCAAATAGGATTAGTACTATAAGTACTTTATTGATAATAATACGATATTATAATAAAATACTTACTAATATAAATAGAATGGAACTAAACTTTCCTCAGTTATCTACATTTTCTCGAAATCACAAGTGTTCCTCGAACATATTTATTTCTGTATTTAGCTGTATCGGAATGGTAAAATCGTGATCCATAAGGATATCTTAATCGAGATTTAAAGAATCGTTATTACATAGAATCCTTTTCTCGATTAATATACTGGTATAACAAATACCAAAAATACAACCTGCACTGTAGAATCACAGTTATGATTATATCAATAGATGATGTTGGCATTGCCAAATTATTGCAGGGCATGTTCTTGTGATAATAATACTGAAATCAGTGGTTTGCAGATCATTAATTTTGTTGACAGCTTCAGTGGTTAGTAATCAAGTCAAGGTGCACTAAAATCATAATGAGAATGAGTTTGTAGCTTTTTTACATATAGGAAGAGCTTTATGGTTTCTAGATCTCATACTTACCGTACAATGTAGTTAACCGCTACAGCCTGACCTTCTATTAGAAGATGGTATCACGCTTGCCGAGAAAACCTTTTTGTATTTATAAGATACACTATAATATAAAAGCATTATAATATGGAGGTAATCTGTAAATTATTATATAATTTAATGTTAAACAATTCGCGATGAATGTTTCAGGTTAACGTTAAAGCGATTTACCTCAATCATTCACCGCGATTTATTTTATTAATCCCGTATAATAACAAATTTATCTAAATCTAAATTAAACCACATGGTATTTTTTCCAGAATATACAGTTTAAATAAAGAATTGAGTTACTTCGTACGTTATTGGATAATAACACAGGCACACAAAAAAAAAAAAGTCATGAACCAGAGGGGAGACCCCATTATTCTTAGGTTTTTGGGATCGCTGAAACCGAATATGACAATAAAAACTAATTTTAAATGCCAGTTTTCCCGCTAGCACCCCCTTACTACCTCTTAAGGGGTGAAAATTGAAATTTTTGTATAAAATCAAGATAGATGTCTATTTCTACGTTTTTTGGGATGCTGAAATCGAAAATGATAATTAAAAATAAATTCATGACCACTGTCACCCCCTACCACCCCTTACGGGGGGTGAAAATTTAAATTTTTCTGTAAAGTCAAGATAGATGTGTATTTCTACGTTTTTTGGGATGCTGAAACCGAAAATGATAACTAAAAATAAATTCATGACCACTATCTCCCCCTACCATCCCTTACAGGGGGTGAAAATTTCAATTTTTCTATAAAATCAAGATAGATGTGTATTTCTACGTTTTTTGGGATGCTGGAACCGAAAATGATAACTAAAAATAAATTCATGACCACTATTACCTCCTTACCACCCCTTACAGGGGGTGAAAATTTAAATTTTTCTATAAAATCAAGATAGATGTGTATTTCTACGTTTTTTAGGATGCTGGACCCGAAATCAAAAGTGAATTTGATACCTCTTTTACTCAATACCACCCCCTAACCATCCCTAATGGGGGGTTTCAATTTCGTATAAAATCAAGATGTATAAAGAAATTTTAACGATTTACAGTAAGTGACATGTTTATTAAACTTGTTTGAGGTTACTCTCTCTCTCGCTCTTATATTAGAAATTCAAATGCTTTATCGATCAGAAGTATCTGATATATATTCATGATTTAATTCTACTCTAATCCTGATGGAACCTTGCATCTTGCTCCTCGCTGTAGTCTCCTAAATTGTCAGGAAAATAGTCCCTTCTATTCTGGAGGCATAGAATTAGGTTCAGCATCTTTTAGTCTCCTAAATTTTCAGGAAAATAGTAACAATTCTATTTCGGAGGCATAGAATTAGGTTCAGCATCTTTTAAGCGTTTTACAACACTGCCGGATGGATAACAGTATAAGTAGTATTAAATAGAAAGCAAAAAAAAAAACAAAAAGTGAAAAAACTTGTGAAGAATAGGACAAAAATCATGATTCAGTCTTAAGGGTTGGTGAGGGGTGTTAATGGGTGACAGAGGTCTTAAATTTTATTTTTAGTAATCATTTTCGGTTGCAGCATCCTAAAAAACGTAGAAATACACATCTATCTTAATTTTATAGAAAAATTAAAATTTTCACCCCCTGTAAGGGGTGGTAAGGGGGTAATAGTGGTTATGAATTTATTTTTAGTTATCATTTTCGGTTCCAGCATCTCAAAAAACGTAGAAATATACATCTGTCTTGATTTTATAGAAAAATTGAAATTTTTACCCCCTGTAAGGGATGGTAGGGGGAGATAGTGGTCATGAATTTATTTTTAGTTATCATTTTCGGTTTCAGCATCCCAAAAAACGTAGAAATACACATCTATCTTGACTTTATAGAAAAATTTTAATTTTCACCCCCCGTAAGGGGTGGTAGGGGGTGATAGTGGTCATAAATTTATTTGTAATTATCATTTTCGGTTTCAGCATCCTAAAAAACGTAGAAATACACATCTATCTTGATTTTATACAAAAATTTCAATTTTCACCCCTTAAGAGGTAGTAAGGGGGTGCTAGCGGGAAAACTGGCATTTAAAATTAGTTTTTATTGTCATATTCGGTTTCAGCGATCCCAAAAACCTAAGAATAATGGGGTCTCCTCTCTGGTTCATGACTTTTTTTTTTGTGTGCCTGTGTAATTAATAAAAAATTGCAAAGCAATCGTTTAAAAGGAACAAGTAAAAATGTTCAATAGGTTCTTAATATTAGAGAGACTTCTGTATGTCCCATACCATTGTTCAGCGTAAAATAGCCAGTCTAAATGTAATTTTTTTAACTATTGTAGACACGTGCTGCCATCTATTGAGTAAAGATATTAAATTGCTGCTGTTTCATTTCCTGATTTAATAACTTGTGTGACTGTTTTTATTTTTATGTTATATATAATACTAGTGTTCTGATCGGGTTTAAAAATTTCGCAATAAATGAACATACAGTACATCCATATTATTAAAAACATAGAATATAACGATGTAATAGTAAAATGTCTCAATGGTCATACACATTATATTTAAGTACCGTGAGTATTTAGACAATAAAGACGTAAAAGTAAAACATTAAACAAACTAAACAATTATCAAAGCATTCGAAAACTATAGAATGTCACGAGACACAAGATAAGGTTACTTCTGTAACTATTTCTTATTTAACATAATATCTAGAATTTAATAGATTTAAAAATAAATATATAACTTAAATCAGTGTTGTTACACCGCTGGGTCCGAAACCAAGAACTTTTAAGATATAGTTATCTTACTCTGTCAACTGAACTGTAGTTTCAGTTTCAGTTTTCGTCAAGATGCAAGTTACACAATAAATATAGAACAGGAGTTTATTTATCATGAGCAGGAATCAAATACAAACTTACGATATTTTGAATAACGACCCCTGCCATCAGAATTGAATGTGTTTAAATTGTGATATGTGAATAATTATAGTAAAAATCACTTAAATTACTTAGATATTGGACAAACTTTAAATAAGTCTTATTTTAGGTAACTTTTTATTAATAATCCATATGGTAGCAACCCTCATCTAACTGTAATATATATACATCTTTCCCGTTCATCAAATTAGATTTATCATCCAAATGTGTGTCGAATAATTTATAATCGAGGCCTTCTTAACAAGACATAAGGTTCATATTAGATTAAAACTTATGGAAATTTTATTTAATTACAAGACGTAATTGGTGCATCATTTTTATGTTACCCACGACATGTTCGTTTTACTAAAACATCACGTATTAGTATTATTTGGTTAGTAATATTAATATTATTTTACATATAGTACTATGTGTCTAGGATTTAATTTATTTTGCATAACAAAATAATTACAGTTGTATTTGCTTCTAAGAACAAATAGAAAAAGGCATTAGATAGATATGAGATATAACAAAAGGAACATATATAAGCTTTAGTAAGACCAATAAAATAAATTGATATTTTATTACATGACATCAAAACTGAAAAACTGTTGTAAACATTAGAAATTTACATAACTTCTATTATATTTAGTTAATCAATCCTATTTGAATACGACGATATCTGTGTATGTAAGTCTCTCTTATGGAGTGTTGATAAGACACGAACCCCTGAAACGAGTTCATGATAAAGTGTCAGAAGCCTCTACTATTTTTATAGTTAAAAAAACGAAAATGTAGTTATAAAAAGATTTATATGACTATTAATTAATCATGTTAATCAGAAATTGATAAATTCAATAACATTTTAAGGCTAAAGCTAAAACTAAACTAAACAAACAAGCTTAAGAGCAATATCTAAATGTAGGTGTTTTTAATATATATTAATTAGGAAGATAATAATATTTCATTAAGTACAATTTCAACTTTTTATGTAATAATAAATAAATACTTTAATGGATTAGGAATCTTACAGATTAAGTCATGATTTAAAAGTTAGATTAATCTAACTTCGATATATTTTGGATCTTAAGATCCAAAAAGACATTGCTAAAAGAAATTATTAGTGATAAAATTAATATACTTCTTTGAATAAATTCTAAAATGGTATACTTAATTATACTTTAGGAATAAGTTATAATTATAAAATGAAACAATGAAGTTATTATTCTATATTCCAACATCCCGGAACGATTGCGAAGTCAGTGATTTGGTATTACACTAAAATATCAATTGACTTCCAAACTCAAAGAAGGAAGGAGGAGAGTTTTTATTATTTTCGAAAATGATTTATTTTTACAAAACGGAATGAAAGTTGTTTATCTAACAATAATAACATTAGTGATAATATTACGATATTAAAATAATTACTAATACTAGGTCACGCAAGCGGGGTCGTGAGCTGAGCTAACTTTTGCTCTGTGCACGGCAGGCTATTTACCACGATGTTCTTTAGCTTAGTCCTTACAAACGCTACGAGAGTTAAATGGAAATATAGGATATAAAAATTCGAAAACTTACCATTCTTTTAGTGTGCTTCCAGCTCAATATGAACTGCATTCTGATGAATTTATAGTCAGTTCTGCTATGTATGAGAGTAGTTACAAACTTTCTTAGATTTCAATCCACTCGTAACTCGTGGATCGAGCAGGCGCGCGCTGGTGAGTAACTAATCGAACTAAATTAGTTCTGTTAATTGTTCAAGATCTGTCGATCGAAATTATCCGAAATTTTGCACAGTCATAAAGCAATGTGGCATCAAACACCATGCCGAGTTTCGAAACTGTGGTATGCGTAGTTTCTGAGCTAGCACGTAAATTGTCCTAAACTAAATTAGTAAATTATACTGAATTTAGAATAACGATTAAAAAAAAATAGATATATGCTTAGCGTCTTATGTTCGCAATCGTTGTTGCGAGTTTTGTTAACGTAGCTTGAATAGTTTTTAAGAACAGAGAGTTTTTTGCGATCTGACCAGTAAAGAGCTTCGCTTCGCTCAGTTCAATAAATTGGTTCTATGCCAAACTTTCCTCAGTTATCTACATTTTTTTTGAAGTCACACGACGCTAGCTGAAGTGTTCTTAAAGAAACTTTAGAAATTTTTAACGCCATGTAATTATGGAACAATAAAATAGAAATGTCCTTAACACATTTAACTCTACACTTTTTAATGGAATGGTCAAATCGTGATGCGTAAGGACATCTTAATCGAGATTTAAAGAATGATTATTATATTGTATATAAAGAATTCTTTTCTCGATTAATATGTCATAAACACTACCAAAAATATAAATAAAAATACAACCTACGCTATAAAAACAAACCTATGAATATATCAAAAGATGATGTTGTCAATGCCAAATTATTGCAGGGTAAGTACTTGTGGTAAAAAGGACTGGAAGCAGTAGTTTGTATAATTTGCTGTTAATTAATCTTGTTTATAGTTTTATATAGCTTCATTGTCCAGTAATCAAGCTCTGGTGCTCTAAAGACACTTTACAGGAATAAAACATTAATTACCTTACTTTAAATATTAACAAGTGATAGTTCCAAACTAATTTGCTAAATAAAAGCATGTTCTGTAGTTCAGGATGGAGCCGCGGGGAAAAAGTTTAATAAATAACATAACTGAGAATGAAGATAATAGTGCACAACCTTGATCGTTATTTACTTTATGAGCGAAATATTAGACACTAAAATATTAATGAGAACGAGTTTATAGCTTTTTTACATATCCAGTTGATTCTGGATTCCCAAAAGTCAAAAACCCTTGGGGGTAGGAAGAAGAAAAAAAAAGAAATTTATACTCATTCTTTCATGGTTCAAGCAGTGAGGTTATGGAACTCAATTCCTTTCAATATACGGAATTCTAAGTCTGTAATAATCTTTAAAAAACGAGTCATCGAACACTACCTTTCCATATAAATGTAAATATAATCAACGTATTTGTAAGTGTTTATTTATCTAAAACTTTATTTATTATAGTTGTATAGATTATTATAATGAATAAATTTTTATTTATTATAACTGTATTTGTAATTTTATGTTTATTTGATTTTCAAATATTTTGTATGCGGTACCCATTTTTACTGCCTTTCATACCTACCGACGATCGCACAGTATTTCAAGGGGCTCTCCAAAAGCTACTTTGACAATGCTGTGGGACACCCAAACCCGCTGGTAGTTAAGGCCACAGGATACACGGCCAGTAAGTCTCCTAAAGTCAGAAAGAGAAGACCCAAGTCGGTACTTTTCGATCCGGACGACGCGATTACGTTAGGGAACGCTACGTAAAAGCGGCAAAGCGTACATAAATACTACACACACACACACACAGCGTCTTCGCCGGCGAAGACGAGGCCCCCATCCAAGCACGTTGCTCCGGCGTTCTGCCGTCAGAGGACGTTAGTGTCAAATCCTAACCCACATCCAACCCTCGCTTCCCACCTAACGGCGTCCTGAGCCGTGGTCCGAGCCTCACAGGAGGCGCCCTCAGGACGCGCGTTCAGGCCCTTCAGGCCCCCCCTTTTTCAAAGGCGGGTCTCGGTACCCGTCCATTCCACCGGTGACGCTGTCATGGCCAGTAGGTCTAACAGCAGAGGCACAAAAAAAAAAAAAAAAAATACTGCCTTTCATCTCCTTTCACAGGTCTGCTGGAAGAGATTTCGTTTTGAAATAAGCAGTGCCTTTGTACGAATCTTTAAATAATTAATAAATAAATTTATATATTTTGTGTGTACATAAATGTTAAAATAAATAAATAAGAAACTATCAGAGTCAAGACAAATGATTTTTATCGATGATTCCTCACTGTGATATTTATCAATTAGAATGAAATTGAATAATTGAAAGTAAAAGAATAACAAAATAACAAGGCGAACCTAAATCTTATTAATATAATAAATAACTCAGTCTTTGTAATCTCTTTCTCAGAGGCTGCATAAATGAGACCAAGCTCGATTGGACCTTTGAGGGTTATGACCCTTGACTTCAATCAATGAACGTGATACATAAAATAAAAGGAAGATAACTTCCAAATTTATTTAATTAAATTTTTGTCTTGCCTATTTGATTAGACCTTAGATTTATTTAACTGTTGTGATATATTAATTTTAACATAGCTGTCACTAAGTTTTAATTTAACCGTAATTAATTGTTTCAATATTATAATTTTTATGTAAATAACCTAAATTATATTTATTATTTATTTTATATACTAAAATACTGTTAAGCTATTATACTAGTATAGACGACAGGTTTTACTAATTTACAGGCTAAACTAAACTAAACCACGGCCGAAAATCAATCATGCTACAAACAGTAGTTTGAAACAGCATTTTTATCACGTGTTATTCAAACTTTCGATTATGGGCAAGAACCAGTTATTTTTGGCTTAAAAACATTATATTGATATAAAATATTTGTTCTTTGTGTTCCGTAACATTACTTTTAATCAGTACCTTTGTTGTTACACATGTTGGTAAACAAAAAATGCCCGCCGCAGTCACTCAACTAATTATATTCGGGACTGTTTTTTTTTTACGAACCCCAATTCCCAAAGAGATTTAAATATTGTTTATACTGAATACAATTAATACAATGTAATAAAAAATAATTTCCACTTCGAATAAAATAATGTAATGAACAAGAGGATGTAAATTATTGCTTACATGGTAGATTATATCAACTACTACTACGAATTTCATAAATAGAATAGAACAAAACTTTCCTCAGTTATTTACATTTTTCCGAAGTTATACAATGCTGTATGAGTTTTTACAAGCATATCTTCTGCATTAAAATTCTTTTAAATTATTTTCACTACGGTGTATTGTATAATGTAATAGATAGAGTACAATAAAATGAGTTTTACAATTGACTCAACCGCATAATTTTAGATTTATCTTGGAAATAGTTCTATATATCTTCATTATTCAGTAATCAATCTCCGGTGCCGCAGTCAGACTAAGTGCATGGCAATTTACAGGAATAATACATTAATTGCTTAACTTTATTTTAATTACCATTTTACTATAAATATATTATAATTAGAATACAGTACTGGAATATATGTATCTAATTACTGATGATAACTTAATGCTTCCTGTTGCGGTATTTGTATCGTTTTTGATACAAAAAAATATTCTGATTTTCTCATTAGAATAAACCAAAAATATAGAACTGATTGTATGAAATTTGTTGCTGTCATAGCCTTTAGCTTCTCTCAATATGAATTTTGCTTTATAATATACATTTATATTTAACCGTTTAATAGAATAACATAGTATATACTAAAATAACGAAAGTGTCATTTACCAAAGTACAGCAAATGTGGATAACATTGTATGTTTCTCAAGTTCAACCTGTAGCACCAAACTTTTTTTTAAAAGAATGATTGCACGATATTGTGTGAAAAAGCTAGTGTAAATAATGTGAGTGTGAGAAAACAATAGTGTCACTGCCCTGTTCATTAATTAGAATAATAATGAGAATGAGTTTATGGCTTTTGTACGTATTCAATTCGTAGAAGACTCACAAAAAACCTTGGGGTTAGGAAGAAAGAAGGAAGTATCATAATTAAGACAAGTAGTTTTTTTCGATTGATTGGCTGAGCACAAAAGAATGTCACAACAAACAATCAAAATTTCAACATTTACACACATGTATTTTGTAATTCAATATAACCTATATTCACATTACAGTTCATTACATTTGTCAATTAAGGCGTTTATTGTTCAGAATTATTTGGATAACTAAAGGACATCTTTTTTAATCCCCGCCTTCTCCGAATACATATAATATATTAAAAACATAAATCATTTCAATAGAACGTACTATTCAGTCTTTTTAATCTTATTCTTGGCTGCATAAATGAAACCAAGCCTAAAGGGACCATCGAGGGTCATGACTCTTGCCTTCCTGCTAGATTGATATCAACATAATGCATAAAACAAAGGATAGGCAATACAACCTTTAAATTTATTTGATTATCTAAGTGGTTGTGGTGTCTTACTTATCTAAATTTATACATCCTACTATTCAAAAAGTGCTGAAATTTTACTGTAATTCATAATTTAAATGTTATGGAGTGGTTGAACAAAAGTTAAGATTCCGTTATAAATAACCATAAATCCTTCAAAATGTTAAAATTTGTTTGTAAATCTGTTCTTTGTTCCTTAACCCTTATATTTATTACTTTGTCTGATAAGTCCTGGGTCTGTTTCAGGTTTACTTTACTAATAACAAAATTCAATGTTTCACTAAGGTGTTATAATATTTAGAGTAGTTTAATTATTACCGATGCAACTTTGTTAAAAATTATGTTATTGACAATTTTCTTTTTGCTTAGATTACAATGAGAACTTAAATTAATTTAATACTTTTGTCTGATTTACATAAAAGTTAATATAAATCTCTTACGTTTTTATTTAGTTTATTAGACTCAAAATCTTTTAATTAAACGACTACATGCAATGTAAGAAGTAATAATAAAACTTTTATTACTATTTCAAATCCAATAAAAACTATACAATCTCTTTAAAATAACTTGTATCTTTAAAATGTTAAAAGTATCTTCTAAAGAATATATTTATCTTCTAAAAAGCTGAACAGAAAGTTACCAATTATGAGTTTCTAGTTTCCGTTTATAAGATGTTCAGCCTTTTATTTCTTAGACTTTAACATATTTTATTATTTATATTTATTATTGTATCTCAATAGAAAATCATATCAATTGATTTTAGATCCAAAATAGCTAATTTTTTAGTATGGATAAGTTGAAATTAATTCAAGAAATATGAAAAAATCATAAAATAATTTGTTTCAATTATCTAACCTATACTATGAACAGAATAAACCCATAACGCCTAGTCGGAAATAATGTTTCTAAGTTATTATTAATCTAGTCATGGGTTCATTCCAACTATGTAAGATAAACTGAGTCTGAACTTAATCTCACGGTAATGTAATAATTCTAGACAAGCTCTATGCGTACTTTCGATAAGTTCTAGGTATTCCTGTTACAGGCTCATCACTTCTTATTAGAATCACGTATATTTGGTTTTATTTTATATTTTAAACTTTAACTTCGCTTCTGTGTTTTATTTTCAATAAACTTTAAATTTTAATTTAATGGTTTAACTAAAATACATCATTTTAAATAAGAATTTAATATTTATACTAAAATACAAAATTTAAATAAGAACATTTTAACCAAATATACATTGTAATATAAAATAACATAAATTATATTGTTAAGAAATGTTGTAATGATGATTTACGAGTTTTATGACTTTCGAAGATCTGTTTCCGTAACAAGTAAAATATTTTATATAAGAAAATAATTAAAAACTGAAAAGTCATTAGATTCCCGGATTCATTGAAATAAAAAAACTTATAAATTCTTGAAAAAAAAGGTATATTTATACTAAAACTTAAATGTTTTAACATTATTTTCAAACAAGGATTTATTCAAACAAATAAATCTAAATTACAATAAAATTTTTACGATGTATTGAAACAAAACAACTAACTCCAGTCACAAGGTCTATAGTTTATATCTGTTGTCTATGATACTTCAGTTTTATTATCAGCCTTATTGACAGTACAGGAAATAATTAATTTATATAAATAATAGTTTTGCCCGTGTTGCAGATAAGGAATTGTTTTTTTCTCTCAAGATCATTTAAAATATTCCAGGTTTTGAAAATATTGTCATCTTAATATCCATACAAATTTTCATTTCCCTTCTATATATTTGACCTTTCTAGGAGTCAAGTTCATAAATACCTTTCCTTCAAGTTCTACTTTCTTTTAAGAATATAACTTTGGAAATTTCCGCCTTTGCATATGAAGCCCGGGTGAATTATGCACTGACCCTTGTCTGGGGTTTCTCTTGCTTGGAAGAAGGAAAGAAGCAGATAAGTACTTAATATGAACTTATAATTATAGTTGTGCTAAAAGGATGGGACAGCACGTTCATGTTCTCGGGTAACAAATGATAGCTGAGTATTTTTTCCCTCAGGAACCTAATTTTTCGGATATGAAATGAAACCTATGTTTTAATCTTGGTAAACTTAATCATGTGTAAAGTTCCAATCAAATTCATCAAATTTTTTGCGTAATTGATAGATAATCATACAAATTTACTAACTTTCATATTTTAGTATTAGTTGTATTAGTATACCTTTTTAATATATTAATTTTTAATTATTTATTATTATAATATAAAAAAGGTTCAGAACTCTGAATAAATTAGGTATGTTTATGAATTACTTTATACAAATTTTATTATTGATTTATTCAAAGTTTTGAACAACTGCTTGAACGTTAATGTTGAGAAAACTTCCGCTCACTGTAAACTATAAAAAACTTAAAGTCAATTACTGCAATTAATTTCTGAATTTGTTCCTGTAACAATTATCTTAGGAATTTGGATATTTTAACAAGTAGTAATCCTGTAATTTATTCTAGTAACAAAATTAAATAGAAGTGCATTGGATAACTGGAACAGAGCTATGTAATTTATGATTTATTAACATCTGGAAATATTAATATTGTTTTAACCACCGATGCACCCTCGATCCCCAAAGGTCTTATTAGTATCAAAATATTTCAGACATTCTCATAGCTCGTTGTGAATTTTAATTGTTACATTGTCTATCATCAATCTATTACATTGTTAGTTATAGTTCTGATGCATTCCTTTTGAAATTAATCCTTATATATTAATGTATTTATAAGTTACACAAATATAATATTAAAATTATATTTATACTATACAATGTTTTTTAGAAATGTTTATTTTAGTATAGCCTCATGTACTAAGACTAAAGATCTGAAATGTTTATAAATTTCAATGAAAAAACAAAATTTTAATTATTAATGTTGTGTGTATTAATTAATACCTTATTATAAAACATTCAATGCATAATTATATTTATTAATGTATATTCATATTTCATCTGTTTCTTCATGCGTAATGAATTCTTGTGCGCTAATTTTATGATGTTCAATCATTTCTTTATTAATTAATTCAACTTAACATTTTGCAACATGTTTTAAATAATACGTAAAAACATATTTATTAAACAATTTAATGTAATTTTTATAAATGTTATGTATGTATGTTTTTATAAATGTGTCTTTTTGATTGCGAAAATTTCATAATTTTCCGTCAAGTAGTTTTCGAGCCTATTCGTGACAAAGAGTGTGAAGAAGTCTCCAGTAAAGCGCTCCGCCCGCTTCACTCAATAATTTATTCAATAAATAAATATAATTTACATTGAATTAAATATTTTCGAAACAGAGCTTTATAATTACATGTTAATAATAACAATGACCCTTATATAAAACCACGATGTTATTAATTAACTGATTAATTAAACAGGAAAATAATATAATAGTCAATAAACAGCTAATACAAAAGACTGTGGTAGTAAACACTAATAAACTTGGATAATTACATAGTAATTGAAAATATATATTTTTATATTCAGTTTAAATGATTCTTATATTCGATTATATTTTGTTTCATTATGTTATGTTATGTTGTTTGACTATTTCACTATATCGTATATTTTATTTTAGAGAACTTCCGACTTCGATTAGTTCAAAGTATTTGTATGAACCAAGCACTTACTTCAAATAATACAACATAACACAAGAACAATTACAAAAAAACAAATTGTATAAAAATACACTTTCTACTTTCGCAATATAATTATTATCAAACACATTGTAGTTGATGTTGATAACTTGGCAGGTCAAAGACTTAAGACCGTTTCAACTGAAATTTACTTCACCTCAATCTTATGTAAATTAAGAATCGACCCGACGCGATGATCTAATCATTAAATTAAATTAATAAATAAATTTGAACCAATTACTTCCTTATTTAGAGAAAATGAAACACACAGATTGTTTGTTGTTGTGTGTTTGTCCATTTTCAATTAGCGCCATTTATTGACGGGTTTCACATTTATAGTATATAAGATGGACAGTCTTGGTCTTGGATCGGAAATGGACCTGTTTGTGAAAGAGTAACAATAATATATGTAAATAAAAAATTACAGATTGTGAGAAAGATATCCGGGGCAGCTCACTTGTCTTATCGTAATGATGTAGTTTTAAAGTCTCGATTATAAATAGTGGCGCTCTCTGTCGTGTAAATTATTGAACTATCCTGCATTGAGCTTGCGAGACGTTTCAAAATTATCATGAGTGTTATCATGAGTGTAACATTGAGTGTTTAACTGTTTTAATATGGCCTTAATTAAGAAGTAATAATAATTATAATTAATCAGGGAATATATTTAAGACCATGTTTATTCTTGTATTTGAAATAATGGGTTATTTCTATTCGAGACGTTCCAAAAATATTGTGTAAATAAGTGTTTTAAAAATAAAAAATACGGTCTAAATTAAGGAATAATAATAATAATAATAAATCATTACTTTAAGGCCATAAGATACAGACAAAAATAAAAAACATACATTTTAGAAAGGACGGAGTTAAAAATCGGTGATCTTGGCTGCTAATGTTTCTATATTATCATGAATGTAAATTTGTATATCGTCTGCATAAGTATGGTAGAAAGACGATTATTTTTTAGTATTAATGAAAATTGTAAATAACAATGGAGACAGCATGCCACCTTGAGGTACTCTTGCACGCATCTCGCACCACGACAAAAATATGACATCGAAATGATAACGTTGCCGGCGTCTTCAAGATATTCCGATCTCAATTTCAATATTCATGAACAATTATTAAGCATTATAAACATTATGAAACTAACAATATTCAAAAATACTGTTAATTCCTTTATTCATTAAAAGTTGTCAGTTACTTAGTATTCTACTTTATTACAAAGAGCTGCTTAATTGATCAGTCCGGTGAACTAAATGAAATATTAAGGAACAAATAATAATATATTTTGACTTGTTAATTAAATTAAGTATTAATAAAGAGACATCTTTCCGATCTTTCAGAGCTTAAAAGTAGTGTAATAGCCTATTAACATTTAAACGACCGAAAGCGTTATGAACAATATTTGTTTCAAAATGTATTTTTGGTATTATTGTTTATAGATTCTAGCAAAAATATCACATATATACTATTATTTTAGCCGGCTGTACTCACGTTAAATAAATCGGAACTTGCCTGATTACTTTCAAACCCACTGGGGTCTAAAGTCGTGAGCTCGGAGCATGGTGTAACCGCGAAGTGAATAATTATTATATTATCGTAAGTACAGCTGAATAAAAATATATAATGGTAATCATAGATCACGAGTTTCAATATAGATAATCTTATAATATCCTTGCGATTTCTGTTCTTCCAACTTATAATACATTATCAGATATTCGTATTTCATAGGAGGAAGAAAGGAAGAGCTTTATGGCTTTTAGATCTTGTACTTACCGTATAATGTAGTTAGCCGCTGCAGCCCGACCTTCTATTAGAAGGTGACATCACACCGGCCGAGAAAACCCTCTTGTATTTATAAAATACACTATTATATAAAAGCTTAAAATACGGAGGTAATCTGTAAATTATTATTTAGTTTATAGTTAAACAATTCGCGATGAAAGTTTCAGGTAAACGTTATAGCGTTTTACCTGAATCATTCAGCGCCATTTATTTTATTAATTCCGTATAATAAATAACAAATCTGTCCGAATTAAACCTTTAAATTAAAACACATGGTATTTTTTCCACAACATTCAATTTGAATAAAGAATTGAGTTACTTCGTACGTTGTTGGACAATAATTTATAGAAATTTGCAACACCATCGTTTAAAAGGTACGGGTAAACATGTTTATATTTATTTATTTATTTATTTATCTTCACACCATATCCCTTGCAGGGTAGCCAGAGACGAAGAAGCGCCAAACGCTACGGTCCCTGCTTAACTCTTTCGCCTCGGCCACAGACATCAACCTCTTCATACATGCCCTCCATGGGGTCCTATTGGGGGTCCTCATGTTTTTTACGTGACCTTCCTCCAGTATCATAGATACTGTGTTTTCAAAGGTCACTCGAGGCCCCCCCTGTCTCTCTTACCGCTCACTTTTCCTGTATAAATCTTTTTTACCATTCTTTCATCACTTATTCGTTCGACGTGCCCAAACCACCTGAGCGCGTTCTTCTTCATTCTCACCGTGACATCTTCGCTAGTACCTGTCATTCTGTGGATCTCTTCATTGAGGATTCGGTCAGCTACAATAACTCCGCATATTCTGCAAAGAGATCGCATCTCCACAGCTTTCATCTTTCTTACATTTTTCTTCTGCGTAATAAAAATTTATATAATGTATAAAATTCAAGTAATTAAAATTTGTTATATTTATAAATAATTATAAAATGTAAGTTAGTGATAGTTACACCGCGAGACCTGGAACCAGAAACTTCCAGGATACCTTTCTGTTACTATGCCAACTAAGCTGTAGTTTCGGTACTTTTCAGTTCTTATCAAGACGCATCCTTTAAGATGACCAGAAAACAAACCCACGTTTACTATTTTTTTTGTGCAAGAGGTTTTGAAGGTACCCATGTCGTACCGATCTGGAAATACCACGGAAGGGAGTCCGTTCTACATTCCAGTGGTACGTGGAAGAAAGATCCTTGGGAACCGCACAGTGGAAGATTGCCACGCATCCAGATGCTAATGGAATGTGTTTAAATTGTAATGTCAGTCAATGTCAATGAATGATCAGTTTTATGTTATGTATGCCATGGTAACCATTGTCATACTATCCTTTGACAAGGTAGCCGTTTTCATAGTATCTATGGGTATTGTAAGCATTGGTATGGTAACCGTTGCTGTGGTAAACGTTGCCATTGTTACCGTTGCTATAGTAACTCTTACTTTCATTTATGTACACACTCATCATGATACCTCTGTAGCCATAAGGCCGATTGACTGGATTTTTTTTAAATCCGTTGGAATAAGAATTCCGTAAAATAAAAAGAAGTAATTTTAAGTTAATCAGATAGTTTAGTGGTAAATTTCTATCTTGTTTAATAATTATATGCTATCTAGATAACATGTGGTTTACACTTAAATCATTTAGTCAAACAAAATATTTTACAATACAACTATAATTATTAAACAAGATAGAAATGAGATATTGAATAGATACGAGATATAATAAAAGAATCATAGTATCATTAGTATTTAATTACATGACATTAAAACTGAAAAACTGTAATAAACATTAGTACTATAGATAGTAAATATTTTTTTATTTATTATGAAACTGGATGATGATAAGTTACGACCCCCTGAAATTAATTCATGATAATGTGTCAGAAGAATTGTCTTGTTAGTCAAACACCGACAATGTAGTTAATTACTTATATTTAAGGTACATGATAAATTATTAAAAATAATTTATATGACTAATTAATTTAAATTCCCATTCTGCAATCTTTGTTACAGATATTAATCAGAAATTTTATAATTAATAAATAAATAATGATAACAGAAATGATTAGTGATTAAATACTTTTTTTGTTTCATAACAAAGCAGTGTTATAAAAATGTTTTTTTTTTTGATAATATATTTAAAAAAAATGCCTATAAAATGAAACAATGAAGTTATTATTCAGTATTCCAGTGTCCCTTAACAAGTGCGAAGTCCGTGATTTCGCTAAAATATCAAATGACCGCCAAACTAAAAGAAGTTTGCTAGGGTTGGCAACTTATTACTGTTTTTCAATATCGAATAAAATCCATTTATCAACTAGAGAATGAATAAAATAATGTAAATTATTGTTTACATCGTACATTATATTTAATTATCACTACTAATTTCATAAATAGAATAGAATAAATCTTTCCTCAGTTATCTTCATTACCCGAAATCCCACGACGCTGTCTGAAGTTTTCTACAAGCATTGTATTCTGCATTAAAATTATTTTCACTACACTATACTATACTATATAAAATGCTAAAGTGCACGGTATACATATAATGTACACCGTGCGTATATAAAATAAAAATATTCTAAATGTAGTAACTAATACTTATTAACAGAGTGATTAGATCATAATTCTTAAGGCCATCTCAACGATATTTAATACTGGTAATTTATATATGTTGGGTAGTTTACCAAAAGTATAAATAAAAATACACCTGCTCTGTAGATACAAGGATATGAATACATCAAAGGATGATGATATCAATACCAAATAAGTACTTATGAATCAAAGGACCCGAAGTAATGGTTGATTATTGTTTTACAGTTTTATCTTGAAAATAGTTCTATATATCTTATTCAGTAATCAATCTCCGGTACTCCAGTGAGACCTGGGAAATCCATCGTACTTTACAGGAATAATATAGTAATTGCTTAACTTTATTCTATTACTAGGATCCGCCAACAGTGCGCGGCGGGTGTTGAGCTGAGCCCCTCTCCTTTATTCTTTTCTTGATAACTTTTGAATGGCTAAACATTTTTTCAATCTGTTCGCTATAACATCCACGTTCGGCTCAAACGTACATGAGAAAATTTTTAGCTACCTAATTATCTTCTCGTATTCTGGAGACAACTAAACACAAACAACAAGTCTTCCAAACGGTTAAGAGCTTCGCTTACGATCAGCTCAATAAATATATACTAATTAGAATACATTACTGGTTATAGATTTATCTTATTGCTGATTATGACTTTACACTTCTTATTGAGGTATTTGTATCATTTTTGGTACAAAAAGTAGTCCATTTTTCGTAATTTTAGTAAAAACAAATTATAGCACCGATTTTAAGAAATTTGTTACCGTGGTAGGCTATCGCCCCTCTCTATATGCATTTTAGGTTTTAATATACATCAAAATTTTAGCGTTTAATAGAATAACATAATATGAACCAAAATAATGGTAGTGTCGGCATTTATGTGAATAATGTTATTTCTTTCTTGGGTTCAACCAGTACTTCCAAACAAAATTTTCAACGGAATAAAGCACCACCTGCAGACGGTATCGTATGGAAAAGCTAGGGTAAATATGTAGGTGTGACACAACAATAGTGTCGCAGCCCTGATCATTAATTACATAATAGGCGAAATATTGGGCACTAAAATAATAATGAAAATGAGTTTCTAGTTTTTGTACGTATTCAGGTCATACTGGACGGAAAGGAAGAAAGAAGAGAATATCGGAATCAAAACAAGTAGCTTCTATAGATAATTCTTTGCTGTAATAGATTGATTGATTGAGCACAAAAGAATATCACAACAAGCAATCAAAGTTTCAACATTTACACGCATGTATACTAAAACTATTTTGTAATGCAATATAGATTCTTCACATTACAGTTCATTACATTTGGCAGTTAAGGTTTTTATTGTTAAGAATTATTTTAAAAACAAGAAGATATTTCTATTTATAAAAGGATTTTAAATAACTTCATGCAATGTAAGTAGAAATAAGGGTTCAAGTCACATCTGTGCAATATCTATAAAATAACTCCTATCTTTAAAAAGTATTCTAAATATATTTTTTTGAGATCGTAAGATGTTCATCGTTTTATTTCTTAGACATTAAAATATTTTATACATATATATAATATTTATTTTCATATTTCAATAGAAAATTAGATCAATTGAATTTATATCCAAGATAGCAAATATTTCTGTAAAGGCAAATGTTGAAATCAATGCAAGAAATATGAAAGAATTATAAAATATTTTTTTTACAATTATCTAACCTATACTAGGAACAGAGTACACCCATAAGGCCTTGTCGGAAATAATGTTTCTAAGTTATTATTAATCTGGTCATAGGTTCATTCCTACTATATAACATAAACTGAGTCTGAACTTAACCTCACAGTAATGTAATAATTCTAGACAAGCTCAAGGCGTACTTTAGATAAGCCCTAGGCGTTCCTATTACACGCTCATCACTTCTTATTTGAATCAGTATATTTCGATTTATTTTATATTTTAAACCTTAACTTCGCTTTTGCGTTTGTATGTATTGTTGTAACATAGGAAAAATACAATATATATTTAAATTTTTAACAAATATAATATATTGTAATATAAAATAACATAATCTATATTCTTAAAAAATATTGTAATGATGATTCATGAGTTCTGTGACTTTTGAACATCTATTTCCGCAACAAGTAAAATATTTTATGTAAGAAAGTAATTAAAAACTGAAAAGTAATTAAATGCCCCGGATTCATTTAAATAAAAAAACTTATAAATTCTTAAAAAAGGAATATTGTTAGCTAAAAAATACACAAAACAATAAATCTAAACTACAGTGAAATATTTACGATATATTGAAACAAAACTACTAAGTCCAGTCACGAAGTCTATAGTTTATATGTATTGTCTATAATACTTCAGTTTTATTGTCTGTCCTATTTACAGCGCAAAATTTCTATACCTGAAAACAAGATAGATATAAATAATAGCTTTGACCGTATTACTGATAAGGAAGTGTTTTCTCGCAGGATCATTGACTATGTTCCAGGTTTTAAAAATATTGTTTAATCTTAATAATCTTCATATTCTTATCGTTATTTTAAAGCTCCATAGATGCTTACCAATTTCTATAGTTATATCTCTTAATACGTCGGTTTACCATATACATTTGACTTTTCTAGGAGTCAAGTTTATAAAAACCTTTCATTTATGCTTAACATTTTTTTAAGAATATATCGTTTGGAAAGTTTCTTCTTTGCATATTGATTGAGTTATGCACTGACTTTTGTCTTCTTGTCGTCTTCTCTTGCGTGGAAGTAGAAAAGTACTTATTAGGAACTTACAAATAAACTTGTGTTTGTGATAAAATGGTAATTGAGTGTTTTTCCCCACATAAACCTTTTATTTTTCCGATATAAAATCTGGCCTAAGTTTTAATACAGGTAAACCTAATCATCTAAATCACAATAAATCATATTTTATTATTAGTTGTATAAGTAGGGGAGACCGGGGATGGTTGACTATAGGGGCAGGTAGACGAATTGTCAAAAACGCGAGTTAGGCAAACGTTTTGCATCGGCGGACTAGGTGAGCATATCCATTATTCCCCCGCGCACAATCATCAGAAAAACCGCGGAACAGACGTACACCGTTTGTCAGCTAGAGCCTATTGTTCAAAAATAAGACACTTAAGTAACTATTTTTGCCATAATTCTATTTGTTATAACTCTTTTCATTTTGTTTTGATTGCTTTTCAAACTATTTAATACGAATGTTTGATTTCCTAACTTTGTATGCTTCCTTATTATTTTTAATTACGACACCATTTTCAGGTTTTGCCACTTAGTTAAAAATTACTAGGTTGTTTGGGGATGGTTGATTCATTTATAAAGGGGTTAGTTGATTATCTAGTCAACCTGCCCCTTACAATTTTGGATATACCAGATATAAATAGGTATAAAAATTATTGTTCTTAACCTAACATTTCCAGTTTAGAACGATACGATTCTATAAACGAAAGTCAAATCGACGTAAAGACATACTGGAGAGAGTATGTCAACAAGTAATTTTCGCCGAAAAAAGAATCAATTCCAGCAAAAGAATTTTGCTATACCATATAAAATATCGCCATGTAGTAAATATGAAAAAAAAAGCAATCCCGGACTGTCTAGATCTCAATTGATCTTGAAAAGCATTGGCTACATAAAAAACAGACAAATATTCAGTGACGAGGAACTTGCATCAGAAAATTGTCCATAAGGAAGCTGCTGATATTTATTATGGATATGCCTTACGAGTCCCGAAAATTCACATGTAAATTAGCGAAAAAAAAAATCTATTCCTGAATCACGGGATAAAAACAGATTGCTGATGAAGATGGTAGGGAGTTTACTTAAACGTCATCCTATTCTCTCTATTAGATCTCCTCAAGCTACGAGTTTATTTCGAGCCACTTCTTTCAGCAAAAACAACGTGGTGTTGTTCTTTGATTACCTAAGAACCGTTTACTTACTTTGAAATGTAAGCCCTGGGTATATTTGGAATGTAGATGAAACAAGACAGACAACGGTTCACATTCCTGATAGAGTGATAGATCATCTTGGCACCAAAAAATTGGGAAAAATAACGTCTGCTGACCGAGGTTCGCTGGTGACAGTCGTAGTTGCTATTTCAGCACTCGGCAAAATGGTCCTTCCGATCTTCGTTTTCCCACGTGTTCAATATAAAGACAATTTTGACTATTTTAGACTCCAGTCTAGTCAAAAGAAAGGTTCTTAACGGTGTTTAATGTTGTTGATGATGTTCTTAAAAATGATGATTGCATTTACTTTAGTATTTTAATCTTATTTCTTCGTAGTCTTGGTACTCATTACTTCTTAGATCAACTTACCCCTACTAACAAGTCAACCTGCCCCTGGCCCGGGCTGGCCTGGCTCGTTTTTCCCATTTTATAAAATCGAGCCTATAGACTATGTTTTAATTAATATCGAGCTTATTGTAATTTCTTTCTAGAGCTCAATAGTGTCACTATCAATGGAATTGCTTTTCACAATAAATAATCAGTAAGGCAATAAAAATATTAACTTTTAAACTGAAAATTGGTCAACCATCCCCGGTATACCTTTTTAATATATTAATATATACGTTTATGATACGTATACGATATCAAAATAGGCCCTCCTGTCACTTCCATTTGAAGTACACAAGTGATCACTGGTATGGATTCAAAGTGAAAAATATATAAATAAATAAATAAAATTAATATAAAAAAGGTGCAAAACTATATAAATCAAGTATGTTTATGAATTACTTTATACAAATTTTATTATTATTATTTTTTATTTAAAGCTTTGAACTACTGCTTTAACATAAATGTTAATAAAAGCTTAACGTTAGTTATTGCAATTAATTTCTGAATTTGTTCCCAAAACAATTAACCTAATGTAGATATTTTATTAACAAGTAGTAATCGGCTATGATTCTTTTAAGAATATCTATTTGGGGTAATTTTTTCCAGTAACAAAAATGAACGCTAATGCATTATATAACTGCAACAGAGCTGTGTAATTTATGGTTTATTATCATCTAGTATTGTTGATATTAATATTATTTTAACCAGCGCTATTTATTCCCCGAAGGTTATATTAGTATCAAAATATTTCAGACATTCTCATAGTTCGTTGTCAGTTTCTTAGTTAATAATCATTAATACTTAGTTATTTATAATTCTGATGCATTCCTTTTGAAATGAATTCTTGTATATTAAATTATTTATGAGTTTCACAATAATAATATTAATATCAATTTTGTATTATTCAATGTGTTTTAGAAATATTTATTTAAATGGAGAAAAAATGAATACTTCCTATGATTTTAGATAATAGTAGATTTCCTTATTATTTATCATTCAATTAATAATATATTTATTAATGTATATTCCTGTTTCATCTGTTTCTTCAAGCGTAATGAATTCTTGTTTGCTGCATTTATAATGGACAATCAATCTTTATTAATCAATTAAACTTAACATTTTTAATCTATTTTCTTAATATTGTATTCGTAAGGGTTTCAATGTATTACGATTTATTTGGTTGTATAGACATTGTTTATTGATTAATTATTGAATATTTTGCTTTTCCTAAAAGCCATATGGAGTTTTTAGGAATACATTAATTTAATTGACATTTACAAGAAACAAGAGTAATCTGAGAAGTTTAGTATAAGATTGAAATAAATAGGAATAGCGTTTTCAAAATAAAGTGCTCAAAAATATAAATTAACTAATGAATAAAGTATAATTTGTATGGAATTCAATATTTTAGAAAAAACAGCTACTAATACAAAACTATGGTAGTAATTACTAATAAAGTTGGATTACATATAAATTGAAAATATATCTAATTTATATTTAGTTTAAATTATTGTTATATTTTATTATATATCGTTCCATGATGTTGTCAGTAAGTTATGTGATATGTCTATTTCAATATGTCGTATATATTGTCATAGTGGACTTCCGACTTCGATTACTGTAAAATATGTGTACGAACCAAGCACTTACTTTAAACAATAGAATATAACAGAGGAACAATTACAAAACGACAAAATGTAATTTTCATTTTCAATTACATTTTCAACTGTCATAATAAAATTCTTATCAACCACATTGTAGTTGATGTAGATGACTTGGCAGATCATAGACTTGAGACCGTGTCAAATAAAGTTTACTTCACCTCAATCGTATGCAAAGTAAGAGTCCACCCGAGGCGATGATCTAATAACTTAATTTAATTAATTAATTAATTTAACGCAAAAACTTTCTTATTACAGAAAATGAAGCACAGAGATTATTTTAAAGTGAATAAAAATTTTATATATACACAATTTTCAATCAGCGCTGTGTTGACGGGTTTCACATTTATAATATAAGTTGTATTATCATATTCTAATTATGTTCAATATTTTAATATAATTATTGAAATATTACAACAAAAATTAAATATTACAATATGGTATTATAATAACAAATTGTATTAATAGGCTCAGTATTCAGACAAAAGAAAATGCTAATGTAACTAATATTGTTCGACTTTTATTAAATTAACAAAAATAGAGGTACATTATTTCTTTTGATTTCGTTCTTAGTCAGATAACCTAATATTTAAATTTGTAACATGGAACTCATCAAACCTCTACTTCAAGAAATTTTATAACTTTTAAGAAACTTACTTAAAATAGATCCGTTAATTTGGTAAAGTGCTAATAAATAAAGTTGGTAACTCTTTCGTAGAACATTAAAGCAACTTACAAACAAGGAACTAAAAGCATCATAAGGTCGCTCGACGCCGCGTTGTACGCCGCATACATGCAGAGGACAATTTATGATGTCTAGTGTCCAGTGACTGCCGTGCTCCAGTTTAAGTACAAAAAACACCTAACAATAGTAATTACTCAAGTATGTATAATGCGTCGTCGCTATACGAGTTGCCTCTTAAGGCACCGATCACCCAATTCCAAGAGCGTCATAAATTCCCTCTGTTTAAAATTCTGTCTACCGTCGGATTTGACTATAAAATAGGCTGCATTGTCATTAGATGGACAGTTTTGGTCTTAGATCGGAAATGGAACTGTTTGTTAAAAAATATTACAATATAATAAAAATATTATAATAAAAAGCTTATTGTACATTACAGATCACTGGTTGTCAAAGAGTAACAATAATATAAATAAATAGAAAATTACAGATTATGAGAAAGCTATCCGGAGCAGCTCACTCGTCTCAATATATCGGAATGATGTAGTGTTAAAGTCTCGACTGTACACAGTGGCGCTCTCTGTCGTGTAAATTATTGAACTATTCTGCATTGAGCTTACGAGACGTTCCATAAATGTTATATAATATTGAGTGCATAAGTGTTTTATTATGGCCTAAATAATAATAATTATAAATAATTACTTTAAGGCCATTAGATACAGACCAATCATAAATGTCAGCAAGGACGGAGTTAAAAATCAGAGATCTTGCCTTAGCAGGCGTTAGCATGTTTCTATAATACCATTACCATTAGTAATTTTTTTATATCGTCTGCATACGTATGGTAGAAAAACGATTTTATTTTCGTATTAATGAAAATTGTGAATAGCAATGGAGGCAGCATGCCACCTTGAGGTGCTCTTGCACGAATCTCGCACCACGACAAAATGTATTATCGAAACGATTACGTTGCCGGCGTCCTCGAGATATTCTCAAGATATTTCCATTCCGATCTCAAATTCAATATTCATGGACAATTTTTATAATATTATAAAATTAGAAATATTAAGGAACTAACAATATTAAAAAATACTAATCCATCCTATCCATTACCATAAAATTGTATTCATTAAAAGTCGTCCGTTACTTGCATTCTACTTTCTCAAAGAGCTGCTTAATTGCTCAGTTCGGTGTCTCTTAATGAAATTATGTTCCTAATATTTTAAAAGGCAAAGAAATTGTTTAGCGTCTTCCTGATTTTTATATTACAACTTACAGAAATACTCAGGAGGCATGTCTTAATAGTTATATTTATTAGTAAAGTATTCACAAGTTGAAATAATAACTAGAGTTTTATTGTTAGCTTTATTAACTGCTTTGACCAATCAATTGCAGCTAAATCTAATAACATAAAGAAAACACCCAAAATATTTTGAGAACATTTTTGTAAAAGTGGATATTATTAGTTCTATTACTATTAATTTAAATACTTGACTCGTAAAATACAATAAAAAATCCACTTTCCTTTCCTTTCACTTAAGATAATATGTGTATATGATAATAAATATAAGAAAGATGAATGCTGTGGAGATACGATCTCTTTGCAGAATATGCGGAGTCAGTCTAACTGACTGAATCCGCAATGAAGAGATCCACAGAATGGCAGGTACTAGCGAAGATGTCACGGTGAGAATGAAGAAGAACGCGCTCAGGTGGTTTGGGCACGTCGAACGAATGAGTGATGAAAGAATGGTAAAAAAGAGTTATAAAGGAAAAGTGAGCGGTAAGAGAGACAGGGGGAGGCTTCGAGTGACCTTCGAAAACACGGTATCTATGATACTGGAGGAAGGTCACCTAAAAAGTAGGAAAACCCCCCGGACGGCATGTATGAAGAGGTTGATGTCTGTGGCCGAGGCGAAAGAGGTATGCAGGGACCGTAGTGTTTGGCGCTCCATCATCTCTGGCTACCCCGCAAGGGATATGGCATGAAACTAAATAAATATAAATATATAAATAATAAATGAGTGAAAATGTATTAACTATAGTACACTATTTTTTTTTGAAAAAATATTTAATCGAAAATTAAAAAATCGAATAATATTTAAATTAAATTGACGAATATTATAAAGAAATGGAACATAAATAAATACTTTTTAAAAAATGTAACTTGATACTTTGAAGGAACAAATAGTAATATATTTTGACTTGTTAATTAAATTATGTACAAATAAAAAGACTTCTTTCCGAGCTTTCAGGTTTTAAAAGTAGTCTAAAATCCTATTAACATTTAAACGTTCGAAAGCGTTATGAACAATATGTATTTTTTTTATTACTGTTTATTACATACACATATACTATCATTTTAGCCATCTGTACTCACGTTAAATAAATCGGAACTTGGCCGATTAGTTTCGAACCCACTGGGGTCTAAAGTCATGAGCTCGGAGCATGGTGGTACCCCGAAGTGAATAATTATTACATTATCGTAAGTAAAGCTGAATAAATATATATAATGGTAATCATAGATCACGAGTTTCAAATAAGATAATCTTAAAATTTCCTTGCAACTTCTGTTGATCCTACTTACAACACATTATCAGATATTCGTATTTCGTAGGAGGAAGAATGGAAGAGCTTTATGGTTTCTAGATCTCATACTTACCGTACAATGTTGTTAGCCGCTACAGCCCGACCTTCTATTAGAAGATGGTATCACACTGGCCGAGAAAACCCTTTTGTATTTATAAGATACACTATAATATAAAAGCTTTATAATATGGAGGTAATCTGTAAATTATTATATATTTTGTAGTTAAACAATTCGCGATGAATGTTTCAGGTAAACGTTAACGCATTTTACCTGAATCATTCATCGGGATTTATTTTATTAATCCCGTATAATAACAAATCGGTACGAGTTAAACCTTTAAATTAAAACACATGGTATTTTTTCCACAACATCCAATCTGAATAAAGAATTGAGTTACTTTGTACGTGGTTGGTTAATATTTTATAGAAATTTGCAACACCATCGTTATAAAGGTACGGGTAAAAATATTCAATAGGTTCTTAATATTAGAGAGATTTCTACATGTCCAATACCATTGTTCAGCGTAAAATAGTCAGTATATATGTAGACCTCACTCACTATTTTTAAAGTTATTGTAGACACGTGCTGCCATCTATTGCGAATGGATATTAAATTCCTGTTCTTTTATTCAATTTAGTAACTTGTGTTACTATATTTCTTTTTTTTTGTTATACATACTACTAGTGTTCTGATCGGGTTCAAAAAATTTCTAATAAATGAATATACAGTACATCAATATTATTAAAAACACAGAATATAACGATGTAATAGTAAGATGTCTCTAAGGTCATACACATTATATTTAAGTACCGTGAGTATTTAGATAATAAAGACGTAAAAGTAAAAAATTAAACAAACTAAACAATTATCAAAGCATCTGAAACCTATAAAATGGAGATGTCACGAGACACAAGATAGCTTTGCTTCTGTAACTTTTTTATTTTACATTATGTCTAGAATTTAATACATTTAAAAACAAATATAACGTAAGTCAGTGTTTGTTACATCGCGAGGTTTGAAGCCAAGAACTTCTAGGATATAGTTCTGTTACTTTGCCAACTGAACTGTAGTTTCAGTTACAGTTTTCATCAAGATGCATGATACACAATAAATATAGAACAAGAACTTATTTATCATGAGCAAGAATCAACCCTACAATATTTAGAATAACGACCCTGCCATCAGAATAAAATTTGATTAAATTGTAATATGTAAATAATTAAAGTAAAAATCACTTCAATTGAAGCATTACTTAGATATTGAACAACATGTATATCTGACTTAAGGTAACTTTTTATTATTAATCAATATGGTAGCAACCTTCATCTAACCGCAAATATATCTTCGGAATTACATTTATCATTTAGATGTTAGTCGAATAATTTATAACAGAGTCCGTACTAACGAGACATATGGTTCGGATTAGGTTAACGCTTATAGAAATTTAATTTAATTACAAGATTTAATTGGTACATCAGTTTTATGTTACCCATGACATGGTCGTTTTACTATAACGTCACGTGTTAGTATTATCTGGTTAGCAATATTAATATTATTATATAATAAGTGTTTGAAATTTACATTACTTTGTAAAACTAAATAATTATAGTTGTATCTACCTTCAAGAAGAAATAAAATAGGCATTAAATAGATATGAGATATAATAAAAGCATCATAAACACTTTTGTAAGATCAATAAACTAAGTTAATATTTTATTACGTGACATCAAAACTGAAAAACTGTTGTAAACATTAGAAATATAGATAACTTCTATTATATTTAGTTAATACATTTTATTTTTAATACGACGATGTGTCCTCTTACAGAGTGTTGATAAGACACGAACCCCTGAAAAGACTTCTAAATAAAGTGCCAGAAGATAAAAATCTTGATAGTTAAGAAAAAACGAATATGTAGTTATAAAAATATATGACTAAATCATTTCATTTAGCATTGACTTCTATTTTTAAGTAGTTAAGAAGAAATTTATAATTTATATAATAGTGAATAAATACTAAATAATATATTAAGAATCTTAATACCCTAAAGATTAAGTCATGACTTAAAAGTTAGGTTAAGATCCATAATATATTGACAACGCTAAAAGAAATTACTAGTGATAAAATTAACATACTTCTTTGAATAATGACACAGCACTAATATATTACTAAAATGGTATATTTAATAATATTTTAAAAATAAATTATATTTATAAAATGAAACAATGAAGTTGTTATTCTGTATTCCAACGTCTCGGAACGAATGTGAAGTCAGTGATTTGGTGTTTCCCTAAAATATCAAATGACCCCCAAACTTAAAGAAATGTGCAAGGGTTGGAAAATTTTTATTGTTTATGAAAACGATTTATTTTTACAAAACGGAATAAAAGTTATTTATAATCAAATAGGATTAGTGACAATAAGTATATTATTGATAATATTACGATATTAAAATAATTACTAATATAAATAGAATGGAACCAAACTTTCATCAGTTATCTACATTTTCTCGAAATCACACAACGCTAGCTGAAGTGTTCCTCGAACGTATTCATTTCTGTATTCTAACTGTACACTTTATCATAATGGTGATATCCTGATCCGTAAGGATATCTTAATCGAGATTTAAAGAATGATTATTATGTAGAATCCTTTTCTCTATTAATATAGTTGCATAAAAATTACCAAATATACAACCTGCGCTATAGAAACACAGTTATGATTATATCAATAGATGATGTTGGTAATGCCAAATTATTGCGTTCTTGTGATAATAATACTGGGGTTTGCAGATCATTAATCTTGCTGATAGCTTCATTGGTCAGTAATCAAGCCCAGGTGCTCAAGTGAGACTTTACAGGAATAAGACAATAACTACTTCACTTTATGTATTTACAAGTGGTAGTTCCAAACTAATTTGCTTAATAAAAGCATGTTCTGTAGTTCAGGATGGAGCCGCGGGAAAAAGTTTAAAGAAAAAAATAACAGAGATTGAAAATAATAGTGCACAACCCTAACGTCGTTGTCGTTATTTACTTTACAAGCGAAATATTAGGCACTAAAATAAAAATGAGAATGAGTTTATAGCTTTTTTACATATCCAGTTGATTCTGGACTCACAAAACTCAAAACCCCTGGAGGTCGTAAGAAAAGAACTATCAAAGTCAAGACAAATGATTTTTATCGATGATTCGTCGCTGTGATATTTATCAATTGGTTTACTCAGTAATTATTGAAAGTAAAAGAATAACAAAGTAACCTGAATTGAGATAATATAGTGAATAACTCAGTCTTTCTAATCTCTGTCTCGGAGGCTGCATAAATGAGATCAAGCTCGATTGGACCTTTGAAGGTTTTTTTTTTTAATTTTTACTTAATGTCCATAGACATTTGTCCATGCCTTTCAATGTAATTTTATTATGATTTTAATTGCTATGGTAACTTCGCAGAAAATTGTACACCTGCACAAGTTTTCGAAAGCTATTTTAGTAATTAATAGTAATAATAAATAATAAATAAAATGACCCTTGACTTCAATCAATGAACGTGATACTTGAAATAAAGGGTAGATAATGTAACTTCCAAATTCCAAAATCCAAAATCTAAGTTGTTGATGTTTTGCCTATTAGAGTAGAACTTAGATTTATCTACATTGTTGTGGTGTCTCACCTATATTAATTTTAACATAGCTGGCTCTAAGTTTAATTTAGACGTAAGTAAGTGTTTAAACATTATTATTTATTTTTATTACTAAAATACTGTCGTACTAGTATATATGACAGGTTCTACTTATTTACGGGCTAAAAACTAAACTAAACTAAGGCCAAGAATCAATTATGTTACAAACAGTCATCTGGATCATAGTGTTTTCATCACGTGTTGTTCAGACGTGACAAATTTTCGATTAAGGAAGAGGGTGAGTTATTTTTGTTTTATTTTACAAATACATTTACTTTGTTTACATTACATTATTTCGATAATTAAGTTTGGTGGCAGCGAAGGATGCAAAGAAAAACAATTATTTTATAAAATTATATTAAAGAGTTACAATTAAAACTTATAATTGATTAATACTAAAAAAAAGGTGATTCCAGGTCAGCGATTGACCCAAGAATGAATATATTTTATCCTCGATTCCCATCGATGGTGAGAATGCAAGCCGTATGGTGTCGTCTTCAGGATACTCGAAGCGTGGTGTCAGCATTTAACCGTGTGAAACCAAGTTGGTGATTACTATAAGAATTGCCCTTGGCTATGCTTTCGTAACACCTCCCCCCGTAGAACAGCGACTATTGAAGACCTTGGTCGTAAATTGCGCTGGTAGATCTGATTCATCCCTTTGAGTTTTTTGGATGGTGTGTTTCGTATGTTTAAGTCGGTATTTCCGGTATGCAAGGCCGCTAATTAGTACACATGCACCGAATAGTAACGTATATAAAGGTACTGTTGTATGGTAGACGCTTATATCGTTGGTCTTGCTTAAGTTTACTGGTGACTGTAGAATAACCTCTCTATTGGTAGCGTGAAGGTTAGTTAAATTAATGGAGTTTAATTTGAATATCAGATGTACTGCTGAACTGAGTGTATTTTCATTAGGGACATCTATTATCTTCAAGGCTTGACCTTTTAGTCGATCGTTGAGGTTCGAGATGATGAATTCTGTTGTTTGAATGAAACAATCATATGGAATTATATCGAGATAACTTCCTTGCAACATCTTGTAGATATCTTGATCGCAGGACAAGCGTACTTTAGTAAGAGTTGGAAAGCTGATGGTGTAGTGTCGATCGTCGAGTTTCTCGTAGGCTGGCGTAAGTAGGGATACGGTGACTGGTTTACATTCGGGGAGTTTTTGCTGCGTAGTAACGAGGGCTGTTACACAATCCGGCGATGTACGACTATGTATGTTGTGTATCTCTTCACATAGATACCCTTTAGTGAACTTCGGGCATTCAGCCTCTATGTACTTGAAATCTTTCAAATGGATTGCAAGGAATTGGTGTTGGGGAACAAGAATTTCATGATTTTTGTTAGGGATTATGGATATCTTATATAAATTATATATTTGGGATTTTATAATTGGGAATTTATATACTATAACTATTTAATTTCCTACATAATAAGAACCTAATTGTATTACGTCATAATACTCTCGGGCCTCTATATCTAGTACTTTATTACTACCATACATACTACGTAGCTTTCTAATTATATTTCTAATAGAACTTAAACTAATGACATCATGATGAGCCGTGGATGTCCTTGTAAATGCTAGCACATTCTGTAACTTAGACTAATGTTTTTTTACTAGTTCCGCTAATTTGTTCTGATTATCTACTATTTTATCTATTATTTTAGAGTGCTGAGTTATCCAATCTTTGGTCAGGCTTACATGACTGTTAAATTCCGTAACTAATTTATTATCGTTTTCTTGTAGTGATCTTATTGCGTTATTAAACTGTAACGCATCTGTATAATCAAGATTACCGGTAATACTTTTTATTACGGACCCGAGACCATCAACGAGACCTCTTTTAGAGCGGCTAATTTCAAATGACTGCAATTGTTCTATAACGACTTGAAGCTTTTCTTTCAAATAGTTAGTATGGGGCTCAAACAAAAGAAAAAGTTTTATTATTAAGATTAGAGATTATATTGCTTAATTGGATATCAACTGTATTTACTTTGTCTTGCAATTCGTGGATATCGATATACTTCAAGAATGAGTGATAATGAGACACTATGCGACAAGGACCTAGTTTAAAAGGTAAAATGCCGGGACCATCATCTAGATTTTCAAGTTTTATTTAAGAACTCTCTTTAATCTAGACTTAGCAATTGGCCCGCCTTTTTTGCACGTATATATATGTATCGGGAGATCAGCTATAACTGTATCATGTGTGTAACGCGGCGCTATCTTTTGACGAACAGCAAAAGGGTTTCTAATAGATATTTGTTGATCGGGAGAGAATTGCTTTTCGGGCTCTCTAGACTTATTATGAGTATTTGTTAATTCATTTCTATAACTTAAACTAGACTCATGAATTAAATTAAAAGCTTTGGTCATTTTATTTTTATGTTCTACCATATATTGTTGGAGTAAATGGGTGGTTAAGTCTATGTCTAATGGATCTCGCGGATCAAAATGTCCAGTAATAATGTCAATTGGTCGGCATTTTGTAAAACTGATTGATTCCATTCTCATTGGGAGTATAGGGTGCTATTCTATGGTGTTGAATTTTGTGTACTCTTACAAATTCAGCAAATAATTGATTAGTGAACTCAGGGCCATTATCTGTAACTAGAGTATATGGTATACCATGATGAGTACTAAATTTTAATAACGCCTGCACGACACTTACTGCTGTGCCATCCCTTAAAGAATATGCTTGCGCATACTTTGAAAACGCATCTATGATAGTCAAAAACTTTTCACTCTGTATAGATAATAAATGTAGGTGAACAACTTCGAAAGGCTTACACGGTGGAGGGACAATACGAAATTGTTGTCTAATAGGGTTGCGATCATATTTCGCTTGACCATAAATTATACATTTGTTAATGAACTTGGTTATATGCTCTCGCATTTTTGGCCAATAATACCTATGAGATAGGGCGAGATGACATTCATTAACACCCCTATGATTAGTTTTACCTACGTGGTATTTGCTTATTATTTCTTGTTGTTTTAAGTATTCTTTTATGTTTTCCAATTCCTTTTTAACTAGTATTAAATTCATAGCTGAACTTTTAAAAGCTTTTTGTATTATGGGAATAACCGAGTACATTGCTAATGGGGGATTTATGAGTAACCCTGTTTTAATTTTGGGATGAACATATTCTTTGATAACATTAATGATATCTTCTTCGAGATTATTTTCTGACAATTGAACAGTGATACGTGTGTGTGTTTCAAAAGGTTTTGAAACTATTGGTCTTCCTTTAATATTGCTTACAATTGTTAAAACTAACTGTTTTGTGAATTTATTTAGGGGTTCGTCAGAAATCGGGATTTCCAAAATAGGATTTTCATTGTCGGTATGAACTGTTAGGGTATTAGAATTATCTCTATCAGCTTCTGAAGCTGTAATAGTGCTAGTCATTTTCAGATGCATTTACTGCTATTGAACTTAGTTCTTCGTTATGAATTACTAAACGGGATAAGGCATCAGCATTTGTATTATATTTACCTGGCTTATAAATGACTGAGAAATCGTATTCGGATAATTTTAATCGCCATTTGGTTTTACCCGAAGTATCTGCCTTTTTAGGGACCACCTAAATAGGAGAGCTCCACGCGGAATCCGAAGGTCTAATTATATTTTGTTCAAGCATTTTATTGATTTGACTTCTAACCTCTTGTTTATGGACATACGGGAACCTATAGCTTTTAACATGAACTGGGATCTCATCATTTGTTTTAATTTTATGCTTAATTTTGTTCGTAAATGTAAGGGTTCTCCGTCAAGGTAAAATACATCCGAATAAGGTTTTTAAATTAGCTATTTCCTCTGGGTTCAAATGATCTGTACGGAGACGCGATAGAACTTCTTTTGTACGATCGGATAATTGTTTTAATTGCTTAGATTCAATATTGAATACCTCAGCTGTAATAGGCCGATCCATTGAAAAGATTACATCATTCTTTGAATTATTTGAAATTTGTACTAAACCTCGACTGTTTTTCACATTTGTAAAGCAATCAGAAATTAAACAATTACTTATTATCTGATCAGGAACAAATACATCTCCGTCCTTGGAGTTTATTGGCAATTTCACTAATTTGGATGACTGAGCTGGTATTATTTCTTCATAAAGATTTGTATTTCGAGCGTCATACATAATAATAGGCAATTCGGTATTTTTAGTAATTAATTTCTTGCGTCTAAAATCAATGTTAGTGTCCCACGAATTTAACAAATCAAAACCAATAATGCCATCAAAATAATTATGAAAATTAAGAATAAAAAAGGTTACGTCATCATTTTCTTTAAATTCCGAGAAACTAGGTAAAGTAATAGAATAGTCTTGTCTATACACATTATGATTATTCAAATTATCCTTTTTATTAGGTAAACCCTCAGCACGCTGCTGCATATATAATGTATTAAGCTCTTCTTGTACGAATTCTAAAGCCTTTTCTATCGTTTCGGGACGCATGCAACGTATCCTAGAGCCTAAGGGGTCCTTAAGACCACGCAAGTAGCACTGTAGAGTTAATTCTTATAAAGATTACGTTTAGCTTCAAATGTAGTAGCCACGGTTTCATGCAACGTTACGTATGTCATGATAGTGCTGAATAAGTTTTGAACACGTTCGTAAAATTCCCGTGGGGTTGAAGACCTCTGGGTTTGTAATGATAAATCGTTAAATAAAAGTGGTCTCGTCTCGATGGTCAGCAAAATTATTAATAAGTGCACTACGAATACCGAACTAATTTTCAGGAATACCTTTGGAATTTATCAATCGAGCTGCAGAGCCTGTAATCTTATTTAATATACCATTACTAAGGGCCAAATTGGTTAACTCATAACCCGGTTCTGTTTTAAAATATGCAAGTACTAATTGATCACATAAATTTATAAATCTTGTTAGCACATGGGGGTTACCGTCAAAATCAGGCAAAACTCTAAGTGACTTGTATATCTCACCCATTATATCTTGAGACATTTTAATATTAGGTATAACAATTTTTTTTTAATTGCCTAAATTCGTCTATAGTATCGAGCCTGCTAGATCTACCCTTACACAAACTACGGCTACTGTTTTCTCTCGGATGAAAAATTTTGAACACTAATCTAACACTCTAAAAATTATATATAATAGTATTTATATATTAAATTACTTGGACAATCTAATGAAATAATAAAATAAATTGAAAGGATAAGAATAACGTTAAAAATTAGGATAGGTAAGGACTTGAAAGATTCAGAGTACTTACATGAACATGATTTTCTTTGCCGAATCGATTTTCGGATTCACCTCCGCTGGCCTCCACGATGTATGTAGATTCGGATACTCGAAATCGGTTAGTCACGCGGGATCTCGCACCGATATTAGGGGAAATCTTGACGCGACGCGTACCGAATATATCTCGAATATCCTACCGACTGCGCCAATTAAGTTTGGTGGCAGCGAAGGATGCAAAGAAAAACAATTATTTTATAAAATTATATTAAAGAGTTACAATTAAAACTTATAATTAATTAATACTAAAAAAAAGGTGATTCCAGGTCAGCGATTGACCCAAGAATGAATATATTTTATCCTCGATTCCCATCGATGGTGAGAATGCAAGCCGTATGGTGTCGTCTTCAGGATACTTGAAGCGTGGTGTCAGCATTTAACCGTGTGAAACCAAGTTGGTGATTACTATAAGAATTGCCCTTGGCTATGCTTTCGTAACACGATATAAAATATTTGTTCTTTGTGTTCCGTAACATTACTTTTAATCAGTGCCTTTGTTGTAACACATGTTGGTAAACAAAAAATGTTTGCCGCGGTCACTCAACTAATTATATTTGGGACTGATTTTTTTTTTTTACGAACCCCAATTAACAAAGGGATTTAAATATTGTTTATACTGAATACAATTAATATATACAGGATATTTGTAATGTCGGCGGGTAGCCGTACTTTGAATATCAATATCATGATATTTGATTTAGATTATTATTATGATTGTTTATTTTTAGATTAAGAACATTTCATAGATGTAAAGAATAGTTTTAGATGAAAGGGTGGGTGCTTTATTCGAACGAATGACACACCCAGTCTTTCTATAAAAGGCCGAGCGCGCGCCGGCTCGAGGCATTCTATCTCGGACCGGCGTAGCGATGTAGAGCTCTTGGAAAGTAAAAGTGAAGAAATTATCTACGCTGTTTCTATTCTACACCAAGTATGGGCAATAGCCCTGCTCATGAAGGTCGTGACGTCAGCAATGCTGACGTTACACTTTTTAAAAATAATCGCGACGAGGCTCTTTCGTCAGTAATAATTTAAAAAATGTTCTAATATAAACAATTTCCACTTCAAATAAAATAATGTAATGCACAAGAGGATGTAAACTATTGCTTACATCGTAGATTATTACTACTACTACGAATTTCATAAATAGAATAGAATAAAAATGTCCTCACTTATCTTTATTTTCCCGAAGTCGCATGACGCTGTCTGAAGTTTTTCACAAGCATGTCTTCTGCATTAATATTAAAGGCGGAGCCGCATAGCGACCGCCCACCCACCCGGTGACGCAGTAACAGCCACTCTGGCTAACTGCATTAACATTTCGCAGAAAAAAAAATCATTAATATTGTTTTAAATTATTTTCACTACGGTGTAGTGTACAGTGTAGTCTACGGTGTAAAATAGTACAATAAAATAAAAATATTCTGTATGTAGTTAACTCTAATATTTAATGGTTGATTATTGTTTTACAGTTCACTCAACCGCATAATTTTAGATTTATCTTGGTGATAGTTCTATAAATCTTCATTATTCAGTAATTTCCGGTGCTGCTGTGAAACCTAGACCTGGACCATCGCACTTTACAGAAATAATACAGTAATTGCTTAACTTCATTTTAATTGCCTTTCTATTATAAATATATTATAATTAGAATAGAGTACTTGTTATATATATATATATATATATTTCATTACTGACGACAACTTAACACTTCTTGTTGCGGTATTTGTATCATTTTTACAAATAATATATAATAATATAATAAATAGTCTGTTTTTCTCATTAAACTTTTTAAATTTATAGAACCGATTTTACGAAATTTGGTACTGTCACAACCTTTAGCTTCTCTCAATATGCATTTTACTTTATAATATACATATACATTTAACCGTTTAAAAGAATAACATAGTATACACTAAAATAACGAAAGAGTCATTTACCAAAGTACAGCAAATATGAATAACATTATATCTTTCTCAGGTTAAACCTGTAACACCAAACTTATTTTTTAAAAGAATAATGCATTCCCTGCAGACGGTATCGTAGGAAAAAGCTAGTGTAAATAATATAATTGTGACAAAACAATAGTGTCACGGTCCTGTTCATTAATTAGAATAATAATGAGAATGAGTTTATAGTTTTATTACGCTGAAGAAGAATGTAAGAAAGATGAATGCTGCGGAGATGCATGAGAGATCTCTTCGCCGAATATGCGAAGTCAGTTTAGCTGACCGAATCCGCAATGAAGAGATCCACAGAATGGCAGCTACTAGTGAAAATGTCGCAATGAGAATGAAAAAGAACGTGCTCAGGTGGTTTGGGCACGTCGAACGAATGAGTGATGAAAGAATGGTAAAAAAGATTTATAAAGGAAAAGTGAGCGGTAAGAAAGACAGGGGGAGGCCTCGAGTGACCTTCGAAAACACAGTAGCTAAGATACTGGAGGAAGGTCACGTTAAAAGCATGAGGACCCCCTGGAGGGCATGTATAAAGAGGTTAATGTCTGTGGTCGAGGCGAAAGAGGTATGCAGGGACCGTAGCGTTTGGCGCTTCGTCGGCTCTGACTACCCCGCAAGGAATATAGCCTGAAGATAAGTTAAGTTAAGTTAAGTCATATTTTTTAAACCACGCCTTCCCAGAATACATATAATATATTAAAAAACATAAATCATTTCATTAGAACGTACCATTCAGTCCTTTTAATTTTTCTTGGCTGCATAAATGAAACCAAGCCTAAAGGGACCTAATGAATAAAACAAAAGATAGGCAATACAACTTTTAAATGAATTTGATTATCTAAGTAGTCGTGGTGTCTTACTCATCTAAATTTATGTATACTACTATTCACTAAGTGCGGAAAATTTGATTATAATTCACAATTCAATTGTTATTGAGTGGGTGAACCAAAGTAAATATTCTGTTATGTACATCAATAAATCTTTTCAAAATGTTAAAATTTGTTTATAAAAGTTCCTTGTTCCTTAACCCTCATGTAAGTCCTGTGTCTAGTTTAGGCCTACTTTACTTGTAACAAAATTTAATATTTAAAATAATTTTCCTCTAAGGTATTATAATATGTAGAGTAGTTTGATTATTATCAGCGCATCTTTATTAAGAATTATGTAATTGATAGTTTTCTATTTGCTAAGATTACAATAAGAAATTTAAATAATTTAATACTTTTGCCTGATTTACATAAAAGGTAGTACAAATCTCTTACCTTTTATTTAAAGGTTATTAAACCCAAAATTGTGTCTTTTAGTTAAATGACTGCATGCAATGTAACAAGTAATAATAGAACCCTTATTACTATTTCAAATCCAATCAAAACTATACAATATCTGAAAAATAACTCGTATCTTTAAATGTAAAAAAGTATCTACTAAAACTGTATGCATCTTCTAAAAAGCTCAATAGAAGGTTTCCAATTATAAGTTTGAATATTACGTTCACAGGATGTTTATCCTTTTATTTCTTAGACATGAACATATTTTTTATATATACATTTATTTTCAAATCTTAATAGAAAATCAAATCAATAGATTTCATATTCAAGATACAATATATATTGGGTTTAATTTATATTGTAAGATAAAATAACATAGTTCATAATGCTAAGAAATTTTGTAATAATGATTTATGACTTCTATGACTGTACCGAATGAAACATTTTATATAAGAAAGTAATTAAAAACTAAAAATAATTAGATGCCCCGGATTCATTTGAATAAAAAAACATAAATTCTTGAAAAAAAGGTATATTTTATCTAAAACTTAAATATTTTTACATATTTTTAAACTAGGTTTTTACTCAAACAAATAAATTTAAACTACAGTAATATATTTACGATACGAGTATATGGAAACAAAACTACTAAGTCCAGTCACGAAGTCTATAGTTTATATCTGTTTATATCTGTTGTCTATGATACTTCAGTTTTATTATCAGTCTTATTTACAGTAAAGGAAATAATTAATTAATATAAATAATAGTTTTGTCCGTGTTACAGATAAGGAATAGTTTTTTCTCTGAGGTTTTGAAAATATTGTCTAATCATAGTATCCTTATTGGATTTCCAAAAAAAATTTCATTCCCCTTCTATATATTTGACCTCTCTAGGAGTCAAGTTCATAAATATCTTTCCTTCAAGCTCTTCTTTCTCTTAAGAATATAACTTTGGAAAGTTCCGCCTTTGCATATGAAGCCCAGTTGAATTATGCCCTGACCCTTGTCTGGGGCTTCTCTTGCTTGGAAGAAGGAAAGGAGCAGATAAGTACCTACTTAATATGAACTTATAACTAAAATTGTGTATGTGCTAAAAGGCTGAGGCAGTACGTTCATGTTCTCTGGTAACAAATGATAGCTGAGTATTTTTTCCCTCAGGAACGTAATTTTTCCGATATAAAATGAAGCCTATGTTTTAATCTTGGTAAACTTAATCATATGTAAAGTTTCAATCAAATTCCTCTAAATTTTTTGCGTGATTGATAAACATACAATATTAGTTGTATAAGTATACCTTTTTAATATATTAATACATATACAATTATATATATAAAATTATAAGGTTCAAAATTCTGATTCAAATAAGTATGTTAAGAATAATAATAATTAAGAATAAATGTAAACTTTATACAAATTTTATTATTTATTTATTCAAAGTTTAAAACAACTGCTTGAACGTTAATGTTAAAAAAACTTCCATTAATAATACTACTGCAATTAATTTCTGAATTTGTTCTTAAAAACAATTAACTTAGGAATGTGCATATTTTATTAACAAGTAGTATTCGGCTATGATTCCTTTGAGAATATTTATTTGGGGTAATTTTTTCCAGTAACAAAAATTAATAAAAATGAATTGGATAACTGCAACAGAGCTAGCTATGTAATTTATGGTTTATTATCATCTAGTAGTATTGATATTAATATTATTTTAATCCCCGCTGTTTATTCCCCCAAGGTCTTATTAGTATCAATATGTTTCAGACATTCTCATAGCTCGTTGTGAATTTTAATTGATATCTGTTACATTGTTAGTTATTATTCTGATGCATTACTTTTGGAATTAATCCTTATATATTAAAGTATTTACAAGTTTCATAAAATTTATATTAATATTAATTTTATACTATTCAATGTTTTTAGAAGTCTTTATTTTTGTATAGGCTCATGAACTAAGACTAAAGAATCTGAAATATTGATAAATTTGAATGAGGAAATATATTTTAATTATTAATGTTGTGGTGTATTGTACCTTATTATTTATCATTCAATGAATAATTTTATTTATTTATGTATATATTTCATCTATTTCTTCATACTTAATGAATTCTTGTGCGCTAAATTTATGATGATCAATAATTTCTTTATAAATTAATTAAACTTAACATTTTGCAACATATTTTTAATAATACGTAAAAAATATTTATTAACAATTTTTTATTAGTTATTAAATAGGAAAATAATATAATAGTCAATAAACAGCTAATACAAGAGACTATGGTAGTTATTACTAATAAAGTTGGATAATTACATATTAATTGAAAATATATATTTTTATATTCAGTTTAAATGATTCTTATATTCGATTATAATTTGTTCAATTATGTTATGTTATCAATGAGTTATATTATTTGACTATTTCACTATATCGTATATTAGTTTAAAATATTTGTATGAACCAAGCACTTACTTCAAGTAATACAACAAACATAAAACAAAAACAATTACAAAAAGACAAAATTTAATTTAATTTAAATAAAATTACATTTTCAACCTTCATAATAAAATTCTTATCGACTACATTGTAGTTGATGTAGATGACTTGGCCTGTCGTAGACTTTCTGACCGGGTCAAGTTAACTTTACTTCACCTCAATTAAATGAAAAATAAGACTAGACACAAGGCAATAACCTCATAATTTAATTTAATTAATGAATAAATTTAACGTAATAACTTCCGTATTATAGAAAATGAAACACACAATTTTCAATCAGCACCATATATTGACGGGTTTCACATTTATAGTATAAGTTGTATTATCATATTCTTATTATGTTCCACATTTTAATATAATTATTGAAATATTACAAAAATGAAAACTAAAATTAAATATTGAAATATGGTAGAAAAATAACAAATTATATGAATAGACTCACTAATGAGACAAAAGAAAATGCTAATGTAACTAATATTGTTGGACTTTTATTAAATTAACAAAAATAGAGGTATTTCTTTTGATTTCGATCTTACTCAGATTATCTAATATTTAATTATGTAACATTGAACTCATGATCTCTACCTCAAGAAATTTATAACACTTTTAAGGAACCTACTTTAAAGAGGTCCGTAAATTTGGCAAAGTATTAATAAATAAAGTTGGTAACTCTTTTGAAGAACATTAATGCAACTTACAAATAAGGAACTAAAAGCACCACAAGGTTACTCGACGCCGCATCGTGCGCCGCAGACATGCAGAGGACAATTTATGATGTCTAGTGTCCAGTGACTGTCGTACTCCAGTTTAAGTACAAATAACACCTAACAACAGTAATTACTCAAGTATGTATAATGCGTCGTCGCTATACGAGTTGCCTATTAAGGCACCGATCACGGCAATTCCAAGCGCGTCATAAATTCCCTCTGTTTAAAATTCTGTGTACCGTCGGATTTAACTATAAAATAGGGTGCATGGTCATTAGCTGGTCAGTCTTGGTCTTGGATCGGAAATGGAACTGTTTGCTAAAAATATTACATTAGCTTATTGTACATTACAGATCACTGGTTGTCAAAGAGTAAGAATAATATATATAAGTAGAAAAATTGCAGATTGTGTGAAAGCTATCCGGGGCAGCTCACTCGTCTTAATATATCGTAATGATGTAGTTTTAAAGTCTCGATTGTACATAGTGGCGCTTTCTGTCGTATAAATTATTGAACTATCCTGCATTGTGCTTGCGAGACGTTCCAAAAATATTGTGTGAATAAGTGTTTTAAAAATAAAAAACATGGCCTAAATTGAGATGTATAATAATAATTATAAATCATTACTTTAAGGCCATAAGATACAGACCAATGATAAATGTTAACAAGGACGGAGTTAAAAATCAGAGATCTTGTCTTAGCAGGCATTATTCAGGCATTTGCAGGCATGTTTCTATATTATCATGAAAATAAATTTGTATGTCGTCTGCATACGTAGGTATGGTAGAAAGACGATTTTTTTTTTGTATTAATGAAAATTGTAACAATGGAGACAGCATGCCACCTTGAGGTACTCTTGCAGGAATTTCGCACCATTACAAAAATGTATCATCGAAATGAGTACGTTGCCAACGTCCTCAAGATATTCTCAAGATTCCGATCTCAAATTCAATATTCATGAAAAATTATTAGAAATTATAAATATTAATAAACTAACAACATTTAAAAATACTATTCTATCCTATGCAATACCATACCATTCTATCCATTAAGAGTAGCCAGTTACTTAGCATTCTACTTTCTCAAAGAGCTGCTTAATTGCTCAATCCGGTAACAATAAATGAAACTATGTTCCTAATATTATATAAGGCAAAGAAATTGTTTAGCGTCTTCCTGATTTTTATATTACAACTTACAGAGATACTCAGGAGCTATGTCTTAACAGTTATTTTTTTGGTAAATTATACACAAGTTAAAATAATTTCTATGATCGATATAATTTAAGATGGTGTCTTCCATCCAAATAGGGTATAAACATAAATAATTGAGAACATTTTTGTAAAACTAAGTATTATTATTTGGATTCTAATTACAATTTTAATACTTGGCTCGTAAAAAGTCTACTTTCCTCTCCTTTACTTAAGATAATATATCAATATGAAAATAAATGAGTGAAAATGTATTCACTATAATACACTATACAGCATTTACTTCAAAAAATAATTTAATCGAAAATAAAAAAAAAACTAATAAAATTTAACTTAAATTGATGAATATTATAAAGAAATGAAACATAAGTAAATACTTTTCAAAAAGTGAAACTTGATACTTTGAAGGAACAAATAATAATAGATATTGACTTGTTAATTAATTAAATTATGTTCAAATAAACAGACATCTTTCGGAGCTTTCAGAGCTTAAAAGTAGTCTAATAGCCTATTAACATTTAAACGATGAAAGCGTTATTAACAATATTTGTTTCAAAATGAATTTTTGGTGTTACTGTTTATAGTTTCTTTATGAAAAATATCACGTGTATACTATCATTTTAGCCGGCTGTACTCACTTAGATAAATCGGAACTTGCCCGATTAGTTTCGAACCCACTGGGGTCTAAAGTCATGAGCTCGGAGCATGGTGGAACCGAGAAGTGAATAATTATTATACTATCTTAAGTACCACTGAATAAAAATATTTAATAGTAATCATAGATCACGAGTTTCAATAGAGAAAATCTTAAAATTTCCTTGCAATTTCTGTTCATCCAACTTATACTACATTATCAGATACACGTATTTCGTAGGAAGAAGAAAGGAAGAGCTTTAAGGCTTCTATATCTTATACTTACCGTACAATGTAGTTAGCCGCTGAAGCCCGACCTTCTATTAGAAGGTGTATCGCACCGGCCGAGAAAACCCTTTTTATTTATAAGATACACTATAATATAAAAACTTCATAATATGGAGGTAATCTGTAAATTATTGTATTTTTTATAGTCAAATAATTTGCGATTAATGATTCAGGTAAACGTTAAAGCGTTTTACCTGAATCATTCATCGCGATTTATTCTGTTAATCCCGTATAATAACAAATCTGTCCTAGTTAAACCTTTAAATTAAAACAAATGGTATTTTTTCCACAATATCCAATATAAATAAAGAATTGAGCTACTTCGTACATTGTTGTTTAATAATTTATAGAAATATGCAACACGATCGTTCAAAAGGTACGGTAAGGGTAGCCAGAGACGACGGAGTGCCCGTAACGTTTGGCACTCCGTCGTCTCTGCATACCTCTTTCGTTTCGTCGTCACCTGAGCACGTTTTTTTTCTTTCTCACCGTGACATCTTCGCTAATACCTGCCATTCTGTGGATCTCTTCATTGCGGATTCGATCAGCTAGACTGACTCCGCATATTCTGCGAAGAGATCGCATCTCCACAGCATTCAATTTAGTAACTTGTGTGACTGTATTTTTTTTGTTATATATATTACTAATGTTCTGACCGGGTTTAAAAATTTTGCAATAAATGAATATTCAGAATATCAATATTATTAAACAGGTAGAATTTAAGGATGTAATAGTGAAATGTCTCAATGGTCATACACATTATATTTAAGTACCGTGAGTGTTTAGACGATAAAGACGTAAAAGTCAAACATTAAACAAACTAAACAATTATCAAAGCATCCGAAACCTATAAAATGAAGATGTCACGAGACATAAGATAGGGTTGCTCCTGTAACTTTTTTTTGTTTTACATTATATCTAGAATTTAATACATTTAAAAATAAATATATAACGTAAGTAAGTGTTAGCTACACCGCGAAGCCTGGACCCCGCAACATCTAAGACACCATTTTGTTACTCTGCCAAGAAGCTGTAGTTTCAATAATTGTCAAGACGCGGGTCACATAAATATAGCACAGAAACTTCATTTAGACGAGCAGGAAACAAACCTACGATATTTAGAATAACGATCACGGCCAACAGAATTTAATGTGTTTATATTGTAATGTGTAAATAATTAAAGTAAAAATCACTTCAATCGAAGCATTACTTAGATATTGGACAGCCTTTAAATTAATCTGAATTTAGACAACTTTTTATTATCAACCAATGTGGCGGCAACCCTCATCTAACCGTAAATATATCTTTCCGGTTCACCAAATTAAACTATTTATTACTCAAATGTGTGTCGAATAATTTATGATCGAGTTCATACTAATGAGACATAAGGTTCGTATTAGTATTAGAAGCTTATAGAAATTTAATTTAATTACAAGAGGTAATTGTTGCATCAGTTTTATGTTACTCATGACATGTTCCTTTCACTAAAATGTCACGTATTATTTGGTTAGTAATATTAATGTTGTTATATATATAATACTGTCTCTAGAATTTATTTATTTTAGAAAGAAAAATAATTACAGTTATATAATCCTCTAAGAAGAAATAGAAATAAGCATTAAATAGATATGAGATATATTAAAATAAACATATAAGATTTAGTAAGATTAACAAAATAAATTGATATATATTACAGAAACATGATATTACATGACAGAAACTGAAAAACTGATAACTTCTTATATTTAGTTGATCAATTTCATTTTTAATATGACGATATCTGTATATGTGTCTCTCTTACGGAGTGTTGATAAGATACGAATTCCTGAAACGACTTCATTATAAAGTGTCTGAAGCCTCTATTGTCTTGATAGTTAAGAAACAATGATAATCCAGTCTATTACTTATATTTAAAGTATATGATCAATTATTAGAAATTATTTATAGGACTAATTCTTTTCATTTAGCATTCTATTTTACAGATGTTAGGCAGAAATTGATAATTTCAATGGCAATTTAAGAGCCAAAATAAATCTTAATTCAGGTGGCTTTTAATATATTAATTTAGGTATATTAATGTTTTTTATAAATATTAATGAAGAGAAGATTTATATATAATAACAAAAATATAACTATAATAGAACAAGAATCTCAGATGCCGTAAGCGGCATGTGACTTTGCATGACTTATGTCGCTTTCCTACAAATTGAGCCATTGTAAAGATAAAGTCATGACGTAAAAGTTAGATTAAGATCCAAAATATATCGACATTGCTAAAAGAAATGATTAATGACAAAATTAATATAATTATTTGAATAATACCATAGTACTGATAAAAAGGTACGTAAATACAAAAATTGTATAGTATTTATTTATATTTTAAAATAAATTATAACTATAAAATGAAACAATGATGTTATTATTCGCGATCTTGTTCATCAGAAGATCAGAAGCAGATCTTATAATTACACGTAAATAATAGTAACTAGCAGACCCGGTCACGCGTTGCTGTGACTATTGTTTTTGATATATTACATTGTACTAAACTATTTAAGGGGTAACGTTCAGAGTACATCTGTCATGAAAATCATAATGTTTTCTTACAGTCGATATTAAGCAAAAATCAAAACAAAATTATTTTTTAAATTTTATCCAAATTTATAACACTATTTGTATATTACAAAGTTTTTAGTAAATAACTTGGAACACTAAACTTACGAATGAGGTAGGTAGGGAAGATACCTCATTCTTAATTACTCAATCCAGTCAATAGATACCGCCATCTTTTAAAATTGTTGGGAGCTAACTGCAAAATAATAAAACAAATAATTTGCAATAAAATAATATTGCGACTATGAATTGAGTTGAAAATTATTCTATCTTTTAAATTAGGTCAAACTGTACGTGGTGTGTAAATTTATTAAAATCGGTTAAGTAGTTTAGGAGTCCATCGCGAAAAAGCAACGTGACACGTGATTTATATATATTAAAATTTGTGGTGGATTTTTTTATCATTTAATATTTTAAATAATATGATAAATAAATCGTAAAATTATCCTTTTTTTAATATGTTACTTTATCAGTTTAATAAGATGATCATAATTAAAAATATTTGGTGGTTTTACTAATGCTTATAATAAAAGTTAAACTCAAAACATTTAAATTTTAAAAGATAAATCATGAAAAATGAAAAAAATACATTTTAATAATAAATACAACAATTTTCTATACAACTCGGCAGACTTCGTTCTGTCAAATAGATTTGGAATGTGGCAATTTATATTTCGACCTTTAGACGTTTTTACTCTGCTGATCCTCACACATCGCCCTATCATCATGGTGACGGTTCTGTTCAGGAGAATTAAAGAAAAAGGTCAGCTCGGGTGACTTAAGTATCTTAGCTTCCACGAACTTTGGTCACCCTTTTGAGACCCACTAAAAACCCCGATTGGGATGTCTGCCAGAGGGCTTCAAACCAAGAGGGGAACTTAAGGTTCAAACCTGATTGAAAAATAATCTAAAGGGATAGTGGGAACCTAAAGGTGACAAATATTTATAAAGTGGGTGCTTCAATTACAAAGTATAGAGATAATTAATTATTTATTACTATTATTATTAACATAGGGTTCATAACCGATGAAATAAAAAATAATGAAATAAAACGTACATAAGTATTTTCAGTAATCGCGTTATTGTAAATCCAGTGAATCATAATTATTAACAAAAATCTGTTTTATTTTTATTTTAGTGCTTTATGATACACAATGTTTTTTGTTTGATTACCTGGTGAATATATAAATAAATCTGATGGTTTTCCAACACGGGAACAGGCAACATACAATTGACCATGTGAGAAACATGGGTTTTCTAGATTAATACCACAAACACCTAATGATTGCCCCTGGGACTTATTTATGGTCATAGCAAAAGCAAGCCGCACTGGAAATTGTAGTCGTTTAAATTCAAATGGTACATCAGTCGGAATCATTGGGATGCGTGGTATCAAAACGTCTTCTCCTTTATACTTTCCTTTCAGTATAGTTGCTTCTATCACGTTGTTCAATAATTTTTTTATCGCTAACCGTGTGCCGTTGCAAAGCCGCGGTTGGTTGATATTTCTCAACATTATTACTACCGAACCAACCTTTAATTGAAGATTGTGAGGTGGCAATCCTGGTAAATCCAGCGAGTTTAAAAATTCAGGCGGATAGTTAACGACATCATCTTGGTTAGTAGCCGAATCAACTGATTTATATATCCTCAATTCGCCTGTAATTTGTTCTTGAATTTTGAAATTTAATTCACTTACATCTATGTTTTTTGCAGCCAATATAGCCCGTTCGCTCAACCAATCATGGTTTCTATAATTTTGAGCAACATCTGGAAACACCTTTTGAATAAGTTCATCTTTTGATCTAGTTAACTGACAAAAACCTTGAGGAAAGTTAATGCAACCAGTCAAGGTGTCTATAGGAAATTTGCCATTACCAATGTCAATGAGTTGTTTAGAGAATATGTCTCCAGATTTGTCATTTTGCAACTTGATACGCATATTCTTGCTTAAGTGTAATACCTTCACATGTTTCCACAAATTGGAGGACTTTAAACAGGCATTAAGTTCATCAGCTGGCGTTGATCGTGGAATCACTGGCAATGTTTGACGAAAATCTCCTGCTAATAAAATCATTGCACCACCAAATGGGTTATTATTGCTCCGGAGATCTTGTAAGGTTCTATCTAAAGCCTCCAAAGATTTTTTATGTGCCATCGTGCATTCATCCCAAACAATCAATCCACATTGCTGCAAAACCTTTGCCATTGCAGAGTTCTTCGAAATGTTGCAGGTTGGAGTTTCGTTGCTTTGCATGTTTAATGGTAATTTTAGTGCTGAATGAGCTGTTCTACCACCTTCAAGCAAAGTTGCTGCGATTCCCGACGAAGCGAGTGCAAGTGCAATTTTATTTTGTGAGCGAATTGTTGCTAATATCAATGAAATCAAAAAAGTTTTTCCTGTACCACCAGGTGCATCTAAGAAGTAAATCCCTCCTCTTTTATCATTTATTACTTTCAAAAGTGTATCAAATACATACTTCTGTTGTTCATTCAATAGTGGAAGATTCGTTTGAATTAATTCTTTCAAAGTGTTGAGATCATACAGTTTTTCTCGGTGCAACTCTTGGTTAAAAGCATCATGCATTGGAGGATTGGGTGCGGCCAGGCCTAATTGAAATAATAGTTTGTTTGACATCATCAAGCACATGTCCTCAATTGAAATCAATACTTCATTGTAAATTTCTTCGCTTATTTGTATATTTGGATTTCCCCTTCTAATCCGTATTTGATACAAAATATCATCACACATATTATCTTTGTACTTGATCCACAAATCCTTTGGGTTTGATGGGAAGCAGGTAGATATGATTATAGAAAACAATGTTCGTATTTGATGAGCTTGTGATGATATTACAGCATCATTGAGAGTTTGATCCCAATGAGCATCATTGTCTAGCAATCGCAAACGTTGGCAAGCTTCTCTATATGATCCACACAAATCACCATTAACAGTTCGTACATGTTGGAACGATGTTGGGCCACGTACATTGACTAATAGCAGTCGTAAATAAAAACATTCATCATTGCTTGGATGTACTGAATAAATTCGACCAATCGCATCGGTAGAAAATATATCTGGGTATCCTGTAACTGGTTTTCCTTGTTTCCGTCGTATAAATCTTCTTGAGGATTGATTCCAAGTATAATATTTTGGCATTTCAGAATATAACAATGTTTGAGCAAAATCATCGTTTTGACATATCTCAAAAAATCTGGTTAATGTAGTAGATGGTGGCTGTAAAGCTCTTTCTACTGCGTTCTGTGCTGTAAAATATACTCTTTGTCTATTTTCTAAATGCACAGCTAAATGAACAACAGTAGGGTGTCTTTCATGAATAGGAAAAGAAAATATTCGCCAAACTGCTTCATTACTACTAACATAGCGACCCATTTGGTATTGGGTAACTTCATCATTGGAATTCTCTGCATTAATACCAATCACAGCCATATCACTCCCTTTGGTTACATATTTGCAAATGTATTTAATAGATTTTACTGAATGGCAAGATTCAACGTTGATGTGTGCGGGTGAATATGGAACAATCCAGCGATTATCTATTTCAATATCTTGTTGATTTAATTTCACAATTGTTGATCTTCCATTGTCTGCTGTCGATCGGCGACGATACAAAGGATAACCGTCACTACCAGTGATTGTTTCAGATATTAATGTCCGTGGATATCGCTTTGAACATTTACCATCCACCATACACGGTGAATTTTGATTAAGAGTTCCACAGGGACCATGTATCATGTTTTTAATAACTACCTCATGCAATCCAGGATCTACTTCTACATTAGGAATTTCAGCTGATATTACTGCATCAACTTCATTTGGCCTTATCTTTTCAACTAACCAAATCAAAATGTGTGCATGTGGCAATCCCCGTTTCTGCCACTCCACAGAATACATCCAGCAGCGTGTCTCTCCAAACACATAATGTTTCACAATGAAATCCATCAAAGATTTCAACTTTTGTCTAAAGACTCTGGCTGTAATATCATGACGATCAATAGGTGATTGCCCAGGGAATAACTCCTGCTTGATTTCTATCCAGTGTGGATTGCATGTAAATGTGATGAACAAATCTGCTGTACTATAATGACGAACATATGACATGGCATCTTGAGCATATTCATGCATATGTCGAGGGCTTCCGATGTATGTTGCTGGAAGAATAGTCATCCGACCAACATTCTGTGCATTTCCATCAGTATTAATCGCATCTCGAAGGTGAATATACTCTTCAGATCTGAGTTTGGTCTGATTCAACCTGATGAATGTTAATCTCTCCGTTTCAATTTTAACATACATGTCTACAACATACTTGTGATATAATCGCCGACATTTGAGTATGTGATTGTCTTCATTTTCACGAATCATTAGGCGGTAGGAATAATAGTTCATTGAACTGACTTTTTTGTTGGTTTCGGAACCTGAAAATAGATTTTTGTTTTCATAATATTGAAAATTAAAAAAATAATAATATAGTGACTGATAATATAGCTCCATAGCTAAACTAATATTTTTTATTACCTGTAATGGGATTTATCATCTTGTTTGAAAAATCAATATAGCTCCATAGCTAAACTAATATTTTTTATTACCTGTAATGGGATTTATCATCTTGTTTGAAAAATCATAGCCATCTTCACCTTGCCAAAATATAATGAGATATTGCAGTGCGTCATATGAGCGGTGTGTTTCCTTTATACGTTGTAATTGAACATTCCGACGATGTAAAACAATATCACGGGATTCCAAGTTTTCTCCAACTACAACGATGGCAACTTCATCAATAGTTGGTGCATTAAAACGTCTTGCATGTTGGCCAACAGGTGTTTTATCAGCTCTGATTACAATTTTGTGATTATCAGATGGCATCCGATCCAGTGCAGTTTTAAACAACATAACCAATTGATTGTACTCATGAAATAAAGTTTGTAATTGTTCTACAATAGACCTCTTTAGTGAATTGTTATGTGAACAACGCATATCAATTTCTCGTGGTGAATTGCCCATGAAATAAATTTGCAGAAATTTGTAATTGCTATCTGACACTGGTAACAATGAACCTGCTCTATGATATATTTGGCCTTGTATCTGTAAATTAAAAAAAATGATTTTTGCCAAATAGAAATAATATTTGTTCCTAAAAAGTATATCTGTCTCTTAATTTGAATCACCAAATAATAATTGATATGCTTAGGTATGTCAATATGTAATAGTTAGTTGTAACTATTATCCATCGTCAAATAATTATATTGTGTTTCAAAATAATAAAAGTGTTGCTAATACTGAATCACCAAATAATATAATGACTAAGTAATATATGTTTTGGGGTTTAGGAAACTGAAGGTTAATGACACATATTTACTTAGTTAACAGGAAATTTTGTTCATTAAAATAATAATGATTAACTGCTATAATACATACCTTAAAAGTTGGCATGAAATTTTCCCGAACTACGTTTATTGCCCCAAATGATGTCATTTGAAAGCAATTGTTATATTGTTGAATATTTGACAAAAAGTGTATGGAATCTGGTTCTATTCCTGAAACCAATGAGTACAATGGCTCTGGTGGTGGATCCAATGGTATCAATTTCACTTTCCCATTTGCGCAACACAATCCATTTGCTTCATTTTTGTATTTCAATGCCTTACAATAAGAGCAAACCAAGTTCATAGATCCAATAGAAACACATTGGTGGTTACTGTAGTCAATTGACAAATCGTAATTGAAAGCAGCTCGATTCAAACTTTCGCGATTATTAGTTGAATCTCTCGCTCTCGCTTCCCGCGTTCGTGATATACGAATTCTTTCGCGTTCATTTCGGTCGTCACGTTCATGTGCAGTATGATAAGATCGGTAATTCATTTGGTTTGTAGCATTTCGGGTTCTTCTACTTAAATTACTTCGTCTTATAGGAGGCATATCGTATATAATTACCTAAATTTATTCACATGAAATAATTATTAATCACAGGTATTTATACAATCAAAATTAATTATTAAATATTATAAACGCTTTTTAACGCAGTTTGTTTGACAGATGCAATGACGTGAAAACTGATGACAATTTATGTCGCATTCCGAAACTAAAACAAAAGAAAGAATATTCCAAGGCTAATCAAATCTTACATTTACTTTTTTTGACTTTTCAATTTGGTCGGGTGTACACATTCATTTGATTAAATTTGAACGTTGTGCAGCGACAATAAAGCGCGAATTGACTCTTTGACGTTAGCAAGACACCTACATTGTTTAGACAACAATGAGTGCTTGTAATTTAATATCAACTTTATTGAATAGCAATACAGTTCAAATTGACTCTACATTTAGTTATTTATTCTACATTTAAAATATTTGTATAGGAAAAAGAAAAGGGCTTTTTTAGGGTTTCCCTGGAAATTATTCAAATTTTCTCGCCGTTAGAGCCATCCTTGGACTTCAAGGAACATTAAAAAAAAAGAATTGTTAAGATTGGTCCATGCGTTGTTGAGTTATGCGCTTACCAACACATTTTGCGATTCATTTTTATATAATAGATAACCCTTTTAATAAAACCACTCTATTATTAAATGATTAATTAAATTGGAAAATAATGTGAAAGTCAATATTCACCTGCTAATATAAAAACTATGGTAGTTATCACTAATAAAATTGGATAATTACTTATTAATAATAATAATAATAATAAAACATTTATTTCGGACAAGATCATCCATATAGTGTTAGTAACATATGTTAGTAACAATGTTTACTTATAAACTAAATTAGTTATAGTTAGTTACATTATAAAAATATGTAATTTAATATTATTTTATTTGGCCCGTCATTGTTTCTATCCAATGTTTCTGAATCGAACAATGAGGGCGATCCATGATTGTCTTCAGAATGCTGTTGCTGCTGGCCCTCATGCGCCGCAACAGAGACGATGCTTTTTTAGGCATAATTGCATGAAATCCGTCAACCCGTGAACAGCACTCTGAAGACATTGTTATACTGAACTCGTAGAGTACTGTAGGCTCAACGCGTATAGCTCACCCACAGGCCACCCGAGTAAAAAGACTGACAAAAAGCCCGACCTGCAAACCTGCGTGCGAGCATATTGCTTCTTACCGCCAGCGCCCTACGCTCCCTCTCAATATCCTCATCATCACATAAATCTGCAGTAATAACATGGCCCAGATATTTAAAATTGTCAACTCTCTTTAATGTTGACCCATTGAGAGTTATTGTTGGCACACGACCTGGTAACCGCTTACCAGCCTTAAACACGAGGTTCTCACTTTTTGTGGCATTATATACCAGGCCATGGGTCTTCGCGTACGACTCGCAGATACCTATCAATTTTCTTAACCCCCCGATCGAGGGGCTCAGCAGAACCATGTCGTCAGCGTAACTCAAGTTATTGACGCATTGGCCATCAATATAGCATCCCACATGGACGCTGCTGAGCCTCTCAACCAGCTCATTCACGTATAAGTTAAAGAGAGTAGGAGAACTAAGTCCACCCTGTCTTACGCCACACGTTAGGGTATATTGAAAATATATCTAATTTATATTTAGTTTCAATTATTGTTATATTTTATTATATTTCGTTCAATGATGTTGTTTGTGAGTTATTTTATATGACTATTGCACTATGTCGTATATCTTGTCTTAGTGGACTTACGACTTCGATTAGTTTTACTATTAATAAGACAATATAAAATGCAACAGTTACAGAAGCATAACAATATTTCTTATAGATCACATAGTATTTGATGTAGACGACTTGACAAATTTCAGATATGAGACCGTGCCAAGTTACTTTTACTTCACTTCAATAGTATGCAAAGTAAGACTCGACCTAAAACGATAACCTAATAATTAAAGTTAGGAATAAATAAATTTAAAACAATAAGTTTATAATTACAGAAAATGTAGTATATAGATTAATTTAAAGTGAATATAAATTTTATATATATACAATTTTCAATCAACGTCAAGTTTAGACGGGTTTCACATTTATAGTATAAGTTGTATTATCATATTCTAATTATGTTCAACATTTTAATATAATTATTGAAATATTAAAAATATTACAACTAAAATTAAATATTAAAACATGGTATTATATTAACAAATTGTATTAATAGGCTCACTAATGAGACAAAAGAAAATGCTAATGTAACTAATATTGTTTGACTTTTATTAAATTAACAAAAATGGAGTTACTCTCTATTTCTTTTGATTTCGATCTTACTCAGATTATCTAATATTTAATTATGTAACATTGAACTCATGATCTCTACCTCAAGAAATTTATAACACTTTTAAGGAACCTACTTTAAAGAGGTCCGTAAATTTGGCAAAGTATTAATAAATAAAGTTGGTAACTCTTTTGAAGAACATTAATGCAACTTACAAATAAGGAACTAAAAGCACCACAAGGTTACTCGACGCCGCGTCGTGCGCCGCAGACATGAAGACGACAATTTATGATGTCTAGTGTCTAGTGACTGACGTGCTCCAGTTTAAATACTATTAACTCCATTCTCCATTACGTCGTCAGTTACTTAGTATTCTACTTTATTATAAAGAGCTGCTTAATTGCTCAGTCCGGTGACAATAAATGAAATTATGTTCCTAATATTATAAAAGGCAAAGAAATTGTTTTGCGTCGTACTGATTTATATATTACAACTTATATAGATATTTAGGAGGTAGGTCTTAAATTTATATATATTTATTTATTTTATTTATTTGTTTATTATTTAAGTATACACAAGTTAATATAATTTCTATGATAGATATAATTTAAGATGATGTCCTCTTAAAAATAATTAATAAGATATTAAATACTATTCATCATGACTAAACTTTTATAGTTAGCTTTATTAAATGCTTTCACAAATTAATTTCAGCCACATCTGATTATAATAATATAAAGAAAAACATCCAAAAAAGGTAAAAACATAAATAATTAGAGTACGTTTTGGTAAAACTAAATATTATTAGTAGGGTTAAAATTAAAATTTAAATACGTAATATAAAATAAAAATTTTCACTTAAGATAATATGTCAATATGATAATAAATGACTAAAAATGTATTCAGTATTATAGTACACAGTATTATATTATAGCACACAGAATTTACTTTAAAAACATATTTTGATCGGAAATGAAAAAAAAGAATAAGATTTAAATTTAATTGACGAAGAAATGAAACATACTAAAACATAGTAAAAAAACTTTCTAAACTTTTTTTTTTAAAACTTGATTTTTACTTACTTAGCTTCACGCCAAATCCCTTGCGGGGTAGCCAGAGACGACGGAGCGCCAGACGTTGCGGTCCCTGCATACCTCTTTCGCCTCGACCACAGACATTAACCTCTTCATAAATGCCCTCCGGGGGGTCCTCATGCTTTTTACATGACCTTCCTCCAGTATCATAGATACTGTGTTTTCGAAGGTCACCCGAGGCCTCGCCCTGTCTCTCTTAACGCGCACTTTTCCTTTATAAATCTTTTTTACCATTCTTTCATCACTCATTCATTCGACGTGCCCAAACCACCTAAGCACGTTCTTCTCCATTCTCAGCGTGACATCTTCGCTAGTACCTGTCATTCTGTGGATCTCTTCATTGCGGATTCGGTCAGCTAGACTGACTCCGCATATTCGGCGAGGAGATCGCATCTCCACAGCATTCATCTTTATTACATTCTTCTTCTGTGTTACCCACGTTTGGCTGCCGTATAACAGCGTCGGTAGCAAAACTGCATTGTGTACAGCCAAACGTGCAGCTATACTGATGTTTCGTCGTCTCAACAATGCTGCCAAAGCACCTTTGACTCTGTTACCAGCAGCAATACGCCTTTCCACATCCATTTCGTATCTTCCGTCTCTGCTAAACATACTTCCCAAATATACCACTTCATTGACTTGTTCTTTTATCTTACCATTCACGTTGATCTTACATTCTGTTCTTTCTTCATTTCTTACAAATATCAGAACCTTTGTCTTATCTGTATTTAGGTTTAGACCATTATTTTCACACCCATCTTTCAGAATGGTGACCAATGCCCGCAAATCGCATTCTGATGACGCAATGAGCACTGCATCATCTGCATATAGCAAGCAATTGAACTTAAGGTCACCTACTTTCACTCCCATGTCACTGTCTTTCACGCCTTGGAGACAACTATCCAAATACAAATTGAACAACCAAACTGACATAGCGCAGCCTTGTTTAACATGTCAAACCAGGGTGACATGTCAGCTCCTACTCGCACACAGGCTGAGTGATCTCTGTAAAGAGACTTTACAGCCTGTAGCAAGGGTCCGTTCACATTGTATCGGGGCAGTATCTCCCATAATTTCTTTCTCACAAACCTGTCTCAAATGCCTTTTCCAAATCCACAAAAGCACAGAAAACCTTTTGGTTTAGGGCCAAAAACTTTTCCGTGATCATGCGGAGGGAAAAGATCTGATCTATACACCCTCCAGGTCCAAAACCTCCTTGGGCCTCCCACAACAGCCTTCCAGATCTCATTCATTCTCATGCATTTTTCTCGCTAATATTTTAACATAAACTTTACCGCCCAGCTAATCAAACTGATAGCCCTATAGCTTGCACAGTCTATCTGTGAACTTTTGCCTTTATACAAAGGTACGATGCACTTTGCCAATCGCCTGGGACCTCCCCTTATTTCCAGCATAAATTGCACGAAAACCAGATCAAGTCCAAGTTGCGTGGCCCACCATATTATATCATCTCGGTAGTAACTACGTCTGCTTCAGCAGCCTTACCACATTTAAGACTTCGAATCGCGCTCTCCACTTCTTGCAAACTGATTTCACTATCGGCTACATCGGGACTCAGCATTTTGCTGGTACTCGAGGCCGAGGCGTCCTCACATTCATAAGTCTCCTTGTAGAAATCCGCCCACAGCTGCAAAACGTGTGCTTGCTCTGTTTTCACCGTTCTTCGAAAGCACCCCTTTCATTCTACAGGTTACCGAACAACCCCGGGAATCACTAACTTCTCGCCAGAAGAGCTTCGTGTTTTCCCGGAAGTTTTTGTCAACCTTTCATCCCTTATTCTCTCAGAATTTTCATGCTTCATCTTTATAAGTGCTTTCGTTTTGTGCTTTTGCAGCTTGTACTCTCTTTTTTTTATCTTTCTCATACTTTTATCCTTACCCGAGGCTTTATAATCCAGCCATGCTTTCTTATTTAACTCCACGGCATCTTTCACTTCATCATTCCACCATTCATCGCGTTTTTTACTAAAACCTCTTTTCCTTTTACCACAAACCTGTGTTGCTACTTTCACCATACCATTCCTAAGGTTCAGCCAGCATACTTCAGCACTTTCATTTCCAGAATCACAGCTTTTAAGCTTCTTGGAAACCCTTTCTTGACATTCCTCTCTGATCGGTGGATCTTGAAGCTTCCAGCCGCTTATACGATTATTATTATTATTATTAAAAAGCGCGGCTGTGCAGGGCTATGAGAGCCCAGTATCACTGCGACCTGAGAGATCTATTGTGATCGCCACTGCCTACAGTTCACTGCATAGGTCTGCCACTCTGAGGTATTGCAGAATCTCCTTTGCAGTGAGGTGTCGGACATCCACTGGGTCCAGGATGTGTCTCCCCAGGATGTCGGTGCGTTTGCGCATCAGTGGGCCACACTCGCATAGCAGATGGAGCGGGGTTTCATCCGCCTCGTGGCAATATCTGCACACTTTTCCATCCACTAATTTGAGGGTCGCAAGGTGCTTATTCAGGCAACAGTGCCCTGTAAGCGCTCTAGTTATGATGCGTAGATTATTCCTGCTCAGCCCAATGCGCTCCTTAGCTGCTTTCGCATTAAAGGGTTTGATAAGGGCTTTGGAATGCTTGTGGCCCGGGATCTCCTCCCAACGCCTCATGGCCTCGCACCTAGTGAGGTTATTTAGGGTCATACGAGCTAGGCTGCTTGGAACACCACATATTGGTTCTGGACCATATGTTTTGCTCCTAGCTCCTGCACGGGCCAGCTCGTCGGCAATCTCGTTGCCGACATGGCCCTCGTGGCCCGGGACCCATTTTAGGACCACTCTGTTTTTGCAGCCCAGAGTGTTTAGTTTCGTCAGGCAGTCAAGCACCAGTCTCGACGTGATGGTATTTGAGTTTAGGGCCTTTAGTGCCGCCTGACTATCCGAGTTGATGTAAATGGTCCTGTTCGTGTAGTTGCGCTGCAGATTCAGGGTCGCACAAGCGGTTATGGCGTACACCTCTGCCTGAAAAATGGAGGCATATCTGCCCAGGCTTACGCTTTCCCTGTGGCCAGGGCGCTCTCCATATACCCCGCATCCTACATTAGGTCCCATTTTGGATCCATCGGTGTACCATACAAGGCACCCGTTCCTCCAGGGGAGGCCGGTCGACCATTCCTCCCTTGTCGGTATTTCCACAGAATAGTTCTGCACAAAGTTGCAGTGTGGAACCATGCTGTCGCTATTCATCGCCAATACGTTGTCGCTCATGACCGAGTCCTTAAAGGTCCTCAGCCTGTTCGACATCCAGTTTGTACTGCCCTGGGCCGATACTCTGAGAATACTGCCCCTAGCCACCCTCTTGACATGTAAGTCGAGAGGTGGGAGATCCAGTAGGGCATTCAGAGCCGCTCCTGGGCAACTGGACATGGCACCAGTCACCATGCGACAGGCAGTCCCTTGGAGGCTGTTCAGCCTGTCCCTGACCGCAACCTGCTGACACTTGCTCCACCATACCACGGATGCGTAAGTCACCACCGGCCTTACGATCGCGGTATAGAGCCACAGCATCATCTTGGGCTGAAGGCCCCACCTGCCGCACGCCATCCTACCACACACTCCCAAGGCCATCTTAGCCTTGGATATGGTGTTATCAATGTGGGTGTTCCATTTCAGTCTTTGGTCTAAAGTTACGCCTAGGTACTTGACCTCACGAGAGAAAGGAATTACCTTCCCATTGAGGACTGGGCACCGCAGACCGTCCAGACGCCTCTTATTTGTAAATGGAACAATCACCGTTTTATCCGCATTGATGGATAGCTCGTTCTCCACACACCAGCTTGCAACCAGGCTCAAAGCCCTCTGCATGATGTCAGAGACGGTCATTTGGCTGAAACCACGAACGACAATGACAAGGTCGTCTGCGTACCCTTGCACATCATATCGGAGTTCAGCCATACTGTGCAGCAGCTCATCCACCACCAGTGTCCATAAAAGCGGCGATAAAACGCCACCCTGTGGGCATCCTCTGGTGGATGTAAACTCCACAGTGGTATCATTGAGGGTAATAGTTGCCCTTCTGTTTGAGAGCATTGATTCGACCCATTTCACCGTGGTCGGGTCTGCTTGTTTGCACACAAGGCTCTTGACCAGGGATTTGACAGGCGTGTTGTCAAATGCTCCCTCCACATCTAGGAAAGCTCCCAAGGCAATTTCACGGTCCTCAAGCGCCTTTTCGATTTTGTCAACCAAGTTGAGAAGGGCAGTTTCGGTAGACCAGCCCTTGCGATAGGCGTGCCGCTTATACGATAATTCGACTCCAAGCTAGGACACGTCGTGCGGCTGCGCCAACCTGCAAACAGACCTCTTATTCTAGCAATGGCTAGATAATGGTCCGTTCCCAGATCAGCACCCCTAAACACTCGCGTGTTCATAACTTGGCTTCGAATACGCTGATCCACTATCAATCATACTTCTTTCTTTCGCTCGCTCCCATGTGCACATGTGAATTTGTTTGTGATCAAACATCGTGTTTGCCACACACAATTTTTTCTCCTTACAAAATTCCAAAATAAGCTTTCCAGCCTCATTTACTCTCTTATCAACATACTTGCTTAGCACGCTATAGTAACCACTTCACGCGGTTCCAACCCATCCATTCATATCTCCACATACTATCAGTTTTTCATTATGTTCTAAGTAGTGTCAGAGGACACTACTTAGAACATCCCTGACACTCTCCCAAAACTCCTCGACCTCGCTCACTGGAGCTGAGGATACTGGCGCATAAATGTCTAAGAAGAATACTCTTGTTATCCCCAGCTTAAAGCGAACCCAAAGAAGCCTCGGGTTCATAGCCTTGTATTCTACCATTGCACTAACCATTCGAGAGGACAACAATACGCCTACACCTTGGCAACCTCGCTCACCCTCTGGAACCCCAGCCCAGAAAGCGACCCGGTTGCCAGGCAAATCGGTCACATCATTGCCTTTTCGCTTGGTCTCAGACACACAAATAACATCCATATCTTTGTCATCTATCATATCTAATAATTCATTCATTTTGTACGTATTCAGGTCGTACTAGACTCACTAAAAACCTTGGATTAGGAAGAAAGAAAGAAGTATTGGAATCAAGACAAGTTTTTCGATAATTCAACGCTGTAATACATTGATTGGTTGAGCACGAAAGGTTGTCATAACAAAACAATAAAAAATTTAACATTTACACACATACATATTAAAACTATTCTTAACATTATGTAGGTAATTTACAGTTCATTACATTTGTCATTCAAGGTGTTTATTGTCCAAAAATATTTAAATAACAAAAGGATATTTTAAATCAAATATGTAGAGTAGTTTAATGAATTATTATTACAAAATAATGAATTATTTTTAATATTAATTATTACAAAGGCATCTGTGTTATGAATTATGTTATTCTCAATTTTCTATTTGCTTAGATTACACTGAAATCTTTAAACCAAAATTATGTCTTTAAATTAAATGACTCCATGAAATGTAAGAAGTGATGAGGGTCCGGGTCAAATCTGTACAATATATGTAAAATAACTCCTATCTTTAAAATGTACTTTTAAAAATCTAAATAGAAAGTTTCCAATTATAAGTATGAAGTTTCCGATCATAAAATGTTCATACCTTAATTTCTTAGACATGAACATGTTCACCTAATGAGTGTCTTTTTGATTGCAAAATTTCATAATATTCCTATATTTTCGAGCCAATTCGTGACGAAGAATGTGAAAAAGTATAGAGTAGAACGCTCCGCTCGCTTCGCTTGCTTCGCTCAATTATATCTCAATAGAAAATCACATCAATTATTTATATCCAAGAAAGCAAATTCTTTTTTACAGACAAATGTTCAAATTAATGAAGGTAATATGAAAGAACCGTAGAATATAATATTAAAATTATCTAACCCATACTATAAACAGAAGAATAATGGCTTGTCGGAAATAATGTTTTCAAGTTATTATTGATCTGGTCATGGGTTCATTCCAATTATATAAGATAAACTGAGTCTGAACTTAATCTTACATTAATGTAATAATTCTAGACAAGTACTTTAGATAAGCTCTAGGCGTTCTTATTACACGCCCATCACTTCTCATTCGAATTGCATTCAGCTCATTCAGCAAAAAAGCTCTTCAGATAGCTTTTTTAACACTTTAACTTCGTTTTTTTTTAATGTTTTAATTAAAATGTTGTTAAATAGGAACAACGGATAAAAAATCCTAAATTTTACATTACAATATTTATTTGGTTAAATTTTCGAATTTTAACCAAATACCAAAACCAAAAAAGTATATTTTATATAAAAATTAAATGTTATAACATTAATGTCAAACTAGATTTTTACTCAAACAAATAAATCTAAACTACGGTAAATTATTCACGATATATTGAAACAAAACTACTAAGTCCAGTCACGAACTGTATACTTTGTATATACTGCCTAGAATAGTTCAGTTTTATTATCAGTCGTATTTACAGTAAGATTGATAAAACTAAAAACAAGATAGCCGTCAACCCAAAGATATAAATAATAGCTTTGCCAGCAGCTTTGTCTGTGTTGTAGCTACGGATAATTAAGTGGTTTTTTTTGGCATAATCATTAACTACATTTTGTTTACAGGTTAAGGCTTTATTATTTTTTTAAGGCTTCTATATCTCAGACTTACCGTACAATGTAGTTAGACGCTGCAGCCCGACCTTCTGTTAGCAGGTATCACACCGGCCGAGAAAAACCTTTTGCATTTAATAAGATACAAATGGACGACACTTATAAAAGTTTTATAATACAGTACGATAGGTAATTCGTAAATTATTATATATTTTATAGTTAAACAATTCGCAATAAATGAATGATTCAGGTAAACGTTAAAGCTTTTTACCTGTATCATTCATCGTGATTTATTTTATTAATCCCGTATAATAACAACATTGTCCGAGTTAAACCTTTAAATTAAACCACATGGTCTTTTTTGCCATAATATCTAATTTGAATAAAAAATTGAGTTACTGCGTACGTTGTTGGTTAATAATTTATAGAAATTTGCATCACTATCGTTTAAAAGGAATGGGTAAAAATGTTCAATAGGTTCTTAATATTAGAGAGACTTCTGTATGTCCCATATCATTTTTCAGCGTAAAATAGTCAGTATAAATGTAGACTGTAACTCACTATATTTTAAATTATGGTAGACACGTGCTGCCATCTATTGCGTGAGGATTGAAATTCCTGCTGTTTCACTTGATTTAGTAACTTGTGTGACTGTATTTCTTTTTTAATATATATTACTAGTGTTCTGAACGGGTTTAAATATGTTGCATAAATGAACATACAGTACATTAATAATTGTCATTACGTAACGCCTCCATATTCCCACGTTTAGGGTTCGTGTTTTACCTACTATACGAAACAACATACACACATCTAAATACCTAACGAAACATGGATACGTATTAACTATTGTTATTGAGAAAAAAATGCATAATATACATTATGGCGACGTAATAGTAAAATGTCTAAGGTCATATCTCAATAGAACTATTACATTAATTATTTACAAATCTATAGATTATACAGATATAATGATATAAATTCATATACTTATATGTAAGTAACTATTTAAACAATAAAGAAGTAAGGATAAAAAATTAAACAATATAAACAATTATCAAAGCACCCGGAACCTATTAAATCTTAACGTCACAAGACACAAAATAGGGTTGCTACTGTAGCTTCTTTATATTTTACATTATATCTAGAATTTGAGCAATCTATAAATAAATATAAGATGTATGTTATGTTACTCTGCCAACTGAGCTGTAGTTTCAGTTTCAGTTTTCGTGAAGATACAGGTCACAAAATAAATATAGAAGGGGAACTTCTTTACCATGAGCAGCAATCAAACCAACGAAATTTGAATGTCGACCCATGCCACCAGAATTGAATATGTTTAAACTGTAATATGTAAATAATTAAAGTAAAAATCTTAAACTGAAGCATTATTTAGATATTGTACAACCTTTAAATTAATCTGATTTAAGGTAACTTTTTATTAATAATCAATGTGTAACCGTAAATATATCTTTCCCGTTCACCAATTTACATCTATCATTCAAATGTTAGTCGAATAATTTATGATTGATTCCGTACTAACGAGACATAAGGATCGTATTAGATTAACGGTTGTAGAAATTTAATTTAATTACAAGACGTAATTGCATCATGTTCAGCATGTTCATTTTACTATAATGTCACGTATTAGTATTATTTGGTTAGCAATATTAATATTACTTTATATTTATATGTTTAGAATTTAATTTATTTTGTAAAATAAAATAATTACAGTTGTATGTGCTTTTCAGAAGAAATAGAAATGAGGCATTGAATAAATATAATAAAAGACTCATAAACACTTTTGTAAGATCAACTTATAAAATTTTTATTTTATTACATAACATCAAAACAGTTAAACTGATAACATCTTAGGTTTAGTTAAGCAATTTTATTTTTAATATGACGATATCTGTGTGTGAGTCTCACTTAGGAGGTGGTGATAAGACACGAACCCTTGAAACGAGTTCGTGATAAAGTGCCAGAAGCCTCTATTGTCTTGATAGTTAAGAAACAACGAAAATATAACTACTATATTTTCGTTGTTTCTAACTATAAAAATATTTATAAGACTAATGCATTTCATCTAGCATTCTGCATTCTGTTTTAAGCTGTTAAGCAGAAATTTATAATTTCAATAACATTTTAAGGCTAAAGCTAAAGTAAACATACAAGCTAAAGGACAATATCTAAATGGAGGTGTTTTTTAATATACATTAATGAGGATGATAATAATATTTCAATCAAATACAATTTCAACTTTCTAATTAATAACAAATAAATAACTTTAATTGATTAAGAATCTTAGACTTATGTCACTTTTCTAAAAACTGAGCCGCTGTAAAGATCAAATCATACCGTAAAAGTCAAATTAAGATCTAAAATTTATTGACAATACTAAAATAAATTATTAGTGATGAAATAATGTTATTCTTTATAAAGTAAAAAATGGTATATTTAATAGTATGTTAAAAATAAATTATAATTATAAAATGAAACAATGAAGTTGTTATTTTGTATTCCAACGTCCCGGAACGAATGCGAAGTCAGTGATTTGGTGTTTCACTAAAATATCAAATGACCCCCAAGCTTAAAGAAGTGTGCTAGGGTTGGCAACTTTTTATTGTTTTGAAAACTATTTATTTTTACAAAACGGAATAAAAGTTATTAATAATCAAATAGGATTACTAACAATTAGTACATTATTGATAATATTACGATATTAAAATAATTACTAATATAAATAGAATGGAACCAAGCTTTCCTCATTTATCTACGTTTTCTTGAAATCACACGATGCAAGCGATCAAGCGCTCCTTACGGATATCTTAATCGGGATTTAAAGAATGATTATTATATAGAATTCTTTTCTCGATTAATAAAGTGGCATAAAAATTACCAAAAATACAACCGGCGCTGCAGAAACACAGTTATAATTATATCAACAGATGATGTTGTCAATGCCAAATTATCGCAGGGTAAGTTCTTGTGAAAATAATGCTAGAATCAGTAATTTGCAGATCATTATTTTTGTTGATAACTTCATTGGTCAGTAATTAAGCACAGTGCTCAAGTGAGACTTTACAGGAATAAGACAATAATTACTTGACTTTATGTATTTACAAGTGGTAGTTTCAAACAAATTTGCTTAATAAAACATGTTCTGTAGTTGAGGATGGGGGCTTTTGCCGCGGGGAATAAGTTTAATGAATAAACTAACAGAGATTGAAAATAATAGTGCACAACCCTATCATCGTCGTCGTTATTAACTTTACAAGCGAAATATGCACTAAAATAATAATGAGCAGGGGTTTATAGCTTTTTTTACATATCCAGTTGATTCTGGATTCACAAAAGTCAAAAACCCCTGGGGGTTGGAAGAAGAAACTATCAGAGTCAAGAAAAATGTTTTATCGATGATTTGTCGCAGCGATAGTTATCATTTGCTTTACTAAGTTGTATGATTGAAAGTAAAAGAATAACAAAATAACACGGCGAACCTGAATCGAGGTAATATAATGAATCACAGTTAACTCAGTCTTTGTAATCTCTATCTCGGAGGCTGCATAAATGAAATCAAGCTCGATTGGACCTTTGAGGGTTATGACCCTTGACTTCAATCAATGAACGTGATACTTAAAATAAAGGATATATAATATAACTTCCAAATTTATTTGATTATCTAAGTTTTTGTGTTGACTATTTGATTAGACCTTAGGTTTATCTAAATTGTTGTGGTGTCATACCTATATTAATAATAACATAGCTGTCACCTAGTGTTTTAATTTGACCGTAATTCAGCATTTAAACATTATTATTATTATCTAAAATCTAAAATATATTTTTTATTTATCTTTATTACTAAAATACTGTCGTACTAGTATAGATGACATGCTCTACTAATTTACAGGCTAAAAACTAAACTAAACTACGGCCGAGAATCAATCATGTTACAAATAGTCGTCTGGATCATAGCGTTTTTATCACGTGTTGTTCAGACGTGACAAATTTTCGATTAAGGACAAGGATGAGTTATTTTTGTTCTATGTAACAAATATATTTACTTTGGTTTAAAAATATTATATTGAAATAAAATATTTGTTCTTTGTGTTCCGTAATATTTTTAATCAGTACCTTTGTTCTAACACATGTTGGTAAACAAAAAATTGTCTGCCGCGGTCACTCAACTAATTATATTGGGGACTGATTTGTTTGTGAACCCCAATTCCTAAAAAGATATTTTTTTTACTGAATACAATGAACACATAGGATATGTATAAAAAAAATGTTCTAATAGAAATAATTTCCACTTTGAATCAATACCAGTCATCACTTGTGTACGTCAAATGGGAGTGGCAGGAGGGCCTATTTTGGTACTATACTTATCGAAATAAGCCTTTCTGTAAAGACACCCTCCAACTTAAAATTAAGCTACGAGGGATTATTTATTTAACACTTTCACTTTATTGAAATTTCAAACCAAACAACAATCGATTAATCAAACCATTTAAGTACATAAATGTAGAGTTTTATAAAAAAAATAATTTTAAAATTAATTTTTATTTACGTTTTTGAATATCAAATACAATACCCCAACAAAACTAACTTAAGATTATCATAAATTGTAAATAATTTAAATCCCTTCAGTAATATTAAGCTGGCTTCATTAGTAAACTACTTATGGAATTCTGAATAGTAATAGTATCTGCATTTGCAGTTATGGATTACCAAATGTATTTGGGTTATAATATTTGTTGAATTCAGTAATAATCAACTATTAAGTATTAATATTAGGCATATCCGTTGTGTGTGTTTTTATTGTTAAATTCAGTTCATATTTTTCGTGTTAGTGAGAGATTTTTCTCCAATACAACGTGACATTTGAAATAAGGTGTAAGAATGGACAACAGAATCATGAAAATCCTTCCAGTAATTTTATGAGTGGTCGGCAATCAATAACATTAAAAATATTTAATATGTGTGGTCATAACTTTGAATAGAATGATTTTATACACAGGTTTAGCCTCTTAACTTTTATTATATGTAGAGGGTATTGAAAGGAGTTATACTAAAACCTCTTTAAACATTTCCTAAGCAATATATGGAATGAGACGAACTGAATTCCTATAATGTATTTGTAAAATATCAGATGTAAATAAAATAATGTATACTGAAATATAGTTTAATCACTTTTAATAATGTTCATATTATGTACATAGCGCTTAGATATATAAAAATGAATGTGTATATTAAACATTGTAAAAATTGTACGTCCGTACACCTTAAAACATAGTACAGCATAGAACAAAACCAGTAACTAAACTAGACAGATACATATTGGTGGTATAACATATAATAAATGCCAAGTTCGTTTACAATCTACAATTGACAATATTATTAATAAAATTAATGTACAAATGAATATAGTACTTACTCGCTGATACTACAGTTTAAAATAGCACAAAAACGATGTACAAAATAATAAATAAAGTTAAAATCATATAAAAATAAGCACCAGTAACTAACTGTCACCAGCCAAGTCGATATGCACCGTCATTAGATTACATATTTGTGAACATACCCAGGAACATTGTACTGCTAAATCTTAAATAATTCACGAAATACGCTAGCAAATAACATTGGATCTTATACTATAAAATTAATTGTTGGATTTAAATTTATGTCTATTTCTTACAATTTGTCTTTACTTAATAATTTCTGATCAATTTCATAGCTATTTATCGAATATTTAAACATCTTTATATTTACAAGATTTAACTTGATATAGAATTTGGTGCAAATCGACAGAATTTTTAACATTAGGAACTATATTTCCTATTCTATGGAATTAATTTATAAAAGGTGGTTAAAACCGAATCTCATAAGACAATTCATAATCAGCTAGCAAATATAGGTTATATAATAAAAATCATTCAAAAATAAACAGTCTTAAGTCGAACTAAAATGATATTAACTTAAAATGAAGTCATATATTTTAGTATGTGTTAAACATGTTGCGATTTTCAATTATTATGCTGAATTAGATTGAATTCTGTTAATGCATTTAAGAGGAGTTCTAATCGAAAATCGCGATTAATATCATGATGGAAATGTGGAATTATTTGTCAATGAAAGCACAGATTTCAATAAACGCTTATAGAAACTATTGACACAATCAATAGTTGAAAAGCGACTAATTCAGTCTTTCACAATTTATTCCTTTTGTTAATAGAAAAACGTAAATGGAATTATGCAAAACGGGAATGTAGAATGAGAACAAATTTAGAATAATCAGTCTTGACAATCGATTAACAGACGCCTACAGGCAAGCGAATTACAGGGTTCGTCTTAAAACACTAAAAATAATAAATACTTAAATATGTAACGTATTGTGTACATTTTGTTAAATTTAAAACTTAATCATGGCTTAGCATTCTTAATCTAAATTGCGAAATGGTCCATACTTGTCATAGTAAAAAATCTAGCACAAGTTATTTACACGAGCACCGCAAAATAATGATCCAATTGCACTTTATCGTTCACTGTTTTCATTTCACTCATTGTGACGTATTCACTAAAAGCTCGTTGGCACTTCGATTGTTCAATTTATAGGCATACTACACTTCTGTGCCGTCTTCTCCTTCATCTTCGAATAAAGGTTCACTTGGACTTACTTCAGTACTGGGTTTTTTCTTAGGCTTGGGGGGAGGCCTGGGAGGTATTTTACCACTCCTCCCCATTGTCCCTGATTGATTTAATGATAAATTGTTATCATTTTTTCGATAATCATCTTTGCTCGGGGAGTTAATTTCATTGTTGTTTTCTGTCCTCGGATTCCGTCTAAGTGACCCAGTCTCTGGTTTGCCTTTCCTGCTTAAAGTACTATTGTCTGTCATTTGTGTCTGTATATCTAAGTTTCTATTGTCAATGATACCAACGGACTGCTTCCTTGATTCTGGTTGTGGAGTCGATGTATTTTTTGCTGTCCAACTCATTCTGTTATTGACTGGTTCCTGGGGACCGGGAGTCGAAAGCTGGTTGGATAACTGTGAACTAATGCTGTTTCTTGTTGGGGTAAATGGTGGGGGTACAGGAGATGGCGCTGGTTCTTGCTCTTCTATAGGAGCATAGAAAACTTGATGAGGAGTGGGGTACGCTACCGGTGTAGCCGGCAAAGGTCTATTTCTCATTGGGGAAAACTGCTGCTCTAATCCCGCCTTATTAAGGGAAAGAACTGAGCTTCCATCAGCAGTTGTCCTCAAGCCTAAGTTGTCGTATAAAGGTTCTTGTGCTTCAGTGCTTGGAAGTATTGCTGTACTTGCAGTACTGGACCAGGAAGGAACTCGTGGCCTTCTTGGAATAGTCACATAGCCTTGTCTCGGGGTAACTACAGGTGGTGTCATTGGTGCTGTAAACGGAGATTGAGACCGAGAGTAGGGTAAAGTTCTGAAGAGGTTTTGATTGGTAGTCATGCCGTAAATTGGAGAATGGATTGGGCTGACGGGATTAATTTGCAATCTGCTTGTATCTGGAACTGTAGAAGCATTGCTTGCTGCTGGAGAAATCTGTGCCGCTCTTGTAGGGAAGGACAGAAGATCAGGAGGGTATGCTCGTCCGTCTGTTCGCCCATACTCCGCGTTGAGAGCATCCGTTGATCGTTTGGTGTGTTGGTCGAAATCTAATGATCTTTTCTCATCCTCATTATGAGCTGTAACGGAAAAAAAAATCTATTAATTAAAAATAATAATGATAATGATGACTTTTATATACCTCATTCCGACTTTTGGACAATGTAATGAACGAAACGATTAATTTTATAATAAATACTATCAAAATTGACTGTTTTTACACTAATACATATTATGTAAATCTACTTACCAAATACAGAGTCATTATCAAGCAGCGTTTTATTCAGTTCCGACATCTCAGTCGCCCCGCTAGTGATAGATGGAGGCACATCGTACCTTCTAGGAGGTTTAGTAACAGGGTTAACAGCTGTAATTAAACTCTTCTCCATTTCTGGTATAACCGAGCCTTCAATCAATGCCTCTCCGTTGGAAGTATCTGCTTTCTTTTTCTCGGAACTTCGTCTTCTACAGCAATAATAACAAAGAATGACCAATATTATTAGTAAAATAGCTGCTGTGCATGATACACCAATTAAAACTGGCAACATATTGTTGTCCATTCCTGGAGGTACCACGATACCAGGTGGAGCGTGAGTAATAGCTAAAGTAAGACTTCTTTCCTCGACACCTCCAGCATTTTTAGCAACACATAAGTACTCTCCGTTATCTGAGGTACCAGCATCCACTATAGTTAAATTTACCCATTTGCTATTTTCTGTATTCGTTTGTGTAACGAAATATTTAATTTCACCCTGATATCTATAAGTACCGTCTATTATTTGAGCATTTAGTACCCAGTTTACTTCTGGTAAGGGGTTACCATTTACCTGACATGACAACGTCACATTTGAGTCTGATGATCTTAATGTTGTTTTTGTTGAAGGGTATACAATACTTGGCCTGCAAGCAAAATCACTGGAGTCTAGCTCCTTCCATAGTTTATCGTGTACTTTAGGCGGTTCACTACATGAAATTGGTGAGGTGTATAGATTTTTACTAATAACCCAATTTCTAAAGGGTTGCAGATAACAATCACATCTCCAAGGATTGTCATGTACATCTAAATTGGATAAAGATGTTAGAGCGCTTAATGTATCAATTTTAAGATGTTCTAGTTTATTACCGTTAAGCCTTAAGATATTCAGCTTTGGCACATTCATGAATGTTTTTACACCGACTTGCACAATTCTATTGTTGCTCAAATCCACCTTTTGAAGGAATGGCAAATTATTAAATAGCCCATCCTCTAACTTTTCTATTTGGTTATCGTTAAGTGAGATCCATCTTATTTTCGCTGTCTCCTTAAAAGTATCCGAATATAAAGTTTTAAGATTATTTTTTGATAAATCCAATTCAATCATAATGGCCAGACCGCTAAGCCCATTTTTGTGTATAGTTATCAATTTACATTCCCTTAGTATGAGTTTCTTTAGATTAATTAATTGCACATCTTCAAAGGCATGCCTTGTGACTTCGTAAAGTTCATTGCCAGTCAGGTCAAGTGTTTGTATTTCAGTGCTCAGAGTTTTAGGCAATTCATCCAACTGCGAATGTGAACAATCCGCTTGTTTGTTGCCGCTCGCCCAAACGCATTTGCATTCTTGTGGACAGTTGGCGGTGAAATCTGCAGTAACTAACGTTAAACCAAGAGTTAGTACTGCTCCGAAGTAACAATGCAGCATCCGGACTCCCATTTTGTTTTTCTTTAAGATCTGTAACAAAGGAAAACTTTTGTAATTTTCTTACAGAAATAAACACTAAAACGTAAGCTGTATACTTTCTTCCGGAAATTTCGACAAAGATTGAAAAACTTTAAACTGTATTATAAATATTTACGTACGTGAAATTGGATTACAAATGGGGTACCCGTTTTAATATGCGAAGAATTTAATAATACCGTGTTTGAAGTTACATATGAGGCAATAATACAACTGAAGGACCGATCCCATAAAAAACATTGAAACACTTAAGTAAACGTGTTTTAGGAGTGTTATAACAGTAATAAAGCGCAGCTTTAAATAGAAATGCACGGTAGTTTTAATGGTCACATTTAGAGGCGAGCGGGAATCGTAGTTTACTTTGAGAGTTGTAAAAGTTTACAAATGTAAAACATTAACAGATAAAACGAAGCAGACATAAACATACGAAACATGATCGTAAAGAATATAGACATGTTTGGTTGAATCAGATCGCGATGACAGATGGAGATCCTTAGTTTAGAGAAAGTTTTTGTTTTTACCATAAATCACAAGTTTGTTAGGAATTTACATTATTTACGCTATATGCGAGTATGTACTTTCTCGACGGTTGTGGTTGCGAAAGAGATTTGAACATCTATTATATTTTTCTTTATTTCTTTAAGCTGGATATTTGTTGATTCTGATTATCTTTAGAGTTGACACTAACTAACAATTCTTCAACGTTAAAGTTGCACAGGAATTAATAAAGTTTTAGTATTTTTAATTATATTTCATTATTATTTATTTTCCGGGCTCATTTCATAAATTAAAGCGTTATGTGTTGCCGTTTCACAACTTCGCCGGTGACATTTGGACAATCTCGTTTTAATTAAATCCGACAATTTTAAGGGAGGAATGAAGCAAGAATGTTGAATATATTTACATCTAGCAAATATATTTTAAGCCGAACGGATATATGGAACATATATTTGATATTACGCGTTATTTTGTTATATTTGCTTTCCTAAAACAAACTAAAATAGTGAGCGACTTTATTTTCATAGATAACATATGGTTTTTACACATTGTACATTAACTATTAGGTGTAAATATGTATTTGTAAGTAATTATTAAAGTAAAATATCGTATTTCTAACAAGACATTGATTGAGAAGGTAAAAAGCTCATTAGTGGCAGTTTACGATAATTATCTTAAACGCGGTGACGGTCGCGAGGAGCAATTTCGTTCTAAGTGCGTTCCACTGTGTGATCTGCGTCTACCATTGTTATGTGGTTCAAGTTGAAAACTAAGCTACAATTACGTAAAAATATCTTGATAAATGTAATTTTTTCTAACTTAATATTATAAAGGTTTTACGAAAACTATTATTTATACATCGGTCAATTTAAATTATATTTCAATCATTACTCTTACTGCTTCATCAGTGTTTGATATATCGCATTAGAGCATGCGTTTAGTAGTGTTATATCTCAATTCAATATTTTGTTTACCTAATTGTTTTTAATACTAACTGTAATATAATAAAAAAATAGATCTTTTACCATGAATGTTACCGCTTCAGCCTGTGACTTAGTAGAATATAGACATACAAAACATTGCTCTTTCAGTGTGTAATGTGATGTCGTAATACCGAGGTTATTGGCGCGAGGGCTGTACAATGTGCTTTTATATTAAAGGTGATGAGAAAAGTTATTAGTATGAGTTTCAATTTGTTTTTTCATATTCCATCACAAATATCACACATATAGCAATATTTAACCACTGTCTATATAAATAAAATATTATTTATTGTATAATATCTTTAGTCTCTTCACAAATTTTATGTTTGAATTCATTGTTAATAGCAATAAAGTTGAAAAGCCACGAAGCTATTTTACAATAGTTACAGTTCGTCATTTAATCTCAAACTAACAAAGACAACATTGAAACTTTTAAGAATAAAGTAAACTGTGGTTAAGTTAAATAACTTGTGCATGACCTGCTCTGTTACAAAAATATTTTTATTTATTAAGTTTATAATTGGAAAATTAAATGTTAATATCATGTTATGGTTTTATTTATTTTCTCTTTCATTAAACTTAAAGGATTTAAAAAACAATACGTAAGTGAAAACCTGTTTGACTGTAATTTAGAGATTTCTTAAAGTACATCAAAAATTGATATAATTTATGTTTCATGATTATAGTTGTGAAATGATAATTTATAGACGTGTTTTTTATAAAGTGCACATAACCATGATAAACGGTTAGACAATTTAATACGTAGCGATGTAACAACGGCGTCCGTTCAATTCAATGAGCTCTTTAAAGGCTGCCTTCATTGACCCCCCGCTAGTTAAGGGTTAGACACGTTAGGATTTTAGGGATATGCTTTAATATTTTAATTATATTTAAATAAATAATCTTATAAATTATTATACGCTATTGATATTATAAAATTATGGATTTTATTGTCTATTTTTGTCTTGTTTTAAATCACTTATCCAGTATTATACCTACAAATTTCGTTTGCTTAAGGTCAGAGTATCTCCATATTGGTGTATTTATAATAGATAATATATAATAATGTCGTATCCTCCTTAATTCCAAACACATTTCCCCTATAACCTGTTAAATGAATCAATTCTGATGCAATGACTCTTCCAATTATTCTTATTAGAGCTTATGAATAGCTCTGCTTTTTTATATAAATATTTTTACTTAAGATACAAACATAAATTCGATACAGCAATAACAATATAGAAAAATTATACGCAAAAACGGTATTAGTAAAAGAAATCACACTTATCCTTTCACATTTATAAGTTTGCCTACAAACTTTTCTTGTGTATTTACTGTGTTAAAAAGTAATGCTTGGTAATAAAAGAGTAACAGACAACCACTGCAACAGTTATATATATATATAGGTACAGAGAAGTATAAAAATTGTTTAGTAACTTCTATAACAATTCTTTATACTTTTTTCTGTTTTTGCTTAATATATGTGTGGTTTACATAAACGCGAGAATAGATGTCGCTACTGTAACGGTTTGAATTTTAATCGGTTCCGAAATACGATCACAGGGACATACGAATATGAACTTCAATTTCTTACAATATATATATATTTTCTCTAACAAAAATATATAAGTTAAATCAATAAAATATATTTAAATCAGTACAACTACCGAAAATCTTAGAAAACACTGAGTCATTTTAATTGAATATAAAGTAATCGAATACATAGTTGAATCATGACAGATTCATGACGGCCATGAATAGTCACATGATAATTATTTATTATATCGCTACAAAAGCAAAAAACATAGGTTTATATATTTTTTTGTAAACGTCGAACACGACGTTTTCATACATAATTTACCTAAATACCTGTAGTTAAAATTTTTATTTCTAACCCCAACGGTGTAGAAACTTCGTACAAGTTGTTTTATATGTTATTTGCCTCACTTATTTTTTTTAACAGCAGCTATCTGCCAGTGAGTTTGTCAAAATCAGTCGTAGCCAAAGCAAACAGACAGACAAACAAAAATTTTAAAAATTGTTTTTAATAACTGTATATACTTTCATATACTTTTAATGAAGCTGTTAATATGGATTTACAAACAGACACTTCAGAATTATAATTTAATCAGTTGTAATCACTTAATATATCATTATTTATTTAGTTGTATACTGTTTCATCCTTTAAAGTACATGGTTGTGTGCAAACATTGTGAACTAATCTACCCTTATAAATATTAAATCTAACATTACATTCGGGAATGATCCTAGTTTCTACCGTTAGCGGTTTTTGTACGTAATTGCAATTATTAGTTCAGGGATAATTAGGTTTTGTTTATGGACGGACGGAAACTTTATTAAATGGGAACATACGCATATAATTTTGCAAGCAATTTATCATACTAAAAAATCAGCAATTAATCATCAATGACTCAACTAACTTACTTGTTGAGAAGAAAAAAAAATGTTGAATTACTAGTTCCAAATAATGACAAGAGATGGCGTTGATTGTACTTCAATGACATTAATGAAGTAACCTTATCTGTTTTTCTTTGTTAATTTATTTATAATGAAATTAGATGTTAAATTTTAATTGTACCTGAAAAATTTAGTCAACACTATATAGTGTTAGAAGCAATGACCAAACAACCTTTATTGTATATTGACGTGAAGCGAAATTCTTATAATATTATATTTTCCCGTTTTCTCGAGGAAATGTTCCAGATCCCGCTTATAAAGCAACACAACGAAATCTAAATTTCAAGTTTCCAGCTCCATTGCTGCGGTATAAGTTAATAAATCCTTCATTCACTGAAATGTACAGTATCTCATGAATTCTATTTATTTTATATCCACTTATCGTTTTAAAGATTCATGATCAGTATAAACAAAATAATAAAAATAATTTCAATCAATCTTCCAATTTTTAATTAACATTTCGAGTCAGAAAAGATAATTAATCATAAATGATTTAGTGAAAAGCATTCATAGTCACTTACATTCATTTACAGAGTGAAAAAATGATTCAACCAACTTCTACAAACAATTTGGTCCAAACAACCACACCAACTTAATTTAAATAAAAAAAGAACATAAGTTTTATAAAAAACTTTCTTCATTATCAAAACTTACATTCAAAGAAATATGTTTTGGTTATAAACTTCGAAATCATTTCCTATTTACATATATTTTGCCGTGTTCTGTGTAATTCTTTATGCCTTTTTACAATCCTAAATCATCATCATCTTGCCCTTATCCCAATTTTCGGGTCGTCATGTTTTCTCCTTCTCTCCTGTTACTCGTCATGTCTGTACACACACATTCCCTTCCTTTTGTTTGATTTTGTTGTTGCCAACAAAATCCGTATGGTAGTCCAAGTTATTTAAAAAGATAAAGAAACTATAAAAATATTTATGATTACAGTATTTTCAATTACCATACTTATCTAGTCAGAAAGACAAATTCTTTAATACACATAGTTTCCTAAACAAACCTCAATACTACAATACACCAGTGGAGCGTGTGTAATACTTCGCATGATTGCACAAAGAACACGTTAATAGCGCTATTATGTCTTACTATATATTGTAACCTTTATTCTAATAGCAATAAGGATGATAAAACTTGAAGAAATTATTATTTTCCTTCTCATATATCGTTTTATCTACTAATGTGTGATAATAGTCTCATTAAAAATGAATTATTCATTGTATATATAAGATATTATACATAGGTTTGTATGAGCTATAAATTTTGAACAACAAAAAAGATTTCAAATAAAGGAACGTAACGTGCATTAAACAGAATGCGTTCCATTCAAGTGTAAAAAAATTCGATATCGCGAACATAATCTTAAACATAAACGTAAAATTTCAGAGCTTCCCTATAAATAGAAATGGTGCTATCGAAATCTTAAGCAAGTAACAGACTTGCGACAGTCTGCGTCTGTCGTTGTAGTGATTGTCTTAATAGATTTTGTTACTTACATTCAAGTTTTTCTTCGATAGTTTTAACAACTTTTGGCGTCGAAAATCATAACGCATTTTTATTTATTTATTAAAGCCCAGAATTCGATTTATTTCCCCCGATGTTAAATACTAGATCGTTTCTTGTCTGATCATTTAGTTGTCGCAAGTCTGCTAAAGTTTAATATGGAGATACAGAAATTTGTAGTCAAACGTATCAAAGCGAAGGTTAGAAAATTTCATCAGGCTTTCAGGTTTGAATCTTTTTGTGAAATGGTTCGCCGTCTTCTATATTAAATCTTACATTGGAAGGTCGATGCTGGAAATTGGGCTAAAATAGTAAAACGAAATATTTACTGTTTCATAAATTTACATTACTTTTAATAACATTCGCCTTTTTCCTTGCCATATTTTAGAATATAAATTGATTCTGTAATATTCTGTATAATACTAAGTTCTACATAATATGGGAGAAGAGTATTAAAATACCTACTTATACCTGTATGCTATCTTTAATTAATGTTCATAATTGCTATTTAATTATATCTCACAAATAATTGCCAATTTACATAACACAATTACATTGGTGTAGGAATAAATTAATGCAGCGATTCGTGATAATTTATATATTTAATTTAAATTTAAATATAAATGTGTATTGTTTTAATTTACTGATTTTATCATTCAATATATAAGGCCTTTATTGGCTGGTTTTGGTAGTTTATAACGAAAACAAACAGATATTACCAGGACCAGATTTTGATAATATTTTGGTAAATACTTTTATTAATAAATAAATCTCCTCAATACGATGATAGCATAAGATTTTTTCACCATTGTCTAAACGAAACTATTTCATAATGTGCACAAAATCCATGTGGGTGAAATTTCATAAAATTCGTTCTTAGTAATTTTTAACATGCCAAAGAATATTCCATTCGAGTTGAGCTATAGTTTTATAATGTTTTTTAACCTATGATTCCTTACCACAAACTTAATACATGGATTGATTATTGACATTTAAGAAAAGATTGTAAATTCAATCTATAGTTATAAAATCATTCATTAGTAGATAACGTGGATAAGAATCAGATAGGAATCTAAATCGAATTTTAAAATATTTATCGGTACAATTACGAGAAATACTGAAACTTAATATTAATATTAATTTAATCTATTCCTGTCATTTTCTAATATTATATTGATTAGAACGATTTATCCAATCATTGATATGAATGATAAGAATTATTTAACTATATCTTATTACATTTAATATGACATGTAATAAATGAACGTAAACAGTAAATATTTGTATCCAGTTATACGATCTTATCAATTTATTTTTCGTAATCTGAAGTTATTGCAAGATCTAACACAAAAACATAAATAACAAATGCGGTTTTATTAAATTTTCTGTGTTCACATGTGTTTGTGCAATCCTGTGCTGAGGTAACATGAAAAAACACAGACACAGGGACACAGAGTTAAGAGTTACGCGCCCAGCACACACACATGCACATACACACAGCATACGATTTCTACTCGTAAGGAGCCTTAAGGAAATTCGTTCCAATAATTTTAAAATATATCAATTTTGTGGTTGGATGTTTACATATAAAGTGTAATAACTATAATACCTACGTGACATTTTGATAAATCTTTAGTTTTTAATATTTTATCGCAAGAAATTATTTCCCACGGTCCGGACGATTTCCGATTATTTTATTGTCTTGAATTTGTACAATGGCACAAGGCTCCGGTTTTATTATGATTATTTTGTTCCTTAATTATTTGTGGTCTGATGTACATTACTATTACTTATAAATATATAAAAGTAAGTAAAAAAGTCATTTCTTATCCTTAAGAGTAATTTCTTTCTAAAGTTTGAAATAAAATTCCTTTTCGTATTATCAGTAAATCTGGAATTGTAGATTGTTAGATTATTAGTACGATCGAGAGATATCAGATAATTAGTAGACAAATTATAAGTAGCGTTTGGAAAACATTGCACGAAATTTAGTTTGTACTAAATGATATTAAATTAATATAATCTCTAAACAGTTTAATCAAATTTAATAAAAAAAAAATGAAAATTTTGACCGATAACTTGAAATATGGCCAAGCTTCATACGTACAACCACTTCCTCTCCCGAAGGAATATAAACAGAAGTAAATTCTTTATTCTTTAGTATATTATTAATAGGACATACTGTTTATCTTGTTTCTAATTTAAATGAGACTAAGTTCATAGTCCAATCTCTTAATATACAGAGACTGAAACTGAGTAATTCATCTATAGATAGCACATCCGTTTTGAAGTTTAATTTATTTAGTCGAAGATCGCATCGTTAGAACATTCGTGGCACTTAAAGTTAAATGAAGTCAAAATATCTTTAATAACGGATATCGGAGAAGTGATCATGGCCTAATAAAGGAGGTCTCGTGTAAAAATTGCCCATTAGATAGCGGGTCGGCGGGTCGGAGGCTCCGCGGCTCGGACCCAACAACCGTGCTACAACAATATTATTTTACTTAAATAAATATTTGTTTTCTTAACATTTTGATGCTTGTACCTTTATTGATAATGTATAAAATATACAATATATATATATATACAATATATATATATATATATATACAATATATATATATATATATATACAATATATATATATACAATATATATATATATACAATATCCCGTATTGCTTGTCTCTGTTTACGTTGTTTCTTATCGCTAGATAAAATGTGTGTGAGTTTTAGATTATTTAGATGATGATAATAATATAATAGAATAAACTTTTGTTTGTTTATATGTGTATTATATATATAATTTTTATATCAGTCCAGAAATTCTGAACCGATATAAAAATGTTTCTACGCAATCGGGACCAATGCAACTAAATTAAAGTAAATAAGAATCCAACATAAAATAAAATTAGCGTAATATAAATACAAAAAAAAACAGTACTTACTAAAAATCACTTAATATAATGTCAACGCAAGTAAAAATGATCAGTACAATACTTTAAATATATTTCTCGGAAGTGTCATGAGTACGGTACATCAATTGACATCGAAACTCAAGTGTCAGGGGAAATAAAATAAACATACAGTACTAAGAACCACGCAAAATAATTTCATAACAAATAAAAATATTTGACGCAAAGCGAAGTCGACGAATCAGTTAGCTTACAATACATTAAATATATTTTTTTGGAAATGTCATGAGTACGGTACATCAATTGACAGTGAAATTTTAGTCAAGTTCACGCTTCGGTGAATTCAGCCTTCATCAGTGTGATCCGATAAGTGTGACAGAACGGTTATGGATCGCTTGTATCATCTGACAAGAACCTCGAAACATCACATTTCGTTGTTGATAGTTATAAAAATTTTGAAATATCGTTCAAACTATATTATAAACGGAAAGTTTACAAAAAATCTTATTTTACGTAATATTTATATATTAATTACTGTATATTAAATAATACAAAACAGTTGATAAATATAATTTTATATATCAACCATAGTAAAAAAATAATATTGAATTGCAATAACTGTCCAACTTTTAATCTGTCGCCGTTCAGATGCTTAATGAAATTTGTAAATTGAGTAATATTTTTTTTACATTTAACTTCGAATATGATTGAAGACTTCAGTGTAAATTAATAATAAAAATTTTAATTTGATTGCAATTAACACTCTGTTTTATTTATTTATGAAGTTATACTTTTTATGTAATATTTATACTATTTTTCAATTAATAGTACGAAAAATATGTGTGACTTCAATTCAATGTATTAAATTAATTTTATGAGCCTTTGTTATTTTAAATAATAATTAAGCTATGATGTTGATACTGATCTTGAATTTATAAAGGTCTGTCATACTTACGAACTATTAGAATTTTTTCAAAAACTTAACCAATAATTTTAAGTATGCCTTCTAACATAACATTGTGTACACAGCTCAATGACATATTATTTTATATATATATATTTTAATTCATAGACCAAAAGATGTTATTTATAGCTTTACCAGAATATCATAAGGATGAAGTAAAATTATAATTTAGATTAGTACTTTAATACAAACAAAAGTTCGGTAAGTTTATTGACACTAAATATATTTTATTAATTATATTGATAACCAATATAACTATACAGAGTGGTGTTGGTGATATTTTGTTTTGAGGCGTTAATATCACTGATAACCATTTATTGTTTGGTGAAGATTATAATGTCAACCCTTTACTTGATAAAGGTACGTGTTAGATGTCTGCTATATGTTGTCATATAAAAATCCCGTGTCACGATGTTCGTTTGCGCTAATCTCCAAAACCACTGTAATGATTTCAATGAAATTATATGTCTATTTTGTTTGTGCCAACTTAAAAAACAGGACAGTTTTATTTCGATAATTAATTTTTGCGAATTCGAGGATTTTATACCCAAAGGATTTAATTCATTTCCAAGTTCTATAAATCTCCAATAGATGGTAATGTTAACACTAAACCTACCGACAATTCTTGTATACCTGTTCCTACCGCACGGGGTCAAATTAAAAGGTAATTAAAAGTTATTTTATTATATAACGCAGGTAATAATGGAAATAACTAAAAGTAAAGAGTGAAGAAAATATTATATGCATATTTTAAGAATTTTCATGTAGTTTGATAACGATATTATAACGTTTAAAAATATGCAAGTTTTACAAAAGTTTTAAGAACAAAAGTTTTACAAAAGTTTTAAGTCAATTTGACCGGTACTTGGTAGGTTTAGTGTTAATAATAAAAATTTTATTGATGTAAAATACTTAATGAAGTAGCAGAAGTCGTGTGAAGAAGAAGAAGTGGCAACAGTATATTATATTTCATTAAAAATCACTGTCATTACATTTAGACGTTAAATAGAATAGAATTTAAATATTATTTATAATAACAGATAGCGATATTAATTTCATTTTTTAACAGAATTTTCTCTTACGAATAAAATGCAATATGACTTAGGAAAATATAAAATATTTGAGAGGAAAAGCGGATTAAAAGTATCGAAATTCACCTTTCCCTGAAAACACAAGATAAAACGTACGCGAAGCCAAAGTGAACTATATTTTTAACAAAGCTCAGATTATGAAACTCCACGCTTAGGCCATTTTGAATTTGCAATCCTGGAGACTGGAGTTATCCGCTTATGATTCTACTACTACTTTATTCTACTGATAATAAAATAATATTACAAATATTCTAGAGATTCCATGCTATCCACTTTTGTTTATTTTTATATTTTTAGTTGGTAGTTTATTTATAGAGTGGGTTAATCTTAGCTTAGAATGAATCAGTGTATAAAATTTTTGAAACAACAGAATTAAATATACATTTAGTATATTTATTCAGTGTATTATAAAGTACTAAGGAAATATGAATACTGAATATTCGTCAGAACTGTTTGGACTTTGACAGTGATAAACACACATACTTTAATATATTATATAAATACGTTTAAATTCAGATGGAAATATATTATAAAAGTAAACTAATGGTGTTTTTGTTTTTCTATTATAAAGATGTAAAGAGTGAGTTGGAGAGGTTTAAAATTTCTCTTAAAAATATATTTCAAATGTTTAGAATAGAATATGCTTCAAGATATCGGGGCCTACTTAGACTTAAATTATCAACAAACAACATTATATAGAGACAAATTTTGCTATATATTGAATAGACGATCGTGCAGACACTTTTATCGAACCGTGTTTTTAGAGACGGGGTTGATATATATGTATATATATATATATATAATTTGATTCAATACCAGTCCATTAAAACAAGTCTGCATGCCGAGACGTAGTTATTTCTGTACGAAATAAAACAGAAGCAATGTTGGACGGACAGACAGATAAATATTTCATTTCATTAATGCATTGGCTAATTAACTTAACAGTTATACATTATTATTTAATGTATATATATACAAATTATATGTTTGGTTCATACTAAACTAAGAAAGGCGTCACACGAGGTACATTTTTTTATTTTAATTGGAAATAAATGAAGATAATAAAATACTAAAGATAAGTGAAAAGTGAGGTAGACTTTTGAGATGTAATCAGTTTAGAAGTGGTTGTAATAAAGCTTCACCCACCATGAATAAATCCTACTACATGTTTAAATGGAGATTCTTTATCTTAGAATTTATGGAAGAAATAAAAAAATAAATTACCCCTGAAATAATTGATTCCTTTGACCACTAAATTCCTTTTTAACTTTAATCAATGTTTTTATGATTTTTCTAAGTCATATTATAATCCAGTACTTCGTACTAGAATCTAGACCTTTTTTTCTCATATGTATATATGTACATATGTACATCTTATCTAAGACATACAAGTGATATAGCTTCACATCTAACGACCCCTTGAATATATAGTATGAATACGAGTATAACATAGAAAAATTACCCTCACCTTAATTGATACAAAGACTTATGAATTATTGAAACTAAAACAACAACAATAATAAGTTGATTATTTCTTTATAATATATTAATATAATATCTTTCAAATTATACAACATATTTATTTATACATTTAATTTATTCCCTAAACTTTAAATCAACCAAAGACATTAAATCCTCGTTTAATTCAAAGTTGAAACTGAAATCTTCTAAATCTAATTCATTTTAGATCGAAAGTTTAACATAATTTAGTTACAAGTTACTCTGGAGTATTCAAAGTAAACGATTTTAGAAGACTCGTCAATAAATTTTATTATATTATGGAGTACTAGGTATGGAGTGAATCCGGTTCAATTGTGTGATATATATATTCCACAGTCCTATTACAATGTTTCAAGAAAATAATTTTCGGTTTAATTAAGATATATCTCTTCAGAATTAGATTATATAAATAACAATTCACTTTAATCAAATTGAAAACATTTAAATTTTATGTAAATTTTCTACTCGCACTATAATAAGTTTTATCGACATAGCATTTAAATTTCAAGGAAAATATAGAGGGCATTTTTAATGAACTTTCTAGATTTAATCAACAATGACCTAGGTCACTTGACGTATAGGTCAATGGTGATTTGATGTCACATCTAGTAATTAGAGCAGTTATATTACGGTTATACAAAAATAATTATTAGTAATCAAACGTAGCAAGCAAGCAATTTTAAATATTTTATTTCTTATATGCAGATTTATGATGCTATAATAGCACTAATTTCTTTACTGCTTCGTCAACAGAGATTATATCAAACATGAAAATGTAAAATAAAATATTTACTAGAAAATAACAATAGATATTTCAATATACATTAAGTAATCAAACAGCAAAGTTCAATTTCTCTACCAGATCCACTATAAAATTGGCTTCAGTAGAAAATCCGAGCCTATCTTGGTACACGTTATTCCGTTTGATCCGGGAACATGGCGTTTGCATATTGCTTCCTGAACTGATGATACCTTTGTGATTTGACTCGTCTCTTATAAAGAGTATCGTGTTCGTCCATCGTGATTAAGTTACTGTTACATTTAAATATTAAGGTCAAATAAAATAAAACATTTTAAAACATTTTCCTTAAACATATTTCAGATATATCTTCAATAAATGTCTTTTTTTCTAAATCATAATATTGTCATTAAAATGCAAAAGTAATTAGTGTTTTTTAACAAAAATGGCCATGGTTTTTACATAATATTGATTAATTGTTAATATTACAAATTGAGTACAATTAAATACACTGTAACCTCAAAAGGCTTTTCTAATTTTATTAATTTAATCACCATAAAACACAACAACAACACACAACAACAACACATAGTGTACAGCACAATGCACGTACAACACAACGTTTCAATGGATTTGCCAGCTGACCGGAAACAGCTGGCTGTGAGTAGATCTGATTCATTCGGGCTTATCTCCTGACCGTTCAGTGTTGAGATCATATTCGTTATATAAATAAATGTTTGATTTTCGACTTAAACCTGGGACTTTTGTATATAATGGGAAAGTTATCCTGTTTCTATCCCTATTGTATGTGAAACAAGGAATATTTTTTATTTAAATATAATGAACATTAATATTTTTGAGAAAGTTCTTTTCTAAACCCATTTAGAATAAATGATGAGATCTCTGTCTCTTTCTAATGAACGAGACAGAAAGTTCTATAACAATTTATAATCTATATTTATTATCAATAGACTGAATATATATATTATTCTTTAAGGTGTTTAATGAAATGAAATGAATGGAGAAAGTATTTTTGCATATAAACTATTAATGGTGAAAGTAATTAAACGTTCACGTCACGTGCTTCACGGTCTTTAAACCATTAAATATAGACTAAATTATAAACGAACTGTTCAAAATGTAATATAATATAAACGATGTGTAACGAATATCGTTCTTTCAGACGATATATATATATGTGTGTGTACAAAGTAAATCCCAGCTTAAATTTTGCTAAAAATCAAGCAAAACATCAAAAACACTCAAGAACATTACTCAGTCAGTCGTTGATGTCAACGTGGACGTGCTCCCAATTGGAATTTCCGGAACTCATCCGGACAATCTACACGAATAACTGGAACTTTATTGTTTAAACGATAAATATCGTTAAAGAAAACAAATTCGTTTCAAATAAAATCTGTTCACCCGAAGTCTATTTTCTTATCTTTTAAACGGTCTGTCAATCACAGTCAAAACAAATCCAACGAAACGTAGAATTGTCGACGCAGCAATTACGATGCAATACGGAACCTTCACATGCAGGATTTTAGATTTCGTAAAGACAATATATATTTTAACATCTAAAAATACAAAGATAAATTATCTGTTATTTTAATGTCTGAATTTATTAAATCAAATAGTGACTGGACGAAAAATAGTATTGTTTAAAACCGACAGTTTATCAGCTATTCTGATTGTCGACGAAGCTCCAGCTTGTAATTAGGTTTGTTTGTCCCGATTGGTGTTTTTGATAGTCCCGAAATCCAATAAGGGATTGGATTATTGATCTTGATTCTAGGATGTAACTTATATAACTAGTTCAGACTTATATCAATATTATACACCATATTTTATTACAAAAATACATTTAAATGAATTGTCAATTGAATGAAGTTAATTTTGTCTATCTGTATGTACTGTTCCATTATAAATTGAAGAGATGAGGAAGACAGGAATTAATCGTCAATTATAATTGATTGTGTAATTAGTCCGTTGTTTGTCCACAAACCTAAATTGAAGCTTCCACTTTGAAACATCATTATAATATTTTACTGTTATGGAATGCTTTGAGTTATTTCTTTTATATACTTTTTTCATTTCCATTTTCATTTATTCTGTATCAGATAATTAAATGAATACATGTAAAATAAAAACAAATATTAAATAGTAAAGTTAATACATTGTGAATTCTTTTGTCATTTTTAATTAATTTCATCTTTGTGTTTTTGTCACCGTATACACTTTTAATTTACTTTTATAACGCTATTTAGATAATAGTAGTTTTTTAATAAATGATTTGAAAATTTCGCTTAATATCTCCAACAATTATAAAACATTATATCATATGATTAAAAAAAATTAATTATTAAGCGTATTCTTAAAAGAATACTGTGAAAATAAAAACGAATACTATAATTATCTAGTTCTAAGAATATAATTTCAAATCGCCCCCCTCATAAAGCACTTCGGGCTAAAGGCGATGAACTGATCTTAAGTAAGCAAATGTAACTTAATACGCCATGATAATTGTTTTTATTATCTAATTGGATATTTTAGAATAGTGGATGATATTACATTTTTTTGAATTAGTCAGATGTTACTTCGAATTTTAATTCCATTAAAAGATATTTGTTGAAAATGTAAATTAAATATAAATAAATGAAACACATCCTAATGTAAATAAATGTAATGTTACGTCTTAAAATCGGAATAATGATGTACAATTTTTCACATCCTTCAAACTAAAACAATTGTCATTTCCGATGACGTCATCCTTTGACGTCACTTTTTCATTCATTCATGTTTTTTGCTTACAAGTTTATTAATAACTTACATCATACGATTTTATATTCTATTCTATTATCAATAAAGTCTTTTTTTGTTTAAGTATCTAAAGGAGAGTATCTTTCTCTTTCACACGGGTTTTAAGATTTATAAGCAAAGTTACGGAGTTTTCGGTTGATGTTTTGATTTGAGTGCTTCAGTGGATAAACTATTAATACTAATGTATAAGATGAGATTTTAAATTGATGGAACATTTTAAAGTAATTAATAACTCGAGGGATAAGAACTTAGGTTGTTTGAATTTGAATGAAACATTCAAGATAAAGAATCCTATTATTAAATTGTAACTTTGTTTCTGTTTAATTTAATATATTTGATTGTCAAAATAACTTCATATGAAATAACGTAATATATTAAATCAATTAATATCAGCATCAGAATTAATTATAAGATATAATTTTAACAGTCCGCTAAAGCTTCGCTAGCAATAACGTAATATAAAATTAAACATCAAGCGATATCAATCAAATGATTTTTATCTTCAATGAATTGTTTTGTTTGAGATGAATCCGGTTTGTACTTTGAAGTCGCTCCGTACTGACCTGTTGACTACTACTAAGAGCTTTTTAAAGTGATGTTTATATTTAGTTTATTTAGATGTGTTAGTTTAGGTTTAGTAAAAAGAAGAGCAAAAAAATTATAAATTTGCGTACATTTTGGTGATAATGTATCAAAAGTCAAGTGCGTGTCCGGTCACGCGGTAGGGTTCCGTAGTTGTCCATGATGGATAGACAGACATATATACTCAGGGACTTGTTGTAGATCTTTTTAAGATATCTATATACCTATATATATATCTATATATATAGTAGATCTATATAATGCAGCATAGATCTGTGTTCTATCCTGCGGTATTTAGGACTAAATTCTTAGGTTTGGCCAACGATTGCAATATAAGCGCACAAAAATATATAGTTTAAGTATTACTAGTAATAGTATTCCTATTAAATTCATTACATTATGTAGTACTTGTAAATTTTTTCACACCTACAATATAAACCAATTAGCTGGCTTTGGTTACACTCAAATCGAAAAATTGCAATTATATTGAATATGTCACTAACAAATTTATAAAAAATTAACCCTTTAATTAAAAAAAAAATTTTCAAACCCGTCTTTTTTTAAGGAGGATTTTTTTTATCTAACGATACCTTATAGAAGAGCTCATCTAAAATAATTAAAAAATGTTATTCTATCACTATGTCGGCGTGGATAATATATTTTCCTGCCGAATTACAGTATTTTAATACTAAGTCTCTGAGCTAGATGCGAACAGATAGACGAACGGAAGGACAAGACGAAACTATAAGGATACTATTGGACCACGGAACACTATGAGGGACTACGCTCGTTAGTATGATATCTATAATTTATTACGGTCCCAGAACATATTTGTTACATATCTCACAGACAAACAGCAGTTCCTTAAATGATAGCTTATAAAAGCAATACAAAAGTCTACTAAGTTCTGTAACATTATTTACTAACATCACGTTCAAGATTTGTCCTTGCTTCATATTTGCTCGATACATCATTTTAACGTAGCGTCCAAGTTATAGATGTCAGCGTTTCCTTAGTAGAGGGAAATTGTTCGTTCATTAATTTCTCCTTGAACCAATTCTGAGTTTGCATCAGGACTAGTATTATTCTTAAAGAAGAAATTTGTATATTTAAAGATGTTATAATACGATGTCGTTTTTTAAGATTCACACATTTTGAGTAATAAGAGCGCCGTCAAAGAAAAGATTGGAAAGTAACAAAAAACAAGTTAATTATTCCTTTCGTCAGAATCTCTATTAGGTTATGGCAATCAAATTTTCAAGTTGGTAAGGTATATAAAAAACAAATCATTGATTTATCGTCGGTTAACAGATCAAAGCAGCTTTTAAACATTTTTAAAAAAATAGTCGACCTTAATACTTTCAATGAATTAACGAATTTTAAAAGATATCTATCTATATTAAAAATTAATCGTTACTATCTTGGACCACAGATGGAACGGGACTTGGGGTCCCCTGTTCACTCATAACTTACAAAACCATTTTCCCGTTTTATATTGTAGGTGAAAATGTTGCCATTACGGAAAGATAATATTTAGCTTAGCCCCATATAAGTGCACGGGGAAGCAATTTATTATTAATATGTTTTACAGCACCTTAAAAGCTGAGAAGCCGTTATAGAGGTGTTGTTATTTTCATTTTAATCAGGAATGTGTTATGGTATTTAAAGTCGAAAATAACCGAATTATAAACATAATAAAAATAGAAAATGGTTAATCTTACCGGCTCCAATATAGGTTATATTTGCATCTTCAAACAAAAAGTTTGTATACAGGTGGAATAATTAATATGCCGGCCTCACAAAGAAAATTGCCTTTTCACCATAATTAATACTGCAGAAAAAACCTTTTAAAAAGCACTAAAGCGGTCTTTGAGACTCAGAGATGAAAAATTTGCTATAAATTTTTAAGTGCAATGAAATAATAAAAACTTTGTATTTTTTTGTATCTAATAAATTGAAGTCATAATCTAATAAAACACATTTAAAATATCGGTAGTAGTTGCTATTAATGTTTATATAATGCATGTTTTGCTGACTGTACCGCTAAATGAATATATAAAGGGAATACGGATCGCTACTTTAGAAAATAGCTGGTGACATTGAAGAGAACTATATTTTATTGTACCGTCAGCACACAACGTACACTTTATGAATATAAACGAGGGTGGACTTGTGATTTTATAGTATGAATATTTTCGTTGCATTTTGTCTATTCTATTTTATCTAGATTAAAGTTGGCAGGTAGAGAGCTTTTTAAAACCTTTCGGACACATTAACGTATAACTCCAAAACACTATAATTATTTCGTTAAAATGAAATTTCAAATCGTGAAATTTTTGACAATTGAAAATCACTTCAGACGGTTAGAAACTATCATAACATTTTTATATGAAAAATATAGTTTTAGTTTTGCATTGAATTTATAGAGTTAAAGTTTTTTTTTATTAATCCATAGGTTTTTTTTTTTTAGGTAAAAACTAACTTATACATTGAAGCAAATAATAATAAATCTACAACAATTTTATCAAATTGAACATGTAATTTATGATTTCAAATAAAAAAATCTAAAAGTATTGTTTAGAAATGTGTATTACTTTAAACAAAGATTTGACCTGGTTGCTATCCTATTATATACGGTAGAAGTTTATATATATTATCTGTATAGTCATTCCTTAATAAGGAAGGAAAGAAAGAAATATAACTAGAAAGGAAAAGAAATTAATTTTAAGCAATCACATAATACAAACATCACCAAACGAAATACAAAATAAATATGTAAAAAATGTGGTTCATGATTTTAATAATAGAATAAATACTATATAAATTGAATACCACAAAAGTTGCAATGAACACGCACATGTCATTACCAATTTAAATATATATCTCGATATTATTATTTATATATGACAGCATAGGTATAGCATAAGTTTCATCACTCGATCTAAACCTAAAATATGAAGTGCTTAACGAAATGAAGAGTAATAACTTAAATTTGGTACATGTTCCAAATGACATTACTCAAATAATTCTGAGATCCCACCATCTATCATGGAGACTTTTATGAACTTAAGATCGATCGGTCTCTGACGGTTGAAATATGATAGTTTCTTTACGAGATCCGGGATGATGATTCGTTTTGACGTATCCAGGTATTTCATAGGGTAATATTTTTACGATATTACCTTTTAGCTTATAATACTTCAAATATATTTTCTCTCATCATATTTTATACGGATCCTAGAAATGTTTAAATAATTTTACCTCAAGATTCAAATATTATTTTAAATGGCTGCAAGACTGCTCTAATGGTAAATGAAATAGCAAACAAAAATGTCTGATATAAATTTAAACAGTACATTAAAATATTATAGTACTATATACACTTAATTTTGTGAACTTTCTTATAACTAAATATAAATATATGTATCGCGTTCAATAAAACATGTTATATGTTCTTTTAGAATTTTCATTGTAAAATAAAACAAATAAATCCTCATTTTAAAATAAATATTCGTTTATTTGTTTGTATTTCACAATTGAATCCCGCAATCCGAGGCACGGGATTTGATATCCTCTTTAAGGTTAGCGATACTCTTATGCCTGATATTAAAACATCTCTTTGTGAAATCATTCTTTGAGAAAAGAAAATACGATTCAAAATGTAAGAAAATTATTTGTGGAAGTCTTAATCACGCTTTATACTTACTTCTACATACAGACATACAGTCGGATAGTGATTTAAAATGTATTATTACCAATCAAATCGATTAATCAAAACAAAATATATATAACAACTAAAACTAAAAACTATAATACGTAGTTGGAACAAACAGAAACATAATAAAAATGAACATTAATATCAAATTAGTAAGCTCGAAAAAACGTTATGCGGAAAATAAATTAAGCTTCTAAGAAAAACGGAACACGATAGTGAAAATTTATTCTATTAACTGGAAATTCATTGTTTATAAAAACAGTTAAAATGAATACATTATTTTATTATTATCAAATGTTGGAACAATATCAATATAGATATAGCTAATTCACTATTGAACTAAGTCGCACCCAAATCCCTAGATGATCGTAAATTATAGCATATGTCTATAACAAATATTGCCAAAGGCTTTTATGATACACTAGCTGTTGTCCACGACTTTGTTCATGCGGAATTAGTTTTTTTAGTCTCTTAAGTTACTCCTTATAATATCAGCTATCCACCAGTGAAAGTCATGTTAAAATCGGTCCAGCCGTATTAGCCATATTAGCCGAAACAGACAAAGAGAGGGACAATTTTTTTTTTAATTTATATTTTTGTGTAAATAAGTACTTTATATACTATTATATGCAAAAAAAACTTTTAATTTGGATTTACAAACAGACACTTTAATTTTATTTATAGATACATTTCTGTAATTTTAGGTTCAATATTATACTTTAGCATTATTTGTGTTCTGTTCTGAAATTCTCATTACAAATTTGTCCATCTCATGTTGTAGATGTTTCTCTCAGTTGAGACAGAATTCTATATTCTAATCGTAAATGGATAGCCCGCTGGTGATGGCGTACGATTATAACGTAAGAAATATCAGAACTAGATTCACAGAGCAAATGAAACATATAAATTGAGATCAAAATTAAAAGGAGAGAAAATATTTTTTTTTTAAAGAAGAGTCATCATTTTGGATGTTAATATAAAAATTTTACTGTACCGTGATCTGTTTTTATATTAAATTCATTATTACTTATTTGATCATTGAAATAAAAATAATAATTCCTTGCCATTCTTTGTCGTCCAATTTAAACTATCACCACTTAACTGGAAAGCTTTATACGTTAGTTAATTGAAAAGCTAAAATGGTACTTCCACAGCCTAAAACTGCTCACTGCAGTTAGTTCAATGGAATGTCAGTTGGACCACAATTCATTTATGAATTAGTATTGAGCTGGCCCAGATTCTGATTACCTCCCAAATTAACGAGACCCATTCATTAACTTAAAAGAGTACCCAGAATTCTAAATTAAGGTAACGAAATAATAGCTAAGGAAAATTTTTAATAATATAGAAAATGTATAACATAATTTTTTACAATATTTTAATTAGAATGTTTCTGGAAGATTAAATACTTAATTATTATAGGGTTATAAATAATATTCTTAAACAATAACATGAAAAAAACATTTTTATTAAAAAAAAGAAAAAGATAAGTTTAGCTATGAGAGATATCGGGATTCTCAAAATATTTTCTATTAAAAAACCCCTTGTGAAAATATTTTTAAATATTTTATTTATTATTGCAGTTACATTTCATTTAAAATAAAAAATACCGACTGCAAGGCAGAGTACATTTCCGCCTCACTGTAGATACTCGACTTTTCTATATTTTTTTCTTACTTTAATTAAGCCTCATTACCCAAAGGTAATTTATTATAATATATTTAATATAGTCTGATAAAACAAACAGGATATAAATTTGGCATCAAAACGGTTCAATGGTTTTTGAGATTGAAGGACTGGACAAACATTGGTTTAGGTTAACAAGATCACAACAAAGAAAGCGTTATTTATACTAACATAATAACCTTATTTCGGCTTAATTTAATATATTATAAAGTAAAACTTTTATAATATTACAACAGGTAAGTTAAAGGTCGCATCGTTAGGTAAAAGTTGTAATTAGGTCTATTTAGGGAAGCATGTTAATCATCTAGCAACTAATTAGTGCTCGCTCTCCGTTGACTGCGGTTTTTAGTACAAGAAGCTTTGTAGGATTTTACCTTTATATATTTGTGTGCGGTTTTACCGTTCAATATAGTTGAAAAACTAAAATGTGATCATTCCGTTAGATATTCTAGAAAATAAATACTCAAAAAATGAGTCTTAATGAATATTAAATTGAAGGTAATTTAGAAAATATTTCGTTGAAATAATGAAATAAATGCTTACCTCAAAAATGTGCTGAAATTTCGTTCCTGCAAACACTTTTCATCTGAAATAAAATAAACAATACTGTAAATAAGATTCGTTATAAAGTATGATAAGATAGTTTATCGTTTGGCAAACAAAAATATATTATATTTTTACACCACACCTGTATTTACTATATATACACACACACACATTCATATATATATATATATATATATATATATATATATATATGTAGAAATTAAAATACAGAATCCGATACTTCGTTAAAAACAGTAATTATTTTAATAATGGTGATTCAAATACTAAAATATAACGTGTAATTAAAATAATGACGTATAGATTTTTCAAAGTAACTATTAAAATAAATAAAAAACCCATTAAAATGTAACCTTTTTTCTTCATTACAAACATTGAAACTAAATATTATATATAAAATAGTTCAGATAGTTTGAAAGTACAATGAAATAGTTATTTTTTGTTACTACATAAAGCTGACCTAAATACTTGATTCAAAAGATAACATGAACTACAATAGAAAAAGAAAGATAAGATACTTATTACTATCATTACAATATATATATATATATATATGTGTGTGATAAAAATTGCGGATGTCAAAAAGTCTATCTTTATTGTTAATCCAATTTATTACATTACAAAAATATTATTCCTTTGACTTAAAAAAAAAATTTTTTTCTCCTACTGAGTTTAACCTAACACATTCAATATCTTTTCAATACTTAAATATATATAAATATATACTTTTCTATTTTTTCCCGTTACCCATTGTACCTATACCGCAACTATCAGGTTATTTTCTCTAATAATGAAGGGTTTCTGATAGAAATATCTTTTAAGATAAATTATACTTTGTATACATTTTATTTTGTATAGATTGTCAATTGTATTTTTTCCTGACACATAAAAAAATAAATAAAATAAATATACCGAGAATTTGAAACTTTAACAATAAACATTGAGGAACTAAATATATGGAATAAAATCCTTTATAATGTTATTCATACAAATATTTTATATCATTATAATAATCCCTTCAAAGGTTAATAGAATTTTAAACCATACACCTGATCAGATCCAACACCCCATAAGTACAGCGTGAGAATACAAATGTGTTGGCAGCTATCAGAAAGGGAAACGTGTCATTGAAAGATTTATAATTTATGCGACCACATGCTTTCTCCTTGTAATTATCCAGGAACCCCTTTATGATTGTGACAACAGTTTAATAAATGTTTGTGATATAGCACTATTTCAAATCAAATCAAAAGGTTTCAACCTGCGGCCTTCAACATAAAGTGACAAATGATTCATCATGGAAGAATGACAATATTTTTTACACAAACTAAAATATTTTTAATGATAATTTTTACCAAATCAATGAAATTATTTGTAATAAACAAAACATCGTTTTTATTAACGATTCTCAGAGAGTACATCCAGAAATATGAGTTTCGACGGTTATAATAATGTAAATATTATCTTTTAGAATCTTACAAATCTAATATCCAATACCCTGAACGGTAATATAGCAGCATAAATAAACATTAATTAAAAATTAAGGAGGATATAATTGATAACAATCAATCTATTTGATAACATTGTTACAATGTGTTGATACCATAAGCCTTGTTAGTTGAAAAAATAAGGAAAAAATAAACAGATTTCGTATGGGAATATAATGCGGAAGGATGAAGTAATAAAGTAAAAAAGTGTTCGTGAACGTGGATGGTAAAAAAGGGGAGGGAGAAAGTATGGATAGATTGTGAGAAAGGAAAGGAGCATTGAGATGTTGAGATGATGAATGACAGAGGTGAGTGGAAGAGATGGCCTGTATCATCTCCTTAGTGGGATAAGGGTAGAAAGAAGTATTGAAAAGATAAATAGATAAAAAGAAATATGTTTAAGATGATGTTAGTGATAGGCCCATGTAGCTCAATGGTTAGAGTAAATATTATGTAAGGTGCAGACTTCAAAACAGCTCCTTCCGTTATGGCATATTGACCAATAAAAAATAAAATATTCAAGTGTAATACAATAAAAATATTAATGGGAATTTACATAATTTAAGAAGAACATTTTTCTAATAACCTGTTAATTATTTTTCGTGTTTATTAGAGTTTTGTAGACGAAAGTTAAGCTTACGGAAGCCTGTGTAAATCGTTTTAAGCATTAGCGATTTGGATCAAATGTCGAAACAAACAAGTACCTATAAGTTTTTATGAAATAAATATCTTTTATACCTAGTATCTACGATTTGGAAATTAGGACGAGAAGCAATTTTAATAAACATATAGAATAAGTTAAGTTCTCCGTCTTGTCTAAATTGTATCTAAATCCAATGGAACGCGCACGAACTTTTATGGTCCACATGACTTGTAAGTTGTGTCTTGTACGTGATATTCATTACACACGCGCCCCACACGCTGATGTGACACGTATTACATCAGGCGTAAGACATAAAATGGCTCGCGTGTGCAAAAATTCTCCAACTGCAGATTTATTAATGGGATCATGTTTGCGAGGCTCAAGATCATGTTTCGGCGAGTGTTGCCTTTCTTTTTCTAACAAATGGAAACATGTGTATGTATGACTGAGAAAGAATATAGATTATGAGCCCACATTAGTGTCGGATTGTGGTGTAGTTTTATATCACCCGACGAAACTACGAGGACATCGGTTAAGTATCAACCTTGTTTGTAGCTCAATCAATAAATCTTGAGTTAAATTTTATATAACTTTTGATGGAACAAATAATATATCAAGCAAGACTCCTTGAAAATCCTTTATTTTATAAATAAATTATATGGATTTAACTTAACATAAACGTTTTATTTACATTAAGTATAAAATACTTTTAGATTTATTTGACTTATATACAAAATTTTGAAGTCGACTCACGTATAAAATGTATTGTAATATATCTTTCAATAATAAGTACTTATCGTTTAAACAACACCGTGTAAGCTGATGAATAATAATAATAATAATTATTATAATAATAAGATATATAATATAATATAATAATAATAATAGTTAAATCTCAAACATTTTTATTAATTAATACGCGGTATTTAATATTCACTTGTTTTATCAAAATAATATCCAAACTTTGTTAAATAATTAATTCATAACATAAAAACTAAAGTAGCTTAAAAGATAGAAAGGCTCAAAATGAAGAGATAATAAAATTAATTCACCAAGTCTCAGTACATTTTCTCCAACATTACTCAGAAACTCATCACAAGACTACAGCATTACCATAATACCTAATATGGTAAAATGGTAAATTACGTCCCGAGTATCAACAATGTAAGTCATTTACTGAAACTGTGCAAAAACAATTTTCTTATTAAACTCTAAGTATTCTAGAATAGAATAAGTTGAAATTGGAGTCCTTAACTTCTTTCTAGAAAATGTTTTTCCATATTCGAGATATCATTTATCACTGTATATTACATTTTCGATAAAAATCCTAATAAAAATGTTGACGCAAACGACAGTAAATCAAGAAATACCATATACATAACATTATTCACTACCATTCGATATCTATATATATAAATAAAATTGAAGTGTCTGTTTGTAATTACAAATTGGCAGCTTTTTTCTAAATGCCTATGATAAGTATAAACGATACTTACATAAAAAAATGTTATGTCTGTCTGTCTGGCTGATGTTATAAAAAGTAACTTAGACTTTACTTACTTTTATTTTAAAAATATTTCACGTGAACGGAGTCGCGGGCACATCTAGTCTTATATACATATGTATCGTATGTAAATTTATGAAACATGAACCTGTAAGCCAACTTTCGTCTCCAGAAAAGTTTAAATGTTGCTTGTGGGTTGAAAGTCAAATGAAGTTTGTGTTCTTACATTTTGTGGTCCATTAAGTAAGTTTTAAAATCTCCAAATAAAAAGACGCTTAAGTACTTTCCTCGCCTGGAGTATTTTGTATTTTCTACTTTAAATATTATTGCTAAACGGATTTATATATATTGACTACGTATATATTATGTTTTGAATAAATATTTAATTAATATTCTGGAGAAAACATACATATGTAGGTACATGTTGATTTACTTTAGTTTAATAAGATCTATACCAATATGACAAGAAGTCATTTAAAATAACAGAAATAAAAAATATTCGCCTTTCATACAAACCAACACACACACACACACGCACACGCACACGCACACGCACACGCACACGCACACACACGCACACACACGCACGCACACGCACGCGCACGCACGCGCACACACACACAAATATAAAATGTATGATAAATGGATATTGCGAAACATTTCATAAAAACCTCAGAATCAATAACATTAAAGGCAGCACAAAGTATTTTGTATTCATACAATCTGGAGTTATAACATAACAATATATATTCTGATTATTATTACATATCCGCAAAATAACGTACACAAGAAAGATAAAGAAAGATAAAAAAAGATAAACATTTAGCTGTAAAGAATGATCTTTGATTCAATGCTACATAACGGAATTCCGCACTGATTTCAAGACACCCCGCTGAGTCCCTAATATCAAACCACTATCAAATGCTCTTAGTCCGTTGAACTGTTATTCCAAGGCTGATACAGCATTCCCTCAAATATTGTATAGAAATACAGACCGTATACAAACACCATACGTGTTAGAATAGCTTGGTATCGTAACATCTATCGGAGATGCCAAAACATTTTAGTGAAATGTGTATCAAGATTGGAAGATTTCAGTGATCATTTTAATGATCACAGAAAATTGATCTAAATAAAATTTGACTAGCAAACAACGAAAAGACAGATTTTTTATTTGAAAACATATACCCCTTTAATTTTTTTATTATTTTTTTTATATTATATACTATATTTGTCAGAATTTTCAATTTTATTTTCTTTGTACTGTTATTTTTGTCTAAAAACTGTTTCAGGATTTTAATAAACACATACTTTAATTAAACCCTCTTAATGTTAAACTTTTTAAAGGCCTCTTGGAAGTCTGTTTAGATTTTTCAATTAGTATACATACAGACAAATTGAAATTCTTATTGTACATCAGAAATAAAATGTACATTTAAATATAAAGAACGAAATGCACTCTCAAGTAAATACGCGAAAGAAACTCACATGTTTATGAAATACCGTTTCATTTTCATGTCTCGTTTTAAAAAATATTAAGAAAACAATATTCAGAGATATAAAATTTAATAATATAAAACGTTTAAGAGATTAGAAAAACACTTATTTGAATGCGTTTCCTTTGTTTAGGAGCGCGGTATCGTTAATGCCTTTAAGCTTTCTGCTGTAACGGTTATATTATTTTATAAACCATTTAAAAGCGTTTAACCTCAACTGTGTTTAAACGTTTTGCAGAAACACACTAATTGTATTCAAAAGACGCTCAAGAAACTTAATAATATTAGGATCTTAAAAGAATTAATATCTCAGACTGTCCTAATTTAATTTCTCTCTCTCTCTTTTATAAGTGTAATGAGGAATCTTTTTTTAGCATAAATAAATAAACACTGAGTAGAGTCTTATTGGAAAATCACTTTTAAGACTAGTTGTGCCCGCTTTCTTCGCGTACTTGTTGTTTTTTACATAAAAGTACCCTAAGTTATTCCTTTTAATATCAGCTATCCCTGCCAGTGAAAGTCCTGTTAAGAGCAGTCCAGTCTATTCAGAGCTTAGTCAGAAAAAACAGACAGGCAAACATAAAAAAGTACCATATATAAGTTCATATATATTTCATGAAAAGCTGTTAATTTGCACAAACCGAAACTACAATTTTATTTAAATATATAGATTTAGTTAGAAGGCTTAACGTAGAAAATGGTCCAAGTATAAATCCTAATTTCAATTGAACTATATGACCTAACTGCTATTATAATAAAGAGAGCTCAAGCTATAATGGTAGTTTATAAAATCCCAACATTAACATCTTGCTTTAATGAGGGTTGAGATTTATTATATTCCATCACCGTTACGGGTAGGAAAGTTGTCTACAAGTTTGGGGACCTCTAATAGCTTAACCCTACTATTGTTATTAAATTAAAAACGCACCCATAGTTTCAAATCGAGTCAAAAGGTGAAAACAATTATTTAGTATAAAAAAATAGAGTATTTCCATAATTGAATGTAAAAATAGTATTCAAGCACATTTTGCATTCGAGAAACAGTAGTATAGCAAATGTGGTCCTTCGAGCCGGTACATTACAAAGTTTATTGCCAGCACGTGTGGTAGCTGTTATATTGAACAGTTTAAGACTTTGGTCCACTACATCGGTTATATCGACTTTAGTCTCAAATTTGTAAAGTTCATTAAGTGAAACAAGAATGTGCTAACCATAGAGCGGGCGAGTGAAGTTTGCACCAAATTCCATAAAGTCCAATCTGTTCTCAATATATTCAAGAATTTGAATTATTAATCTATACTATGAAGTGAAAAGGTTTTGTTTGTATGTTTACAGGACCGATTTCATTAGCAGCGAGTAAGGTAGGCTTATTTTTATCCCGATATTTTCTCAGGAACGACATCTACACAAAAGTAATCAGTGCATGAATCACGTTAAAAATAGGATTTTTTATAGAAAACAATTTTTAAAAAATGTGATCTTTAGAAACGCTGCTTTATGCAACACAGAGGGAGTCGACGGCACCATCTAGTTTTAAATAAAATGACATTATATTCAAGTCCTATTAACATAATGCTTTTGAAGTGAACAGTCAATACCAGGGAACCTCAATTGAATCTAGTCACAATGAACTTTAATTCAACGTCACTCTTTATCAGATGTTATTGGATTCTTCAGAATTGAAGCCGTATTCATATTATTGGAAATATTCTAAGTAAGTATCACTTGTGATAAGTATATTATATAAAATAGCAATAAAACTTAAACATGATACAAATAAGTTACGCACTTAGTAATAAATATAATAATCGGAATGAATATACGTAATGATGTCATTGACTTTGTGTTGAAAAACTATATTTATCACAGACATGTCTTGGACAGGAGCGATAGCGGATTCATAAGAGGAAGCGGGAGCGCAGTCTCGTGTTTTCTCAGAAAGTTGCATTGGTGTATTTAAATTTAACGTTTCAAATGCTTACAGCAAACGTTGCAAGACAAAGGAACACTTGAATGGTGACAAATGATCACGAACACTGACGCACCTACATCTCGTCTTCATGCAATTTCCTGCAAGTGCAGAAGACATTACAGTACTGGACATGTAGAATCTTATTCTGAGAAATACAGAACTTAGGACGACTTTCAATGTGGTGGACTATTATCATAATCGAATAATATTTTTATTATAGGTTAAAATTTTTAGTCATTCTTAAATGCCGCAGCGATGTGACAAAAACAAGTATATTTATTTCGTTCTACCCTCACTCTATCCTATTGGACCATTTATGTATTGTGTTTTTTAATTTCATTTTTTCAAATGTCTTACTATCTTTATGTAAATAAAAATTCTACGTCTCGGTTTATTTGCGCTAATATTTGGAACAATGGATTGAAATCAGAGGATTTTTATGAAATTTTGTAGAGGTCTATTGTTTAGTCCAACTTAAAAGATAGGATATATTTTATCTTGATAAATAACTTTCGAATGAGAGGGTTTTTATACCCGAAGGGTATAGTTCACTTCTAGTGTTAATAATAAAATATAATTGATGTAAAATAATTATAAAGCAGCAGACGAAGTCACTGGTAACAGCTAGTAGTTTTATATAAACCGTCAATTAATCAATCCGTTTTATATAAATCGTCAATTAAGATAATATTGGGAAGAATTAAACTTTCACAAAATAAACCAATTCTTTAGCATGCATAAACTATAATATTATTATTTTGATACATTCGGAAGTTCTCTGACCTCTTAAGACCTTTAAATATGGACCATTAAATTCTTAATATAATATATTGCAACTATTACATTTCATACAATATATTCTGTCTCTTTCTCTCTTTGTTTATTGTGTATTAATATAATATAGATTAAAATTAATTGTTTATCAACTGTAATGTCTTCGAAGATTTGTCGAAGTTGAATAATTACTTTGTATGTCTTCACTGCGTCTCGTTGTGATTATTTATCTTAGTATTATCATTATTAATTATTATTTAATTCTATTATCTGCTATGAAGTTATAATTGGAAAACAGATATATTTCACTATTTGCTCAGCATGTCTTCGTCTGTTTGTTTTCAAAGTAAATAACTAAAAATAAAGCAGAAAGAAAAACTATTCAGAGATATCTTCAAATAAAGTTTCAAAGACGTATAAAGATAATAAGATTTCAAATTCAAGAGACACTACATCAGGTGTATATATTACAAAGAAACCAAACTAAAGCAAAACCTCAACAAAGGAAACCAAGTGCATCAAATCTAATCTTAAAACGTAAATTTGATTTCGTCTAGCCACGTCGTATAAACTGAAGTTGCTTGGAAATAGATGACAAAAGAAAAGAGATGACAAATATACATATACCTAGATATAATTTTTATAAAATTATGAGAACTGTTATTTATTTAATATTTTTCACTTAATGTTATAACATTGTGATAAGAAGTTGATAAGGGAGTCGGTTTTACGTTTCCTGTTACGTTCCTGACCACAACTAATAATAAAAGCTTAGTACATTTGCTAACATAAATACACGTGTCACATACCAGTTTATCTTGACCCTCTATTCTATGGATCATTTACGGTCACGCAGACCCGGCTTGGTAATAATTTAGTTCAATGATACTGAGGCCTTGATAAGATATTGATATTAAATGATAATAGATCCATTCATTTTTTTCTATGTACGTTTTTGTATTAAAATACATTACTAAATTTAATAAGAACGTTGCCTTGACTTCTCTAAATATTTATTAAATATTATAATATTTAATGAATCTTTGAATTGGGAGAGTAATAAGAAATATATAAATAAACATTGCTAATTGTTTTACGTAATAATAATAAGAATTATTATCTTTTTGGTATAGTTCCAAAATTTAATTCTGAATAAACAAATACTTCATACTACGATACAAAAAATGTGTACTTAAAAGTCTTAAACTATAATTTAGTGACTTAATAATATTAATAACTTACTTTTAGCCATAGTAAGTGTCTTAATCTAAGTATCTTTTCATTTAAGTGAGTACTAAGTTGCATACTCGATTATAGCTTTTACAAATCTGATAACATCCTTAGGGTTATCACTAATTATAACTGTATATAACTCATAAACAAATAAAGAGGTTAACACATAATAATGATATCAAAATTACTCAGAAGTGATATTCTAAGATCAGATTAAACGATTATGATGAAACTACCATAAAAGTAATTTAAAACTAAATCAATATTTGCAATAAGTTTAAGTTTATTTAATAATGTAGGTGCGCTGTGACCGATAAGTCTTATCAGCAGATGACTTTGTAGTATCAATACCTCACCTATAAATGTTGAATTTTACCGTTTTTTTGTAATAATATATACATTATTAGAGCCTCAAGTTAAAGCCTTCGCTTATTCCAGGCGCTACTTCAACTAGCATAGGTGCTAGCTTTATCAAATAGTATGCGTAAATTGGATAACAAAATGTGTTCTAACAATATAAGCAGCAATATTTCTTTAATTAATCACGTGACTATAACGTGAGTATTCCCATCAACTCCACTAATCGGCCAATGTTATTAATCAAGTTGTAATAAAAGAAAATTATACTTATCACAAGGGAATAAGGCTTTATTTTATTTGATCTCATGTGATGCGAAAATATTGATGATTCGGTTATTTATACCATAAAAAGATTGCTCCGTTATTGGTTGGATTGAATACTGAATGAATACTGATTGGTAAATAATAAAAGATCGTTATGAAAATAATTATTTATTGGAGAATAACAATTCTGATCACATTCGGGGACTCGAACCTAGACCCATCAGATACCGAGTTGCTATTCTCCCAACTGAGTCTCTAACTCATTACCGCAATGATTTATTTGAATTTTAACTTAACTTTGTACCTAATAATTAAGGTCAGAGAACAGTTAAATTTAACCAGCACGTGTACAGTCATTAGCAATAGATAAAATGTACTAATTGCGTCTAACCAGAACTAATATTTGTATGTTTGTTTGTCTGTTCCAGTTGATAACGTTAACTTGGTTTAATTTGTTTCCATGACTCTAATGTTAGTTATATCGTGTGTAAACTGTAAAATAATTTTCTTTTATACCTAATTTAAAATTTGATAAAAATATCTTACTTTACGACCTAACAACCCGCGCTGAGAGATGAAATATTCCATCTTCGCACTGTTCTATCTTGTTAATAATAAATGACACTAAAAATCGCAATGGAGAGGAGTCAAATTAGGAATACAGTTATTTAGAATAAAAAAGTTAAATAAAACACAAATATAATTTATTCTATTTTTTCATGTAAATTTTAATAAAACTATTATAAAGAATTTTTTTGTTAAGTACTTAATGAAAGACATACTCCTATATGTATCTTCCTGATCTTAGTTTAAAATAGTATTAGATGAAAAAATATTAATTCTAATAAAAAAAACAATATCCCTAAAAGTACATAAGTACATATTTCTTACAACAAATCTATAAAAGGGACCGATATTTACAAGGGATAGGCAAGGGAGTTTTTTATAAAGATTCCTAGATGCATACTTGCATTGGGAAACGGCAGACCATTACACGGAAGCGAACAAGTAGATACATTTTTATTCAAGTATTTCATATTATTAAATGAATTATTATAAGGGAACAAAGGGTTCATAATAATCTTATCCTACCCCTATTCTTAAATATATGGTTAAAACTGAAACAAATATAAAAATAATATCCAAAACACAAAGGCCTCTCACAATGAATAGATTTTAAAGAACGTAACGGTACTTTAATGCGGGCAAAGTATATTTTCTCGTAAAACAAAACATTTACAAGGGTTATTATTGTTTTGTTTTGCCTTTTTGCGGTTTAATTTGTTAATAATTACATACACAAAATTTTCTATAAAAGAATAGGTACGGAATACCGATAACGAAACCATTATTAATTTTGATGAAAAAATATAATATAAAAAACATGTTTCTTTTTGTAACGCTACTACTTATTTAGAAAATGCTTATTTTACCGTTCCATAAACAGTTCTGGTAACGTGTATAGCAATTTTCTATTTTACATAATTTGACAGCATACATGGGACTTAAATCTTATTACCATAACGACTTAATTAAAACCTTACTAACAATATTTTACTGGAAATGCACCTTGACGTTAACTAAACCATCGTATTTAATTTGACGTACGCTACGGTGTAATAGATAGACATGTCAGAGTGACGAATAATGGATAGTAAAGCACACTCAGGTGTATTAAACATTTGGAACTTTACTAACAAGGAAATAAGTTCGATAATCGAATACCATTCACTTTTATAGGGGTTTTAAGCAGGGGACTGAAATAAAGGGGCTTAGGGAAAATTACGTTGCTATAGTAACCGCGTGCCCTTATTGCATAAAAATGGTCCGATTCAAGAAGGAATGTGTTTTGGATAAAATAATTACGCTATAAATTAAATAAGAAGTGTTCTGAATATAAAATAATCTTGAAATTTTCTTGTTTTTAAAGTAAACGTAACTCGGAAGCAATAAACAGCATTTCCCGAGCACTAAATAGGAATTGCACTGAATTATTTCGGAAGCTGGAACGAGAGTCATAAACCTCCGCCCAGATTTAGGTAACACAGCTTGCCTTTGTCCAGCAATTAGCCAGTGATCCTATTATTTCGGGCGATTGGCTTAATTGAATTAACTTTTTATTGACTTATTGTAAATCTATTATGCTCAAATAAACACGTTTTTTACTTAGAACCCTCGAGGACTATTTTTCTTATAATATTCTAGGGTTAAAATAACCATGTTTTAGCAGACCTCAAAACTAAATGTAAGAGTTAAATAGCATAGTGAAAAGAATAATAAAAGGTTTATATTTCATAGATTTTGTTTCCATGTGTCAATTTTTGCATCCTTCCATCCCACAGTTGATACAGCAAGTGGTACCGTCCTGGTTATGGGTATTGTTTACAAACAATACCCACAACCAGGACGGTACCACTTATCATCGTCTTTCCAATCCCACAAAAATTCAAGATGGTAACAAAATTTCGCAGCTGAGTAATAACGATAAACACGAGCACAATTACCTTCACCTTAGAAATCTTTTATAAAAGGGGTGTTTTTTTCTTCAATTGTGTATATATTACATCGGTTTGTTTCTTTCGAAATAATAAATTTAATTCTCTTTTAATTAATTGATAGTTCGCTTGATCACAGTCAAGTTTTATTATCAAAATACAAGAAATGATGATTCAATAATAAATATTGTCTTGAAAGTTCTTGTTAATTGGAAAAAACCTTATTACCCGACTGCTCGATAAATTCAAACAACTTTCCACAACTTGAAATTAAGTTGTACCAACCGAGCTGGGATGAAAAATAATTGAAGACTAATCAGGCAAAGTTCCGATCCGCCATCTTCTCGTTATGATACGAGATGATTTTAATATAAGATAAAACTGTCATTATAATCGTACATTTAAATTAATGTCAACCATAATTGATGGGCTATTAACTTCTTTATATCATGTGTTACCCTGAATTAGTTTTGAACCGTAAACTAATAATATAGCACCAAAATGTCCAGTACATTTCAACCTGATTTGAGTGTGAGGTAAAACTAGTTAGAAACAAACCGAAGTTTCCTTGTAACTTGAGTTTGAATACACTTTGCAGATGCTACAAGAGTTAACAAATAATGTCAGACATTGTTTTCAGTATCGAAATAAATTTCATTAAAGCATTTTGTTAAGAATTATAATAAAACCCATATCAATAAGTATCTCCATTAATCAAGGATTTCTAGAAAAGATCTCTTGTAAGAAATAAGTTATCTTTGTGTCAATTCTCTTTGTTAAGATGTCGTTATCACTATTTATGGTACACAATAAATATGTAATTATCTCAACAATTTTCCATGCAAATTAATTTATGCATATCCAGCTTAAAACCGACGAAACTTTAGATTTACGATAAAATCTCACTGACCTGATCAAGTTTTCAGCAAAGTTGGATTAACATAAAGCAAAGCTAACGCGTTAACTTCCAAACTTATCTCATTTCAATATATTTTAGGACAAAGTAGGATGAAATATGCAATATGCAAATAAATAACGGAAGAAATTGATATCAAATAAATCATGTGAATATACGACGGTCATACGTCAAAGCTGTAATAACTTTATAAATTTCACATTCATTGGCTTCAGGTATCATTTATGGTTTGAAATTCAGAATTGTAGCAATATTCCAACAGAACGAAGCCGGATTATAAGGCTGTCCTCAATTTAGAATTACAATGTTACTTGTCTAACCCCGTGACCGGCTATTTAATGTTAATGCTACATGCTCAGTAACAAGTTGATCCTATTACGACATAGTTTTGTATTGCTATTGAGAATACTAAATTAAATGTGCAGAAGACACATATTAAAAATAGATATAATAAAAAAAGAGGCCATTTTTTGTATAAATAAATGAAAAATACACAAATATAAAGTAAATGGAAGTAATTAAAACCGTTGTTTTCATTTAAAAATTCAAAACAACCCAACTTAAATTTGGTCAGTAAAATAAGAACATGAATATTTTACCAAAGTATGAAATGTATATTCTCTTATATTCTTAATATTTTTATAAGTGAAAACAAGAAGTATTACATAAGAAAGCTTGATGTACTTACTTACATTATTTGGTAATTTTATGAATAAGTATAAAACCCTAAAGTCTTACTTAATATCCAAAATAAAACACGCTTCGAATCAGATTTTGACGAACTCACTTGAATCCAAAAGCTACTTCTGATTATAGAGACTTTCTAACATATCTATTAGTTAATTAAAAGTTTTAAACAATATGCACCATGTCCTTAACGACCATAAACCTTCAAACTACAGTAATATATAATTATTTTATTGTGGATTAACACCGTCACGCGACGGGATCGACACGACACCACGACCTTGTGTTTAATTGCCTGTTAAAATTCCATTTGCTACTTGCAATTAGACCATAACCAATGTTTACATAACCACAATGCACCTTAACACGACGGTTATAAGGGTCATATTTAAGGTGATATCTAAAAAAATCAATCTGGAATTCAGTGTACATACCCTCATTTATGTTAACGTACGCCTGAGTATTTGGAATATCAGAGCAGATGGGAAGAATATTAAGGTAATTTATTCCATATAAATCATGAAATATCAAGAAATCATAAACATATATATTAGAACAATAATTAATGTAATGTCGATATAGCTCTAAAATTTAATAAAGTTCTTAGTTAACTATTACTATAAAGTTCCTAGTTAATTAACAGTATGAAGTTAGTTTTCAATACATTTTCAATACAAATACGATTGGATATAGCTCAATCACGTCAGCACTAAGCAATTTAGATCCACAACAGATTGTTTTGTTTACAGTTATATAAATCAATGAAATTATTACTAGGATCGTATAAATGAAATTACTTCTTAATGGCAAATAGAATTTTGAAATACATGATTACTATGAGTGCAGTACTTTTTAAACTCATGTTGGTTTGTGTTTATCAAATTGATTTCAACAAACAAAATGTAAATTATTTGTAACGCTTTCCTTCTTGGTTTACAAATTTATTTAAATTGAACATAGGTATTGCTCTAATATACAATGAACTGATGAGTTAGTGGTAACTAATGGATCAATGACGTAATTGTTAAAAAATTGTAATAAGATAACGAAAAAGAGTAAATAACAATAATAGAGATGAATTACATAAATACGTCTCTATTAAAAAGAGAGAAAGTCGCAAGGAGAGAGCAATAATGCTTTTTACTTAGGTTACGTTCTACCACTCGACTTCCACCGCAAGCCACGGTCAGGAACATCGTTCAAAAAACGAATACTTCTGTAATATAAGTTACTTTAAAAACAATATTATCGAGACAGGACAATGAAACTTTACAACGATATCACAATAAATAACATCTTATAGATAAACAAGAAATGTGTTGTTTTTGGAGTTATTTACGAGAATTCAAAGTAACAAGTACCAAAAAATACTAAAGAATTTAACCAAATAGAAATAATTGCTTACAGTCCTGTCACGTTAATGTCGGACAGCTAAGGAGATAACGAAAAATATATTTAACTTCAGGAACAGACAGGAATAACCCCAAGAACCCGGAACATTCCAGACGGAACGGAAACGGGACGGGGTGGCAACGGTGTCGTCACGATTTATCACCCCTGACGGGGACTGAATGCAAATTGCAGACGTTAACGACCTATAGCACATGAAGATGTTACTATCATTATCAAAGTATAGCAACAGTTTTTTTATTATTACGCAGTATTATAATAATATAGGTAATTTAGATCTAGTGTAATTTCCCTGTAACATGATATAGCTTCTAAATGAGATCAGCTATTTGGCACCAAAACTGACGATGGCTAATGGCTATGAGGAATACCGATCCGAATTAAGTACACTATGATCTCATTATCGAAGACCATAACTATAGGTATCAATTTAGATGCTGTTTAAACTGTAACAACATTTGAGAATTAATGATCGACCAAATTTCTACTATCACTATAGATAATAACCATGATCTTTTTCTTAAATAAGAACTAGACTTTTTAAGATCGTTATAAATTTAGAGTAACACCTCATGCAGTAACATAATATTATAATGTAAATTCTATTTCTTGCACATTTTATTTTCTAAAACAAAACTGATAATGTATTTGTGGATTGATTGGCATAAACAGAATATAAGATAAATAGGAACTTGTTTACTGCGTTTCTTATAGTCTTAGTGTAAACTAATTAAAAAGATAATGATAACGCCACAATGTATTATGTTGTGTAGTGACAGTGTTTACGTGTGTGAGTGCATGTGTATGTATATACTTAGTGTATATACTTGTGTTCGTGTCTTTATACAACATTTAGTAACGGTAATAGTTTTTTGATAAATAAACGTCAAATAGTAAGAAACGAAATTGGAAAATTCACAATTTCAGGCGTACAATGTAACAAGACTCGACATTTCCCTGATATTTCAATTTTCAATTCTTTGGTCGACCGGACCGAAACCCTTGATAATACGACAGCTGTACTAGAAAATGGTTAGACATATGATCTGACGGGACTCTTCCGACCCCTTTGTCAACCACATGTCGAATTCAACCCTTATTAAGGAGTGACCGATACTTTTTTGGGAATAAGGGGGCTCCAATTCTAGTAACATAAGTCTTCAGTTAGATAATTAATGGATATGGACTCAAACGCTTTAATTAAAAGTTTATTTTGGTTTGAAAAATGTCGGTTGTTTATTCAAGCGATATTTCTTTAAAGCTTTTTAAAGTGCTTCATTCTATTGAAAGTAATGAAGTAAATGCGCTCGCGAAAGGTTTAATCGTCCAAATGCGAAATACGTAAAACGGTATCTGAGAAACGAAAGTTCTAGAACGAGTGGATGTTGTTTAAAGAATAACACATGTTTATATATTTTTTTATTTTGCACTCATACATTTTATTTAATAGTTTTTACTGCAATGAAACTAACTAAAAAACCAAGTATTTATGATGTGGGTCATTTGAAAACAATGTGAATATTATAAGAAACTATGGTAATAGAAACCTCACTCGATCAATGGAATCATTCATGTCGAAAGGAAATGTACCAGGGGAGCATATTTCATAAGAGCTAACACAAACAATAGCATTGTTTTCTAAGTGACCGGGTTAGGTAAGATTGTCCGTGATAGTATGATGTACAAAACGCTTTATGATTTTTATTAATACATGTTTAAAATATTTTATAGTGCATTGTAAATCATCACAACGTCCAAAATTTAAACTTCCTCCCAAAGTGTTGGTACCCTGCCAAGCCCAAACGAGTCTCTTGTACTGATAACAAGAGTTATTTAAAATTTAAAGCTGATCTCGTATACCTTTGCTTTGGTGTTACTATAATTATGTTAGAGTTTACCAATAGCGCCATCAATTGAAGACTTACCTGAAAGCAAAAAAAAATATTAATAATTATAATAAACAAAATCTTATCATGAAAAATAAACATTTTTGTTCTTGACAGTACCAGAAGAGAATCTTAAAACTATCCTGTTACGGCTAGATTGAGGCAGGAAGCAAATAGTTCGACTATTTATAATGCAAAATAGATGACATGTATGTCTGCACATTTATACGGTGGCGCCAATGTGTAATGTTACAGAGTTGCAATCTCGAACGCGGTCTAAATATTAAGTGTCCTTTGTGACTCCTTTAAACCCAGTTTTAGTAGACCATAAATAGTTAATGAAGTGCGTTACATGTTGGGGTATTCAACTTGGCCTGTAGCTGTATCATCAATTACATTATCGAAAAGAGAAGTAAATTTTTTATTATGATTATTTAAATAATTTGAAAATAAAAATAATCTTCCGAGGCGAATTGTTTGTTTCTTAGTTGTATTTTTATATAATACTCTAAGATATTCAAGACCAAAATAAAAAAAACACTATCTTCTATTTGTTTCTCTTTATGCTAAATAGATTACACGTTTACGAAAGAGTACCTACCCCGGAAGTGTTATTGTTATTGAGGCGCCATTGTATCTCTGTTGATATTGATCTTAGACTATATTAGTGCTGGTAAATAGGGTTCATAACCAAAATTATGTAAAGATACTAACTATAACATTCCACATAAGATTGTGCATAATCACTATTTAAAGGAAGATAATATTATCAATTGCCAGTAACTGAGAAATATACTGTCCTAAGCATCTCTCTAATTATAATTATACATATATATTTTATTATGAGTTTTATTTAGGATCAAATCATTTATTTTACGAATATCACATTAAAAAACTTTATTGCAAAATACCTGGTGAATATTTTTTGCCGCTTGCAGTCTAAACTTAGACGCCGAGGTGCATTGTATTCAGATCACGTCCACCGATTGCCGTCGATTTTTTGACGAACGATAAAAAGATTTTGCTAATAAAAGAATATTAATGCGATGTAAATATTTTATAATTTCGCTGATAGATTTAATGCTAATATAGGAAATTTTGATACTAAAGTATTTAAGTCTTCATAATCAATTTCGTATTATTAACATACATACATTTTTGTTTGTGAGAATTCTCTCGAAAATTAATGATTTTCCTTAATACATATATCCCAAACATTTAGTCCCCAATAGTCAAAATATCCAACACGCGCTCTAAGCTTAGGCGTCTTAGAGACAATTTAAAAATACCTTTCCCTAGCATCAAAATCAACAGGGTGAAGACTATTGAGTATTCAAGCTAACTCTTACGGCGGAAGGAAGAAGGTCCGTAATGGCTTCAACAAATCGACATTCAAAAGGGTTCTGTAGGAACAATCGTAGCCCTCGTAGTCATAGATAATTAAGTAGGATAAATGCACCATGACATCGCCTCAAACCCTTAAGGGATATCAGTCCTGCTTAAGCTTTTACACGGATATTTGTAGGTGGGCGAAAACAAAGCGACACGTATATTTCTATGTCGTGAAAACTCTATTTTACCATCCCTTACTATTAGTTGAGGGGCTCAGACTTCTTTTGTAATTAAAATTTAAAAAAAATGCTGAACACCCTAAAAATATTATTATTAGTTTAGAACTAGATCTTTTTATTGCACGGTTTTAAAAGGTAAGCCAATGGAGAAGAACCGACACAAACTCCATGGCTAATTTATTAACTAATTTTTTTAGTATTGACAGACTATCGAAATGATTTTTAACATGATCATAGATTTGGACAACATCCTTTATCCTAATAATTATTAGAACGTCTTTTGAGCTTAAGTTCAAAAGACTGATAATTTGTTGAGCTCAATTTTCAGGTAGAAACAAAAGTACCAGACGTGGCTCATTAATTTTCTTGAATGAAAGGATGATAAATCTAAAATATCCGAAATTGAATGAGCTGTCTATCAAAACATTTTCAAAGCAATTATTTGAATATCCATCTCATTTTTCATTATCAACCAAAAGAAAATTTGTTACGTCACTGGAAATACCTTCTATGTATATTACTTTTCCTTCTTTATTATTTTTAATATATACCTACTAGATGTTAATTTCTTGTTTTGTAATCAAGAAATACTTACAATTTATTATAAAATAAATTGATAATAATATTTGTGTTGCGTGAACGAGGTTATTTTGCTTGAAATAATATCTCTTTATAATTCACAAATTGCTATTATCATTTGACCTCAGAAACTCATTAAGGCTGACCCACTAACATTATAAATTAATTACCTATTTATCTAACCGTCAGCTGTATTTGTCACGTCAGATATTTGTTATCTAACCCTAAAGCTATTACTGAAATTAATTTGTGTTCAATATTTCTAATATTCAAATTTATGGAGTATTTGTTTTGAATTATAACTATCCTTCGCTTACATACGTGAGTAACATTTTATCTAAATATTAATGCCTCATCCATTTAACTAAAGCATAACAGACATTGAAATTCCGAAGATGCAACCTGCAACTGATGAGATTAACGGAATCTGGAATCCAACCAGACAAACTTTCTCTTAACTTTGCAAAAATGTTCTCAGAAATCTTATCCTAATTCAATTTAGCGTAAGATCAGTATGAACTACAGCGTCCTTTAAATAATCGTCTTAATATTTTACCAGCGAACTTCACAACTTCGTTAATAAGTGTAGACAACTTGTTCATTATTAATTTTCTTTACCAACATTCTCATATGAACGGTTTTATGATGAAATTAATTAAAATCTAATCAATGGTATATTTCCCTTGGGTTATCGTATTAATAGTGCTCTTATCTAATATTACTGGTTTTTCTTGGAAGCTTATCTATCATAAGAAACTGGTTAGGCCACAACGTAAGTCATAAACGCGCCTTTATTGACTCCGCAATATGTAACTACATTAACATAATAAATACACATCACCCAATATTTAGAGACGGAAGCTATGTGTTATTTAAATCGATACGGTATTTTATCCCTCACACGAAAGTCACGAAATATTAAATATAGCATAAATTACCCTAACGTATGATTCATTTACACAGAAAGAGATTTTGAAATTTATTAATTTATACATAGAACAAATTAAACCCCGTATATAAAATGTGGTGACATGTAGATAGTTGTTAATATCAATAATAATTACTTAAAAGATAATATAATTCCTGTTATCAATCACATCGATCAATAGCCAATAGATTCATAAAACCAGTACCAAAAACCGGTTACTATCACTTTTTTCTTCATTGTTACAAAACGAAAATAAAACGTACTTTCGTCTGACATAAATACTTCTTACCTTTTAAAGGGAAAGCATTTCATTTAATTTGAAAGTCAATTTTGCAACGGACCGTTAATTAGAAAATAATGTAATTTATCTTACTTTACCAGAAAAACATTTGTCTTCCTCTTTGAGGCGCTTCTAAATTGTTTTCGACGGTAGGACAATTAACAGTATTAGCAGATATAAGAATCATTGCATGAGACAAAGAACTGCAAAAATCACCAACATTTAATTTTATTTTTCTATCGATTTCTGAAGTTATTTCTTAGACCATGATAAGAATGTCTTAAAGCTGATAATTTCTCGTCTTATCACCATTTAGCAAGTTAAATTATGCAAACGAAGCTAAGTTGTTCTTAGGGTGACGATGGCTCTGTGCTCTAAATTTAGCTTATTTTACCCTCAGATAACATTTGTTAACAAGATATTAGTTACTAGCTTAAATATATTGATACATATTATGTTACACCGTGTCGAGTTTATCATACAACGGTCAACTTAATCATTATAAGTAATAACATCAAAGAGATATAAAACATCGTTTCTGCTAAATAAATGAAAAACATTTCATCGCTTAAATAGAAATGAGTTTTTAGAATAAAAGGAAACATAAACAAAATGTAGTTTAATGTATTTTTATGAACCTCCATTTCTTTCTCATTCAACCTTGAAGCCTTTATCCGTTTTGTTTGCATTTTTAATGTCGTTTCGGTCATTCCACTTTCCTAAAGAGCCTTGTAAAAGATTGGTTTGTTTTATATTCAAACTACTTTGGAACTTGATTTTTATTGAACTATGTATTATATATGACTATAGAGAATAAAATAGGAATTAAAAACTTTAGTCTCTAGAAAGAATATATCGGATAAAAAGTTAGTATTGTAATTATTGAAATTATTTCAAAGAATTCATTACTATAAGAAAGCTTTATCAATGCACCTCCAGACGGACGTCAAGAAACTTATACACAATTTCAGATAAGAATAATTCTTGAGATCAATGTGATAAGAGTCAAATTTCTTTTCATCTTTATTAAGAGTTCAAAGTCCCCATAAACCTAGCAAAGTGTGAAGTGTGTTCTATTAAAAAAGCTAACGATTACATATTTGATGATTATTTAGGATATAATATTCAAATATACGAATAACTTTCGAGTAAATTATTTTAATAACTCCTTTATTTTACGCCACATTTAGATAAAGATGCAGCAAATATTTTCTACTTCTTGTAAGTGTAGAATTTGCGGTTCTTTTAGACGTCTATTTTAATAAATACTTCAACGAAAGGTTCTCTTTCGCTTCACAATTTTCCATCTGGGTTGGTTCATTGTTATTTAGACAGAATAAGAAAAGAAGACTTATTTTTAATTACTCTAATGGTAACACAAGTCTTAGTTAATACAATACCAACTAACTTTTATAAGTTCGTCGTATTTCTATAAAAGTCTAAAGAAAATTTAATGAAAACTATGCGTTTAACAGAGACAATAACACATTAAAACCACAATTATCTATCGGTACCCATTATTTTCATTTTCTATCATGACAAACAAACATTAAATTTAATTTTATTGATATCGAACTTAATTCATAGTTTTATTATTCGCTTGCCATCACAAGAATTATTAAATTGAATAAATATTTAATATAAATTCTAGACGACAACCGTATAAATAGCGGATTTTAAATACCATATAATATTATAATACATTAAAGCAATTACCATGTATGGAACGTAAGTCTTATGGAATTTGCAATTATAATAAACTGTAATCAAGGTCAGAATAAACTATAGATATAGATATAAAAGCATAAAGCAATGAGTATTTATTTGATAGGATGATGAATTACATTCACTATTCTAAAGAACGAGTCTTTCATCTTAAGATTATAAAACAATATATAAAAAGTAATGGAACTCGACAACGTCACGTTCTAACGTTGTTAAGAGCTCTACTTTATACCGCGGACGAGTAATTCAGGGATCGGCAACCGTTATAGAAAACATATTAAATAAAATAGTTATTTTATTATGTGCACCTAATTTAATAAAAATATATTTTATATTTTCAATACTAAGCGAACACGCATAAAGAAAATTTTTTTTTCATTGAGTGTCACTATGTGTCCAATTATTTTCAACAATTATTTACACAAAAGGTCACAAATATATTTTTTACCGTTAGAAAATATGGATCAGATAAGCTGTTGCTCTTGATCCCATTAAGGAAACTTAGCATAAGACGGTTACATTATACCCAAGAGAATCTTCACGGCACGTAAGTTGATGAATTTGGTATGCATGTCTCGCTCATAATTACATATTATCACTTTGCCCTATTTATTCTAAGTTGACATCCATTGCATACGATCAGATATGTCGGAACGATTTTAATGTCTTAGAAGCTGGATGTAATGGAATTTAAAGACGCTTATACATAATTTCATTTAGATTTAAGACGTAATACGCTCATTTTGCAATGCGACGCGGACGATATTCAGAGGTCACAGGTTCATGTTTAATTAAGTTCGTTCGACTATATATAATTTAGGTTAATATTATTTTAATTTACTTAGATCAGGAATTAAGAAAGTATTAGAATGACGATTTTTTTTTTTGTATGTCTCTGCTGTTAGCCTAGAATGACGTTAAACATCTATATGCAATACAACAGATGCTTGGACAAATTACATTAGCGTGGGCACTAGTCTTATTAGCTTTGGTTATTTTTATTGCAGTTCTTTGTTTCTCCCGAGTTGTCTTTGTAAAAGAAATCAAACAAGTCCATCAAAGAAAAAATCACACAAAATATTTAATTAAAATTTAGATTAAGAAGCATTCATATTTATTGGTATATTGAGTATATTGTTATATATTACCTCTGAAGTGTAAGGAGGCGTGTGTTTACAAATATTGGATATCTTAGATTTTTAAAACATTCTAAGCCATTACCGTGATATGCAATATCAAGAAAGAATTCTTTAAGATAAAATAACTTTTAAGGCTAAAAAAAATCGGCATTAGAGATATTTAAACTCAATTTAAAATCTTATTTATTAATAAAGTACATTTTTGATATTATATAAAATATTTTAAACGTAGTTTAGTAGATAACAAAGAGAATGTACGAAGACCTGACCGTGTCTGCTGTAGTGTAGTGTTACGTCAATATGTTCAGTACCTCGGTGGTTTTGAGAGGAGTGTACACAGTTTACATTGATAGCAAGTTAAGTGACATTTTACTATATAACATGAATTAAAGCTCTATATACAATGTAGAAATAATTCGCCATCATTTGTCGATGAGACTCAGTTGAAATAAAATATCATGACATGAACTGCGTGTATATAATATTAATAACAGAAAATGAGTACATTACAGTACAATACAGTACAATACGGTACAATACTTTAGAACAATCAAGCGTTAAACTGTACCTTAATAGCTCCAAATTACCTTTAAATTGCGTTCTTATCAACATTTAACTCGGTACAATTAAATAAATTGTGGAAAATTATTTTTCATAGGTAACAATTTGATTTTACTTATTTTTAGTCACATTTTTTTTAATAAACGTTGAATAAATATTCTGTTTCTATGTAATTTCATTTATCAAGCGGCTATTACTTGTTTGTATAGTGGTTGGTAAATCTGCTTACTGAGCAAAGGGACGTGGATTTGATTTCCAGACGAAAGAGAATTTTGTGTTCCGGTTTGCTGTTTCGAGTCTAGATGTTTTTTGTCCCTATTACTTCTTTTTTTAAGACCCAGAGCTTATTATTTAATGCATGACTTGTTTTTCACGTTAATAAATTCCTAATATTTTTATTATGTTTTTTAATTAATTTAAACTGTAACGGATACACGACTAACCTATAAAATTCGGTCCAATGAAAAAAGGATTAGAATTTAAAATACAATCGATATTGTTTCATCCCAGTTCAGTCCATGCGGCATCGCGTCAGTGTATATTGCAAAAGATTGACTTTATTTGAATATTTAAATACTTCAATTTGAAGCGACGTGTGGAATAAAGCTTCATAAAATCGGACAGATTCCGTGCGATTTTAAAATAACTTATTTAAAAGGTATTATTAAAATTTAATATACTTATTTTTTTCTGCCGATATTATTAATTATTTTACCGTTTCAATATAGATTCTTAAGTGTTGAAAAAACTCTTTATTGAAGGGAATCTAGCTTTAAAACATTTAAGTAATTATTATTAAGAAAAGTAAGGGTATGACACAAGTCATGAAATCCAAACAAAATTTTAATTTAAGTGCTTGCTCTTAGGTAATAAAGATCCGGTGATTGTAGTATTCAGGGAATTGATCTGGGGTGATCAATAGAACCCCTGGTGCATGATTCATCAGACAAAGCAAGCCCTCGATTCAAATCCACGGGGGCGTTGATTGCATCTACATCACAGGGATAGTCGTGCTTACAAAAAGCTACAACAATTATTTAATATACAAGCTTATGCTCACGGGTATGCTCACGAAAACAAACACTTATTAATAATGGATGCATTATTTACACGAATCTAGTACATAAACTAGAAAAATGTTAATGTAAAAGATTGTGATGTATGTACGTTTGTTGTTCTTTCACACAAAACTGCTAAACAGATTTCAATAACACTTTATTAATAAAGCTTATACGTAATAATAACAATTTGTAGAATATTGGAGGAGCGAAACCTCGGGCAGAAGCTAGTGTTGCAAAAGTGAGTTAGAATGAAGCATTATATTTTATAGACGGTTTATTAATTTTAATATAATCTATTTAAATGTAGATTAATATATCAATAAAGTCGTTTAAAGACGTTCGTTTTTAATCACGTCACGTTCGTGTATTGGATAACGGGGTGATTGTATTAATTATATTAAAACCCTCTCAGGTTATAAGTAAATATATACAATGTGCTCCGTCTCGGTTTAAACGGGTTTATATTCACTCGTATAGAAATTATCGCGTTAGCGCAGTACATTATTTGTATTGTTATCTTAACAAGATTATTGTATGTTATTTTTATATTTATACAAAAAAAATATAAGTTTTTTTTAAATATATATATGGAAAGAAGTGTCCTACCATTTCATATTAATGTATGATTCATATTGTAGTGTTCGTTTGTTTGTCCAATTTATTTAGAACACTATTTCTGAACACCGGATATGCTGGAAGGTTTCTCATAAATCATCTCAGACGAGCGAAGCCGTGTAAATGCTATTATATAAATAATTGTGGATAGATGCATATCACGTACCTACTAGGGTTTAGTATCCGTAGGGTCTCTCCCTTCATCTTTGCTTAGGACTTGACTTACCGGGTACACGAGGGTTTGGATTTATCGGCCATTTTGTGTATTTATGAAGCACTTATATCATAGGGGGCTATGTTATTGCACCTTTAATTTTTATAATTACAAACAATTTGAATGCATGTATATAATAATAATTACGGATGATATATGGTGTTCTGGCAAACCTTTTAATACATGTACATAGTAACCCACTTGGTAAAAATAATTTAATTCGAACGACCCTATTTCTTCGAAAGGACGTGTATTGCCTTTCAAGTAAATTGATCTCTACCCTCATCAAGTTAGAGGACAAATATTGTTAATTTTCTTTTTAAAGTCAATAGAACTAAATTATTATTCGATACGAGTTGCAAATGTTTGTGGTGGAATTTTCTATAAAAAAAATATTCATTCGATTCAGCTCTTTCTTTTGATAATTTTTCTTTCTTTCTTTCTGGTATTGGAAGAGACTGTAATCACTTACTTGAAGCTTACGAACTTAAAAAAAAATCTTTTATTTTGATCCTAAAAACTGTAATAAAAATATTATCATTCAAGACATAGTTTATTAATTATAAATTTAAATTATCATACAAAATTATAATAAAATAAAACAATGATAGAGTTAGTATGAATGAACACGATGCTATTAGAGGCGTGACAGATAAATATAATCACAATATGAACAATAACACGCGGTCACGACTGATGCACCGCCCATGAATATTAATATTTAATTAATATTAGACCGCAAGCTTGATACTGTTTATGATATTTATATATACAGTTTAAGTCCTCCATTCATATTGACTATAGCACTATATTCTTTGTTCGAAAAACAATATGAAAACAATACATTGATACTAACACTAAGGTTAAATAAGGGAAATTTCATTTTTAATATTTTATATTGATTGTAATAGTTTTTTCTAGATGATGGATTAGATCATATTATATAGACTGGATCTCGATTAGACTATCACACATCTATATCTCGAAATGACTAGATAGATTGGACTATAACTCAGTTCACCTTAATCGCTCAGACGATAGCGGGATGACACTCTTTTCTTAATCTTACAGTTATGACATTCATAGTTACAGTTTCGAGTTCTCAACTATAAAATAATAGATTAAAGTTTTATAAATATATATTTTTTTTGTAAATTTGAAAGTATAATTTTTTTGATGGAATTATACTTTGTAAAAAATTTATTACTAATATTTTGTCCACCAAATCCAAACCATACTAATCAAATCTATTTTGTAATTTGATATAGCACTATTTTTTTCTAATATTTAACTCGGTGATGGTGATAATAGTTTGCAGTTAGATAAGAATCTACGTCAGATTTTTAAAGACGTAACAATCTGTAATTTCTGTACTATAGAAAAAATTATACAAGAAACGGTCATAAAAATAAACGCAGCGAAAAACGAACCATTAGTCAACTCAACTCAAGTCAATTCTAAATACAGCATAGGATACTATTCTAATAGTTATCGAGTCGTAAGAGTAAATAAATATATATGGCTGTATAGATTACATATACTAACGTTTTTAATACATTTAATAAAATATAATATACTCTACCTAATACAAATGCCTAATTTTTTCAAGTATGTTATTAATAATATTTATCGCAACATATTACAGTAAAGATTTTTCTTTAATTATAATTATATAATTAAAATTGTAATTAGATACCTCACACAGCCTCTTACAATTAACGTAAAGGGTTCATGATTTTTTATTACTTTTTAGATATTTTTAATTTTTATGTATGATAATTTTACTACTTTACTACTTAAAAACAGATAAGTTTTTATTGGATCGTCTTTTAAGACCACTATTTTTTACTGCTACCAGTTTAATCTCAATTATAATTAAAATGAAATTAAGTTTCAAGCAACATTTTCAACTAATTACAACATAATACTTAAGTACTATAATTAATTTAACCAAGAATTATAATTTAAGTTATATAGTTTGTAGTTTTATGTAAATTAGGATACTGTTAGTACAAAATAGTTTAGACCTTAAGAAGTTAAAGCCTATAAGGTATACAAAATAACAAGTCTTATAATACTTTATAAAAACATTAAAAATAATGTTTTTTCATTAATAATTTTAATTCAAGATAGTGTCAGCTCATACGTAGTATTAATATTCATACATACATACATAACTAAGTTAACACGTAGACACCGAATAACTTGCTTACTAATTTACTGTAGTACTGACAGACAGCAACATATGTAGCTGTCAGGTAACAAAAATATATTTATATATATTTTAAAATCAATTATTCCAGTGTAATTACACAGTCGAGTTGGCGACAGGATATTACCACTTTCTCAGTTTTCAAATAAGAGTTGCTTTTCGTACTCTCCCTTTCCTAATCCCAACCCCTCCTATTTCCTCTTCCCATCCTAATCTACTTTAATCCCCCCTATTCAGGGGTAATGCATCTACAACTATTTGCAGATGCCCACTGACAGATAACCTCTTACATTAACTAAATATAAACAATATAAAAAGTACTGCGTCTATAAATCCAACGATGTTATATCTGAATATGAAGAAGAAATATTTCTAGCTCTAAAATAAATTTATCTTTGAACCAGTTCATTCACTGGCGTTGGAGAGTCGTGTATCGTGAACGAGTTTGGCACCGTTAGGTCATTTGCTGACCTTTGTCCGGCGCCGTAAGTCTTCATGAAATTACTATACACGGTATCTTTCCGCTTCTAGACTATATTATGTAGTATAAGAGTTACTTTAATTTTACACTATGAATAAAGTTTAAATTTCATTGCAAACACTTAGAGTCCATTAATTACGCGAAGCTCAAAACAGGGAGGGTGGAAAAATCAAGAAAACATGGTTTTAATTATTTATGACTGACGGAAAAAATATGCAAATTAAATAAAAAATTGTATACATAATACTTGTATTATAAAATAGTATGATAAAAATTTAAGTGATTTTGGGCGAGGGAGAGACATTAAAATCACACATCACCAGGGAGGGTTTAAAAAGCTTCAGAAACATCCCGTTATTAAAATCGACCCCATGATTATAATGAAATAGTTGGCTAACTCCAATTAAATATGTAATTATAGTTTAAATCACTAAGTGAGTGTAAATTGTCCAGTTATGATGGAATTACTGTTTGATAATTAATTTAACTATCTATTTGCAATTGGTTCAGGAATGCTGTGACGAATATACCAACATGAATTAATTATATTATATAACAAAACCTATAACAATATGTATAATATATACGTATAAACAACGTTGAAGTGTTTGTTTGTATTTCCTTCATAAACAATATATTTAAAAAAATCTCTTTGTCTGTTTGATCCGGTTAACCTCTGAAACGGTTGGACTGATTTTAACAGGTCTTTCATTGGTGGATAGTTGATGTTATAAGTAATAACTACTTTTATTTTAAACAACATATATACAAACGAAGTCGTAGGCACAGCTAGTATTATAATGTACTTACTACATATTTCACTGATTGTTTATATTAACAATGATAATCAATGTATGTTGTGTAAAAAGTTGTATATAAATGTTTTGGGTATTTCGCCGTCAATCTTCACACGTCTGTTAGGTATTTTATTATAATCTCACAGAGCAAGTGATCAATCATAAACTAATCTGCGATTAATCACTCAATCTTGGTTGGTTTCACAAAGGTTTATTCCTTATAACAACAAAGCTTACTTCAAACGTAAAACAAACCCTGTACATATATATATATATATATATATATATATATATATATATATAAGAGGGAATGAGGTTAAGTACCAAATTGTCAACTATATAATACTAAGTTATCAATTGAGCCAAACGTATTTATTTCTGGGGATATAAAAATTAATTTAACTCCCAGCAACTAAAAACCCTTTAAAAACTTTAAGTATCTTTAAAGCAGTAAAATATGTAAGTACATAATCTGGTACTAAAATAACTATAATTCAAGATTCAAGTAAAATATGAAGCGTATTTATTACATAGTAGCAAAGTCTAGACTAGTAGCTTGTTATGTACTGACACAGTCTTCACTACGAGGCGATATTTTACTCAAAACTGTCATTTATTACCAAAAGCCCCATTGTAACAGAGGGTCTTCATAAATATTATAACTTTAGAGAAAACTTTTAGTGTTCTTATTATTAAGTACATTTTATTTATATCTTAAATGTATAGCAAAAATTTTGTACAAAAAATAATATTTAAGTTAAAAAAATAGTACATGATCCACAATAGTATCCTTCTCGTCATTTGAACACATTAATTAGGTACTTACTTGATAATTTAGTATACATTTGGTACAAACGCTATGGAATACGGTACATGGAATATTAATGGAGGAATGCTGAATTAACATCAATTACGAGCATCTGCTGGTATTGCATAAACCATGAGTCACTGTCTGATTGCATTTAAGTGTTTTTTAATTTATACTTTTTCTTTCATATTAGAAAATATGATGTGCATATAATACCCTTGATATATCAGTATTAAAAAATGTATATCACAATCATCTGGAGACTTATTCAAATACCTCGTTCGTTATCAAAATCGTTCCAGCCGCTAAAGTTCAAAAGAACTTTATATTTTTAGAGGTATATTATTTGGGAAAAGATAAAAAATAAAAATTTTGTATAGCTTTAAATCTTTCTTTAACTGAATTCATTTTAGATACAAAAGAGTCTCTTAACCTAAAATCCAGCGACATTTGAAAAAATATAAAAATTTCTTCACAACAATTCCTTGGTGAATGACAATAGTAAACATACGCCAGGTGCGATTGTGGGACATCTGCTGAGATGAGATAGCAACATTATTATAACGGTGCGACAGAGATGGAAGATATCTGGTCCCGAGCTGTTATACAATGCAGTTTAAGATTGAGTTGAACTGTAATTTCTTGTTCTATGTTGGTAATTTGATTTTAAGCATGATCCTATCTAAAGTAAAGTAAAGTTGGTTTGCTTATTTGTTTATTTGTAACGCCTTCACTTCTATAGTCGACCAATCATGGTATTACATATATTGTAAAAGGATACCTTTCATACCGATAAAACGTTATTCCGAGAGATAAAAGATTAATTTTAAATAGTGTTTGACATGTTTAAAAAAAAAAACTAAAAAGCGATTTGATCAGATATAGATAAACAATATACTTTTATAAAAGATAAAAAAACAATGCAGAAACTTCACTAATATAATGTTATCTAGAATGTATTTCAACATTCAACGTTTATTTGTTAATGCGCAAACAATAAAAAATACTTAGAAATATTTAATGCAATTTACAAGATATAATCTTTTTGTTATCTATAAACCTGTTATCCACCGTGCATGCTTCTTGGAAACTTGTAAAAGGATACTATTAGTTGTCAATAAGTAAGAATTATTCTAAAAATAATACTAACAACTTTGTAGCTTATACTTCTACGTAACGATCTCTCAAAAAATATTAAAAAACTTACAAATAAAAAAAAAGATCTTACGTAATAATAACTCTTATAATATCCGTCAGCTTAGATCCATTAGCCTTATAACAAAAGGCTATTGACAAAATCCACCTTAGGGGAAGAAACACAATACCTTCATTACGAAGCTTCAACGGGTGTTAAAGATTATTAATATCGTAAAAATTTCAGAGAAAGTTATAAAATATCGGCCAAAAGATACCGACTCATTTACTAGCCATTAAAAGGAGATGTCCCTTGAAATGACTTGGAATAATGGTTTTTGGTGATTTGATTATAAACCTATATTTGGCCAGGTGGCATTGTTGGCAAAAATGTAAAAAATTTGCTATAATTATTATTTTACAAAGGTTTCTTATGACATAGTATATATACAAGAATACAAGTTTAGAATACGATAAAAAATGAAGAGTGAATTAAAATATTATATAAAAAAGATAATCAAATGTTTTAGACACTAAAATAATGTCAGAAAGAGACAACAATTTTGAGATGTAAGCAAATATTTAAAGATAGTTCAGTTCTTCGGTATAATCCTTAATTATTTAAACCCTCTTCGCTTATTTAAGAATAGAATTGTTGATAATATAAATTAAACTAAAATAAGATAACGCGACAATGTGGTTTAATTGATTAAATCAAAGTGCACCAGCAAAAGGAAATTGAAAATGGCGAATTCGAAACATTTGTCGTTAAAATCGAATCAAACATTTTCTGCCACTAAAGTGGAATTTCCTTCATAGTATTGGACTTGAGCTAACTGCTAGACGTAAGCCTCTCAGCGGTTTTAACTTTTCATTGTCGTTTGTTTCTCGGGCTCAGGAGATTATTTGTAATAGAAATAAAGCTTCTAAGTTTTTCAAAATGCCTTTGAAATAGGAATTGAAACAAATCAAATTAATCTCCACATAGCCAAAGTTAATGGGCTAGAACGTTCACAAATAAAAGATCTCATCGATGCCACGTATGCAATACGAAATGTTTGGAATAGTAACAGCTACAGGCGTACAATAAAAGTCCATATTACCATTATGGAAGAATGACATTAGCTTGGAAATGAGGGGTACTCTAATAATGTTATATTAGAAGCACTCATTTATGGGATTAGAAGATTTGTTGTTATTGCGATCTGGTGTCATTACAACACTTCAGAATTGATGGGATATAAAAACTGATTTATTGTGCATATATCCACTAAATATCACGAACATAATGCAAAATAATGAATTAATTTATTCAAAAGCAGAAGGACAAAGAGAGCGTTGAGCATAAAGCCAGTGCGATGAAATGTTATTAAACCTGGAAGTTATAAAAAGAGCTGAAACCGCTCACATTAATAGTTCCAGTGTTCGCTTATTAAAAACTTTATAGCTAACATTACCGCTAGAGAATAATGGGCTGGAAGTGTTTAAAGCGAGAGGAAAAAATGGATTTTAACTATTCATAAAATGATTTACTCGGGGAAACCTTGGGTGTTTTTTTTATTTGAGTAGCTAGATTTTTACACCGCCTGTTGGTCTTACTTGTTGAAAGATTAACAAGCTCAAAGGAATACTCCGACAAGTTGAGCGAGACAGGGTGGACAAAGGATCAAGATATCTGTTTGAAGACTGCTCTGAGAAACAAATGGCATACAAAGCAAAATACAATAGATAATACTATCTTAAAAAGCTATTTCGTAAACTGTACATGGACAATAGAACGAAGTAACTAATAAATTATACGTACCTTTCAATGAAATACACCAATCGAGTTAATGTGAAAAACCCTGAATAATATCAATAAATTGGGTTTTTTTTATAGCTAAATATGAATATTTCTAAGTAGTCATAATTTAAAATTATAATTGAAATGAATGTCATTCCTAAAATTCTGAAATGTATGAGACTGTATAATTTAGGACTCCGACAGGAACAAATGCAGAGCCGCTTTAGGTACTTATTCAAGCTGCCTGGTTAGCATTTCAGCTTTGACGCGCATTTTAAACTACAATTTCTGCATTTTGAACCTTTGTCGAGGCAAAAAATAATGTCAAAACTTCTGTCTAATGTTATGCTTTCTAACAGTCGTACTTGGAAATTAATCGTGAGTTACAATGAGAATAATTAATTTAGCTTTGAGTTCAGTGCATATTTGATATTAATTGTTAGAGAACCAAAACTTTGACGATAGTTTGATGATGTCTGAACAATATCTTTCTGTTACGTAGCAACACTACATCATCTTACTTTTATGCCTCTTGGGATTTGTTTTGGACAATCGTGTGTGAGCAGAATATCATTATTTAATATAAGATCATATTTTGTATCACAAGCGTAGAATCATAAAAGAACTAGACCGCTTTACGCATTTGGTGGGAAATATAAAAACGATATTTCGGTATTTTATGTGTGAAAATTGACTTTAATTTATGACCTCTCAAAGCTGTTAGCTTTGCTGGTTAATGTTTTGAGTAACGCATATGTAAATTTTGGGTTTCAAAATCTACACACGCTCACAAATCATAACACAGAGTTATAGAAGTTAGATAGTAATTAAATTTGTATAGTAATTATTATAATTTATTATATCTGCGTACATCAAATTAATATATTGAAAACGTGACATCTAAAACTAACGAAAGTCTGGTGTTATTTAAAATTATCTATAAACATGTTTGGTCTATTTATATTTTCTCATGTTTATAAATTCATTTTACATTACCAAAAAAAGTCGATACAATCCGTCACCATCCAAAATTACCTAAAAATATAACGAAAAAAGAATCTTTTGCATAACATTCAGACTTTTGTAGTCTGCTTTCTTCAAATAAAAACTGAACTAGATTGTTCATTGTTTATAGATATAGATAAGAATTCAAGTTGACATTGAAATATGTAACACAACCGATCAAAAGCTACAAGTCTATTTCAACGAGTCACTTCATACGGGATAATTCTTTCTTTCTACATTATCAGTACTTAGTCATAAGTTGATTCAGCTGTTACGGTCACAATATTAGTCATTTATTTGTTATTGGTGGTTTAACTTTTTTAAGGCATGACTTTTATATATTACTTACAAAATGACAATGGATTGATAAAAATCCATTAAAAAATAAAGCATTATTAAAACCAAGGGAAACATTGATCTGTACATAAAATTCAAGTGTCTGTAATTTCAATTTAATATTTTCACTAAATGCATATGAAAGTAAATACGGTACTTATATAAAACAATGATTTTTTAAACATTTTTGTGTCTATTTTTTATGGCTAATCTCTGAAATGGCTGAACGAACCGATTTAACAGGAATATCATTGGCGGATAATTGATATTATAAGTAGTAACTTAGCCTTCTTTTATTTTGAAAACCATTTTCGCAAACGAAGTCGTGGGCAAAGCTAGTGATAAAATAAAAACAATATTTTACATATAATGAAAAATGTATGTCCGGCTTGTATTCAGTATATAAATATAAGGATAATATTTAATTTCATTTATTAAAATTATAAACTACATAAATATTAAACTACATAAATAGCAGATTGAAAGGCGTCAAACATGTTTAATTATTAAATTTGAAATTAGATCATAATATTAGTTGTAGTGAACAGATGGACAACGTGAGTCAGATCATTTCATCATTAGTACCTAAATGTACTTGTACCAGACAGATTTGGTCATAATAGTACTACGATGACATAGATTTGAACAGGTTTTAGAAACTGCACTGACTCAAACCGAATATGGTAAAAGTGTAATCCAATCTTCTCCAGACATGGATATTTTTAGCATTAAATCGATGGAAAATCTAAGTTTACAAATCTAGTAAATGCAGTTTCCTAGCTTCTTGTAATTCTTTCATTACTTGAGCTTCAGTTCTTCAAAACCACACTCCTTGTTTTAAAATAACTTGGAGAGAAACAGCCTCATTTACTTCTTAATTCCCTTGACCGTGCAAAATGAAACAGACAAAAGCAATTCTAGTCTTAGTTTTAGTTGAACACAGAATAGGTGTACTTTAAGATACCATGAACATAGCCTACAGATATCTTGATTTGGACATGCAAAAATGAACCTTTGCATGCAAAGATTAAAACTCAAAACGGCATCACATAATTCCTTACTCTGATCTAAAGAAATTTGAGCTTTAAATCCATATTTTTAAGGTTCAATTTAAAATTTTTTGGGTATGTAGTTGTGGCATTTACGTACAATGCTGCTAAAACCGGTGCGACCAGTGTCTGGCCAGTCGAGGCAGTTGCTCCGGATAGCAAAAAATAACCACGAAACAGTTTGAACTTATCACGGATAAGTTTCCGACTTTTGAATTACAAATCTCTCATATTCACAATGAGAATCGCACATGTTTGCTCTGAATAATTTGGAGGATGAATTCGAAAAGTCCAGACGGGTTGCATTTTTTTATATTCTCCCTTAAATATGAAAAAGTTTAGACGTATATCGGAGTTATTTTCAAGTCTAACAAAACTTTATTTTATTTATAAGATACATTTTACTGTTAATATGATCTCGTTTGTACAATACAAGTATGCTTCACTTCATTGTTAAATTACATATATCATTAGAGTTTATTTTTTGAATCAAATACTTTTCTGGATGATAAAATGACATATGAAGATGAAATATTATTTATTTTTAAAGTAAAGAATGTAATAATTATAAAATGTTCTATGTATGTATGTCCTACGTCGATGATTCCCCTATTCCTATCAAATGCGTTCAAATGTTTTGTATTGCGTGGGGTAAAGGTACTGTCCATAAATCTGACCTCTATACACCTACTCGGACTATGGGCGATGGCGATTGGAGATAATCTTACATAATGTATTGAATCATGTCTAGGTGTGTTAAATCGATTACAATGTGTTTTGGGTTACATAATTTTGTCTGGATGAGTTATTATTCCTACCTATGATAGGTAGGAATTGTAGTTACAAGCAAACAAAGCTCAAATAACTCTTCGTTTGAATACTTTTATATTTTTCAACGATAAATTTATATTATATTTTTAGAAAGACGTTGAAATTTTAATGTCATTTTCACTCCATAATAGATACTAAAAACAAACACGTTTAGTTATTTTGGTAATAACAATCTCGGACCCTTCCGTCCGTTCCGCCACAATTTTCCAAATCCTTCACATAATTACAAATCCCAAACATGCTCGCTTTTATGTTTCATTAAAAATTAAATGAAAACATCTTCAAGCTAATTCTTACGGAAAATAAATTTCAAAACTTTTTTATGTATATTTAAGAATTTGTATTGTAGAAAATATGAATTATACCAGCGAATTAGGAGAATAAAGGAAGAATAAAATACAATCCGATTATCTGCAAGATATTGTTGATTCGCTAACTTTTATCCCTGCCATATTTTGGGTTACAAATATCTATCTGACAAGGGTTCCGAATCTGTTGGAATATCTTTGAAAACGTCAACTAAAATCACATTAAACTGTGCTTAAATCCTCCCTATCGCTCTTCTCGAATTTTAATTAGCAAGAACACCTCAATTGTTCTCGCATTCAGTGATAATTATTTCTCAGTCACGTCTTTCAATTTTACAATTGCCAATGCAAATGTATTCAAAAAATAATCTTGAAAATAGGTTATCGGGAATGAAGGGAAATTTAGGCTCACTTTTTCTTTTTTCTATTAATTTAATTTGTTTCAAAACTTTCTTTTTGCGTGACTGGTCCAAGATCCATACAACATGGAAGAAATTGCTTAAACTTTACCGTTCAGCTTTTAACAGAGTATTTTTGGTGCTATGGAAGCTACAAATATGTACTTCGAAACAGATGTGAACGCAGTGTAGACATTTCCAATACAAATATATCATTTTAACTCGATATTGATATTTCAGAAATTCAAAGCGTTTGTAACCGCCCCGTTCATGTATCAATTTAAAGAGTTGGACATGAGTGAAATGATGGATAAAGGATGATTCTGCTTGACTGCCTTCAAGAGATCACTTATTATCAGTTCTAACTAAAGTTCATAGCACAATAAAACTTTGCATACAACATTAAAATTTATATTTTACTAGCAAAAATTTCCCTCTTTACTACAACGGTATAACAATAATTTTTATTTGATCAAATTAAATACCACACTCACTTTAATATCGATTGTCATTTGAAATTTCATTTTCGGTAGCCATAAATTCGTGCATACACGCCTAGTATGGTCTACTAGAATTATATGAAGAGTTATTACTGTCACGACAAGGGATTTAGTTCACAGAATGTTTATATTAAGCTTACAAATATTTTGACCTGCACAGCCCCAACCATTCGTGTCAGGTAAGATAAACGATTGTGCTACATAACCATGGCGAAATTGGTATACCCCTAATAATTTTCTACACGAAGTTATATTTTTTGGTTATCGTCATTATTTGCATATTTTCTATAGCTTTTACAATTATAATTAAAATAAATCTAAAGGTTGTCTTTAAAGGGGTCATCTATTTCCCGATAATATTATCACCTCCATGCAATATTCATAAAAGCCTCAAGTTCCGTCCAAATTTCATATCATATTACCAAGAAGCTTTGTGTGAAAAAACAATGGGATTTAGGAGTTAAGCTTTTGTGAACTGGATTTATGGTTCGCTATAAAGAAAGATCTTACTTACGCATTGGCAAAGTTGGCAAACATTCGCGCAGAGACGGCCAAGAAAGTTAGTCATGTAAGCAATTAACTTGTCAAAAGTTGACTACTTTTTTTTGTCAAGGGAATACAAAAAAAAGAATTAACATAATTATGATAGACCTCGTGAAGCCTATTCTATATTGATTAAGCGTCCCTGACGTTTCGTGATGCGATGTTATTAAACAAAACCGACGATGTTGTAACTTCAGCTGTTTTACGAAAAAACAAGATTTATATAAAATATTTACTTATTTTTAAAGTTTCTTTACCATAATTTAATACGCCTTAATTGTAAGCACTTCTTTCCATTAATCCATTCAAACTCCAATAACATCGCTTTCACTCGCAAGTTGAATATCGAATAAATTCCATTCACAAAAATAAAATCTAAGAAAAACTAGGATCTTAACCTAGAAAAACAGATTGCTTTTACAGGATGGGACGAGAATATGTTCCGTTCAACCAATAATCGACTTCGCCGGAGAATAGTCTAAAGCAGGTGCGCTTTTTGAAGAAGAAATATTTTACTCACCTTTCCTGTTATGTTCAAGATAAAAATATTGGTATTCAAATTGGATATGTAAATATGAACACTATATAGCGGGAAAGAACATAACATTTTAGTAATATTTTAGCAATACACATGTGGTTTGGTGTAAAAGACATTAGATATATGATATAGTCGATTTATTTAATCACAGTCGATTGGGCTTCAATCTGAAATACAAAATAATGGAAGCAAAGATTGATTTACTTTTAAATCAATTACTAAATCCGAAAAGCGTTATGGACTTGTAATAAGCGTTAGATCCAATCGCAATTCCAAAAAGGTTCTAGCTGTAAAGAAAAATCGTGCCCTATCACTCTCACGGCCCGGGCGTCTAAAAAATAGCAGGATAGCACGACATTCCCCAATTCTTTCTTTTACATAGCTTACTATCTCCACATTTTCCTGACTAACGAGATTTGGTCCGCCTGAGGAGTCCGATAAAATCACGTCTTTAACATCAATACCAAATACCAAAATAAGATTAGCTAATGGATCTTATCTCACTTGTCGGTTACATCATTAATATAAATCATAATTAAAATTAAAGTTCAACAATACAGTAGTAAAGGAGTACAAAACATTTTTTGCTTAGTCTATATTTTATATTTTAATGTTTAGACTATACGCGGTGTGTAATAAAATATGAATGTGGGCTGGTAATGGTAATATTCAAAGTGGTGTTTTCACAACGTAGCCTGTTTTAGTTTGATGTTGCCAGATTTTTAATGGGACACAGGCCTTTGTCATGAGTATTGCACATAACAGTCTTGTGAATACATATTATATGAACATTTTTTCTAGTGTTGGCGGGATATTTATTATCCATTGTGTGGAAGAACATTACTGGATGGTCATTGTGTTCCAGCTTTTGTTGTACAGATATTGGTCCAATAACTTTTCCGTTGTGCGTTTGCTGTAAGTGTTACGGAACCTTTTATATTTTTTCTTGGTTAATAATTATTTTGATATTTGATATAGATAATTAAATATATCGATTTTAAATACCTTTTCTTACACAATGGCAATGTTAAAAGAACTATTAAAAAATTTAATACCGCCAGACTCACATAAGAATTACCTCGAGTTTTCCAAAGGAACGTATAAATAAAACGCGTCTATCTGCATTCTCTTCCAACTTAGAAGACAAGAAAAGTCCTTTATGACAAATATAAAATATGCATGTTTATGATGTTCGCTTACTCTCTCAATAAAGATGACGACAAAACATGAAATTATTTACGCAACTGTGACATGAATATATTATTATAGTTTAGCTTTAGTGTCTTGTCCCATGGGCGTTACCATCCTATTGTCTTGATAATCTGGCCAGTAACTATATATTTTCTTTAACAAATCTTTATCTAAAGATAACATTACTCCTTGATCCGTTAATGAGTCGATAGATGATTCAGAATATAATAAATGTTACGATTCAGTAGCTAAATGAACATTCGAACACGTTATGATGGAGTGTGCAATGTCTAACTCGATGTGCTTACTCCTTAGAAACGTTGCTATGCTCGAGTAACAAGTATATATGAGCAGAATACAGTTAATTGAATGCTTACATCCAAACCTCTACCCTTAGGTTATACCAAATTTGGTTATAAAATCGATTTTAAATCATTCGCTTTAATGAGCTAAAATAAACTACTGATTATATAGTCGAGTTTTATTCAATTTTAAAACTATATATATATGTGATAATAAAACATTTTAAAATACACTCTGATGTATAAATTTTTGGTAAAATTTTATTCTATACACGAATTCTAACCTCGAATACAATGCTTTCCATTGTTTTTAACAATGTCTTTTGAAACTGAAGTGAGGTAAATTCTTTTACAAAATCGAGACATTGAAGTGTCATTCAATTTGTTGACAATATTAGAAGAATTCCCGACCTGTACTCACGAAGTTGTGGGCAATTACTGAATTTAATTGAACGAATTACTTATTGGAACAAAATAATTGATTAGAGCTTGACTTTTGCAACAACTCTATAGGTATTATAGAAATAAAATACGTGATTTTTTTCACTATAACAACATTAAACTTAAATTGGTCCTAAAATTGAAGTACTGATATCATTAAAAAAACAGATAAATAAAAATGTACATTTATTAAAAGGATTTATTGACGTGTTGTGTAACGAATTAAGTGGTTTTAATTTATCAACTATTTGGAGATATTAAATAATATTGCTGTAACCAAAAATTCATGCAAATAGCTTCAAATACATGTTATTAAAAGTTCAAGGAGTGTACATCATTTGTGGACACGACAAAGTTTGTCATGATTTATTATAAGACCAGAGTGTGAAGTTGTGTAAAGTTATAATGCCTAGCGCGTGACGCTCTCAACAAAATCAATACTTTACATATGTTATGGTATAATTAACGGTATCCTGTCCCTGATAAAAATAATGATATTTTATTATATTCCAACTCCCTGTGACTGTCCGTGATCAAGCGGTTCCGCGAGACATTCGTTAACTGATCAATCCTTAAAGGAAACAGCATTATCCATCATTGCTATATTATTGTGGAAGACTCTGAAAATGCTTCTGCTATATATTTTTAAGACACTTTAAAATACTGGTTGTCAACGCGTTCAAGCGAGAGAAATAATCTTCATTTATTGATATAGTAGGTATAAATATAAAAATTCTGTCATCTCATTTTTATATTAAAAAATATTTCAATAAAAAAATACTTAGTTCCGATGTGTCAATCTATAAATAAATCTGTTATACTAGGTTATATTAAAATGAGGTTAATTGATTTATCAAACTGGATTTTTCTGCCATATCGTTTGAGTTCCCTGACAATGACAAGAGTTATATATATAGCAATTTATTTATTATACTATAATGACAACTATATAACTGATATCAACAATGTAGTATTCTCGTTTAATGGTTCTCGAAGACGTTAACGATAATTACTGAATGCAGTGTGGATAGGCAATTCCCTTAGCATTCAAAGGACAGTGAAAACGATCTGCATCGTACATTTAAAGATAAAGTTACTAGCTTAATATTCAAACTTTTTTCTTACAATCTTCCTTAAGTACCTCCTATAAAGAAAGTCAACTTTCCAAAAGCCAAAGCTTTATTCAATTTGCTTAATCTAATTCGTTTCTTCCCAATCCGATCTGAAACTGTCCCACAGATTTTATTTCCTTTAAATTGAATTATCGTAAAAGCCAACAAATCTTGAAAGCACATTAAAATTTCAGCAATTACAAATGTATTGGGGCTTTAAATAAAAGTAATTCTAAGGTTTAACCGCGGATTTTAATACTTCACAGCAACCGTGTTGCTTTACAACGTTATTTTATTCTATAAGGTTAGAAATATTTGTTAGGATTTTAGAAAAGAAAAGATTCTTTCGTAAATAAATATACATAAATTGTGAATTAATATACCATCTACTAATATACATTTTATATTCATCAAGACGGATAATGACGTAGTAATAATAGCTCAGTTGACAAAGTTAACGATATTCAAGAGGTCCCAAATTCGAGTCTTGTACAAGAATGTATAATTTCATATTACATATAAATTTATTATTTCTGAAGTAATATTTCGAGTTTACTATTATGTTATAAAATAAACACGCAATTGCTAAATACTAAACCCAATGTTCATGAACCGATAATGACTGCACTACACGAAACTAGCTTTCCAACACAAACAAAATTTTATTAATAACCATTAAAGTTCCGTATTAAAACTATTCATATTAAAGCGTAGAACACGTTAGTTCTAATAATATTGGTAGTTTTAATACACGCGATCTATCGACATTTTAAATTCCACGTAGTACCAATTTAATATTAAAAGAATTTTTACTAGTGATTCCAGAATATTTCTTTATGCTATGGACACGAGGATATGAAAAGTAATTATAGTGATTATAATAAAAACATTTCTGTTACTTTTAAATTACATAACAAGAATGGTATTGTCGCCGAAATGTCTGCGATTTTTATTACAAGTTAAGGTTTATAACTTAACTTAAGAAATCTTAACAATAAAATCTCATTAACTTCCCAAAATGAAGACGAACTTTTAAAAGATTATTACATCTGAAACTTTAACTTTATTTTAGTGTTAAACTTATTTTGTTATATAGATTTCACCGAAGAGAAATGCACTGTGAAAGACTATCAGAACGTCGATGGCGATAAACAAGTGATAAGTCACGATAGTGCCCCTCCCATCCTCAGAACAATCGTTCGTGACTGATAAATTTACATCCAAGCCAATATCCATTTTATTATAAGGCCATACAGGTGATGGTAACTATAACTAAATAACCTCTACCAGATTAGATATATATATTTACTGTCGATAAAAAGATGTGGGGATCGGCAATTTATTGATTTAGCAATGCATTTATAATATATGTATAACACGTTACAAAATTCGGTTAAAACTGTTATATGTTTTAGATTGTTTCTATCTATTCTAAAGCTATTATAGTTTAAACGATATTAATATAATCGCTTACCCGAGATAGATGAAGATCATAAAGTAAAAAACTATTTCTAGACTAAAAGGAAGCTATTACGAGGCGTGACGAGGCGTTGCAAAAATTCAATTTCCACTCAATTATACTGTAACTATGCAACAGGATATTAAAATGAAGGCACTTTGAGATTGTTTTGTTCGGATCTTACATTTATTATAAAGGGTATTAAATAAATAGTTAAACACTCTAAGTAGGTAAAACTAATTATGAATATTGATACTTCCTATAATATAAAAAAAAACTATGATATCTGTTGACACGTACGTTTGGTATAGACTTAAGCAAAAACAAGAGATCAAGAATCGACCATTGTCGATTACACCAAAGATACAGAAGACGACAAGACAAAAAGGCGAGAGATAAAAAACATTGAACAAAGATTGAGATCTTTAGCCTACAGAGGTTCTCATTCAAATAATCATTGAAATAGATTCAATTTAAATTTATAAATATCTATTCTATATAGATAATAATGCCTACAATATTAAATTTTTAACTAAAAAAGTATTGTAAAAAGAAGAGTATTAAAAGGCGTGACATTTATAATAAACAAGATTTTTTTTTACTATTTAGACGTGTACTCCTTGAAATTATAAATCTTTAAGTTTGATACACTACATTATTAGTCAGCATAAAATAAATTGTATAATTGCCTGTAGTGTGTCATAATTTATCAAACCAGATTTCCGTTCTAATGTGCCTTAAGGGATTTAGCTCATTAATTATGCCATCAGGTTCCATTATGATAGTATCTGTATATTATTAACCATAATAAACGCAAACAAACATTTAACCACCCAAACTATGAAATTATATCACAAATTAGAATCAAAATATTGTTGTAAAAGTAACAAACTGTATGAGAGCGAATGATAAATAAAATGTCTGAATATTTCTATCTTACACCGAAAGATTACTCTTTTTTCCGTTATATCCCTAGAGGGTAGCAACGCATTTCACTTACTCGTGTTTGCAAATGTCCATGAATGAAGTAACTTTTCTCGTTTCAAACATTTTGATTAAATTACAAAACAAGATAAATAATTAATTGACTTAATAATAATTTATTTTCTCAAATTAAATGATGTACTGACCTAGAATGTTTGGAAATAACAATTAATTAACCTAAAACAGTTTTTATAAACAATTGAACGAATCCGGCCTACAACCGGCGAACTTCCTGCTGCTTCATTTTAGCGAACAATGGAAATTTATTTCAAACTCTGTACCACGCTTTGCTGGCTTTTGCATCGCTGCTGTGTATAACTATTCTAAAAGTTATGACCGGTAAACAGCAAACTACCTTCAAAATTACCAAGGCCTTTAATACACTCCGCCATGTGTGGAATTAGTCAGATATATATTAAATATTTTGTAGTGTAGACAAGATTCGTCTGTGAGTATTCCAATAAGTAGGCAGATATATTTAATTTTATCCTGGAAGTACACTTGCACATGTCCCCAAAATGCAACTTGTTACTGTCTCAATATAAAGTCCCTCGTGAACACAGACACCACTCGGCCATAAAGTTGGAAACGTAATTTAGTTTCTGATCTGTACTAACTTTTATTTTAAAGTACCCATAGAAATAAAAGGATTTATTTACACGTGATATTTTTAGAAATTATATCCTATGTAAAAAATATATAAATCATCATGTTTACGCCGATAACTTCTAATAACAAAATGGGGTCTAACCTTTGCGTGTATTATGACTGGGGGCAATTGGTCTGGTCCCTTTCTTATCTTCAAATCCTCAAGAGCCACTTTTGGGACAACGTGCTTAAGAAGCGATAGCATGGTGTCATTTCCCTACCCACTTACAACCACTCCAACCTTGCAGAACTTGACTTAATTTCGCTTTTACCTATAAATCTTGAAGTGATTTTTGTAAAATGACGATCTATTTTACTTAGAATTTGGCAGTTTCAGCACTATTCAGACTTTTTTTCTTACTGCTACTAACTCGGTGCAACTGATCAGGACCAGACAGCACTAAAAACAATTTTACATTTCTTGATCTTTGACACGGGACTGAAAAACGAGGGATTTTATGAGTTAAACATGTGTATCTGAATAGTGTGTGTGTATCTTTTGCGTTATAGCTCCCAAAGGGATGAACGATTTGAGTGTGGTTTTTGAATGGAATGAATTGTTAGTCGAGATGACTATAGCTAAGTTTGATGGAAAAAATAAGTCACCTTCAAAATATTTTCATCTCATTTTTTTGCTGTTTAATTTATTAATAGTTATATTTACAAATCTCATACCAACACTTAGTATCATTTACAAACCATTTAAAAGAGGATACAAAAAAAATGGATGGAAAGAAACAGCTTTATTGCAAGTTGTAATACATTTATCACGAACAACAATAGCGTCCACTCTGAACTGAGTTATTCAGACAACTTATACGAAGCTATGTAGATTAATGTTTTATAAATATTTATTCTGATAAAAAAAATTGGTAAGAAAAGTGTACGATTTAATACATAAATACTATCTTTTAATAATTCTTTATACTTATTCAATTAGGCCTAAATATTGGGGTGAAGACGAGAATCAAAAGCTCGAATTTCGCTTACTTTAGCTTACCAAGACTGGCCTCAAACCGACCGCAGTCCATTAATTAACTGCGGACTGGACTAACAAGTCTAGAGATGGTTTGTCGAGCAAATACGCTTCACCCTTTATTTAATATGCTCTAAACAATTAGTCTTCTGACACTCATCGCTTCTTACATTTCTGAGCGAACAAAGATTTAGTTCAAGAGAATTTTAATGTCTACTATTATTTCTAGAAGAATGATATTCATGTATTCACAGTAAAACTGTTATAGTTCAAATAATCCTGACTCTTCCGACAATTATAACAAAAGAAATATCATAGTAGTATCGACAAATTGCAGCTTCCATTTTCTCAAATACGATCTTCCGATAATGAGTCTCTATTCACTGAAAGCGTCCATGCGATGATATCTTACATTTTTTATTTTCAAGTACAGAATTTCTATTTATATTTTATAACTACAGATGACCTAAACATCAAATTTAATTGCATTGCATTTCTAACGTTCATATTTGCTGTGGAAGGGTCAGATAAAAATCACCGGACTTTAAAAACCAGAAGAAAATATAGATCTAAAGGTAATTTGATGAAAAACCAAATTACCGTAGGGACTGCAGTGAATGGAATTTTATAGTGTCGGCTTCATTATATTTTGTTCTACCTGAAATTCTTTTATACCCTCACACCAAGTATTTCGTATCGTAAATTTTGTTTCGATATTCTACGTATATTGTTGAAAGATTTTCGTCGTGTTATTTCGGAGTTTTTGTACATCGCCCACTCTAAAGTTATAATGGATTTTTCTTCTTTGTTTAAAGAAATTTGAATTTTACAACACCTACCTGTGGTCGTTATCAGTAAATATCGATCGATTCAGTAAATATAAAATATTAAGAAGTAGATAGAAGTAAAATCAGAAACAAAACTGAATATTTACAGCGACTTTGTAATCGTGGACTACAGAAGTTCGTTACACGTTGAAAATAATTTTTGACTACAATTGCACACATTGCAGACATTAAATGTCAAACAGTGAAACAGTTCCAAAGAGTAGGTATATGAAGAACCAACAAGAAACTCTTATAAATGATTAATAAAATTTAAAATTTTGACTCAATAATCAGTCTTTTCAATAATTCAACTAGAATTTGAAAAATGTAGAAGACACAAGTAGGCTGGAATAATTATGTTTCTTATAGTTCTATGATTTTAGGACATTTACAAGAGATTAAAGGATTCCAAATTTTAATATTCAAATAACAGTAAGTAGTAATTAATTGAGAATAAATAAATCATATTATTAGTGTTATAAACAAGAAATATCAAACCAAAGCAACAAATCATAGCATGCAAATAAGTATGGAATTTATAATAACATACATTAATCAAGCTTGTGTCATCGAGGCAAGATTGGGACTGACTTCTGACATATAATAAGTTATTTTTCCATGGTCTGACACCACAAAGCAAATCCACGTCACCTTCCAGCGAGCCACAGCAGACAATTACACGACATGTTAGATATAAAATGATATACATTTTCAATTTATTGTGTCAACCATATCATATCGCTATTTCATTTCATATTTTCTCTCATTTCTTTCTTGTGACATAATAATTATTTAATTCTAATATATATATGTTAGTATAAACGTACGTATTGATGAAGAATATTATCGAAGTATTATTTACATCATATGAATCTAAACTAATATGTTCCTAATTTGCATAGTTACCGACAAATTCGTACTATAACTAGTAAGTTTCAATTACCTTACTTTAACTTGATGCTTAAATGGCTCTCCTAGGAGCGAAGTCTTATTTAACAGGAGAAGTCATGTTCCCTGAGGATACAACTTGGTCTTGAGACATTGATTTATATATCCAATAAACGATTACTTTCATGTCGTGGTCTTTGTAAATATCAAGGCTAGTTATGTGCACTATTTTAAAATCTATATTAACACGTAAACATTATAAAACCATTTATTTTATGGGATATTTAAATAATATCAATAAAACGTCTTTTATAACACAGTTTATTTGGACAAGAACTTTAAGAACTTTAATATATATATATATATATATATATATATATATATATATAGAGAGAGAGAGAGAGAGAGAGAGAAGAAGAGAAAAGATATTTTAATATTTACATTATTTAGTAAATAATGAGTAACTTGTGTATAACAGAAGATAAAGTAAATGTTGACTTTCGGTATTGTTTTAGTTGCGAGTTAACAATTAAATGGTATAATTGACTCAATAGATAAGACATTATCATCTCGACTTTAGACTTAGTCTAGATAACTATTAATCTACTTAATTAAATAATTGATGTCTTTGAAATAACATTATTTTCTCGGCCCGACTACATTTTGTTGCAACGCGTAATATAATTATATACTTCATTCAATTTTATTTGATAATTAATAAAAAATACCAAGCTTCAATTCTATATAATACTAATATAATAACTCGATAAGTTCATAATAACCACTACGATTCTTAAACTGATTTAAAATCTGATGTTACTATTTTTTTAATACTTTAAAACAAATTATGCAAACAGAAAAATATGTTTTATTAAATATTATGGAGTTGTTGGCAATTTCCTGTTATTCTTTTCCTTTATTACCTGGAACTTTTCAACCTTTTTTGAAATATTTATGAAATATAAAATAATTTCCGAGAAATTAAACTAAGGTTCGAAGCCTTTATATATACTATAGGGTGCTTTAGAATTATTCCCCTTATAGAGGGAACGAGAAAAATTGATATCATTTCAAGTACAACCCTAGTGTTTTGGGGTTCATTGTACTTTAATTTTGTATTATATACATAGTACATGTTGGAACCTTTTGTTTGCCAAAAGGGATCGAACTAATTTAACCTCCTGAACTATTAAGTACCTAGTGTCTATTATGTTTTTAATGACCTAAATGAGCCGTGACCCGTATTATACTCTTAAGGCAGTGATACACTAGTCGGGTTAGCATATTATATAAAGAAAACTCTTTAGTGACACCTACTTTGTAAAGGTAAAATACATTTGAAACTTTGCAGGAGGCAATCTCTGTAAAGAAACTGACATAATAGTTGAACGGCTTACAAGAAATAAGGGACTTTTCATGACAGAAACATTTTAGACGATGCTGGAACTTAATATATATTTTATAAAAAATACACATTTGAAGTAAATTAGTTTGATAATTAGTAACGGACTAATTCTGATCAACGTTTCAATATTTAACGGCAATTTCGGTTTAGATTCGGATGTTTGTAAGTGAATAAAGCCTTTACGAGTGAATAGATTTTTGAATGAAAGGAGAGACAGATTGCCCAATGGATTGGCACAGATATAGAAATACCTCCGATATTCACGCGCCGGATCATCCAAGCTTAAGTTCCGTTTCAATAAAAAAATACCACGGTTTTTCTAAAAAAATCAACAAAACCGACACAAAAGTTTGAAAGTTTCATAAAACACCGGTCATATTGAATAATTCACTAACTTTTTCTTTTAACGTCCCAAAATAACATTCGTAAGACGTTATCAGGCATTAAGTTACTAAGTTGTAATGCGAATGAATTTTGCCAAAATATTGAAGTTAATTTGCATAATCTGCAAAATTAAAATTGAAGTTGGAATATGCGAAACTGTCCTACATATTTGGATTTGAGTGACAGATATATATGCCATCCCTTTCATCACCTCCGTGCAAATCATAAAATGGCTGTGGCTGACCACATGATACTAATCGTCAACTTCGATACCTTAGAGTAGATGAATCTGACCGATATATTATGTTCAGAGGTCAGGTGACAACCGCTAGAAAAACGAGTTATAATACCAAAATGACTAGTACAATGTTACAATAATTTTTTTTTAAGATCTAACAAATATTTTGATATCCCTAAGAACTACCAACAAATATACCTTTACAATATTAATAAATTTGTCAAAAACCTTTTCACAACGAATTTTCAATCGTCGCAAAAACTAAATTTTGTCAATCAAAGTCAAAGTCAATCAATAATTTTTGACAGGTATAAAAATATTTTGCGGCAGGCAAATGTATTAAAGACAATGCCAAAAAAATGGTGGTACGAAAGAGAGTTTAAATATATTTTATTAAGTTCATAATTTGCTAATTAGGTTTGTAATATTTAATTCTGAATTCTTTCGCCGATTCTTCTCAGGTCTTTGCAAATCGATGCATTTCCGAAACGACTTTGACAATGATAAATAAACTTTATAAAATGTAAAAGTAATTTTAATCTACAATACGCCACTGAAAAGTCTTATGGGAAATATTTTTTTTATTATATTTTGTAACTATAAATAATTCATTTTAGGACAAATTGCTTTCTATCTAAAAATATAGATTACTCTTACACAGTATATAAATAAGTTACTTTACATATTATGGTCAAATGTAATGGTCACTTTTGGTATAATTTAAAAACCCTATTTTAAATTAAAATGATTAGATTTAAAGTTATCCAAAAATAGGTTTTTAAGCTTAATTAACAAATTGGCTTTCCAAATATCTATAGGAAATAACATAAATTCCATATAATGTAGTTTTAAAAATATTTTTATTAATACATATATATCCAAACCTATATATTCAGGTCAGAAATGAGTTTAAAATTATTAAAATGTCGCAGGTGCTTGTAAGTAGGTTCACTGAATCCTGTTTAGTTTTTTTGTTATTTTATTTAAGTAAATACATAAATAAAATTGCTTTTATTGAACTAAAACTTATCATTGTTCAGAATATGTATTTTATTCCTGTAAAATAGTAATAAAATGAACATTAAATATTGATTTTGTACATAAATGATATACTAATAATTATTGTTTATAATCTTATTGATAAAACGATTGTATTCGTTGAATTATTATTACGTAAAATCCCACTTAAACGGTTAGTAATAAAACAAAAATAAAGAATCAAATCAATACTCTAAACATAATTACTTACCTTATTATAAAGCGGTTTAAGCTAAATCAGCTATCACAAAACATTCCTTAAAGGTACAAAACTTGTGTCCAATACGTGTAAATATATCTACCACACAAACAGAATTTCTTGTTCTCAAGATGAATCACCGAAGAATGCACTGTTACACTTTATAATCCACACAAACTCATACAACACACACTAAAACACCTAATTTAAATAACAGTTCGCTTTTCGAGTCGCTTTAAATAATTTTTTAAACCATTTTCGTTATGACAAAAGTTTTAAACGCGGTAAAAACCGACACGATATTATACCATAACATCCGACGCACGACTACTCGCCAACTGTCAGAAGTATAACCGGACTAATGTAAGAAACCCACGCGGACCGCATTCCCTTGATAATTTGATGCACTCCTTAACTCTGCCAGATTGTAAACGAGAAACTATAAACAAGACTTGAAAAACTTTTGTTTCCGAGTTGTATAAATACTTATGTTATTGTTTTAAGTTAACAGTATCAACACCACACGTACTGTTTACTGTTTTGGCATTAATAATGGTTTAGATTACATGTTTTTAGTTACGGCACGAACTCGGCCCTTAGTAATACAAATCACAAGAGCGCAATGCACGCGGCACGCGCTAGCAGTGAACACAGCATTGGTTGCTATAATATGAAGTAGCTAACTTCACGCGAGACAACTTTTGTACCTGCGCCCGCCAGCCTGCCATTTTTTATTAACTTTTTCTATAGAAGTATAATGTTTTGTAGGTTGTGCTTTGTTTAATAATGAACTGGTAACAGTAGCTAATAATATTTTAAACATGGTTTTAGAAAGTTAAATCCAAATATGTACTTTATAAAAATTGCTTTCGGTGTTTACCTAATCTAATATTATTTAAGACATCTTTAGAATTAATTGTTACTGTCCACATATTCTTGCTGGGTACCGGCCTTATTTCCAATTACATGAAGGATGCGAAGTTTAATCCATCACGTTACGGGATAGGGGTATAGTAGGTACTTACCTGGAAACACGAGAAAGCTTATATTTTTAATAAGCATTAAACAGGTATTCTCGAACTTTTTTCATTTTATTCTATGGTACGGGTCAAAATCGAAACACTGTTATACCATAGTAACGTAAATAATTGTGTTATTATTTTATTTTAATAATTTTAGTTTAAAAAAACAATCTAAATAAATAGTGATGTAAAGGGAGTGTACGCAAAATGTTAACTTCATATCTATCTTTATACTAATATCTTTTCATTTATCAACTTTGCGCCACTGAATACTGCATGAAAAGAAATATCTTTAAAAGATCGAGAGATCTCAATTCACGAGGGATCTATCAAGTTCTTAGTTCAACCTCTGAAAATAGAGATACTTAAATGGAGGCTTTTATATGATAGGCGAATATTTAAAACTTATAGTAACTTATATTTACTAAGATGGAAGAATATTACTCGATATTTTCACTTTGATAAATAATAATTTATTACAGTTTTGTATTTTGAAAACTAAGAATTTAATATAAAAAACATGAACTCTAGTCGAACTCGAATCTATTACCTCTGGGAATTCCTACCCGCCGCTGTGTCAACTGAACTATTGTGTCCTTACTCGCCTTGGTGAGTTAATTTATATATAATAAGCAATCGTCTTTTGTAATCTCGGTTGTTAAGAATTTTCTGTTAAGGCATATAAAATTACCTGTAAATATGATTTTTTAATAAAATAACATCCTTAAAAGAATATTTTCTGAAATAGCAAAGAGCAGATTTTTTAATAAGACTGTTTCCAAACACCAGGTTAACTTTATTAAAATGTATCAAAAATATGAGATAAAATGTTCCTCTGTGTAAAATAATATGGGATAAATACTTGTTAATTCTCAATTGTCTATAGATATAACATATGATAGCATTAATTTTCAGTTCTACTTTAGAACAAATTACCTTTTCCGATTTGTCAAATGGAACGTATCACGTCTTTCTCTTAATTACAATCACACTTTTCTTCTTCACAGAAGGTTATTGTTTATTTTATTAAAATTATTCAATTTAAGCTAATTTTCTCTCTAATACTTTGAGTATAAATGTAAATTTGTATGAAGCATCGTCTATCATTGAGTGTTCTAATCTCACACATTCTTTGGAACCTTCCATAACAAGATCTTCAAACTTTCAATAGTGTTACAGAAAGTTGGAACACAGACACGAGGAACTCCTTTGTGATGGTCAGATGAAGTCAAAGGAGCACTTATACACGTGTACGTTAAAAATTCGGATAAGTTCCGGATAAAAGAATTGGTGCCAAATATTCTAACAAACCTCATCTCGTAATAAGGACCCTTATGAAGTTAAGTGCAACGACTACGAAGATTTTGGGTGTCCAAAACCACTTCACAATATCCTTCATTATATTTCAAGCACTTCTATTTTTGGTAGCTTCTTATTATTAAAAAATTTCGGAAATATCTCTTCCTAATAATTTACAACGAATATCCCAAGACATAATTTCTTAATTAAGAAATTTATTTTTAGGTTACTTATGAATATAACATAAGAAGTTCATCAAACAAATCTATTATCTAGTTTTCAAAGCTATATCTTTTAGACAGATTCTATTATCGCCTATTTAATTAGAAGAAAATAACGGACATAAAAATAAAAAATAATAATAATCATACAAAATTCTTTTTGAAAACTAAAAATGATTTTAAAACATAAATAAATAATCGCAAATTTTAACAACATTTTCAATGAATAATATTTTTTCTTTTTATATGTCTACAGATAGTGAGTAGAAAGCAACAGAGCATCAAAATGACAGGTCACAAATTACAATAACTCGGCAACAATTGTAAATCGAGGTCTTCAACCTCCGATATACGGCCAGACGCTATAAAAATCTACATTGGTTTAAAAAAGCGCCTAAATTTTTTTATTAGCAATTCTTACAATGTGTGAGAATTTATTGTATTTCATTTAATTATAGTTTTTATTGTTTTGGGCCTAAAGCATTTGTGGGTTTTTGTGTCCAATCTTCACATAAACTATTTGTTTTGAAGTAAAAATAAGTATATAAGAAATATGTATATATTTTTAATACAACGTGCAATTTATCTTATTTATATTATGTATTTTGTAAACGAAAAACCGTTCTGTAATCGTGAAACGCACGTGACTGCATTGCGCTATTTTATGAAAGCTAACTTAGCTGCTATTATTAGCTCTTTACTAGACTCTGTATTGTATAAATATAAAGTACTGTCTAGTTTATATTGTCATGAAGTGTAACTAACTCCTACAACTGTCTTTGTTATTCAGAAAGATTTTTAGTTTTGTTATTTGCTTCTTGATTTACAGACATCTTCAAGTGCCCTATTTAAATAAATAACACATTTTATTGATTGAATATCGTCTATGTTCGAACTCGATATAGCTGTAATCTTCCCCATAATTTTCTCTATAATAATCTTTTCTAAGAAGCTAAAGTTGCTTATATATAAACCTTCAATGAAATAAATACATATCACTCAGAGCTTATATTTTCTTCATAGAGATTTTCGTTACTTGCTTCCTCAAATAAATATGTAGACCATTATTTATTGTGGTAAAACATTAGAATTCAATATTTACGCGTCATAAACATTCACTCTATATTAAGATGATTAAACGAAATACTTAGGAGGGAAATTAATACACAAATAAGTACGTAGAACGCCCGGGCCATTGAATACAAATTCAAAAGCTATACAATATTGTGGGGTTCCATAAATCACGTGATTCATGTTTTATAAAATGGCGGCGAGGCGCGAAAAGTTCTAAAAAGGAAGGGCACAAAAACGCACTATCTCAAAAAATAAACTATCGATTTAGGAAAGTTTTTTACTCATTTTACGTTTTTATATACTTTTACATTGTTAGACCTATATTTTGTTATTTTTTATCAATAATAATTTATTAAGGGTCTATATTTTTCTTTAGATTACTTAACTATTCGTTGGCTTTATATGCCATATGTTATAATATAGGTTATTTTTATTTGATTAAAGAAACTATTTGCTGTTTACTTGTACCTACTTGTTGCTTATTTTCTTACTTTGCATTAATTATATTCTGTCCTTAACAATATAACATTCCGATGATCTGTTGAACCGTCATTAAATAATTACGAGTTGAGAACGACATGGAAATCAATATTTAAAATGTTGTAATTACATTAATTTGTATTTATTTATTTACCTTCACGCCATATCCCTTGCGGGAGAGCCAGAGACGACGGAGCGCCAAACGCTACGGTCCCTGCATACCTCTTTCGCCTCGACCACAGACATTAACCTCTTCATACATGCCCTCCGGGGGGTCCTCATGCTTTTTACTTGACCTTCCTCCAGTATCATAGCTACTGTGTTTTCGAAGGTCACTCGATGCTTCCCCCGTCTCTCTTACCGCTCACTTTTCCTTTATAAATCTTTTTTACCATTCTTTCATCACTCATTCGTTCGACGTGTCCAAACCACCTGAGCACATTCTTCTTCATTCTCACTGCGACATTTTCGCTAGTACCTGCCATTCTGTGGATCTCTTTATTGCGAATTCGGTCAGCTAAACTGACTCCGCAAATTCCGCGAAGAGATCGCATCTCCACAGCATTCATCTTTCTTACATTCTTCTTCTTCGTTACCCACGTTTGGCCGTATAACAACGTCGGTAGCAAAACTGCATTGTGTACAGCCAAATGTGCAGCTATGCTGACGTTTCGCCGTCTCAACAATGCAGCCAAAGCACTGTAAACTTTGTTACCGGCAGCAATACGTCTTTCCACATCCATTTCGTATCTTCCGTCTCTGCTAAACATACTTCCCAAATATACCACTTCATTCACTTGTTCTATTATCTTACCATTCACCTTAATCTTACATTCTGTTCTTTCTTCATTTCTTTCAAATATCAGAACCTTCGTCTTATCTGCATTCAGGTTTAGACCATTATTTTCAAACTCATCTTTCAGAGCGGTGACCAATGCCTGCAAATCGCATTCTGATGATGCAATGAGCACTGCATCATCTGCATATAGCAAGCAATTGACCTTAAGGTCACCTACTTTCACTCCCATGTCACTGTCTTTCACGCCTTGGAGACACTATCCATATACAAATTGAACAACCAAGCTGACATAGCACAACCTTGCTTAACACACGATTGGATGTCAAACCAGGGCGACATGTCAGCTCCTACTCGCACACAGGCTGAGTGATCTCTGTAAAGAGACTTTACAGCCTGTAGCAAGGGTCCACTCACATTGTATCGGGGCAGTGTCTCCCATAATTTCTTTCTCACAACCCTGTCAAATGCTTTTTCCAAATCCACAAAAGCAAAGAAAACGTTTTGGTTTAGGGCCAAAAACTTTTCCGTGATCATGCGGAGGGAAAAGATCTGATCTATACACCCTCTTCCAGGTCTAAAACCAAAGGTACGATGACTGCACCTCGCCAATCGTCTGGGACCTCCCCGGATTTCCAGCACAAATTGCACAAAAACCAGAACAAATCCCAAAGGCGTGGCCCACCATATTTGATCATCTCGGCAGTAACTTCATCTCTTCCCACAGCCTTACCACATTTCAGACTTCGAATCGCGCTCTCCACTTTTTCCAAACTGATTTCACCGTTGGCTACAACCGGACTCAGCATTTCGCTGGTACTCAAGGCCGAGGCGTTCTCACATTCATACGTCTCCTTGTAGAATTCCGCCCACCTCTGCAAAACATATTCTTGCTCTGTTAAGATTTCACAGCTCTTCGAAAGCACCCCTTTCATTCTACAGGTTACCGAACAACCCCGGGAATCACTTACCTCTCGCCAGAAAAGCTTCCGCTTCCCGGAAGTTGTTCGTCAACCTGCCATCCCTTTCTCTCTCAGAATTTTCATGCTTCATCTTAATAAGTGCTTTAGTTTTGTGCTTTTGCAGCTTATACTTACTGTACTCTTTTTCTCATCTCTCTCATACTTTTATCGTTACCCGAGGCTTTATAATCCAGCCATGCTTTCTTCTTTAACTCCACGGCGTCATTCGCTTCATCATCCCACCATTCATCACGCTTTATCACTAAAACTTCTTTTCCTTTTACCTCTGTCTCTACTTCCATCATACCATTCCTGAGGTTCTGCCAGCATACTTCAACACTTTCATTTCCAGAATCACAACTTTGAAGTTTCTTGGAAATCCTTTCTTGATATCCCCTCTGATCGGTTGATCTTGAAGCTTCCAGCTTCTTATGCGATAATTCGACGCCAAGCTTGGACACGTCGTGCGGCTGCGCCAACCTGCAAACAGACCTCTTATTCTAGCATCGACTAGCTAATGGTCCGTTCCCAGATCGGCACCCCTAAACACTCGCGTGTATATAACTTGGCTTCGAATACGCTGAGCCACTAGGAATAAATCAATCATACTTCTTTCTTCCGCTCGCTCCCATGTGTACATGTGAATTTGTTTATGATCAAACATCGTGTTTGCCACAAACAAATTTCTCTCTCTCTCTCTCTCTACAAAATTCCAAAATAAGCTTTCCAGCCTTATTTACTCTCTTATCACCGTACTTGCCTAGCACGCTTTCGTAACCACTTCGCGCGGTTCCAACCCATCCATTAACATCCCCACATACTATCAACTTTTCATTACTTCTGACACTATTTAGAACATCCCTGACACTCTCCCAAAACTCCTTAAGCTCGCTAATTTGAGCTGAGGATACTGGTGCATAACCGGCTAACAAGAATACTTTTGTTATCCCCAGCTTAAAGCGAACCCAAAGAAGCCTTGGGTTGGTAGCTTTGTATTCTAACATTGCATTTACCATTCGAGAGGACAACAACATGCCAACACCTTGGCAACCTCGCTCACCCTCTGAAATCCCAGCCCAGAAAGCGACCCGGTTGCCAGGCAAATCGGTCGTATCATTGCCTTTTCACTTGGTCTCAGACACACAAATAACATCCAGATCTTTGTCATCCATAACATCTAACAATTCATTCATCTTCTGTTCCATTTCTCCTCTTACATTCCACGTAGCTATTTGTAGCTTTGTCTTCCACCTCCCGCCGTTCGGAACATGGCGTGTTGGTTGGCGGTCCCCAACGCCGTTTAATATTATGTATTAATTTGTAAGTGAATAATTATTAAAGAGAATATTGAGATGAGATTATATCGTGAAAATGAACTTGTCACGTTATATTAAATATTATAATTTTGTTTAATATAACACTAATTTAACGTTTTTGTAGATATTATGATTCACAGGATTACGATTATGTCTGTCTGTTAAAGTACTGGTTTTATTTTAGATCTTTCATATTTTCAACTATTTATATTTTAGAATCTTGAGTCGTCTTGATTCATCACCAATAAGACATCCTCGGTTCCTGCTCTCTTATTGTTCATGCTATTCTACTGCCAATTTTATATTTCTTAGTATTCAGTTTAACAACGCCTCTTATAACTTAATAACTATCGATTCAAATAATTATTGCTATTAACAACCTACAGGCATGAATAAATTTAACATTTGAATACTATTCAACAAAGCGCCAATATTAACTATGTTCCCATTTTTTGTGTAAACAAACACTTTTCACTTCCTGGTTGGTTTCTAAACGATTACACCAATTTATCCGAATTAAGAAGGTGATTTGAGATGAAAGCCGGAGATAAATGTTTTAAGCATTTAATCTTTGTATTGTCATCGCTCTGTTCTGAATATACATTTTGTTATTAATAAAATACATTTAATAATTGGTGTTTCTGTATATGAAAAATCTTAGTGGCGGTATAATGTATAAAATTCGGAACTAAACAAACGGTGTCACTATGAAAGCTTGTTGGTTAAAACGCTGAAGGCATTTTGAAGATGGTTTTAATTCTATTTTTATTTAATTTTTATAAAATATCTACAAAGTATTACAATTGCCTATCAGCGTATAATATTAACTTATATTCTTGACCAATAATTTCTATAGAGTGACTATAATTACTAATTTAAAAATATAAATACTAATGATCTAAAAGAATTAATGATAACACTGTGGGTAGATTATAATAACAATATCTTAATAGGAAACCACAGCTAACTAATACATTTAATTATATATATTTTTTATAATATTTAATATTATAATTACTCCTTTCTTACTGTTATGTCTTATAAATATTGGAGCCTCTTAAAACTAGTAAGATGTGCGTAGTTAGTTTTCTAGTACTTTTTACCATGATATACTGAGCACACTTGAGTTCTAATACGTTCTCACATATCAATTATTACTGAGAACATAGTCTATACAAATTGTAAATGAATAATAAGTTGATAGATTAACATTGAAGTTTCTTAATAATTTTCCCATAGAGCCACCCTTTAGATGTGTTCTAGAGTCCGTCTTTTCATAAGTTGAAAATATGCCGACCTGAAATAAAAACTGTAACTTTATTCACTTAAACGTACCAGTCTAAGTGGATATTGACTACAAAATTATATTTTAATACGTATTCATTATTATTATTATATCGATACGAACCCTTGATCAATTAAGACAAAAGATACTGTCGTCTATAATAACAGTAATCTTTTAGTAATCAATGTTCGGGGATATTAATATAATAATTCATGAAGACAGTCGGGTTATAACTAATACTTAAATATTAATTGGCTTGATATTTAGATCAGTCAATATTTGTATTCGTTTTTGAAACAATAACAACAGTAAATCTTATGGCAACTTACGTTTGCGGCAGTCAGAAGATTGAAAAAAAACGAATATTTATTAATTATTTATTAATTATAAGTAGTCAGCATGTTTCTTGGGATTATGGTTCCGTAACTAGCTAAGAAATAATTCTATTTCTTGCTACTGCTTTAAATCTTTCTTCCTTCACTGTCCTTTCCTTGCGACTAATATCTGCATCACACGCATGAAGGTCTTGGTATGACCTTCAACTGTTTCAGTTGCTGAAAGAGTATCTCGTCCTTTAGTAGTTTTATTTTGCTTCGATAAAGTAGTAGAGGATTGAAAGCTGGTGAACATAGTGGCTAAACAGCAATGACATCTAATGTGGCAAATTATTGAGCTGAGCCTAAGCGAAGCTCTTAACCGTTTGGGACCTTAACCTTTTTTTGTGTTTAGTTGTCTCCAGAATGCGACGAGATAATTAGCTAAAAATGTATTCTTGTATGCTTGAGCCGAACGCGGATGTTATAACGAAAACAGATTGAAAAAATGTTTAGCCATTCAAAAGTTATCAAGAAAAGAAGAAAGGGGCTCAGCTCAACACCCGCCGCCCACGGTTGGCGGATCCTAGTCTATTAAATTGTTTATTGGTTGGTTCGTTTAGATTAATTATATATAACTAGCTGATTTCTGTCCGTTCCGCTGGGTATTATTTTGGATGTGACTATTCACTATTAATTTGGATGTGAACCTACACTTCTTGTATTGACAAAATGTTTAATTTATATTTTATATTAAGTATTTTTTTTTAATTTTAAGTAGAAACATATAATGCCAGTCAGTGAATACACAGATTTCCACATCACCTATGAGGTACTGTGTATTGGGATGCGTTCCCGTTATGTAACGTGGCGGGATCCCCAGTAGATTTACACTACGGATTAATTGCCAGCATATAACATTTTTTTTTAATTTAAATTTAAATTTAGATTTCTTTTGAATAACGTTTATTTATTTTTCAAATATATCAAATTCAATTTCGTAATCAATCATGATAACTTTGGTTATGGTAAACATTGGTATTCTCACTCTTACTTCCATCTATGTACACACTCATCATGACACCTCTGTAGCTATAAGGCCGATTGATCAGATTTTGTCATATCTTTAACATGTAATTAATTCCATCTATACATTTGTACTACATTAAATTAATAATTTAGTTGTAAAGTGATGTTAATTAAATATTAATTAGCCATAACCGAAACAGTGAAGTTACTGCGTTCGACAGCTGTGTCCTACAAAATGTGTAGCCATGGATGCATAATCGCAATATGCGTATTGCAAAAGGGACAACAGAATTAGTTTTGAAGTCCATTAGTTGTATACTGTAATTTTACTGATTTATTCAGACATTTAATTATATATTAACAAATATATGTAAATATATAATTATATTAAACAATTCACAATTCTCATAATTTGTCAAGGGACACGAGACTAGCATCTGACAGTACACAGTGTATCACATTTATGATTTGGTAATTGTTATTACATTGCTTGGAGAAATTTTATTACAAATAACACGAATCATTAAAATTGTAATTTTTTATTGAGTATTATAAATTATACTTATTTCTACATATCACATTAGAATTAATATATATTTCATTGGTTGTGTGCCGTAAAAATATTTGATGTAATTGTTAATTTTGGACCTATGTAATTCCTTGTAAGACTGACGAACTCGTTATTACTTGACCAAGGAGGGAGAGATGGCTGCCATTGAATATTGCTTCACTTTTTTTTTAATGTCACAAGACATGAGACAAGGTATAGGCAAAAGGTAGTTGTTAAATTTCTTACAAGGACGATTTCAAGAGAATAAACTTATGTGTTGTTATTTTAAGTATCATTCCTCTGTGTGTATCGCCTAATCACGTGTTTCACACGTCCTAATTAATTACGTATATACGACATCAGGATTAGGGTATATAAGTTGGAGAGGGTTTTGAAAAGCTTTGTACAGGATCTTAATTTTATTTTAATTAAAAATACTCCTATATTTTTTACTTTCTCTATGGCATAATACTAATATTGTATATATTTCAATACTATTTATTAATATATTTTTATAATAAAATGTTTAATAGAGATTTTATTTATTACCTATACAATTCAGATTTCGTATTTTGAGTCGGATAGAAAAGAAAATGGTCAACATTTTAAATTATTTATTGGTGTTTGATAGACGGATATATGTAATTTTTTTTGATCCTCAGTTCATTATTACTGAATAGTTTAAGTAAAGGTATATTTATTGATATATTTTTTTTAATGTTTCTTTTAATTATCTTAATTTTTAGCTTAAAATCAGGTTTTATTATTATTTAAATCCTTTTATATCTTATATTTTAATACTACCTGCAATTTATCTTATTTATTTTTTATGAACGAAAAGCCGTTCTGTAATCGTAAAACACACGTGACTGAATTGCGCTATTTTATGGAAGCTAACTTAGCTGTTATTATTAGCTCTTTACTAGACTCTGTGCTGTATAAATATTAAGTACTGTCTAATTTACATTACCTTCAAGTGTAGTATAACAGTGTTTGTTATTTGGTTCTTGATTACAGAAAACTGACATTTTAGACTTTATTTTACATAAATGGCAGATTCTATTTATTAGATATAGTTTAATCTGGGTCTGACCTAATGACATTTAAATTAACTTTGTATATTATTTTTTATAAAATTGTAGCATCTTCTAATATATAGGTAATAAATACACCCTAAATAAAATACACCCAAATCACTTAGAGCCTTCTTTTCTTCCTAACAGTTTGCGTTACTTGCGTCTTATAATAAATAGGTACACCACCATTATTTGTTGCGGTAAAACATCAGAATTCATTATTTACGCGTCATAAACATTCACTCTATATTAAGATGATTTAATTCTTAGGATGGAAATTAGTACACAAATAAGTACGTGGAACGCCCGGGCCATTGAAAACAAATTCAAAAGCTATATAATATTGTGGGGTTCCATAAATCACGTGATTCATGTTTTATAAAATGGCGGCGAGGCGCGGAAAGTTCTAAAAAGGAAGGGTACAAAAACGCACAACCTCAAAAATAAACATACGATTTAGGAAAGTTTTTTACTCATTTTACGTTAACATACTTATTTTTAGACCTATATTTTGTTATTTTTTATCAATAATAATTTATTAACTGTCTATCTTTAGATTACTTAACTATTCCTTGGCTTTATATGCCATATGTTATGCTATAAGTTACTTTTATTTTACTAAAGAAGCTATTTGCTGTTTACTTGTATCTACTTGTTGCTTATTTTCTTACTTTGCATTAATTATATTCTATCCTTAACAATATAACATTCCGATGATCTGTTGATCCGTCATTTAACAATTACGAGTTGTGAACGATAGGGAAATTAATATTTAAAATGTTTTAATTACATTAATGTGTAAGTGTCATCATTATTAACACTTTCACTGCCAGCTCCGTAGCGTGTACGGAGACGCAAGTTTCACCCCGTGTTTCACCCCAGGGTCGTAGCATGTAGGGAGTAATTAAAAGTCAATTTTTTATAGTATTTAATTGGCTCAACATTTTTTTTACTATTTTTCCGTTTATTTAAATGCCTTTATGCAAACGTTTATATGAAAAATTGAAACAGCACACAGGGCTCAATTTCTGAAAATCTGGTGGCAGCGAAAGTGTTAATGACATTATTGAGATGAAATTATGAAGAATACTTCGTGAAAATAAATATGTCATGTTATATTAAATACAAAACTTTTTTATAGATATTGTTTCAGAGGATTGCAATTATGTTAATCTATTAAAGTACTGGATTTATTTTACAATTTCAATATTCCACTATTTATATTTTATTTTGAGTCGGATTCGGGTAAAAGTGATAATAATGCATCCTCTGTCCCAGCAAGTGGGATGACATGATATAAACTGGTTGTTTTTTCCCATAACATTGTTATAGTAGGGGATAATGTATTGACGTAGAAACTATAAAATCTCTATAGTAACATTTTTCTTTCAGTCCATGGAATTCTACTGCCAATTTTGTATTTCTTAGTATTCAATTTAATAGCGCCTGTTATAACCTAATAATTATCGATTCAAATAAATATTGCAGGCGTTACTAAATTTAACATTTGAATACTATTCAACAAAGCGCTAATATTATCTAAATGCCTTACAATGTTCCCATTTTTTGTGTAAACAAACACTTTTCATTTCCTGGTTGGTTTCTAAACGATTACGACAATTTATCCGAATTAAGATGGTGATTTGAGATGAAAGCCGAAGATAAATGTTTTAAGCATTTAATCTTTGTTTTATTGTCGCTCTGTTCTGAATGTATATTTTGTTACTTATAAAATACATTTCAAAATTTGTGTTTTTAAATATCAAAAATCTTAGTGACGGTATAACGTATAAAATTCTCCATTAAATACAACATTGTCTCTATAAAAGCTTGCTGACTTAAATGATGAAGGTTTGGTAAAAGTATATATATTATTTAAATTTGAATCATTGTTTTGGTTGTCATGTATAAAATATAACAAATAGTACTTATTAAAAATTTCTATACAATTAATATATTTTGTATAAAATAATAATTTAAAAATGATCTAAAACAGTGAATGATAACACTGTTGTCAGATTATAATAACACCCTAATAAGGAAACCACAGCTAATTAATACATTTAATTATATGTTTTTAATAATATTTATATTATAATTACTGTTATTTGACTGTTTCTCTTTTGCATGTTAGATTCTTTTAAAACTAGTTATTCGTCTTCTTTTACTACACTTTACTATACACGCTTTAATGGTATAAAAATTGTAAATGAATAGTAAGTAAACCGTATCCATGGAGTTTCTTACAAATTTTTTCAAGGAATTAATCTTAAAGCCTGTGGTACTAGAGCCCGTCTTTTCCTAAGTTGAAAAAATGTCAACTTGAAATTTAAACTGTAACTTTATTCATTTACATGTTCCAGTCCACATGGATAATGGTCATAAAATTATATTTTAATATGTATTCATTATTATTTAAATATCGATACGAACCTTTAATCAATTAAGACAACAGATGCTGTCGTTTATAATTACAGTCATCTTTAAGTAATCAATGTTCGGGGATATTAAAATGATAGTTCATGAATATAGTACATAAATAAATTAGAAGAGGATTTAAACTGCTAAATATAGTGGCTGAATAGGCTATGACACATAAGGTGGCAAATTAATCTGTTACATTATATATAATTTATTTCTCATTTATTTATTTCTCTCATCAAAAATAAATATGTACAAGATAGAATATTAAATTAAATACGTAGACTAGAAATCATTTGTGAGAGGCATTTAATATTGTAAAATTAAACATCATCTAAGATTGTAAAATTTATTTAAAAAAGAGCAGCTGTTGAGTTTCTGGCCGGCTCTTCTCTGCAGAGCAGCATTCCAAGCTGGTGGTAGCTTCCTTATGGTCCAACTACAGGCTTTTTAATGTAATAATTCAAAAGTGTCTGTAATTGCCTATTTGAATAAAGATAATTTGAGTTTGAATAAACCTGTTAAGTCTAATTTAATATGTTTTCACCAATTACAATAACTCGGCAACAATTGTAAATCGAGGTCTTCAACCTCCGATATACGGCCAGATGCTATAAAAATATTTATTGATTAAAAAAAAGCCTGAAATACTTTTAGCAATTCTTACAATGTGTGAGAATCTATTGTATTTCATTGTATTATAGTTTTTGTTGTACTGGACCCCAAGTATTTGTGGGTTTTTATGTCCAATCTACACATAAACTATACGCACGTTTTTAAAGTTAAGTAAAAATAAGTATATAATAAATAGGTTTATATTTTGATACAACATGAAATTTATCTTAATTATATTTAGTATTTTGTAAACGAAAAATCGTTCTGTAATCGTGAAACGCACGTGACTGCATTGCGCTATTTTATGAAAGCTAACTTAGCTGTTATTATTAGCTCTTTACTAGACCCTGTACTGTATAAATATAAAGTACTGTCTAGTTTATATTATGTTGAAATGTTGTATCAGAGTGTTTGTTATTCAGAAACATTTTTGCTTTTGTTATTTGCTTCTTGATTTACAGATATCTTTAACTGCCATTTAAGACTATTTTACATAAATAGCACATTTTATTGATTTTAATATTTTCTAAGAAGCTAAAGTTGCTTATATATAAAACCTAAATGAAATACATACATTTCACTCGGAGCCTATCTTTTTATTCCAAATATTTTCGTTACTTGCGTCATATAATTAATAGGTACACCACCACCATTAATTATTGTGGTAAAACATCAGAATTCAATATTTACGCGTCATAAACATTCCTTCTATATTAAGATGATTAAACGAAATACTTAGGAGGAAAATTAATATACAAATAAGTACGTAGGACGCTCGGGCCATTGAGAACAAGTTCAAAAGCTGTACAATATTGTGGGGTTCCGTAAATCACGTGATTCATGTTTTATAAAATGGCGGCGAGGCGCGAAAAGTTCTAAAAAGAAAGGGCACAAAAATGCACAACCTTAAAAATAAACATACGAAGTTTACACAATGTTTTTTACTAATAATTTTGATATTCTACTTTTTATCAACGTTAATTAATTACTTTGTCTTTGTTTTTTATATGAAATACTTAAAGATAAATATTTAGTTAGAATTATAATACACTACAAATTGTCGTTATTTCATTAAAGATAATATTTACTTAACTCAGTTTTCTGTCTTTTTACTTTGTTTGTATTAATTATATTCTGTTATTAACAACATAACATTCCGATGATCTGTTGGTCTGTCACTAAATAATTACGAGATGAGAACGATATGGATATCAATATTTAAAACGTTGTAATTACATTAATTTGTAAGTGTCATCATTATTAATGAGATTATGGAGGATATATCGTGAAAATAAACATGTCATGTTATATTAAATGTTGTGTTCGAAGATATTATTTATTTATCTTATTTTTTTTTTGTATTTAATATTGATTTAACTTGACTAACGGTATTACGATGATGTTCATATGTTAAAGTACTGGTTTTATTTTAGAATTTTCACATTTTCCACTATTTATATTTTCGACTTTTGTGTTGGATTAGGATAAAAGTGATAATGTGGCATCCTCTGTTCCTGCAAGTTGGTTGATATTAAATAAACGGGCTAGTTTTGCCGGTATGTATTGACGATACGTAGACTGTAAAAGCTCTATAGAAACATGTTTCTTACTGTCCATGCTACTCCTGTGTTTTATATAATAGCGCCTGTAATAAATTAAAAAATATCGATTTAAATAAATATTGCTATTAAAAACCTACAGGCGTAAATAAATATAGTACGTAAATACTATTTAACAAAGCGCTAATATTATTTAAATGTCTTACAATGTTTTTTCTGTAAACAAACTCTTTTCACTTCCTGGTTGGTTTCTAAACGATTACACCAATTTATCCGAATTAAGATGGTGATTTAAGAGGAAAGGCGGAGATAAATGTTTTAAGCATTTAATCTTTGTATTGTCATCGCTCTGTTCTGAATATATATTTAGTTAATAATAAAATACATTTAATAATAAATAACTAATGTAATTTTACCTAGTTAAACATATCAATGGTAGTATATTTTATATAAAATTATTAATTTCACAAACGGTGTCTCTATAACAGCTTGTTGGCTAAAAATAAATGCTGAAGACATATGGAAAATGATTCTAACTCTGTTTATTTTAGTAAGTGTGTATATAATATGTACAAAGTATTAAAATTTCGTATACAAAGTATTAAAATTCACAACTTATATTCTTAACCAATAATTTCTATAGACTAACTATAATAACTAATTTAAAAATATAAATACTAATGTTCTAAAGGAATTAATGATAACACTGTGGGTAGATTATAATAACAATATCTTAATAGGAAACCACAGCTAACTAATACATTTAATTATATATATTTTTTATAATATTTAATATTATAATTACTCCTCTCTTACTGTTATCTCTTATAAATATTGGAGCCTCTTAAAACTAGTAAGATGTGCGTAGTTAGTTCTCTAGTACTTTTTACCATGATATACTGAGCACGCTTGAGTTCTAATACGTTCTCACATATCAATTATTACTGAGAACATAGTCTATACAAATTGTAAATGAATAATAAGTTGATAGATCATCCATGAAGTTTCTTAATAACCATAGAACCACTCTTTAGATCCGTGCTAGAGTCCGTCTTTTCGTAAGTTGAAAATATTGACTTTCATTTAAACGTTCCAGTCCAAATGCATATTGATAACAAAATTATATTTTAATATGTATTCATTATTATTTTGATATCGATATAAACCCTTAATCAATTAGGACAATAGATACTACTTTTTATAACTCCAGTCATCTTTTAGTAATCAATGTTCTTGTATATTAATATAATAGTTCAGGAAGACAGTCGGTTTATAACTAATACTTAAATATTAATTGGCCTGATATTTAGATCAGTCAATATTTATATTCGTTTTGGAAACAATAACAACAATCAATCTTATAGCTAATAAATAATTATATTTTTTTGCTACTGCTTCAAATCTTTCTTCCTTCACTTTCCTTTCCGTGAGACTAATATCTGCATCACACTTTTGTATGACCTTCGACTGTTTCAGTTGCTGAAAAAATATCTCGTCCTTTAGTAGTTTTATTTTGCTTTTAAAAAAAGTAGTAGAGATTTGAAAGCTGGTAGACATAGTGGCTGAACAGGCAATGACATCTAATGTGGCAAATTATCTATTAATTATTCTTCTATTATTACTATTAATATCTATTGTTTATTGGTTGGTTGGTTTAATTAAATTATATATAACTAGCTGATTCCCGCCCGCTTCGCTGGGTACACTATTGATTTAGATGTGAATGTAGACTTCTTTTATTGACAAAATGCTTTATTTCTATTATATATTTAGTGTAATTAAAAATAATAATAATAATAATAGATATATGATGAGTCAGTGAGTGGTAAATCGCTTTCATTGTATATTAACAAATACATGTAAATATGTAACTATATTAAACAATTTACAATTCTTATAATTTGTCAAGGGACACTCGACTAGCATCTGGTAGTACACAGTGTATCACATTTATGATTTGGCAATTATTATTACATTGCTTGGAGAAATTTTATTACAAGTAACACGAATCATTAATATTGTAATTTTTTATTGAGTGTTATAAATTATACTTATTTCTACATATCACAATAGGATTAAACGTAAGAATAGTTATTTCAAATATAGTCAATATGGGTCTCATAATACAATTCATTTAATGTTGTTTAATTGGTTGTGTGCCGTTAAAATACTTGATTTGACCGTTGATTTTGGACCTCTGTAATTCCCTGTTAGACTGACGGAATCATTATTACTTTAATTGTGGTTTTTCTTCATAGATTTTTCTTTCGACAGATAAAGCATTAAACCAAATTAAGCACCATGTTCTAGTGTACTTTGTTCGTGCTTGATAACTTTTGTGACTTCCATCAATGATCCGATGTTGAAGTCATAGCCCGAGTACATTCGGAAACCTTGGTTATTGATTTCCCCGATGTTATGTGTGGACATAATATAATATAATATAAAAAGGAAATGATAATTTTAAATGCAATCGGTAGAATAATAAAAATGGAGTTAGTGCTTTGTGTATGATTCTTGTATCCGGTAGGTTTTACGTATACAAATATCGAAACCATATTTTTTAATACAATATTTTTATAAAATAAGGTTCAGCGATATTATATACAGCGTATCATTTTCGTAAGCACAAGATCTTACTAAGTAAATCTTTTATCAAGATCGGTGAAGCCTTTTTATCGTTATGAAACATGCAGGGACGGACAGAAAAAAAATGAACAGTAACATTACGATCAGATCCTTATGGATTAAAATTAAGGTTAATTAAGGTTAGAATTGACTAACTTTTATTATACGATGCTGCAAGTATACATACGAGTATATAAACAACTTTTGATAAAAGTACGAATGACTGACAAGAAGCAGATGATACATGAAAATCACAAAAAAAAATTATCGGAAAAAGTTTTTAAAATCAATACTATTACGGTTAAACCAAAACTATTTTGGAATCCAAGAATTTTGTTATAAATGAAAATAGAATCGTTAAGTGCTAAATACGGTCGTAACGCTGAGAGAAGTTTTATTTGTAAGGATTTCGTTTCGTTCGGCGGAAGTAAACTTTGCGAAATATCTGTTACTCGAAGAGTACTTCTAAACGGAAACATTAAGTTAACGATACTTATTAATTAGTTGATGCTTATTACTTATGTTTCAGTTTAATGATTTACTCAAAACTTTAGTATTTATATTTCAAAGTCCTCGCTAAAGTCCTTTCCGGTCTCCTTTAACACCAGTGTCACAGGAGGAAACAGCTGACTGTGAGTAAATCTATTTTATGGAATGTTTGTTACTATTCATGTGATAAGAGTGATGATTTTTATATACATTTATTAATTTGATTACATTTTGATTACATTTTTACCAATATTAATTTATTAATTGTCTAAACATATTTTTTATAGATTACTTAACTATTTGTTGCTTTTATATACCACATGTTATGCTATAGGTTACTTTTGCTGTTTACTTGTACTTATTTGTTTCTTATTTTCTTAATTTGCATTAATTATATTCTGCTATTAACAATATAACATTCCGATGATCTGTTGATACGTCACTAAATAATAACGAGTTGAGAACGATATGGATATTAATATTTAAAACGTTGTAATTACATTAATTTGTAAGTGTCATCATTATTGACGAGATTATTGAGGATATATCGTGGAAATAAATATGTCATGTTATATTAAATATTATAATTTTGTTGTATATAATAAAGATTTAACGTTTTTATAGATATTATGTTTCACAGGATTGCAATTATGTCAATCTTTTGATGTACTGAATTTATTTTACAATTTCAATATTCCACTATTTATATTTAAGATTTTTTTGTCGATTAGGATAAAAGCGATAAATAGGAATCTTCTGCTATCCTGTGGGTTGGATAACATTATTTAAACAGGCTGATTTTTCCGGTAACATTGTTATAATAGGGGATAATGTATTGACGTAGGACCGTAAAAGCTCTAAGGAAAGATGTATTTTGCTGTCCATTGCTATTCTTTTGTGTTTAATTTAATAGCGCCTGTTATAATTTTTCGATCAAATCAAATTTTGCTATTAAAAACGTTAATATACGTAATATACGTAAATGAATATAGGACGTAAATACTATTCAACAAAGATTGATATTATCTAAACGCCTTACAATGTTCCCATTTTTTGTGTAAACAAACACTTCTCACTTCCTGGTTGGTTTTTAAACGATTACACCAATTTATCCGAATTGAGATGGTGATTTAAGATGAAAGCCACAGATAAATGTTTTAAGCATTTACTCTTTGTATTATCATCGCTTTGTTCTGAATATATATTTAGTTAATAATAAAATACATTTAATAATTGGTGTTTCTGTATATGAAAAATCTTAGTGGCGGTATAATGTATAAAATTCGGAACTTAACAAACGGTGTCTCTATAAAAGCTTGTTGGCTAAAATGCTGAAGACATATGGAGGATGGTTCTAATTCTATTTATTTCAATAGAAGTATATATAATATGTACAAAGTATTACAATTTCGTATACAAAGTATTACAATTCACAACTTATATTCTAAAGTTCTGTTTTTGAATATTAACTATTACTACTTATATAATAGTAAAGCTGATTTTTATATTAATCAATATCTATTTCGTTTATGGAAATAATAGTTAAAGAAACAATTAAAAATTAAATTAAAAAGCATGTATTTTTATGCTTTCAACCTTTAATTCTTCAGTTTCCTTTCCTTGATACTTATCAGAGTTGAAAATCAAGCCAAAATGTCATTTAAAATCACAATCAATTTCTAAAAGAATTTCTCCTTAATTGTTGTCCTGTCGTATTTTTTTTTCTTTTGAAAACAAAATAAGGTAGAAGAGGATTAAAACTGGTAATCATAGATGAACGGGCAATACACATAAGGAGTTAAATTATCTTTTAAATTATACATAATTATTAATTATATATAATAATAGTTTCTTGGTTGGTTTAATTAAATTATATATAATAACGGTTAGTCAACAATACCGGTACTTTTTGGTTACTGCTTCATTAAAAACTTGTATATCTTTAAAGTAGTGGTCCTCATTGATCTTTATTGATTCACTTAACATGTGACGGATTCGGAGTACTTTTTGTAATAATAATAATAATAAGCATTTTATTTCAGATTATTCATCCATATAAAAGTGTGTTAGTAACAATATATTTAATTTCGAAACAGGGTTAGTGACATTTAAACTATTTCAAATAAAAATCAAAAACAAAACAATAATTAAAATTAAAATCAAGATTGACAACAAAAATTAAAAATTAAATCAAATGAAACCAAATTAAAATTAATATTAAAATCAAAAATTAAATTACAAAAATAAATAACATTACAAAAATAAATTAATTGCAAAACATACACACATAATAAAAATCAAATTAATAAAAAAACACTCATTCCTCGAAACTTTTTACCGTTTCTAGCCCTTCTGAACGCATCTAGTGATCTCAAATGAAATTTGACAAATAAAGGAAATAAACAGAAAATATAGAGAAAACTAAATATATTATACCTTTAACTAAGTAATATCTGATTTGTACTACATTAAAATAATAACTTTCTTGTAAAGTGATGCTAATTAAATATTAATTAGAGATGAAAACCGAAACAGTGAAGTTACTGCGTTTGACAGCTGTGTTCAACAAAATGCGTAGCTAGGGATGCGTAATTGCAAAAGTTATAAAAAAAATAGTTTTAAAGTCAATTAATTCTAAACTGTAATTTTTATTGATTTTTTCTGATATTTAATTGTATATTAACAAATGTAAATGTATAATTTTACTAAACAATTTACAATTCTCATAATTTGACAAGGAACACTCGACTAGTATCTGAGAGTACACAGCGTACCCTTACCACATTTATGATTTGGCAATTATTATTACATTGCTTGGAGCCATCTCATTAAAAATAACACGAATCATTAAAGTTATAAATAAGTTTTTTATTGTCTTTTATTTTATTTGTTCGGTTAGTATTGACTGTATCAGATAAATATACTTATTCCTACATATCACATTACATATCACAGTTCAGTTTTAATATAATACATGCTGTAGTACTCCTTCTCAGAGAGGACTAATTCTTTAGTCCTTTCAATGAACTTATCCAAGCTGCAGTGGGTGTTTTTCTCGCAGTAGCTGAAATGTAGCTTGTGGATTGTGTAATATCTCGTAAAAACTATTTCAAATCCAATACGAGTCTCATAATATATATTTGATTTAATTGTTAATTTTTTACCTATTTAATTCCTTGTTAGACTGACTGACGCATTATTACTTTAAATGTGATTATTTAAAATTTCGAATAGTTATTCATGGAAACTTTTGTTGGTTTTTCTGCATAGATTTTCCTTTCGATAGATACAGCTATAAACCAAATTAAGCGCCATATTCTGGGATGCTTTGTTCGTGCTTGATAATTTTTGTGACTTCTCTCAATGACCCGATATTGAAGTCATGGCCGGAGTATATTTTGAACCCATTGGTTACGGGTTTCCCTGATGATATATTCAGACATAAACAGATTCAAAGATTTGAGGATGAGTTTTATAATGTAAAAATAATATTAAAATGAAACGATAATATTAAATCTAAAGGGCTGATTAATAAAAATGGAATTAGTGTTTTGTTGAAATCTTTTTTTTTATATATGATCCTTATATCTGGTAGGTTTTACATATACAAATATCAAAACCACAGCTTACATTTATACACTATTTTTAGAAATTAAGATTCACTAATGTTATACACACGTAACATTTCTGTAAACACAAGATCTTACTAAATAAGTATTTTCATCAAGATCCGTGAAGCCTTTTTTTCGTTATGAAACATATAACAGGGACAGACAGAAAAATACCATACTTATAGAAAAAAGCCCTTTTGTTAAACTACTCTCCAACTTGGAATTAAGGCTAAATTCTGTCTTACAGAATATATTAATATCTAATATATGGTACTGCAAGTATATATAAACAACTTTTAATAAAAGTACGATTGACTGACAAGAAGTAGATGATACATGAAAGTCACAAAATATTATTATTAGGTTTTTAAAATCAATAATATTATGGTTAAACCAAAATTAATTTGGAATACAAAATGTTTGTTATAAATGAAAATAGAATCGTGCAGCGCTAAATAAAGTCGTAACACTGAGAGAAGTTTCATTTGTAGGGATTGAAGTTTCGTTCGCCGGAAGTAAACTTCGCGAAATATTTGTTACTTGTAGAGTGCTTCTAAACGTGAACGTTAAGTTAACGATACTTATTAATTAGTCAGTGCTCATTACTTATGTTTCGGATTAATCATACTTAAAACTTTAGTATTTTTTATTTCAAAGTCCTCGCTAAAGCCCTTTTCGATCTCCTTCAGCACCAGTGTCGCAGAAGGAGTTCTTCGATTGTTGAGTTCTTTTTAGCATGGACCATTTGTTCTTTGAATCTTGAATTGAATTGAAGAGTGAATAATAACGCAACCTTCAGTAATATATTGGATTGGTGATAGAATTTATGAAATGAATTTATTGTAATATGATGGCATATTCTTATATTTAAGGGTAGGGTAGGGTTAATTCGGTGAAAAAAAACCATGTTTTCAAGATTTTTTTTGTCGATACCGATAATGTTGATGTATTTCGTTAAACTGCATATAATAGTATTTCATTAAAACTTTTTTTTTCTAATTTTTCATTAAAAAATATCCAAAATTGAACGATTGACAGCCAATCTCCGGAAGCGCCTCAAAAAATAGTGGTTTTGCGGTGAGCATCATAACTCGTAACAGAATTATCTGAAACCAAAACTTCTAAATTTATTCGTTAAAGGAGATGTTTCACTTGGAAGTCAAAAAACTATTTTAGCTGACAAAAATCGGCATATTTTTTATTGTAAAATCAACTCGTAATTGTTTAGTGACGGATCAACAGGTCATCGGAATTTTATATTCTTAATAGCAGAAAATAATTAATGCAAATTAAGAAAATAAGTCGCCACCATTTTATAAAATATGAATCACGTGATTTATGGAATCCCACAATATTGTATAGGTTTTAAATTTGTTTTCAATGGCCCGGGCGTGTTACGTACTTATTAGTGTATTAATTTCCCTCCTAAGTATTTCATTTAATCATCTTAATATAGAGTGAATGTTTATGACGCGTAAATATTGAATTTTGATGTTTTACCACAATAAATAATGGTGGCGGTGTACCTATTTATTATAATATGCTAGTCCCATAGTGGTAATGCAGAAACGGATCAACTCTTGGGCCATGTTCAGGCGAAGATTGACAATATGCTTTCACAGACTCTCTCCGCCAAAGTCTAAGAACTAATGATAACAATGATGTCAGATTATAATAACAACATCTTAATAAGGAAACCACAGCTAATTGATACATTTAACTATACGGTTTTAAATAATATTTATATTTTAATTACTATTATACGAATTTCTCTTATACATGTTAGATTATTTTAAAACTAGTTATCCCTCTTCTTTTAATACGCTTTACTGAAAACGCTTCAGTTCTGATTTGTTATCATAATTCATAGTTAAAACCGTTAGAATTGTAAATAAATAGTAAGTTGAAACAGTATCCATGGAGTTTCTTACTCATTTTTTCACGGAATGAACCTTTAACCTGTGCTACTCTAGTAGCACGGACTAAGTCAGTCTTTTCCTAAGTTGAAAATATGTCGACTTGAAATATAAACTGTAACTTTATTCATTTAAACGTTCCAGTCCACGTGGATTATAACCATACAATTATATTTTAATACGTATTCATTATTATTTTGATATCAACACAAACCATTAATCAATTAAGGCAAGAGATACTGTCGTTTATAATTACAGTAATCTTTTAGTAAACAATGCTTCAGGATATTAAAATGATAGTTCATGAATATAGTACATAAATAAATTAGAAGAGGATTTAAACTGGGAAACATAGTGGCTGAATAGGCTATGACACCTAAGGTGGCAGATTATCTATTACATTATATATTATTTATTTCTCTCTTATTTATTTCTCTCATCAAAAATGAATATGTACAAGATAGAATATTAAATTAAATACGTAGATAAAAAATCATGTATATACCATATACTCGTACGACCAGACGCTGTAAAGACGTATTGGTTTAAAAAAGGCCTAAAATATTTTTAGCAATTCTTACAATGTGTGAGAATCAATTGTATTTCATTTTATTATAGTTTTTATTGTATCCGGCCTAAAACATTTGAGGGTTTTTATGTCTAATCTACACATAAACGATACGCACGTTTTTAAAGTTAAATTAAAATAAGTAGATAACAAATAGGTTTATATATTGATACAATGTGCAATTTATCTTATTTATATTTAGTATTTTGTAAACGAAAAACCGTTCTGAAATCATGAAATGCACGTGACTGCATTGCGCTATTCTATGAAAGCTAACTTAGCTCGTTATTATTAGCTCTTTACTAGACTCTTTGCTGTATAAATATAAAGTACTCTCTAGTTTATATTATCTTGAGACGTAATAAAAGTGGGTTAGTTATTCAGAGAGATTGTTAGATTTGTTTTTTGCTTCTTGATTTACAGACATGTTCAAGTGCTATTTAAGAATATTTTATATAAATAGCACATTTTATTGATTGGATATCATCTATGTCCGACCTCGATGTAACATTATTCTGGCACATAATTTTATAATATTCTGTATAATATTATTTTCTAAGACGCTAAATTTGCTTATAAATAAAACATAAATGAAATACATACATATGTTTCTGAGCCTATCTTTTTATTCCAAACATTTTCGTTACTTGCGTCTTATAATTGATACGTACATCGCGACCATTAGTTATTGTGGTAAAACATTAGAATTCAATATGTACGCGTCATAAACATTCACTCTATATTAAGATGATTAAACGAAATACTTAGGAGGGAAATTAATAGACAAATAAGTACATAAAACGCCCGGGGCCATTGAAAACAAATTCAAAAGCTATACAATATTGTGGGGTTCCAGAAATCACGCGATTCATGTTTTATAAAATGGCGGCAAGGCGCGGAAAGTTCCAAAAAGGAAGAGCACAAAAACGCACAACCTCAAAAAAAAACATACGAAGTTTACACAATGTTCTTTGCTGATAATTTTGATATTGTATTTTTTATCAATGTTAATTGATTACTTTGTCTTTGTCTTTGTTTTTTCTATGAAATACTTAAAGATAAATATTTAGTTAGAATTATAATACACTACAAATTGTCTTTATTTGATTAAAGATAATATTAGCTTGACACAAATTTCTGTATTTTTTTCCTTCGTATTAATTATATTCTGTTATTAACAATATAACATTCCGATGATCTGTTGATCCGTCACTAAATAATTACGAGATGCGAACGATATGGATATTAATATTTAAAATGTTGTAATTACATTAATGTGTAAGTGTCATTATTATTAATGAGATTATGGAGGATATTTGGTGAAAATAAACATGTCATGTTATATTAAATGTTATAATTTTGTTGTATATAATACTAAATTAATTGTTTTTATAGATATTATGTTTCACAAGATTGCGTTTATGTTGACCTGTTAAAACATTGGTTTTGTTTTAGAACTTTAATATTTGCTACTATTTGTATTTTAGAATTCTGAGTCGGATTCGAGTAAAACTAATAATAAGGCATCCTCTGTCCCTGCAAGTTGGACAACATTTTATAAACTGGCTGGTTTTTCCGGTAACGTTGTTATAATAGGGGATAATGTATTGACGTAGAAACTGTAAAAGACTGTATAGAAACATGTGGCTAATTTTCTATCCTTAGTGTTTAATTTAATAACGCCTAATAATTATATATAATCTAATAATTATAGATTCGACTAAATATTGCTATAAAAAACCAAAGGCGTAACTAAATTGAACACTATTCAACAAAGCGCTAATATTATCTAAATGCCGTACAATGTTCCCATTTTTTGTGTAAACAAACACTTTTCACTTCCTGGTTGGTTTCTAAACGATTACACCAATTTACCCGAGTTAAGAAGGTGATTTAAGATGAAAGCCGGAAATAAATGTTTTAAGCATTTAATCTTTGTATTGTCATCGCTTTTCTTACTAATAAAATACATTAAATAATTAATATAATGTTACTAACTTAAACATATTAATGGTCGTGGTAGTATATTTTATATAAAATTGTAAATTTCACAAACGGTGTCTCTATAACAGCTTGTTGGCTAAAATGCTGAAGACATATGGAAATTCATTCTACTTCTATTTATTTTAGTAAGTGTATATATAATATGTATAAAGTATAAAAATTTCGTATACAAAGTATTACGATTATATTATATTCTTAATTAATGAGTTCTAACTTGTTATCATACTCAATCAATACTGTAAAAATTGTAAATAAATAGTAAGTTGAAACAGTATCCACGGAGTTTCCACGGAACTATTCTTTTGATACCTGCAACTAGGGTCTTTCTATTCCTAAGCGAATCAATTAAAACAAAATAAAGTACAAATGGATTAAAATTGGTATAGGTATTGGTATAATGGCTGATCAGGCTATGACACATAATTTGGCAAATTATCTATTACATCTATTTTTCTCTTATATATTTCTCTCACCACAAATGAATATTTACAAAATAGAATATTAAATTAAATAGGTAGACAAAAAAAATATTTGTGAGAGGCATTTAAGACGTAAATGTAAAAACATCATCTAACATTGTAAAATTTCTGTTAAAAAGAGTAGCTGTTGAGTTTCTCCGCAGAGCAGCATTCCGAGCTGGTGATAGCTTCCTTATGGTCTGACTCCAGAATTTTTAATGTAATAATTCAAAAGTGTCTCTAAATAACTATTTCAATACAGATAATTTGTGTTTGAATAAACCGGTTAAGTCTAATTTCATATGTTTTATAAAAAGTTTAACAAAATGCGAAGGTTAAGAATAATTTTTAACACAACGTGCAATTTAGTTTATTTATACGAGTATCTTGTATTTTGTAAACGAAAAACCGTTCTGTCGTCATGAAACGCACGTGATTGCATTGCGTTATTTTATGAAAGCTAACTTAGCTGCTATTATTAGCTCTTTACTAGACTCTGTACTGTATAAATATAAAGTACTGTCTAGTTTAAATAATATTGAAATGTAGTATCAGAGTGTTTGTTATTTAAAAACATTTTTACTTCTGTTATTTGCTTCTTGATTTACAGATATCTTCAAGTGACATTTAAGACAATTTTACATAAATAGCACATTTTATGGATTAGACTATGTCCGAACTTGATATAACTTTATTCTTGCACATAATTTTCTCTATAATAGTATTGTCTAAGAGCCTAAATTTGAGTGTACATAAGCCCTAAATGAAATATACACATATCACTCAAAGCCTATCTTTTCTTCATAAAGATTTTCGTTACTAGCGTATTATAATAAGTAAGTACACCGCCTCCATTATTTAATGTGGTAAAACATCAAAATTCAATATTTACGAGTCATAAACATTCACTCTATATTAAGATGAATAAACGAAATACTTAGGAAGGAAATTAATACACAAATAAGTACGTAGCACGCCCGGGCCATTGAAAACAAATTCAAAAGCTATACAATATTGTGGGGTTCCATAAATCACGTGATTCATGTTTTATAAAATGGCGGCGAGGCGCGGAAAGTTAGAAAAAGGTAAGGCACCAAAAACGCACAACCTCAAAAAGAAACATACGATTTCGGAAAGTTTTTTACTCATTTTACATTTATATACTTATTTTTTAGACCTATATTTTGTAATTTTTTTGTCAATAATAATTTATTAACTGTTTATATTTTTCTTTAGGTTTCTTAACTATTCGTTCGCTTTATATGCCATATCTTATGCTATAGGTTACGTTTATTTAACTAAAGAAACTATTTGCTGGTTACTTGTACTTATTTGTTACTAATTTTCTTACTCTGCATTAATTATATTCTGTTATTAACAATATAACAATGATCTGTTGATCCGTCACTAAATAATTACGAGATGTGAACGATATGAAAATTAATATATAAACGTTGTAATTACATTAATGTGTAAGTGTCATCGTTATTAATGACATTATTGAGATGAGATTATGGAGATTACGTGAAAATAAACATGTCATGTTATATTAAATGTAATAATTTTGGTGTATATAATACTGATTTAATGTTTTTATAGATATTATATTTCACGGGATTGCAATTATGTCAATCTGTTAAAGTACTGAATTTATTTTACAATTTCAATATTCCACTATTTATATTTTAGATTTTTTGTCGATTAGGATAAAAGAGATAAAGAGTCATCCTTTGCTATCCTGTAGGTTGGATAAAATTATTTATAAAGGCCGGTTTTTCCGGTAACATTGTTATAATAGGGGATAATGTATTGACGCAGAGACCATAAAAGCTCTATATAAAGATGTTTTTTACTGTCCATTGCTATTCTGTAGTCTTTAATTTAATATACGTAAATAAATTTAAAACCTAAATACTACTCAACAAAGCGCTAATATTATCTAAATGCCTCACAATGTTCCCATTTTTTGTGAAAATAAACACTTTACCCTTCCTGGTTGGTTTCTAAACGATTATACCAATTTACCCGAATTAAGATGGTGATTTAAGATGAAAACTGGAGATAAATGTTTTAAGCTTTTAAGCTTTTCATTATCATCGAGCTGTTCGTATTATATATTTTGTTACCAATAAAATACTTTTAATAATTGTTGTTTTTAAGTATCAAAAACCTTATTGGATGTATAATGTATAATATTGTTAATTTAACAAACAGTGTCTCTATAAAGCTTGTTGGCTTAAATGCTGAACGCATATTGAGGATGATTCTACTTGTCTTTATTTTGGTAGCGGTATACATGTTATGTAAAGTTGAATCATTGTTTTCGGTTTTGTGTATAAAATATTACAATTCATACTTACCTAAAATATATATACAATAAATATAATTAATATAAAATAATAATTTAAAAATATAAATAGTAATGATGTAAAACTAAGAGTAATGATAACACTGTGGTTAGATTATATATGTTAGATTCTTTTAAAAATTTGTTATTCGTTTTCTTTTACTGCACTTTACTAAACAGGCTTTAGTTCTCATTTGTTGTCATACTTCATAGTTGATACTATAAAAATTGTAAACGAATAGTAAGCTGAAACAGTATCCATGGAGTTTCATACTTATTTTTTTACGGACCTAACCTTAAATCTGTACAAATACAGAAGAAATACAAATACAAATCTGTCTTTTTCTAAGTTAAAAACTTTATTTGTTCTGGGATATTAATATAATAGTTCATGAAGACAGTCGGGTTATAACTAATACTTAAATATTAATTGGCCTGATATTTAGATCATCCAATAAGTATATTTGTTTTGGAAACAAATAAATTTTAGTTAATAATAACACAGGCACACAAAAAAAAAAAAAAGTCATGAACCAGAGGGGAGACCCCATTATTCTTAGGTTTTTGGGATCGCTGAAACCGAATATGACAATAAAAACTAAAAATGCCCGTTTTCCCGCTAGCACCCCCTTACTACCTCTTAAGGGGTGAAAATTGAAATTTTTGTATAAAATCAAGATAGATGTGTATTTCTATGTTTTTTGGGATGCTGAAACCGAAAATGATAACTAAAAATAAATTCATGACCACTATCACCCCCTACCATCCCTTACAGGGGATGAAAATTTCAATTTTTTCTATAAAATCAAGACAGATGTGTATTTCTATGTTTTTTGTGATGCTGAAACCGAAAATGGTAACTAAAAATTAATTCAAGACCTCCATAACCCATTAACACTTTCTTACTACCCCTTATGGCGAGTGAAGTTTTCCATTTTTGTATAAAATAAAGATGAATGTGTATTTCTATGTTTTTTGGTATGATGAAACCGAAAATGACAACCAAAAGTGAATTTGATACCTCTTTTACTCAATACCACCCCCTAACCACCCCTAACGGGGGGGGTTGGGGTAGTTTCAATTTTGTATAAAATCAAGATGTAATCAGTCTTAGCATCATAATAGCAAATATATGCATACAAAAAGGTTACCATATACTTTATAATCATTTTTTCTCTCAGCATCTTGAAAAACATAGAAATTCACATCCATCTTGATTTTATATAAAAATTGAAATGTTCACCCCCCGTAAGGATTGGTGAGGGATTTTAATGGGTGATAGAGGTCTTAAAATTATTTTTAATAATCATTTTCGGTTCCAGCATCCTAAAAAACGTAGAAATACACATCTATCTTGATTTTATAGAAAAATTGAAATTTTCACCCCCTTTAAGGGGTGGTAAGGGGGTGATAGTGGTCATGAATTTATTTTCAATTATCATTTTCGGTTCCAGCATCCCAAAAAACGTAGAAATATACATCTATCTTGATTTTATAAAAAATTGCTATTTTCACCCCCTGTAAGGGATGATAGGGGGTGATAGTGGTAATGAATTTATTTTTGGTTATCATTTTCGGTTTCAGCATCACAAAAAACGTAGAAATACACATCTGTCTTGATTTTATAGAAAAAATTGAAATTTTCACCCCCTGTAAGGGATGGTAGGGGGTAATAGTGGTCATGAATTTATTTTTAGTTATCATTTTCGGTTTCAGCATCCCAAAAAACAAAGAAATACACATCTATCTTGATTTTATACAAAAATTTCAATTTTCACCCCGTAAGAGGTAGTAAGGGGGTGCTAGCGGGAAAACGGGCATTTAAAATTAGTTTTTATTGTCATATTCGGTTTCAGCGATCCCAAAAACCTAAGAATAATGGGGTCTCCCCTCTGGTTCATGACTTTTTTTTTTTTTTGTGTGCCTGTGTAATTAATTGTATTTCTTGCTACTGCATTAATTTTTTTTTCTTTCACTGTCCTTTCCTTGCGACTCATATCTGCATCACACTTTCGTATGACCTTCAACAGTTTCAATTGATGAAAGAATATCTTGTTAATGTCTGTCCTTTAGAAAAATCCAGTAGTAGTGTTTTAAAACTGGTAAATATTGTGGCTGAACAGGCTATAACATCTAAGGTGGCAAATTATCTATTAAATTATACATGATAATTAATTACATAGAAATTGTTTATTGGTTGATTGGTTTAAATAATTTAAATACAATACGGTTATTTTTTGTTTTTTGATTTCTATACTGTAATTTTTATTGATTTATTCTAATATTTCATTATAAATTTACAAATGTACGTAGATGTACAATTTTATTAAACGATTTACAATTTTCATAATTTGACTTAATAACTTTTGTGACCTCCATTAATGATCCGATGGTGAAGTCATGGACCGAGTACATTCTGAATCCCGTGGGTACTGACTTCCTTTATAATATGTTCAGACATACTATACCTAAAATATTAAAATAATATAAAAATTTAATGATAATATTAAATGCAAAGGTCTGAATAATAAAAATGGAGTTAGTGTTTTATATTGAATAATAACAAAACCACAGTTAATAATACAATATTTTTATACAATAAGGTTTACCGATGTTATATACAGCGTATAACTTTTGTACTAGATCTTACTAAATTAGTGTTTTTATAGAAGCCTTTTTATTGTTATGATACATATAAGTACAGACAGAAAAAATTTAACAGTAACATTAGGGTCAGTTACTTATAGATTTTTTTCTACTTCAAAATCAATGATTACTTGTGTAAATCAGATGGAAGTGACAAGAGAGCTTGTTTTGATATCATACTTATCGATATATGCTCTTTTGTTAAAATACTTTCCAACATAAAATTAAGTCTAAACTTAAAACAGTATAGATCAATATCTATTATCTGCAATTTTTAATAAATGTACGAATATTTCACAAAAAACAGATGATACATGAAAATCACAAAAGATTATTATCGGATTAAGTTTTAAAAATCAATACTATTATGGTTAAACGAAAAATAATTTGGGATACAAAAAGCGTGTTATTAATGAAAATAGAATCGTGGAGTGCTAAAAACGGTCGTAACGCTGAGAGAATTTTTATTTGTAGGGATTGAAGTTTCGTTCGGCGGAAGTAAACTTCGCGAAATATCTGTTACTTGTTGAGTGACTCAAAATGTGAACGTTAAGTTAACGATACTTATTAATTAGCTGATGCTTATTACTCACGTTTCAGTTTAATCATTTACTTAAAACTTTATATTTCAAAGTCCTCGCTAAAGTCCTTTGCGGTTTCCTTCAGCACCGTGTCATAGAATTCTTCGTTTGTTGAGTTCTTTTTAGCATGGAACATTTGTTCTTTGAATCTTTTGTAGTATGAATAATAACGTAACTGTCAGTAACATATTGGATTGTTCATAGAATTTGTGAAATGAATTTTGTATAATATGATGGCAAATTCTTATGTTTAAACGGTTCAAAACATTGGCAAGTTACTACATAAGTCAACTAGACTAAAGGTTAGCGTGGTAAAAATCTCTAAGGCAGGTAAAGACAAAAAAGTCACTTACATATATTTTTTTAATAGGCGGCATATTTGTAAATCGGCCTTTCCGAGTCAAGTCTGAAGCTCCGAGGCCAGGCTAATTCAAAAGTATGGATATTTACAGTAAAAGAGATTCTGTCTATTTTTTAATGGCTTAATATATGAGGATTTTATGGAATGTTTGTTATTATTCATGTGAAAGGTGTGTGTCTTTTTGACTGTAATTAACACAAAAGTACTTGTATTTGAATTTGAATACATTTGTATAGAATTATGCGTACAGTTAAAAAATATAATATTTCCGTGGCTAAAATTCGTCGCCATTATTGTTCATTAAAAAGGGAGAGGGCGCTGACTATTGCTTTACTTTTTTCACTTTTTTTTTAATGTCACAAGACATAAGACAAGCTATAGGTAAAAGGTAATTGTTAAATTTCTTACAAGGACGATTTCAAGAGATAATAAACTTGTGTGTTGTTATTTTAAACATCATACCTCTGTGCGTGTATCGCGTAATCACGTGATTCACACGTGTGAATAGGACGTCTTAATTAATTATGTACGGCATCAGGATTGAGGGCTAAGAGTATATAAATTGGAGAGGGTTTTGAAACGCTTTGTACAGGATCTTAATTTTATGTAAATTAAAAATACTCCTATATTTTTTACTTTCTTTTTGGCATAATACGTCTTTGAGGACGATGTACGTTTAAGATGCCAATATAACTAATATTTTATCTATTTCAATACTTCTATTAATATATTTTTATATTAAAATGTTTAATAGAGATTTTATTTATTACCTCCACAGTTCAGATATTGTATTATGTGTCGGATAGAAAAATAAAATGGTCAACAATTTAAATTATTTGTTGGCATTTATTATTTATTGTTTAATCTGGGTCTGAGCTCATGTCATTCATATTAACATATTATTTTTTATAAAATTACAGCTTCTTCTAATATACACCCAAAACACCCTAAATAAAATACACTCAAATCACTTAGAGCCTTCTTTTCTTCATAACGATTTTCGTTACTTGCGTCGTATAATAAATAGGTACACCGCCACCATTATTTATTTTGGTAAAACTTCAGAATTCAATATTTACGCGTCATAAACATTCACTCTATACTAAGATGATTAAACGAAATACTTAGGAGGGAAATTAGTACACAAATAAGTACGTGGAACGCCCGGGCCATTGAAAACAAATTCAAAAGCTATACAATATTGTGAGGTTCCATAAATCACGTGATTCATGTTTTATAAAATGGCGGCGAGGCGCGGAAAGTTCTAAAAAGGAAGGGCACAAAAACGCACAACCTCAAAAAATAAACTAACGATTTAGGAAAGTTTTTTTAAACATTTTACGTTTTTATTGAGCGAAGCGAACGAAGTGAGCGGAGCGTTTTACTGGAGACTTTTTACATTCTTTGTCACGAATTGGCTCGAAAACTACTTGACGGAAAATTATGAAACTTTGCAATCAATAGGACACACATTAGGCGACGGTTTAAAAAAAAAATTGGATAAATGTCCTAAAAAAAATTTTTTTTTATTTAATGTCATGTGAAAAAACGGATATCCTATTGAAGTCAATGGGAAACGACGAGTCAATACACTGGGCTCGCTTCGCTCAATTTGCAAACGGCACCCGAGATTTCGCAAGCGCAGCGAATCGAAATTGAGGGTTTGTTGGCGCCCCTAGTATACTTATTCTTTAGACCTATATTTTATATTTTTTTTATCAATAATAATTTATTAATTGTCTATATTTTTCTTTAGATTACTTAACTATTTGTTGGTTTTATATGCCATATGTTATGCTATAGGTTACTTTTATTTGACTAAAGAATATATTTGCTGTTTACTTGTACTTATTTGTTACTTATTTTCTTACTTTGCATTAATTATATTCTGTCATTAACAATATTCATTCCGATGATCTGTTGATCCGTCACTAAACAATAACGTTGAGTTGAGAACGATATGGAAATTAATATTTAAAACGTTGTAATTACATTAATGTGTAAGTGTCATCATTAATAATGAGATTATGGAGGGTACATCGTGAAAATAAACATGTCATGTTTTAACATTAAATGTAGATGAACCTTGGTCCGATGAAGCTTTGGTCAAAACTACATTTTTTTTAATACTGTCTAGGTTAAAGCTTCACTACATTCCACCTGATGGAAAGTGAAAATGTAGTCTTAGATGGTAAAGCGCATTAACTTAGTAACCTATTCACTCTTCTCTTGAAGACGCCCACATTGTATTCGGAAGGAAAGACCGACGCAGGCAAGCTGTTCCAGTCCTTCGCTGTGGGAATTTAAACAGACGAAGCAAAGCGCTTTGTTCGGACAGGACAGGGGGAATGTCCACAACGTAAGGATGGATACCTGCCGTGCGTCGGGACGTCCTGTGAAGGAAAGGGGACGAAGGAATTAAGTCGTGTAATTCCAGCGCACACTCACCAAAATGTATCCTATAGAATACTGAGAGGCTAGCAATTCTACGCCTGTGTTCAAGGCTGTGGAGGTTGGCTTCTATCAATTTGGGATCGCGTATAAGCCTCTTTGCTCGCCTCTCAATTGAGTTCAGAACTGCAAGATGAGACTTTGCGGCACCAGCGAATATGTGACCACAGTACTCGACACACGACTGGATCTGTCCTTTGTATTATACAAGAAGCTGTCGCGGTGTAAACTACTGACGGACCTTCGCAAGAACGGTAAGCTTCCCTGCAACTGGTCTTGCTCTGGACTCAATACACCGACCAAAGTTGAGGTTCGAGGAATCTTCAAGCCTAACAACTGTAGCCGGTCACTGTATTCCAAAGATACACTCTGGAAAGTAGGAGCCAAGGTGAAAGGGCTCCTTTTGACGGTGAACAGACGCGTCTGCGTTTTGGTGGCGTTGAATTTGACAAGGTTGGCAGTGCCCCATGCGGAAACTGCCTGAAGTTTGTCACTCAAACGTTGCGCCATGGCTTCTCTTTCTGACTGTACTTGATCTCTACTAGCCCGACTACTCGGCAGGAATCTTTCTACAACTATGCTGTCGTCTGCATACCCATAGACACCGAGCTTCAGCAGATCGTTAATGTGCAGCAGAAAAAGAGTTGCAGAAAGAACGGACCCCTGAGTCACTCGGGCATTAATTGTCAAGGGTTCCGAGGAAGACCCGTCGACAACTACTCGGAGAGATCTCTGGTTATGGACTTCCGTTACCCAGCCGATCAGACCAGGAGATATGCCGTACGCTGAAAGCTTGCTTATAAGGCTCGCATGCCAGACCCTGTCAAATGCCTTCGAGACGTCCAGAGAGACGGCGACCGCTTCTCCGTTCTTCTCGAAGGCTTCGCCTAAAAAGTGCGTAGTATACACTAGAAGGTTCCCAGTGGATCTATTTCGGCGAAACCCGTACTGTCACTGAGGAGATCGTTACCTTCAAGGTACGCTAGAAGGCGCGTGTTCAATACACGCTCCATAATATTGCAAAGTATGGAGGTGATTGAAATTGGTCTATAATTGGCAGGATCGGCACGGCTGCCTTTTTTGGGCACTGGTTGCACGTTTGCAAGCTTCCAGGATTTCGGCACTATTTCAGTCTTGAAAGAGAGGCGATACAGACGTGTCATACAGAAGACAACTCAGCTGCGTACGTCTTCAGCAGAATGGCTGGTATACCATCAGGACCACTGGCTTTATTAACTTACATAATCCTCTTATCATTGCCATTTCTGAAACATGGTTGGTGCCAGGGTCTCGATTTCGGGTCACTGGTTTCTCCTGTTTAAGGGATGACAGAGAGGATGGGTATGGTGGTTGTGCCATTTTTCGGCATTTCTCCCTATTTTCCCAAATACCCCTCCCCTCATATAGCCCAGACATTAATGTAGTCGCAATCACAGCTTTCGATATCTCTATTGTCTCTTCATATATTCCCCATCCTTCCCCCCTCACATACACCATCTATTCGCGCTATTTTCTCCCTACTTCCCCCCCCTATTCTTGTCCTAGGAGATTTTAACGCTCACCATACATTATGGGGCTCTCATTTATGCGACGGATTTGGTATCCATCTAGTAGATTTGTTTGACGACCTAAATATTTGCATCCTCAATGATGGTTCCCCAACTAGAAGAGTTTACCCGTATCAGAATCCAAAGTCTGCTTTTGATTTGTCCTTATCCTCTTCTACCTTGTCTCCTAAATTATCCTGGAGGGTGTTATTCTCTTCCTTCAGCAGTGACCACTTCCCTATCCTCCTTTCCTTAAAAGATAAACTTACCACAAATCTTTTTCTAAGTTCACTTTTAAAATATAGACTCGATCCTGGGTGAATTGGTCTGCTTACGCTGAATCTGTCGATAGCCTTTTGGATTCCTTGTCTGACTTTAGTAGTGAAAGTGATCCTGTCCTATATTACGATCGGTTTCTTAACGATTTGCTGACTTTAGCTGACACCCATTTCCCCGTTAAAGTTCACCGCAAACTTCTTAGGCTTTCTCCTCTCTGGTGGGACGATGAATGCACTCTTATAGCAAATTCAAGGAAGTCAGCAGAGAAAGCACATGCTCTGTATATGTTCTTAGAAAATTTTCTTATATATCAGCGGATCAATTCAAAATTTAAGCGCTTTATTATAAAAAAGAAAAAAATAATTGAATGTTGGAAAAAAAATCTGTGAATCCCTTAGTCATCGCTCTCCTTTTGCAGTAGTTTGGATAAATCTTAAGAGATTTTGCTATTAAGGTTAATTTGAATTGAGGTTATTTGAAACCAGGTCAAATAACCTCAATTCAAATTAACCTTCAATTTGGCTCAATGATTTTTATAATAAACTAGCTCCGCCATATGTCCCTTTCCAAGATAGTTTTTTGAGTCCGTTGTCGTTGCAGTCAGTGGATGAGATGGACACCCGCTTTTCATTCTCTGAGTTCGAATGTGCTCTCTCCGGTCTCAAAGACTCGTCTCCAGGTGAAGATGGTGTTCCTTACTCTTTTGTTTTAAATACAAATGATAAAGCAAAATTTTACTTTCTTAATATTATAAATTCCCATTGCTTTGTCCTCTACTTTAGCAAAAATCACTGAACATCTTTTAAAGAATCGTCTGGAATGGATAGTCGAATCCAAAAATATTCTCTCATCCTTTCAATTTGGCTTTCGTAAGGGGTTAAGTTCAATAGACAGTCTCAGCATACTAACGACAGACATACAAATAGCCTTTAATAAAGGATATATCTGGTGGGTGTTTTTCTCGATATAGCTTCTGCATATGACAATGTTCTACTTCCGTTGCTCAGGCGTAAAATGCAACAGCTCAGTATACCTCCGAAGTTGACACATTTCATTAGCAATCTGCTTTTTTGCAGATCTATTAAGGTTAAATATCTTAACCAATTTCTTCCCCCCAGATTTGTCTGGAAAGGTCTCCCTCAAGGCTCAGTTCTCAGTCCTTTGCTTTACAGCATATATTCCTACAATCTCGATATGTCTGTTAATAACTTTTGTGAAATTTTAAAGTACGCTGATGAAATTGCCTTATACTACAGATCTTCCTCTTTCGAAGATATAACTTTTCTTTTAATTTCTGCCCTGTTTTATCTCCACCAGTGGCTTACAGACTATCCTTCCTATCATCCTATCCTGTCTATTCTTATCTATACGCAAAAGTAACGCTGTAGTCTTTACAAAAAAAAGATCCATCCCTTCCTCTAATATATTTTGTGGTAATCAGCGCATCGAATTTGTAGACAAAGGGAAATTCCTTGGCATTTATCTAGATAATCGTGTGAATGGTCTTGCTCATGCTAAATTTATAAACAAAAATTGTGAAAAAAGTATTAATGTTCTGCGTGCTGTTTCTGGTGTTTGGTGGGGTGCTCATCCCTATCCCCTTAAATTATTGTACCACGCTATTGTTCGTAGTCATATAGATTATGGTCTTTTCGTTTTAGAACCTCTTAGTAAGACAGCTTCCGAAAAAATTAACAAAATTCAGTATAAGTGCCTCCGACTTATTTTAGGTGCTATGAAATCCTCTCCAATAAATGCCCTTCAGGAAGAATGTGTAGATTCCCCATTACAACTTATAAGGCGGTACCTGTGCGATCAATTTGTAGTAAAATGTTTGCAACTGTCATCCCACCCCTTATTTTCCCGTTTAATTAAACTCCAAGTTTCAAATCCACGCAGCCGCCCATTTCTCATGAATAGCTTTAGTAAATTCTCCAATATGTTTCATCCTCTTTCCACCTTTCCTTCAAACCCCCCCTTTTGTACCTCACATCAGGCCCTTTCGTTTAGTCCAAAAATTATTTCAAATCTCGGTCTTGAGAAAGAAGCTCCTGATACAAACTGCAAATTTAAATATTTATGCCACGAAAAATGGTCAGATTATTACTCAAATATATACAGATGCTTCTAAACTTTCTGCTGCCGGATGTGTTGGTGCCGCTTGTTGGATCCCTTCTTTTGCACAAACCGTTATCTTTACTGACTCTCTTAGATATCTGCAGGCACTCAAGAAAAATCCATCCCGTGGTAGACCGCCTTCCCCTATTGTTTTTAAATTGAAAGAGGCTCTTTTATTGTGTTTCTAAAAAGGATTGCATGTCTTACTTATCTGGATTCCAAGCCACGCTGGAATTACGGGCAATGAGACAGCTGCTAAAGCGGCCATTTCTAAAGGATCTTCTGAATACTCCGAAATTTTTCCTCAAGATTCATTTTCCCTCTCCAAAACCCAATTATTTAAATCCTGGTCAACCCAGTGGAACGTCACTATGTTGGTGAAAGGAAGATATTATGCTTTCTTACAACCAGATATCCCAACAAGACCTTGGTTTTCCTCCTGTAAGTATGCTGATCGATGGATTATTTCCACTATTTGCCGTTTGCGCCTTGGTCATTCTTGTACTCCCCTTCATTTAGCTAAAATAAAGGTACGGGATCATTCACTTTGTGAATGTGGCATGGACGAGGGTAATGTGTCCCATTTTTTTTTCTTGTCCTAAACTTCTAAATCGTATATATGATATCCTACCTCCTAAAATTCCCCGTCCTATAAATGTTGAGTGCTTATCTGTTATAAGTATATATTTTAATAAAACTCGGTATATGGTATAATAGTATTTCTGTTTGTGTTGTTTTAGGTTATGGACTAAAATAATAACAAAAATATATATTTTTGTTATATTTTTATATATTTTTATATAAGTATTGGTTATATTTCGACAAAACAAGCCCATGTGGGCAATACTGTATTATTATGAGTGCTACTCAGCTTTAGATTAAATTAGTCTTAGGTACTTAGTTCTTTATAGTTATTTTCTTTTTTTTAATATTATTGCTTTTCTTAATGTGTTTTTTCACTTTAGTTTACCATGTGATATGTTTTATTTGTTCATTCATCCAGAGGTTGACTGGAAGAGATAATTTTTTTTTCTTGTTATACATTAAGCTATGTACTTTAGTATTATTTATGTACAATAAAGAGCATACAAACAAAAATTATAATAATTCAAGTTACACCAAATGTTAATTATCAAACTGCACTGGTTCATCTGCAACACCCGTCGTTATATTTTCATTCTACTTGACATTGGCAAAATATTTTGTGCTGTTTCGGCACAACTAAAAGCCATCTACTACTAAAAGAAGAAGAAGAAATTAAATGTAACAATTTTGTTGTATATTATACTGATTTAACGTTTTTATAGACATTATGATTGACGAGATTGTGATTTTGTCAATCGTTAAAGTACTGGTTTTATTTTAGAATTTTATATTTTCATATAGTTTATATTTTTTGTGCAAATAAACACTTTTCACTTCCTGATTGGTTTCTAAATGATTACACCAATTTATCCGAATTGAGATGGTGATTTAAGATGAAAGCCTGAGACAAATGTTTTAAGCATTTAAGCTTTCCATTATTATCGCTCTGTTCTGAATATATATTTTGTTACCAATAAAATACATTTCCTAATTAATGTTTTTAAGTATCAAAAATCTTATTGGAGGTACATTGTATAAAATTGTTATTTAAAAAAACAGTGTCTCTTAAAAGCTTGATGATTCTAATTCTCTTTATTTAATAAAATAATATATGTTATGTAAATTTGAAACATCATTTCGGGTGTCGTGTACGAAATTTTACAATTTGTACTTACCAAAAATTTCTCTACAATAAATATAAAATAATAATTTAAAATATAAATACTAATGATATAAAACTACAACTAATGATAATACTGCGGTTAGGTTATAATAACAACATCTTAATAAAGAAACCACAGCTAATTATCACATTTAATTATACGGTTTTTAAAAATACTTATATTATATTTACCATTATAGTACTGTTGTCCCTTATAAATGTTAGATTCTGTTAAAACTCGTAAGAAGTGCGAAACTATTCGTTTTTTTTTACGATTTACTGAGTACGCTTGAGTTCTAACTTGTTCATGTGAACAAGTATGTACTTAATAATCAAAACTGTAAAAATTAATAGCAAGGTAAGACAGTATCCATGGAGTTTCTACTAGGGTCTGTCTTTTCTTAAGAGGAAAATATGCCAACTTGATATAAAAAACGTTAACTTTATTCATTTACACGTTCCATTCCAAATGGATATTGACGACAAAATTATATTTTAATACGTATTTATTATTGTTTTGATATCGACACAAACCATTAATGAATTAAGACAATAGCTACTACCGTTTATAATTACAGTAATCTTTTAGTAATCAATGTTCTTGGAAATTTTAAATGATAGATAGTTCATGAATGTATTCGATTTATAACTAATACTTATATATTAATTGGCTTGATTTAGACCAGTTAACATGTATATTCGTTTTGGAAACAAATAAATCTTAGCTAATAAATAATATTTTTTCTACTGCGTCAAACCTTCTTTTTATTGGTACTAATATTTGCATCACACTTTGGTATGATTTGTGTATGTGTTGACGAGAGATGAGGATATAAAAAAGAGATGGAAGGTATATTTTGAAACATTGATGAATGACGAAATTGGAGTGGAGTTTTGAAATACCAGCCGGTAAATAAAGGATTAGTGAAAGAAGTGACCGATGATGAAGTGAAAGCGCCTGTGCAAGGTATGAAGAATGGAAAAGCTGTAGGGCCCAATGCGATACCAGTGGAGGTATGGAAGATTTTAAATGAATATGGGTATAAGTGGCTGGCTTTATTTTTCAATAAGTTGTTGCATGAACCAATGATCCCCGATGAATGGTGCAATAGTGGCCTAGTGCCCATTTATAAAAATAAAGGTGATATACAAGACTGTTATCGGAGTATAAAGCTCACGTCACATACTATGAAAATGTGGGAGAAAGTGATAGAGAAAAGGATGTGAGACGAGAGTGATGTTTCGGAGAACCAGTTCGGTTTTATGCCTGGTCGGGGTACGACGGATGCTGTATTCGCTCTTTGTCAATTGTGTAAGAAATACAGACGAGCCCACAAGAACCTGCACATAGTATTCGTTGATCTCGAGAAGTCAGACGACCGGGTTCCCCGTAATGTCATATGGTGGGCTTTGAAAGAGAAGGGTATACCTGGGAAGTATGTCGAGTTCGTTCGGTTGGTTAAAGGGTAGAATTTATAAAAACAGCATTAGACCTGTTGTTATGTATTGATCTGAGTGCTGGGCGATGAAGGTGATGGATGAAAAGTATTTGCATGTAACGGAGATGCGAATGTTAAGATGGATGTGTGGGGTGACAAGAAGGGATAGAATAAGAAATGAGTATATTAGGGAGAATTTTAGGAGTAGCGCCAGTGACAGAAAAAATTAGAGGTAGCTGTCTGTCATGGTATGGGCCTGTTATGAGGAGGGATGGAAGGCACGTAACCAAAAGAGTGCTAGGTATGGTAGTCGAGGGATGAATAGGTAGAGGACGGCCGAAGAAAAGATGGATGGATTGCGTGAAAGAGGATATGGAAAAGAGTACAGTATGGAAGGAAAAAACATACTGTGCCGACCCCAAAATGGGATAAGGGCAGGAAGATGATGACTTTGGTATGATTTTAAAATGTTTCAGTTGCTGGAAGAATATCTCCTTAATTGCTATTCTTTTGTACTTTTTATGTTTTGAAAACTAAGTAGAGGATTAAATCCGGTAAATAAACAAACATAGTAACTGTAGAGCAAATGGTATGTTTAAATAATTGGTTGGTTTAATTAAATTATATATAATAACGGTTGTTCTACTATACCGGTAGTTTTTTTTATATTGTTTCATAAAAAAGGAGCATAACTTTAAAGTTGTGATTCTTATTGACTGAACGATCTTCTGGCAAAAACTCACAGTTCACGACGTCTTCGTAATCTTTCAATAAAAGCAAGATCACAATGTTAATCTGTGATTGGATTTGGGGTGCTTTTTATCGCTTCAGGCTAGTCTTAGGAGACTGAATGTTACCCTTAATATGATTGTCAAATGGAATTTGACAGAGGAAGAGATAATATAGAAAAAACAAAAGATATTTCTTTTCCTTTTATCTAAATTTTATCTCTCTCTGATTATTTCATACATTTAATGTATAATACCGTATTTTCATTTGTAATATATTATATTGCATATCCTTTATATTTCATAACCTTTTGCAAAGTGATGCTACTTCATTCTTAATTAGCCATGACAACAGAAACATTGAAGTTAGTCGTATATGCAAAAGGGCCGCACACATAAGTTTTGAAGTCAATAAGCTTTATTATTGTCATGTTTAATAATTTTTCAGAAATGTAAATGTATAATTTTATTAAACAATTTATAATTCTCATAATTTGACAAGGGACACGAGACTAGCATCTGACAGTACAATGAGGACCCTTATCACATTTATGACTTATCAATTTATATTATTACATTGCTTGGAGCGATCTCATTACAAACAACACGAACCATTAAAGTTATAAATAAGTTTTTTATAGTGTAATATTTTATTTGTTCGGTGAGTACTACCTGTACCACAAAAATATACTTATTCCTACGTATCACATTACATATCACAGTTCAGTTTTAATATTACACATGCTGTAGTAATCCTTTTCAGACAGAACAAACTCTTTAGTCTTTTCAATGAACTTATCCAAGCTACAGTGGGTGCTGTTCTCGCAGTAGCTGAAATGCAGCATGTGGACTGTGGAGTCTCCAGCGCGGGGTAAATAGATTGGCTGTAAATGATTTAAAGTAAGTGTTTAAATTGTCTTCTTCAAAATACATATTATTTACAATATAATCAATATGAATCTCAATATATCATTCATTTAATGTAAACTAAAATGTACAATTAAAAATAGTTTTTCACCGGTGATTAATTAATTGTGTAGTGTAAAAATATGTTATTTAACTCTCAACTTTGAATATATTAAATGCCTCACTAGTTCTGATTACTAATACTATTAATGCGATTATTTCAAATTTTTAGAAATTATCAATGGAGTAATTTTAGCTATGTTTATTTACCACCACACTGTATTCTCCAGTTGATTTCGATAGATAGAGCTCTAAACCAAACAAGGCACCATATTCTGGTATGCTTTGTTCGTGCTTGATAACTTTTGTGACTTCCATCAACGATCCGATGTTGAAGTCATGGCCTGAGTACATTCTGAACCGTTTAGTTACTGGTTTTCCTGATGATATGCCTGATGCTGCTTTGATGAAATCGTCGAGAATGACTCCTAGAATATAAGAATAATATTAAAATATAATTAGTTGATGCTTATTACTTATGTTTCGGTTTAATTATTTACTTGAAACTTTAGTATTTATATTTCAAAACATTCACAGAGTGAGAGAGTTTTTTGATTTATGATTAACCTAGGGTTTAAGGTTTTAAAAGCAATTTTAATGTAAAATACAGTGACAGAAAATTTAGTTAGTTTTAAATCTCATTATAAAGTTGAAGAGTCTTTAGTTGGTCGAATTGTGTTTATCTAGAGTTATTGACTCATTTGCAGGGTTGATATTTTTATATTTTCATCAAAAATTGCAAATTTTTATTGAAAGAGCAACTATTGAGTTTTTGACTGCTTTTTCTCAACATTTTCAAACGGTGGTAGCTTACTCACGAAATGACTACACTAACCTATTTAAAGTATTAATTGACGACTTATTGTCCGTTTAAATGCTTACCTCAATAAAGATATTTTGAATTTAAAATTGAATAAACCTATTAAATCTAATTTACCTCCACCAATTTTTTTCATTTCGTCAGTCCGAAAGTAGAGTCTGTAGGCCAGTTTTGCTGCTTCTCCCAATTTAGGTAACAACGGTTTAGCCCATTCTGGAATATCGAGTCCTAGACTCACCTGAAATAAATAATATCTGTGAGCAATTTTGAAGACACTTTGTATTGTTATTTAATAAATTTATATCTTTTAGGTTAAAAAAACTACATATTATTAACTAAGCGATTACAAAAATACAGAATGTTATTGCTAAAAATAAAAATAAACGGTTACATGTGTCCCAAAACTATGCACCTGATAGTTAACTACTTCAAAATAGATTATTTATTTTGTGATTTTGATCCACTTACCGTACTTTTAAACAAATCGAACAATGTTTGAAACTGGAGCGGATCCTCGCTAAAGTCCTTTCCGGTCTCCTTCAGCACCAGAGTCACAAGATCTTTGTAGAGAAGAAATTCTTCATTTGTCGAGTTCTTTTTAGCCTGGACCATTAGTTCTTTGAATCTTTGGCAGTTTGAATAATAACGCAGCTGTAAATAATATATATGTATTAGTCATAGTATTTTGATCTTGTGAAGTGAATTTACTCTAAAGTGATGGTATATCTTATATTTAAATTATTATAAACATCGGCAGATTACTAGATAAACCTACTAGAATGTAGCTTAGTGCGGTAAAATTCTCAAATGTAATAAACGACAAAAAAGTCTTATAACGTTCAATGAAGACAAGTTAGCATATTTAGAGCAAAAGCAAAAGCAAATTTTGTGGAACTGGAGATTTTGAAAATAATTTTTGTCGTCAAACTCTCCGGTTTTATATTTTATTATTGCTATTATTAAGGTGAAAAGTGCGCGTGTTTGATTAATTGTCAATCGTTAATGCAGGAAGTGCTGGATAGATAGTATACAATTTTTGCTACTGTCTGTTACTTCTTTTATGTTTTTTGTGTCCTGATCACTTGGTCCATATCACGCGAGCGAATCAGTAAACAAATGGTAGTTATTAAATTTCTTACAATGACGATTTCCAATGACAATAAACATATGTTGTTGATGTTTCTTATTTAAAATATCATACCTCTGCGTGTACAAACTAATAATAATAGTCATATACAAACATCTACATGGTAAACGTCGTTTTTTGTACATCTATTTCAAGGTAACTGATATGGAGTATGAGAGTCCAAATACAGCGTTATCGAAATTATTAAATAATTTAGTGGACTGAAATATATTTATCACGGGAAACGGTGTGTGTTTGACACGTTCCTTATTAATTATGTATAGCATAAGTAGCAGCGTGATTGAAGGGCTAAAAGTATACAAGTTGAAGCGGACTGTAAAACGCTTTGTTCAGTTATTATAAAAAAAAACTTTTAGATTTTCTCCTTCTCTATGTCATAACACTTATTGAGAACGGTCTAATTTTTTGAGGTATCCAGATATAATTTTAATAGTATTTATTATGTTGTTGTTGTTATTAAATTTTTAACAAAAATTTATCTTTTTTACTTACTTAATTACGGTTTGATAATATGTGTCGATTGCTGGGATAAAAAAAAATTGTCAACACATTTAATTATATTATTTTATTGAAATAAAGTTGCAAGGTGATTGAGCTGGTTATTGAGTATATAATATTATTATTTTTTTCGTCCTCGGTTCAATATTACTAAATAATGTAGGTAAAAGTTTTTTATTTGCCTCTGGATATTTTATGTTTTTTTTTAATTGAACTCTTATATTATTTTTATAAAATTTATAGTTTTATAATAATTTAAATGCTTTTATATCTTGTATGTTTACTATAACTGTACGATAATACAGCGTGTACGTATAAATATTAATATTGAATTCGAATTAACGATATTTAGTAACGATATTATTGAAGATATTAGCTTTTTAATGCTTTTCAACACTTTTCAAGTAGATTCTTAAATTTCTATTAATAATTCCTTAAATGTAACGCACACACATCACACACACATCATCTTACACCATCGGCAATTTTAATCTAAGAACTCTTATTCATTTAAAGATAACTTACATAGTCTTCAGAAAGTGGCACTGCTGTGTACGGGACTGGCTGCCAAAGCTTTCCCAAACCATCATCCCACTGTTCCCCACTTTCTGGAGGATACAGGGACGCCATTGCAACTTGTGCTGTCATTTTAGTCCGTTCCTTGTCCGTGCTCCTCAGTGCTATTTCATTTGGATAATATATGTTAGATAAGAGTCCATAACCTTCAGATCCATAACGCTGACGGAGGAATTTTCCCATTTTAAAGGCCCGTCGTTTTCCCGCCTGCAAGTTGGTGATTGTTGTGGTTATAATTCAAGCCAATAAACAGTTACACTGAAAAATAAAGCAGATGGAGACTTCAATGTTATTTATTTACACCCTAAGACCTTTAGATTTTGCGTTTACTAAATATTCAATTACCTAATTAACTTAATACGACTAAACAATAATAATATTTACGTCTGCGAAATAAAATTATAACAACCTATTTGTATTTAGGAACAAATAACAAATAACAAAATTATTCATTATCAAAAACTATTTTGTATATCGTCCTAAAATTATTATAAAATTTACAACACAAACAAAATTTAAGAGACTGTGAAGGTTATTTACGCTTTGTTTTATTTATATTGTATTTACTATGGTTCATTTGTTTCCGCATGATTTCATTGAAAATCATCAACATTTAATATTAAATTAATAATATTATGTTAACTAACTGTAACTTTATGATATTTAATTGTTAATGTAATATTAAATCAATGTTAAAAAATACGTGTCTTTTCGTGTCTTTGTTTATTTCCAAAATCAAAATAATTCTTTGAGATGTGTTTCATATTTTGACAAAATACTAGAAATAAGAAAAAGATAATAGCTATGATGAGTTAATACTCACAATAGTAAGTCCTTCTAAGCCTTCAATGGACGTTAAGTTTTTTATCTTGTCTTGTTGGTCAGAGAGAGCCAACTCATCAGCATCCGGTGACCTTTCTCCATGACGATTTACCTAAGTTAAAAAAGTAATAGATAGACAGTTACTTATAATATTTTTATGGATGTAGAAATTGTACGAGATATTTAAAAGTAAGAGCTTTCATAATAAAAATAATAAATTGTATGGATTGTTACGAATATGTTACGATGCCGTTTTTTATTGTAGACCTCTTTGGTCGTCGATGAAGTCATGTCCAATAGGTGATATAAAAATGTAAATTGTATAATAATTATTTATTATCGAATGTAAATCATAGCTTACCACAAATGCTAAAACCATTTCTTCATCTTGTACCTCATTGGCTGATGCTAGTACCAAGCTACCTTGGAGCATCTCCAGCTGGAGTAATACAACGACGAGAAGCCGTAACATTTTCTGCAATATTTATTTATTTCATTTTAATTTGTTTCTATTTGGAAATGAAACAAGATAATAATAAAGTAATTATTACAAAATAAATAAAAATGACATATATTAAAGTTCCTAGTTAGTTTCCAGTTCATTTTGAAGTTTTTTTACCTAATTTATGTTTTGTTCAAAGCAGATGATCCACTCGAAACCTAATTCTTGTGATTACAAATTTTTAGGATTTAGTTTCGACCCCGTCAATGTCATAAAGTTATCAATCTCAATTAAATTAATAGTCCAGTTTAACGTTTATCAAGCTTGAGTTTTGAAGAGAATACCATTTGTGATACTTACCGCTATTAGGCTGAATTGAAATTTCAACTTGAAGAATTTATTAATTACGAGGTTTTGATATTATGAACATGAATACTTGCAAATATTGCAATTGCTTTCCTCCCCTAAAGACTGGGGACATGTGAAGAAGATTTTTAAACAAAGACGAAAAACATTAATTAAAATTATAATCATATTAAATTATACTGTCTTTTCAATCTAAAAATACGAACTCCATGTCATCAAATACCTGTATATATATGTACATATATTTAGTATTAAAGTCTTTTAAAAGTTCTTAAGACAAACTGGTTTTCGGTCATAGATTGCGTGGACGAAGCGTATACAATATTATGTTTCTTAAATAAATGTTTTTATGGAAGACCTTAATCTCCTATTTTACTCTGTAAGAGAAGATATTTCGCAAATTCTGTATAATAAAAGGGGGCATACAGGATACACTATACATATTACCAGCGATTAAGGCTATACATACGAGTAGGGGAGACCGGGGATTGTTGACTATAGGGGTAGGTAGACTAATTGTCAAAAACGCGAGCTAGGCAAATTTTTTCCATCGACCGACTAGGTGAGCGTATCCATTATTCCCCCGCGCACAATCATCAGAAAAACCGCGGAGCAGACCCAAACCGTTTGTCAGCTAGAGCCTATTGTTCAAAAACAAGACACTTAAGTAACAATTTTTTTCCTAATTCTATTTGTTATAACTCTTTTCATTTTGTTTTTATTGCTTGTCAAACTGTTTAACACGAATGTTTGATTTCCGAACTTTGTATGCTTCCTTATTATTTTTAATTACGACACCATTTTAAGGTTTAGGTTAAAAATTACTAGGTTGTTTGGGGCTGGTTGACTCATTTTGAAAGGGGTTAGTTGACTATCTAGTCAACCTGCCCCATACAATTTTGGATATACTAGATATAAATTGGTATAATATATAAGCTAATATTTCCAGTTTAGAACGATGCGAATCTATAAACGAAAGTTAAATCGACGTAAGGACATACTGGAGAGAGTATGTCGACAAATATTTTCGCCGAAAAAAGTATGAATTCAAAGAATTTGCTATGCCATATAAGATATCGCCATTTAGTAAATATGAAAAAAAAATAATGCAATTCGGGACTGCTGATGTTTATAATGGATTAACGCCTTACGAGTCCCGAAAATTTGCATATGAATTTGCGAAAAAGAATAATAAATCTATTCCTGGATCATGGGATAAAAAACAGATTGCTGATGAAGATTGGGTAGGGAGTTTGCTTAAACGTCATCCTATTCTCTCTATTCGATCTCCTCAAGCTACGAGTTTATTTCGAGCCACTTTCTTTCAACAAAAACAACGTGCAATTGTTCTTTGATTACCTAATAACCGTTTACCTACGTTTAAATTTAAGCCCTAGGTATATTTGAAATGTAGATGAAACAGAACTGACAACGGTTCACATTCCTGATAGAGACATAGCTCATCTTGGCACAAAAATATTGGGAAAAATGACGTCTGCTGACCGAGGTTTGCTGGTGACAGTGTTATCTCGGCCTCGGCAATATGGTCCTTCCCTTCTTCGTTTTCCCACTATAAATACTATTTTGACTATTTTAGACTAAAGGACTATCAAAGACTATTTAAGACTGGAGGTGGACCGATAGGTTCTTAACGATGTTTAATGTTGTTGAAGATGTTCTTTAAAATGATGATTGCATTTACTTTAGTATTTTAATCTTGTTCCTTCAGTAGTCTTGGTACTCATTACTTCTTAGGTCAACTTGCCCCTAGTGACAAGTCAACCTGCCCCAGGCACGGGGTAGGTTGACTCGTTTTTCCCGTTCTTTAAAATCGAGCCTATATACTACGTTTTGATTGATATCGAGCTTATTGTAATTTCTTTCTAGAGCTGAATAGTGTCACTATCAATGGAATCGCTCTTCACAAACATAATCATTAAAGCAATAAAAATATTGACTTTTAAACTGAAAATTAGTCAACCATCCCCGGTCTCCCCTATATTGTTGGTAATGTGTATTTATGACGGTTTAAATTTTAATTATATTTATTTAATGATAAAGTTCATTTTAAACACAAACACTCAGCACGTGTTCTGATATGTGTTTGACCTTTGTCTTATCAATAATATTGTTATGCTAAATTATATAATAAGATATTGCCTTGAATCGGACACCTTTTATCAAAGGAATAAAGTGAGATATAAATTTAGTCTAACCGGTAAAGCTTTAAATAAGTATAATAAGTGTTTTATATACGATCAACTTGATATTTACTTTGAAGAAAATGAATAACAAAAATGTATACGTAAGATAAGATGTACGAAATGGATTTCCTGTACAAAATGAAATTCAGAACATATGATGTTCGGAGATTGCTTTTGCTTTCGCTCAAGAACATGGAATGTTTTTTGCATTCCTTCTAATTTTATTCTGAGATGACGATTTAAAAAACGATTGACGTCTTTTTATGTGTTAAATGTTTTAATGTTTTAATATTTTCGTTTTAAAACGTAAGTTATTGTTTTAAAACGAGAACGTAACAAGGCACCTACTATAATATTACAGAGACAAGAAACCAAGGTCAATTCTTTAATTCGGATTATATTTCAATCACATTCATATTTGAGTCGTGAAGGTGGTTCACCTTTCGAAAATTATTGATGCCGCGATATATTATAGCATTTAAGCAACGTGAGCCGTGTAAGAGAAAAAAATACAAGAAAGTTTTTTCCTCGTTGTTACATAAACAAAATATTACTAAATTACCAGTTATTGAAAATAAAAACACAAAATTCAAGGTTTATATAACAAAAATACGAGAAAATGTATTCCTTTTTCTCTATCTGTCATTATATATTTATATCCCAATAGATCTTTATGTATATTGATAGGAACTAAACATTTGGTTTAAAAACTATTTTGCCAGATGTAAAGAGAAAGGAAGATTACATAAACTTTTTTACACAGATGGTTTTTAATGTTATAATATGAAACGTAATTAAACAAAATATAGAATATTACATATGTGAAATAGTCAATTGACCGATGCAAGAGGTGGTGGTGGAACATTACAAAATGCGTTGCCACCGTTGAGAATTTGAAGCGATTAAGGACACTATGAGATAGAGACAGGAAGGAAAGGGGACTTGGATATACGGCTCTCATAATTACTATGCAAAATGTAACTATAATAGCTACTGAAGCTGATCTTCAGTAGCTGTTATATTATATGAGAGGATGTATTATTTCGGTTGATAAAACACCAAACAGTTAAATGACTACAGACACGCTCCTCCACAGCCTCCACCTATGTTAAAACTGTGAAATATAAGTAGTAGAAAAAGTCGTGGCCCTATGCAAAATTTGTAGTTAGGGCAAAGCATCGAGCTTTAACGATCTATAGTGAAGGTAAAGAGAAAGATCAAAGATGGTTAAAACTTTAATTATTATAAAGCTTTTACAAAACTATGTTTTTGTGTGTTTCTATCTCAACAATCTTTGTATTGTTATTTGATACGCCACTTTCTATAAAGTCTAAAATTGAATTGTGCAAATTAGAATAGCATTTGAAAGGCATCGAGATAAATCTCATATTATATTCCTATAAAATATTTATTAAACGCCAATCCATTGTTGAATGTCTCTACAACTCTCTAGCATTAATTTTCCGGTCTCTACACAATGTTCAGGTCATTAGACACAGTTATGTGTTAAGGCTGTATCTGAATCCTGTGTTAGTAAAATCAGGGTATCGTTTCGTTCGAATCGAGGTGAATGAACGAGTGAATGAACATATAATTATATGTTATGAGATACATTCTTTCAATATATAATTTTAGTTAACAATATTTATAGGTTAACATTTTTAATTAAGTTAAGACGGACATATAATTAACTTTTTAATTTTTTTAATCACATTTTCTATATGCATATAGACTAAAAATGTTATATTTACAAAGAAAGCAACAAAAAAACATAAAACTCATACCCAAAGTGCTATAAGACACAGACGAAGATATAAAAATGTATCTTTTATTTTTTTTCTAATACAATCACCTTTATCCGTCTTCAAAGTTAGAAAGTTTTGAACAAACTTTTTATTCAATAAACTTCTATAGGAAAATTATTCTAAATAACTTTTTTAATACAACGAGACGATAAATGCAGAATCTTTTTTTTAAGTTAATAAGAAAGTAATCAATGTGGTCATATTGTGTTCAAATCAATAATAATGTTGTGGTTAACAAGAAATCATCTTCCATACCTATATTTAGTACAATTAGTAATTTTAAAAACATTTGACCTAATATTATCAATTGTGTGATATTTGATAACAAAATATAACTGAACTAGTCACATCTATGTTAATTTTGTGTTTATCCTAAAAAGTATTATAATATATGAACGATAAGGACGTATTTATTTTAAAAAAATATTTAAATTAAATGCCAATTCAACGCATCCGTTGTCATTCATTAATTTTAAATCAGGATAATATTCCCAATTGTCTGAATTTAATATCTTATGTCAAAGTATATTACCATTATTATTTTATTTCGATTCATGGAAGGAAGTATATGCTGTTTAATAATTATTTAACTTATACCAATATATGAAAATAAAGGTGCTGAAATATCTCCCAAGTCCAATAAGCAGTCTTAATTTGTCTATACATTGACTCCAAAAATTTTCAAAACTTTTCGATTAAATTTTTTTCTTTAATTAACTTTATTGGCAAATCACATATCAAATTGTAAATAATCAATCAGTAGTAATATCATAACTTATTATTTTGTTATAACAGGTACTACAGTATAAGTACAGTAATATTTATTATAATGGTATTTTATTATAACAAGTATAATATATACCTTTTATAATTGAATACTGTGGTTTGGTACGTTTAAGTGTTAATTAACTATTGTATGTAACTGATTGTTTACACTAACATTAAAATAGGTATATATTGATAATTTGGTCAGCCGCTCAGTCCTGTGTTCATAAAAAAAGGGTCTTGTTTTTGTTATTTCAATGTAATTTTTCTATCGCTTTGACCAGTACTTTTTTTTGGGATGCAAAGTACCCTCAGTAATTTTTTTGCGTTTGATAAATATGTCCCATTATGGATTTGGAACTATCCGGCAGCAAATAGGACATTGTCATTTTAAGGCTAGGCATAACGCAACCCTCGTATTTGGGGAAGGTGTGGATAATGGAGTAGCCAGTCATAGCCGTTTATCCTTTATGTGAAAGCTGAATCGGCAGAAGGAGCTCACCCGGACCGGACATCACGGAAGCCTTTTACGGATGGCCTTAGAAGGCCTTCGTGACGTCCGGGGCAAGCCCACTTTAAGATATCCTTAGTCCTTCCCTGACAAATTTAATTACTATCAATTAATAAACAAGCAAGCAAACGCACATTCACATTTGTGAATTTGTGTGTTTTAGTATTTAATATTTATTAAACACTAAAATGGACCTAATTGAGATAATATTTACAATGTATACGCATATCAACAGCAGACTGCGCCATTCTTATGCTATCTCCTATTATTTCGCCTTAGAAGTTGTTAATAAAATAGTTATTTTAGTACTGCTATTAGAAAATTGCATCACACTTACGCACCTAGTCAAAAAATACATATATAGATTTTTATTATATTCCGGTTCCCTTGCGGTAGAAAAAAAAAGACAAAAAACACAATAAAGCTAGAATGCGTTTTAAAGGAAGCTCTTACTATTGACATTTAACTCCTATAAAAAAATAGAAAAATATGATTTGGCATATCGTATTTTATAACTACGCTATATTTATAACTTATCTGTTAGAAATAATAGTTTATTATTTTTCACATATTTATAATAGTTTTATCCGTTTGTGGATACCAATGGATGAAACAGATAAAATTTTGCTTAAATCCCCAATATGCAATTAAAATCCCAATCCCAATTAAAATCCCAAATATTATTTTAAGATTTTTTTCCATATATCCGGTGGATAAGGATCAGAAAATTATTATAACATTTAAATTACACACACATATCCCCTAAAGATATACGAGTAATCTTTCGCAGTTACAAATAGAGTTGCCAGCTACAAAAGTAGGAAATTCCCAAAAGTCATGACACAAATTCTCCAATTTCGGACGAGATTTCTGTTTTACTTTGATTTAACTTTATTTATTAAGTAAAATAAGCTCTATTTATTATATAAATTACAATAATTTATATTAAATAAAACTGTTAAAATTAATTAATGATTAAAAATTAATTACATCAATTAAATTAATTCTATATATTGCATTGGTTTCATAAATAAAACAATGAAGTCATTACCTATTTCCTATTGTTTGTTTTAATCATCAAACTTCAGATTAATTATTAATCATGACAATGCTCTTATATATTTTACATTTGGTTGTAGGTAAATTTTTTTTATATCACATTTCAAATTTGCCTCGAAATAATGTAAATTTTGGTAACATCCAATTCAATAAATTATGTTATATTTTATTTATTCAAATAAATAATTTCATTACGCAAATATTTAATTTAAACGAAAATAAGACAAAAAAAAATATCGACACGGGCAGGACACGAACCAGATCCCTGGGGAACCTCGTCGATCGGCAAATTAAACTACCACCCGCACTGGTAAATTTATAATTCTGAATATATATATCTTTTAATTTATAAATAAGCTTAACATGAACAAATTCATTTCAAACATAAACAAATAATTTAATCTTAAAATACTAATAAACCGGTTTAATTATTCATTTACTACGCATACAGGAAGAATAAGATAAATACTCACAACTGACTTATTTAGTCATATATCATTGAATAAACATAAATAATATAAGTAAAAGAATTTACTTTTAATATTATAAATTAAATTAACGTAAATTAAAATCAGAATTAAAACAATTTAAAACAAACAAACACCTGCAAAAATTTTATTATTAATTAAACTTATTGATAAGTAAATTTTATAACCGTAACTAAATATGTTATCACATTTACGTACTTTAATCTGTTTAAAAGGTTATTTTTTAGAGTTTAGATATACCCTAAGTTAAAAAAAATATCTGAAGAATATTAATAATGATTAACCGAGAAACAAATGACCTTAAAATAGTTAAAAATAACATAACTACATACTTACATTAAATATATGATTTTTAAATAATAAATACACTCTGAATCCAAAGGCGACTTAACGCGGCCGAACGTGGTACTGACTGCGCCGGCGCACGCGTGACCTTAAGAGGAATGATTTATTCTAATACCGTCTTCTTTACAATTAATTATTACATAATACACCATGGTACTTTTTATTGTTTGCTTAAGCATTTTATTAAGGTATTTCATAAAATTTATTTGTATATCCGTTGTAATAATATGAAAAGATTTTATTAATACGTGACTTCTTTTTTCTTCTTTTCTTCTTTTCTTCAAAAATAACCACATACACTATCAAGTTATACTTTTAGTAATAAGGTTATTTTTGTACTTCTAAAATTGGTTTAATATTCTTAAGATACTTATGATAATGAAACCTCTTAAAATAGTTTTGTATAATACTAAAAGTGTTATATAACTTAGAGAGAAATTCACCTTTTAATGATGCAATCGATTTTTTTTAATCCTGACAAAAAAGTGTATACCTAATGAATAAGCAACCGTGGAAATAAATTAAGTGTAAAAAGTTCAAATATTTAATTATAACATTTTGTTGAAATGTATGTAATTAATCAATCATTACTTATTCATGTTAATTAAAATAATTTATCAAATATGTTTTAAATTACCCAATTAAATGCAGTTGATTGTAAGTTATCTAGCACAGATATACCAATTAGTTAATGAATTCAATTTATAGATAAGCAAAACTTAATTCGATGCAATGTTAGCACCATTACTGTACTAATTTATTCTTTTTTGTTTATTTAGTTTAGCTGAGTTTGAGTTTGAGTTTGAATATTCCAGTCACCACAGATACTTTAAATAACCGTTTTTTCTTCAAATACTTGTAACAATTATTATTTAGTTTTAAAAACGTATCTGAATTTACATAAATATATATAATAAATTGTATGATAAAAATATATTAAAAAATAATGACACAATATAAGTTAAATAGTTTATCGCGACATCTATGTAAAGTCATTAGCAATAGAATAGGAGCCTTTGTTGATAGACAAAGGTTCTTATCTAAGTTAAAAGCAGTGCGTATCATAAGTTGTATGTTTCTAAAAGTTTCGTGTATTATATAACAGATGGCACTTTTAACAAAAATGCTATAAATGTATAATATTTGGATTAGCTCAAGCTAAAAACTTAAGTCTGTGTCATAAAATAAAATTCATAAAAAAACGAATAATGGTTGACTTATAATATTGGTATAATTATTACTGATTTAAAATATAAAATCGCTAAATTTCAAAAATAAATTCATCACAACATAATCATTTATTAATGTTTTTTTTCATCTGACATTGAGGTGACGTATATTTATTTTAAATTTATTTTAAAGATTGACACTCGTATTGGTATATATACTAGAAACTAATTATATTATATTAATACTAATCAGACAGTTGTAACATGTGGTTATTACTTAATAAAAGTTTGAAGTTAAGTTCCACTTGTTATTTCAGAGAATAATGTGGAATATACTCGTATATACAGTTGTATCATTTTCCATAAAACTACGTATTAGTGAAACAAAGCGTTCCCAATTACTAGAGACGAATCATCATATTACAAGTCCATTTTTTATTAACTGCTAACACAATGAAAAGTTATCGAAAAGTTAAAAGTAATGGTGGCACTAAAACACAATTTTTTTATTAAATTACACATACAATTATCCTTCAAATGCACAAGGGGAATAAAAAAAAATGACTCGCAAAGGTAGTAGGAGTAAATAGGAAATCACGAGTACACCAACCTCAGAATCCAGAGCAGATCCAGTCAGACAATCTAAGAAGGTTGGTTCCACAGAGGTACAATAACACTTAACTATTTGGCACTACCACATAATAGGTGGAGACTATAGCAACGTTTCTTCACGATCCCGTAATGCAATACTCATGGATTGGGAAGTGAGTTGGAGTTGAAGATGCAGTTGTAGGTTTCGTGCTCTGTCAGTGCGATCAGTGCTGTATATAATACTGGACTACGCGGGCGCCGTGGAATGATGCTGGCGCATGTTTTTTTAAGGAAAAGTGAAGGAAATGGATTGCGATAGCACATATAAATAATTAACTCATTCATATTATGATTAGAAAACCTCAAGATTACCAACAGGTAACAAGTAAATAAAAATTGGTTTGGTTTGGTATTGTTTCTTACCATTCATGTATATATTGTAATAGGTATATAACATTTAATATAACGTATCACAGTATTATTTTAATTATTGCTTCTGTCATTTTAGAAACTCTCAGAGAGTTTAACATAACACATTTTAATATTGTTACAAAGAATATAAATGAAGAAATGAATTATGTTCCTGTTGTCTTCATAAACATACCATGTCTAATCCTTGTAGAAAGCAGAGTTACCAGGTACAAAAGTCAAAAATTCTAAAAATTTAAGACACAAATCCCGATTTCGAAAGAGGTGCTCTAAATTTTTCAAATTTTACTAAATGTATTTCTCGGTATTAGGTTATTATTACATAGTTATAAACTGTTACAATCGTTTTTATTTATTTTAAATATGAGGTCGGACTTCATTCCATTGATTACTCATTTTGGTTTCATTAAAAATCAATAAAGTAGTTTATTGTTATTGTTTTGTTCTAAATTATTCAAGTTGTTATGAATACTAGTAGAACAAAAAATAATTATAGAGTGAGTAAAAATACTCTTTACGGTGTATTTTATTGCGCAACTATTATTTTAAACTAAACTGCTAAATAAATTTAATTATATATTATTATCATTCACTTTGATAATTTACTAAAACTACACCGAATATTTATAAAAAATCGTCTAATTTGTTTATGGTATGGTAATTACAATACAAATTATTTCTGGTATTTTAAGATAATTGATTGCTGGACGAAGTATTTAACATTCCAACACTGAGATAAAATATAACTTGAAAACAATTTTGTTTCTTTATTTTTGTGTCGGCTTATCTATTTGTTAATAATAAACAAAAGTAATCTCACCTTTGAGTAATGAAAACGACAGTAAAAATATTAATATAAAATAGTTGTGAAATTAAAAGAAATACTTACAGGATATGTATATTTCAAATGGTAAATGTGTTTTTACTTAGAGGCGTCTAAGCGCCGTCGGTCGTATTGCTAACTGCGCGGGCGCACGATAATACTGATTTATTATAGTATATTCTTCTTTATAAAGATCACTTATTTCATTGTATTAACGTAACTCTGTTTAACTTGTAGTTATATCAAAAACGTTTTATTAAAGTTATTACAAAAATATTATATGGATATTTAATATACTATGGAATGCACGCCTTGAAATACTCACTTAAAATATATAATATCAAAAATAAATATTATTGATATTCCTCGTAAAACATGTTCTTCCTGATTCTTGTATTTGTATTACATACAATAAATCTCTAAAATTGGTTTAATATTCGTGCAGGTGATTATGATAATGAGTACTCTTAAAACTGTGTTCGAAGTATTGTATACAAAGTAACAATTACTGGTCTTGAAATTTAATGAATTCTTTGAGTAACACTAAAAATATACATTTTTTAAATAAACAGACGTATTGTATGACTTTTTAAACTCGTACGAAAGTATGATATTCTTTATAATTGTTCCTAGTCTGATTGGTGGGTCCATATCGTTTTGAAATTGCAGTAAAATATTTTCGCCATCTAGACCAAATTAACATCTTAAAATAAATAATTTTTAAATGAATTACTAACTTTTTGAACCCTGAAACAATCCGTGACCTATTATGTTGCATATTACATAACCTGAGTATAGACGGAAATTTCTTTCCTCAACAATATAATAAAAAATACATTAGAATTATTAAAACTAAAAGATACTTTGCCAAAAAACCGGTTCGATGTTATAATTACATTTAATGCAAATGCAATATAGATATTGACATTAACGATTCATAATACACAAATTACTAAAAACATATTATCATAATTAGTACTCATTATTTATTCTAAATTATCATAATTTATTATTCATTTTAAATTACTGAAACTAAATTAAGTGCATATCTTTATATATCTAAATCCTGTGTCACGATGTTCGGTTGTGCTGATCCCCAAACCTACTCGACCGTTTTCAATGAAGTTTGTATATGATGATGTTCAACTTAATAGATAGTATAGTTTTTATCTTAGATTAGTAAATCTCCTGTTCGTAAGTTCGAGCTTTAGATTCCTACTTTTAAGTAGTCTTCAATAGATGGCGCTATGATACAATTTCAAGTATTTTCCAAATATATGTATGGGTGTTTGTATAAACTTGTAGATATCTAACTACATAAAGTGGAGTGATCAAACGAAGTCGCTGACAGCAGTTACAGAGTATGTATATTTAAATTCATTCACTCGTAACCTACACAGTTTAATTTCATGCGAAACCCAATTTGATAATAACGGGGACATTATTTCTGGATCGCGGTGTTTAGTAGTAACTATCTGCATAATTTATTTAATTGAAAATACAATTTTATACTCGGATCACATATTACTTTAATATAGCATGCTTATTTATTTTTGCAAACATCATAGTGCATTTATAATTGTAAGTTATTATGTTAAAAAGGTATTTCAAGATATGTATACATAACATGGAACCTTTATAAAATTTGTATAGCGACATCTCTGGAAAAACGTTAATAATAAAACTAACTTAAGGTAGCGAAGTTAAAAGCTAAGCTAACTTGTGCGTTATGAGCATGTTATAGAGTGCACACATTAAAAAGTTTTTGTAATTGTATAACAGATGGTACTCTTAACAAAACGTATATAATAATAATATAATTATTGTTTGGTTTTATTCAAATCAGACGATTGCTTAAATCTGTAATGTAGTAACAATTAATTATAATCAAATATATTTATTTAAACACAATTAATGTTTTGATAAACGTGGCCTGATGCAGGCAAGTTTCAAGGACATAATATGTATTATTGAAATACTTTTGCAAAGTTTGACAGATCCATAATTATTATTTTGTGCTTAAATTGATTTTTATGTCTTTGTTATAACTTTTAATTTAAGCTATAATATTAAGTGTAAAAAATAACCTAAGGTATGATTCTTTTATTTTATTATAGATAAGCAAATAAATGTGGGGTTCATGTTTAGTGATACACGATTATCTAAGGAGTAAAAAAGAAGTTTTAAGGACGGTAAGCAATAATACAAGTGAAGAGTTTCAAAGATCTCTGTATCCCTAATAAGCCGATTCTTCGTCGTAAACAATTGTATTTAATAATTTTTATTTAACACTATGCCTGATTAAAATATTATGCACTGATTATATTTAAAAATGTTAAGTTATTTATTGATGATGTATCCAAAATTATTGAAAGAAAGTTTTAAAAAAAAATCTGTAAATAAAGGGGCACGCATGTATTCAAACCGTGGTCGTACGTGGAACACGAACGTAATAGATAGATATGTTCTCATTATAGATATTAATCGAGGCTTTTTTGACAGAATAACACGCAGTTGCACTTCAAAATAAATTAAGAAAAAAAATAGCCAAATCGCCTGAATTAACTTCAGTACTATTTCCAAACTCAAGACTCCATGACAAAGAAACAAAATCCATTCTAACGCTTAAGGGGAAAAGTAATCAAAGTTTTGCGGGAAAATAGGCGATTTTTCGCAACAATTCGACGTTCTCAAACACTGAATAGTAGAATGACGACTGTTTGGTTTGATTAACGTTGACGTGACGGATCCGACTTTCATTTTTTTAGGTATTATTTATAAGGTTACATGTCGTTGCTTTGATATAGCTATGATATAATATAATATAATATAATATAAGTATAATATATAGTAAAATCTATTTCATTGTCCACTTAACCTTTTTCAGTTAAGTGCTACTTGCACTTAAATTGGCTTTTGTCAAAAAATGACAAAAATAGTCATATGTCCTATACAAATATTTATAACAAAACGATATTTGAATATCGTGAGATATAAACAAATGTAAATCACAAGATTATAGAAGTTTCAATTGAATATCCGGGTTTCAAAAGTATTCACTTTCATTTTCATTTCAAAGTTTCATGTCGGACGATTTGCTAAAATTAAATTATTTTTAGAATTCATCTGCAAAAATATAATTTATAATTTAGTATTTTGATAAAATTCTAAGTCCGACCTTTTTTATAATAATGTTTACATTTTATTACTAGACTTTTACGGCTCTTGAAATAATTTTGTTGAGCAGATGTAAATCAAGATTATTTAATTGACTTTAAACCGCAGTTAAACTTATTTTGCAATACTTAATCTTATATATAGGAATAATATAGGTTTCAATTAAAAAATGAATATAAAATATAAAAACAATTAATAATTATAACAGCGATGGTGTTCCACTCGCCGTGTAATGCGGTAATGGAAATCTGATTTAACAGAGATTGTACAATCTTAGACAACACCGAAGGATCAAGCTATTCACAACATATGAGGTTCTTGACAATCCAAACGACTGCCTGAGGTACAAGATCAAATGGTAAAAGCTGTTACCAGTAACAGCTGTATGTGACTTTAGCTTTATTCAGGGACGATCTCTAGTTCGGCGTGTACTTCATGCCTTGTTCTATTAATACTCCACCACTATTCATCGAAGCATTAAAGCTCAAGAATGTAGGATTGCTCGGAATGTAGAAGCCCAGTACTTCGACACTTAGCGAGTCACTTAAGGGTCACTCAGTATCGATCTCGAAGTGCAGTGATAGAACAATCGGATTTTCTTAGCGTTAATTGCGCAAACTTGTCTTCTAGAGATTAAAGTGTCTTATCGTAATAGATTATAAAAATATACTCTGAGGCAAAAAAAATGTGTCGTTACTTTTGTGAATTAATCCGATACTCAAATGACTATTTAGAAAAGGTATATTTTTCATAATTAAAAAAATGTTTAAAATGTTCCCCCCCCAACTTTAATCATCCTATCTACGATCATGCATCAATATAGAAATAAAAAAACTTCTAGTAGTAGAAGATGCTTTATCAATCGATTAATATTATTACGTAGCATAACAAGTAATCTTATGATAAGGAAGGTCATTAATATTTTTTCAAGCCACCAATACATAATACAAGTCATTTGTAATATCCACTATATTCCAGACTGAAAGAAAGAGATTTGATATAAAAAAAAAATTAAAACCATTAGAAGTCGTATTTAGAAAATATTTAATGTTCCTTTGTTATTATTTTCCAAAAAATATAATATTATGCTTATAACTTATTTTAATCTTTTGACCCTAATTTTCGGTCAGTGGGTTTGGAGTCAGAAGACTGCTAATTTTATCAAAATTTATAAGCCAATTGTCGTAAATATGCTTAAAGGCCAAAAGTTTTTGCGTAATTCGATGATTTTAAATAATACCTTGCAAGGTTTAATGTTCTATTATATAATTTAAAACTTTTAAGAAATACTCGTAATAATAAGGAATCTAAAAAAAACCATATTAAAACACTATAAAATCAGCTAATATTTATAAAAAAATATTAAAATAAACCTTTAGATTATAAGATTATAATTTTACTTTAAATACGTTATGGTATGTTATACATATTACACTAGTGTTTAAGATGTAAAACAAATACAATGAAAATTTAGCCTTACGCAGGTAATGTAATTCTCCTTTCCGTCTGCAGTAACGTCATAATCGTAAGGAATTATATAGTGCTGTCTGTTGCGTAATATTTTATTACTATGAACATTTATTTTTCGTGATATACTTCCGATGACTAAGTCTCTGTTGATATAAATTTAATAAATATCATTAATTATCAAACCAATTAATTAATTATCAGTAGGTTAAATTTATTTGTGTATTACGTATAACAATATTATTTTCTAAATTTATCAAACAATGCTGTAGCCTGTGACACCGTCCGCGTTCACAGTAGGAAACGTTCATAGGGAGCGATTATTATTAAATGGTCGCAAGGGAAAAAAATTACATTTTAATATAACATGTATATTATCATTATCAGGAAAAAGTATTTAAGTAGTAGCTTATATTCATTCTATAGATCCCCATACTTAATATTGGTGAAAGAAATTTCGTAATAGTTTCAAAGAATTCCTCCTACACATAAACGTCCTCACAAACATAAATCCTTGTTTACTATATAAAATACATCTCATCTCTATATAGATAGCATTAATATTCAAATGCAGCCCGCATCACAACCCTCGGCTCTTCAATTGTTACGCATTACCAACTCCCATTTGGATTCCGTTTAACATACAAGTTGTGTATTAATAAGATATGTTCATTAAGGAAAACTGTGTCTTGTAAATAAATGTTTACTTTATATATCGAGGTTCATGTAGAAAATGGATTTACATTTGATGACTTAGACTTAAAGATTCATAAGAGAGGCTAAAAGAATATTGATGCACATTTAAATCTGCAGGTTTTGTATTTGCAATATAATAGCAGCAATGAATTTTATTGGTATGTGCAGCTGTTAAAGTATCTCGACGTGTTTAGCAAAACTGCAAACGGTCGATATGGATTCTACTGAAACGAACTCATATAATCGTATAACGTAGCTTCATTTGAAGTTAATAAATTTGTTTTATTTGATAACCGTTAATATCACTTTTCTAGTCTGTGCCAGTGGCTACTATCAGTTCATTAAATTAAACAGTAACTAGTCATGAAGCTTATTTATATTGATTAATAAAATATACGAGGAATTATTTTTTTAACATGTAAATAATTTATAGTGTTTTTATTTTTATAAGATCATTTTTACAAATGTGTCGTAAGAAGCCTTAATACAGATGATTCCTCCTAAATAATAAACATGTTTACAAGGAATAAGAAGAAAAGATTAAACCATTAACGTCAATAAGTTCAGAGTCTGGAGAAAACAATTTTCTTATCTCTCCATTTTTGTATCATAATAACAGGTTGGGGAGAAAGAAATCCATTATTTTCTCGATAGGTGGCTTTAGTGATCGATATCTCGAAAAGCATCTATCAAACAATTTCAAGTTTATGCTCGTTGTCAAGGTGATCTTTCACACTAAAAACTCCTTTAATTGTTTTCCGCTTGTTCCATTCTGTCGTGAGTTACAGAGCGTTAAAAATGGAAGCCAACAAAGAGAAAATTCGGTATATTTTACTGTTTTTCTTTGACAAAGGTGAAAATGCAAGCCAGGCTGCTGAAATTGTGAATGGTATTTATGATGCTGATACGGCAACAGCTAATTACGTGCAATTTTGGTTTCGTCGGTTCCGTTCAGGCAATTTTGATGTTAAAGATGCACCTCGCAAAGGCAGGCCCGTAGTCGAAAATGTCGATAAAATCATCGAAAAAATCGAAATTGACCGGCCATCCGGCATCTCCAAGGAGCTAAATATCGACCATAAAATGGTTTTAAACCATTTGCGCAAAGATGGATAAAAAAAAAAGCTAGATGTTTGGGTGCCGCACGAATTAACACCAAAAAACATAATGGATCGAATTTCCATTTGCGAAGCCTTGATCAAACGGAATGAAATCGACCCATTTCTTAAACGGATGGTGACTGGGGATGAGAAATGGGTCACATACGACAATATCGTGCGAAAACGATCGTGGTCAAAGCGTGGTGAAGCAGCTCAAACGGTGGCCAAACTAGGACTAATGGCCAGAAAGGTTCTACTGTGTATTTGGTGGGACTTTAAAGGAATCATTCATTATGAGTTGCTTCCGTATGGCCAAACACTAAATTAAAATCTGTACTGTGAACAACTGGACCGTTTGAAACTAGCGATTGACCAGAAACGGCCAGAATTGGCCAACAGAAGAGATGTTGTGCTCCATCAGGATAACGCACGGCCTCATACGTCTGTAGTGACTCGCCAGAAACTCCGGGAGCTTGGTTGGGAGGTTTTAATGCATTCACCATATGGTCCGGACCTGGCACCAAGCGATTACCACCTTTTTCTCGCATTGCAAAACTTCCTGAGCGATAAGAAATTAGGATCAAGAGAAGATTGTGAAAATCGATTATTAGAGTTTTTCGCCAATAAGGACCAAGGCTTGTACGAAAGAGGCATTAGGATGGCCTTTAAAATGGACCTTTAAAATGGCGAAAAATTGTAGCAAAAAACGGTGCTTATTTGACCCAAATCGGACAATCCGAAGCATCTTAAATAGAGTTCCGAATTTCACGCAAAAATAATGGATTTCTTTTTCCCCAACCCATTATTACTTACTATATTTAACCTTTAATGTAAATTTAACTACGAATATTGCTATATTTTTTTGCAGTGTATTAATAGTATCTTTTTTTAAATATTTGTTTACAGTAATAATGTACAACAAAATTTATTTGAATGTTTTTATTGTCGTTTATTTTATATAAAAATGCTAAAATGGCTAAAAGTATTTATAGTCAATTTAAAACATTAATTTTAGTTATTGCAAAGTTGCAGTTTCATAAGTATGAATGAATACCGCAAAGTTAAAAACATTTGTAAAGATGTTTGGAAGAAGGTGTCACCTCTGATTGATGGACAGGCAAAGAATAGCACACACAGCAATCTTTGCTTCTGTAATTGTTGTGGCCTTCAATTCATAGCTTGTATAATATTCTATAGATCTTATACTATGCATTGGATAGATATCTAATTAACGTTCGCACTGCACAAAAGAAGCAGAGCCCTAAATATAATAAATCTTTAGATTGTAGTGTAATAAGCTCATTTTCGTAGCCACTTTCCATAGTTCCTTATTACTTTAAATGGCATATTTCTCATAGTTATGATGAAACTTTTAATAGTTAACGGCTGGAGGAAGCATTATGAGTTGCTTGCGTTGTTCTATTTGCAAGTCTGAGCTGTTAAAGGTCAAACAATTTTCAAGATATTCCAAGAATATTCTATATTTTCTATATATTCTTATTACATTTTTAATAATAGATAGAAGACATTTTGTTTTTCTATTCTCTTCATTTTAGATATTTTGTTTGTATTATTCACGACAATGTTTGCCAAGGAATTTACATTAATCGCTACAAGATTTTCCGTTTGTTCTTGGGGTTGGAACAAATTCTGGCTTTGATAGCGAACTTTGAACTTGAACTTTAAAACTTTATTTAAAAATCTATTTTATTTTTATGGTCCTGACAAAGATTGCCGCAATAATATTTACTAGGTGGACAATTCTTGGGCATGTAGTTGGTACTATTAGAAGAATATAACCAAGGTCTTAGTTTTACTTTTTATCAAAGGATGAAATTGTTTAACACCAAAAATTTATGAATATTTAATTTTTTGAATATTTGTGAATTTGACTATGATTCCTTTCGCTGGCGATAAGCGGGTACGAAGCATACGCAATGGTACTCTTGGGACTGTTTTCCAAGTTATAATGTCGGTAAACACTCCAAGTTTGGACACTTCACTTTTACTTACTAACATAGTTAAATGTGTCTTTTTTTCTTATTTTAAGAGATACAGATCTTATGCTATATGTTAAAATTAGTTATGTTTTTTTAGAGATGGATGTTACTTAGGATATATATTATTGTATGATAAATACAAAATAATATATAAATTTTTCCTATCGATACTTAATTTCAAAATATATAAGAATTGTAAATAAAACAACTCATAAGAATAAAATATACCCAACCCTATTAGAATAATTTGTTTTCTTAGATACATTAACTTTGAAAGTAGTCTTCGATGATAAGGTTCATCTGAAAGTTGAAAGTGTTAACAACTTAAGATAACCCATTACAGTCTTCCTTGTTATCTCATCGGAATTCATAACTTCCTGTAGCTGGAGTTTAGAATTATGGGTTTAATTAAGAATTCAGTCACAAGTTATCGCAGCAAGTCTATACTATACTATTTGCAATTATTTTTTATAGAACAGAGACAACATGTAACGTGAAAAACTAAAGTTTTCACTGGGATCCCACGTACGGTGATACACACAAAAATATGATATACATAATATTTATTGTGTACAATATGTACACCGTATAAAGAGAGATGTTGATACCTGTACATATTTCAAAATAATTATCAATACCTGTACAACATTTTGAAGTTATTTGAAAATTAACTGATATTATATTAAATCAATGGTTTTATTAACTCTATTGTAATAATGAACCAGCAATTAATAATTTTATAGACAAAGTAAATTTAACAACATCTGCCTCAAAGATTTATAAGGTATTAATAAATCTTTGTATAAAGTGTAGAAAACTTAATTAATTGTAAATAAAAATAGATTTTCGTGTCTTATAAATGATTTTACTTAATCAAGAGACTTTAAGTTGTGTTGAATACTTTGTACATTTTAAATTTTAAGAAGTTAATAAAATATTTCTCTATTATATGTTAAATGTGTGTGAAATATTTAATGTAACACTTTATCTTTAAACTGGATATGAAATATTATAGTCCCATAAGTAATTGTAAGTATTTACTTGGACTTGAACTGTTTTATTTAAGTATTAACAAGTAAATATAAGTCGCAGTATAAAAAGTCGCTGACTTCCATCAGCCAAGATCCATGAGCCGGCTGCAAGAATGTAGCAGTTACAGAACGTCTTAACATTCGAACGTCTTAACAACGTCAAAATGTACTTATTTTTTGTTCAATTTGACATTATTTTTTAAAAACTTCCCTTGTAAACGATTGCATAAAACCTTTTTTGTTGTTAACTGTTCTAGCTATATTACGTTTTTATAATCTACTATTTATTTATTTTTACTTGTTTGTTATTTATTATTTATATTTCCTTATTTTATATATATTATATAAATATTACATTATAAACTTTCTTCCTGATTATATTTACTATAAATTTATTTAGTATTCGTTATTTTTTGTGAAGTACTATATGGACAATATTCCGAACATTAGGGACAATTTGAAGTCTTTATTTGTGTATTAATGCTTATAACTATATTTGTAAATTTGTTTTGATTCAATTGTAAATTGTAAGAGAAGTTTTAAATAAAGCACATGCTGCGATTTCCGTACATGCGAGTATGACATATGTTATGTTACCGTTCCCTGTCATTAAAGTTACTATTGTCACCGCTATTGTCTAACTTGTGTATTGTTTAGTTATAATGTAAGCCTCGTTGACAATCCATTTGAATAAATTAACATTCCATAAAACAAGACTAACAAATAAAGAGTCTTTAAATTTATATGCAACTAAAAAGACAGATAATTAATAAAAAAAAATAATACTAAGTTTTAGTTTTGTATTACTAAAATGTAACCCGGGGCTAATAACATAAGAATTTTTCTATATTAGATACTATGGAAATATCTCAGAAGATAAAAATTATGAAAAACTTAAAAACGTCACAAAATTTTAAAGTTAGACGATCATTAGTGTAAACTATTCTTAACAGACAGTCTGTTAAGAATAGTTTACACATGTGTTTGATTAAAAGAAAAACTTATTTTAAATAAAGTATTTTTTTATTTCTATTTTTAAATAATAATATAATTTTAAAATTACGATCGTCAGGAGATAGCAACATTTAAGTTCTTATTTCAATTATATCATCACGAGGTCAGAACTGAAAAAGATTTAACACTTGGAAGTGTTCGATAATTGTCATTTCTTAAAGACGCTAAAGCAAGACGGCCGAGATTAAAAATGAATAACATTAAACTTAATTTTAACAAAAACATTTTAAATTACAAACGATCTGCAGACCTTTCAATCCAGTTCAATAATTACATCAATTGTTCTGAATTGCCAAGAAAATGTAATTCAATTCACAGACTGGAAAGAATGGGAGCTGATTAAACGACTTTGCAAGTATCGGGTTGGAGACAAAAATGCCTATTGTTTTAATCTTAATCTGATCTAGAATATAATAATTATCAAGTTTATTTGTATGTTTTGCTTTTTAATATATTTTTTAATTACTCTGATAGAACAATTTGATGCTTCGCTCATCGATGTATTGTTATATAATAGATTATTTATCCAATTAACATATAAGCTATTTTATACTTCGATAACATGACAACTGGTATGGATTATACTTACAAAATACCAACAAGGCTTTTGATATTTGGAAAGCTAATGGATTTTAAAAAGTCTTGTGGTTGTTTAATTAAGTTCACTTATTTTACCGTAAATCGTATAAATACAAAAAAAAACTACTAAACAGATATTTATGAGGCAGTCAGATAGTTATTGTTCTTATAGCTAAAAAGATTTTGTGTTTTACGTTAAAACGAAAGAAATTAATTTGTGAAAATATATATATGTATACACCGATATACTAATGGATCGACAATGATTTAAAATTTAAGTTCCAAGCTGTAGTTGCTCATAAATTACATTAATTTATACAAACATTACAGTTAGAATATACTTGAACTTTCGAATTATCTTTGAATCATTACTTGGTTATGAAATAAGTTTAATAATATTATTGGTATAAATATGGTTTATGTCAAAAAATAAAGCAGTTATTAGTTAAAAAAATCATACAATAAATAATTAAAATCATAATCATCTTCAACAGGCATCATTTAAATAGATTGAACAATAAAATACTTCAAGAATTCACTAAAACTGACATAGCCGTTAATTACTGTATACCATAGTTGCAGTAACATTAATAACGACGATCTGTGCTTGACGTCCGTGTGTCACAAACACAAGTGACATAGTTTAATTTGGAAATGTGGTTTAGATTTCATGTTTAGGAAAATAGAGCCAACTTTCGCTTTATCTTGCTATCAAGTTAAATGTAACATAATATTATCATTAAAACAACTCAATATAGAACCTTATCTTTCTGTCTATCAACTTGATTCTGATACTAAATGTTTAAAATTGTGGTTTGTCTGAAAATGCTTAACATAAATTTGTATAAGAAATCAAAGCCAATAAAAAAGAATAGACGTAAACAAAAGCAACTGATTCATGAATATGTTATTTTTGATTAAGATTTGATTAATGCGAGTAAATGAACATTATTTAAATAGTTTTTTTTTATAATGTACGAGGGTCAAACTGAAAGTTCTTAGAAAATCAAAAACTAAGCATTCTAGCAAGTTATTAGTTTTATTGTAACTTTTCAAAATAGCGTCCATTTACATCAATACATCGCTGCATTCGATGGAACCATTGAGAAAAGCACCTTGCCCACTCGGCCTTAGGGGTCTCTTCGACGGCGTTTTGAAACGCAGCCACTGCTTCTTCGGCGTCTATAAAACGTTTTCCTCGAAGTTTTTCTTTTATTTTCGGAAATAAATAAAAATCGCAGGGTGCGAGGTCGGGGCTATACGGTGGGTGACCCAGTAATTCCACGTCTGTGGTCACCAAATAGTCGATCGTTTGCCTGGCGGTGTGCGACGAGGCATTGTCGTGATGAAGGAGGATCCTGCTGCGAGGTCGTTTCTCTCGAACTTTTTCCAAGACAAGTGGCAAACAATTGTTAGTATACCACTCTGCATTAACCGTTTTCTGATCCTCTAAGACTACTGCCGCGTAATGACCTGTCTTTCCGAAGAACGAGGCCACCATCTTTTTTCCAACACTTCGACCTCTCTTCACTTTAGTTGGCAACTCTTCGGAAGGAAACACCCACTGAGCAGACTGTCTTTTGGTTTCCGGATCATAACAGTAAATCCAGCTTTCGTCACCCGTTAGTATGTCGAACACAGCATTTGAGTCACCTCCGTTAAATTTTTGGATGAGTTCTCGGCACCAATCAACACGGCGGAGTTTTTGAGCCTCGGTCAAATTATGCGGTATCCAGCGGGCACAAAGCTTCCTGACGGCTAAATGTTCATGGAGGATTTTGTGCACTTGACTCATACCTATGCCTAGACTTGTCCGAATCTGCTGATAGGTCACTCTTTTGTCAGTCTCTATCATACGCCGCACAACACTGATGTTATCTTCAGTCGTCGCTGTAGAAGGCCGTCCCTCACGCAAATCATCGGTGAGATTAGTTCGACCACGTTTGAATTCATTAAACCAGTTGTAAACTGTGGCACGAGATGGGACTTCATCGTGAAAAGCCAATCGAAGTCTATCATAACTTTCTTGTTGACTTAAATGACATCGAAAGACATAAAAAATCATTGCACGAAGATTTTCTCGGCTTAAATTCATTCTGACGTGCACAGACAATTTTCAATTTGCCGCCAAATCGTAAAATAAATGACAAATGAATGAAATGTACACTCAATAATATTGGTAAAGAGTTCTATTTTCAAAATTTAGACTATTTTTTTTAATATAATGCTTTTAAATGGCCAGTTCTAAAAACTTTTAGTTTGGCCCTCGTATAGAATATAAATTCTATAGAAATTTAATTTATTATAATTACAAAATTACTTTTATTGGAATAATTGATAACTTGCAGGCATGAGAATCACTATATATGTTATAAACACTTTTCAATTATATATATATATATATATATATATAGGAATTAATAGACGTTCTATTTTTACATCTACATATTCGTCCTCGTATCGATTTTGATGGAAATTGGCGAGGTGTCTATCCTATTAAAAATGTGGGAGACTATTTACTCTAGTAATTTTTTTGACAAAAGTTACTGGAGTTAAGTTTTTAAAAGTACAATAAAATCCTTTTAACCCAGTTTTATAATAACATTTATCCTGAATGGACGAGGAAATGTGTTTCAAATTATAGAATTAGACGAATGGAAGCTTTTAAATCAAAGCTTTGTAATTAGAAGAATGTCTTTTGTTTAATTATTCTATCTAACCCAAATGAATAATATATTTTTGTGTTTATCCTTTATTTTATTTTATTATATTTACCTTCATAATTTGTTTTATTTTCGTATAAAAATATAAATAAGTAAAGGCTCGGTTTAAGTGAATCCGAAATAAAACGCTTCAGAAATCTCCCTTGTAAAAATTTTAGAAATATCAGTTATTTATTCGTAAGAAGTTGAATTGTTAAGGTATAACTAAGGATTTGAAATACCCTCTGGACTTGAAAAGCAATCAATAATACAACACTTGTTACTAAAGCCGCCGTTTGACCCAAAGCAGATTATATGGAATATTTTCATCTCCATTTTCAAGGTATTAAAACATAGTTATCTTTGTTCATTCTAATATTTTTTTTATTTTTTATTTTATTTTTATCTAAAGTAACATAAAACTCACATTTGTTAGTAACAATATAATTTAACAAAAATAATTTCAGAATTTAACACAGTATTGCAGATATATACTTATTTATTTATTTATATATTTTCCACTTTGAATTCATAACAGTGATCACTTGTGTACGTCAAATGGAAGTGACAGGAGGGCCTATTTTGATATCGTATGTATTAAAATAGCCCTTCTGAAAAGACACTTTCCAACTTAAAATAAGGCTACGAGGGTTCCAAACGCGCCCTGGTCTGAGAAGAACCACACAACAAACTAAGCCGGGTTTTTTTTATTTTATTTTTTTATTGTGATCACTGTTTCACAATCGTCAATATATTTAGTGAGCAAAGTCACACCTTTTATACATCTAAAACTCTTAATATCTTGTCTTTAGTTTATTATAGTTATGATATATGTTATAAAATTATAAGAATTATTGATTAGATATATTCAAATTAACGTTTACAGATCTTAGACTACTCTCTGCAATTCACAATTATTTGCAATTAATGATTTGGTAATCAATTCACTTGCACTTTATTTCGAAGTAAAAAAATCTTGGTCTTAGTCTTGATATTTAATAGCACTGAGGACTTTGGATACGCACTACGAACCGTAAACGTAACGTACGAGTATATGTACATAGATTCCATCGCAGAAGACATTAAAAGTTTTAATATCCTACAAAGAACGACTGTGTTTGAAATATTCATAAATAACCTTTTTTATAATTGCAAAAATGTGATATTTGTCAGTCAGACATTAATGTCTATGTTAATTCCTTAGTCTATGCCGACAACTAAGAAACTTTTGAAGAGTAGATAAGAAAATTACTGACTAAGTTATAAGCACTTACATGTCGCGTGCCCGTTATCAAAGTACTGCCAACGTACGCAAACTCATTTTCATAATTTCATTTTAAAATAATACATTTAACCTTTAATTAAGAAAAGTATAAACAAAGATACAATTTTTAAACAACATTCCTAAATATGTTCTTATTTCATTTGAATTTCATAAAACATAATTAGCTTAAAATTCAAATATACTGAATATTTTACGAAAATATCATAAATAAGCCACAAGGTCTCTGTAGCGTTCAGTCTAATCAGGGTAATGTTTAATTACTCTAATTTGATCAAATAAAGACTTGAGAAAATGTGATTTTACCAAAGATAAATATCTTGTAGGTTATTATAAAATCTGTACAAAATAACACAGTTAAAACAAAATCGACGTTTCCCGTACCGGGAATCTAACCCTTACCTCCTACGTATCCTAGCCATTAGACCATACAAGAGCTGATATATTTATAAAATAAAGTAATTATAATGTTGGCATTATAGATATTTGGATATCTATGTCTATTATTAAATTTAGTAATAAATGTTTTATAGGCTATAGATAAGATATTTAGTTCATGTACAAGTAGAATTAAATGTATTATAACCGAATCGTGTATTTTTAAAAGCTAGATCATATTTTTAACAAAATTTTCAGATATTTTACTGAAACAAACAAAAATCTCTATCAACACTTCCAATAAGTTAATCGCAATGAACTTAATCTAATGCAAATTTAATAAGTATAACCTTAGAAGGTCTTGGAGATATTCAAAACCTTAGTCTGTTTACTTATATAAATTAATATAATAATTATTAATAACTTATTTTATAAAAAACTTACATATGACATATAAGTTATTCCAACTGATTCCTATATAGATATATTGTGTTAAATATTTAAAAGTTATCCTGATTACTTAGAATTAATTATGTACTACTTAAGAATTAGTATTACTCATAACGAAAATAGATGCAGCTATGAATTTAAATGTTAAGAAAAATGTTAATTTGAACTGGCAATGTGCATGAAACATTGTAAGCTGGATATATTAATTAAATAGCAGGGGTAATTAATTTAAGACGATGCAAGAGTCAGCTTGCACTGAGATGATATTCTGGTTGTCCCTTATTATTTATATTTTCAAGTAGTATCATTTATAATAATATATGCATACCTTAATTATAATATAGAAATATAATACAATATATTACAGTGGTCTAAAAATAATTTTGAGAATAATTTATCATATGAAACTCTTACTTACAAGAACTTATGGTACTAATTTATCAATAATCTAATAATTACATTTTGAAATTTGTTTTCTTAAAAAATCAAATATGTTAATATAAAACTTAAGCATGTTTCTCCGTTACTTACTTGAATTAGTGATTAGTATTAATAGGTAATGTTCTAGTTGTCATGCTAAATGCATCTATCGTAAGGATGCTGCATAGTGGTCAACTATTTTGATAATTTATTAGAAAATATGTTCTTAAACTTAATTACCGATAATCATGGGAAATAATATACGTGTCTTATATTAAAAATATATATATGAAGTAATATTTGATATAAGTTATATTTTTGTTTATATAGAATGCATTCTAAGAGAGAAGCTCATACACTATCATCATTATCAACATTCATCGATGAACTTATTGATTTTGAATATCCAAAGTTCCAAACTTAAACTTCATACGAAGAACGACTTGTATAAAATCCACATTGCGTTGAATTATTAATACCATTAAAAGATCTTCTTATCGATCTTCTTCAAGCCGCTTGGAAATAAATTAGCAATCTTATAATTTACACAATTTGTTTATTTATTAAAACTTCTTTGTATAAATATTTTGTACAATGCTCTCTCTGATGTGGTATAATGGTTTAACGCCAATAATCTCTTACTAAACGAAAAAAAAACAAAATGTTTTAAATTTACCTTACCCAATGTGAAAAAAGTCATGTACAATTAATTGAACAATGAGGAACAGGATTTAGTGGATTCTACTGTTTTTTTGGGTATTACCTTAGATGCAAAATTGCTATGAGTGCCTCATATCTGTGATATGTCGAACCGACTTAGTTCTGCCACATACACGGTTCAAAGAATACGCCGGTTGACAAACCTTGAAACAACTGGAATAGTTTACTTTAGCTATTTTCAGTGTCATGTCATATGTCTACTATTATGGGGTAATGCATCAGGTATGGATACTGTCATCAATCTGCCACATGAGGCCTCAAGAATGATTAAATAATAAATTCAAAGAATTAAAAATTATTACTGTTTATAAAAATAAACTTGCTATGCCCGTCACTAGGTTCCATAAAAGAAATTTCTTTAGGGCTAACTAACTGTATACGTTTTTACAATAAATTCCCGTGTATAGTCTTAAATTTGTCCCTTAATAAATTCAAAATATTTATTAAAAGGAATTTGATAAAAAAATTATAGTGTAAAGGATTACATTAACGACGGTATGGCCTAGGAATGATTTGTATTTAAGCAATTAACTAGTAATCTACACATTTTTTTTTCGGACGCTGTTTGTTGCTCTTGCTAGATCTGCCGGCTGCATAACACCGTTCCCTTAGTTATTACTTGCAGTAGCGGTGGGGAGCAGGTTGCGTTCTCTTCAAATATGGCGAAGGGAGTGATGACTGACCTTTGCGTTATGCTCGTAAAGGGGTGCTGCTTGCTTCGAATCCTCGTAGCCTTATGTTAAGTTGAAGAGTGTATTTACACAAGGACTTATTTTGATACGCACGATATCAAAATAGGCCCTCCTTTCACTTCCATTTGACGCACACAAGTGAAGAGTGAAGTATGGATTGATAGTGGAAAGAATATAAATAAAGAAATAAATCACAAATACCAGAAAATACAGAAGTAATTGACCGATTAACTTATACATGTGTCACAATATAAACAAAAATTAAAAGAAGTTATTTTTCCAAGGACAGATTTTGTTTTATAATGATTACATACAATTATATTTAAATGAAATATTAGATTTAATGAAAAGTGATTAAAACGAATAGAATCTTAAAATGGAACATTAACTCATCATCGCGTATTCAAAAAGATGATTCTTGTATATTATTCTTGATATATTATATATTCTCATGATATATACATACATGTATACATCCTCCAAATACCTGATAAATGATAAATATATATGTATATTGTTATATATTGTATATTATTATTTATTATATTATATATGTATATATGTAGATGTTTGTTTAATTGTTTATGTATTGTATAGATTATAATATGTTTATATATACCGATTACTCCTATATGATTGTGAAGTAGACTAATTTGCACTACCCTGTGACTTTTCTAATAGTCATTGTTCATCAAAGGTTGTCTATAAGAGATTGCTTGAAGCGATAAGACCGCCTTTGCACGTTATTTTACTACATTTATATAAGCATTGTAATATTTTTTTCTTTTATAACATTGTTATGTGCAATAAAGTTTTAAATAAATAAATAAAAAATAAATAAATACCTGGTACTTTAGAAATCTCATCCCAAAAGTCTCCAAATCCAAACTTGCGTATATAATTTGAAAATTTTGTTCGTCATGTTGTTCGTCATTTAATATACACAATAAAAGTAAACTTCTTTAATAAACAATAATCTCCCGCTTATTTCACTTATAAGTATTTAATATGTATTTAGTTTTTAAGAAATTGATATTCAAGACGCGTAAAACTAAATTAAAGAGTTACAAGTCACGTATTAATTGCTTCACTTCATCGAAAGAAACTTATCTTGGTGTTAGTAGTTGCTTGTCGACATACGGTTTCCTGGGGTAAAATGGTAAGATTTGATCTTCAAGCTTTCACTTATATAACTTAATAAGAAGAAAACTTTTTATTATTAGTAAATAGTGTAATTTTAAAATTCCGATTTAAAGATATAGATATGTCCTCCGAAATTTATTTAAAGATAAACTAAAACTAAAACGATCACTCTCTAGGATTTCATGTACAATAATAAAATAGCTTATGAAAGATAATAATAATAATCGAAGTACTCTGAATTTGATCTTCTTCAGTGATCATAATCTACTAGCGATTAACTATGACGATAAAACTAATTAATGGCTATGACCATGTGATCCCGAATCGATTCCGTTTTCAGTTCATTACTATGTAACTATTACAGTATTGTTATTTGAACTACATATAAATTTACATTTTCATATGAATTGAATTTCTTAATAAAATCGATCAGATTCAATGCGAAACCAAAGATGCTTCTCGTGTAGGTTAATTGTAACTAAATATACAATATTTAAAGTTTCAGATTCGAGGAACTATAGATATTGTAATTACAAAGTTCACAAGTCAGACTAAACTCCAGCTTCCTACTTGCAAAAGCAACTTAGTAAATAATAAGCGGAGTTGCCTAACTTACCTGCGATGTTCAAAGTTTCTTATAATACAATACCAATGTTTGTTTCGTATTAACAAGCAACTAAGATATAGCCTAAAACTAAATATTTTATATACCTAAAAATGTATAAATCCGTATGGTACCTAATAAGATTGTATTTCAATAGTTCAGAATGCTCAAAGACCCGGTTTTTGGTTTTACTATTTGGGCTAAGATATCCTCAAGTACAATGTACGTGTATAATCTTGAGAGATGTAGATTGTAAAAGTTGGCCAAAGCAATTTTGAAGAACTTAATTTCTCGAATAAAAATCTCGTAAATTTGTTGTACCAAAATAAACGAGATTTTGATATGTGCTTGAATTATATAGGTAACAACAAGATTTATAAATTGTAACAGATGCTCCTGAGATATTATTTAAAAAAATGCTAAAATACTTAATTAAACTAATCACAAAACAACTTTGATAGTTAAAAGTCGATGAACATAAATACTAAATTAAAATCTCTATATAACATTTCTTATATTCAAATTGTACAAGTTTTATTGAAATTGTACCAATAACGGAACTTTTCTTAGTGCTTTCAATTATAAAGTATTGAATATGACGAAGCTGCCGAGGGTAAGTAGTAAGATTATAAAATTTAACTTTCGCGCAGTGTAAAAACTTTACAAAGTTATGGCAGATGTGACCATTGCAATAGAATCAAATTTAAAATATAAATTTTCAATTTGATTCTTCCATACTCCTTTAAACGAAATGGACATATCTATAAAATTTTACCTTTCTGCAAAAAATATTCCTTATTAATAACTACTATTACTTTAAATCTCATTAATACAATAAATAGTCAAATTTTCAGATTAAAATCCAACTTAAGATCATATTCTATCCCCTCCCCTGCTTGTAGTAAGAACTGATAATATTTAGTTCCTCTCCTAAAACACCCTACGTAATTTAAAAATGATACCCTAAGGGAACGTTGTCGTAAAATAAACCGTAGATTATACTAAAAACAATAATTGACCGAAGGACGAATGCTGAGCGTAGCGAAGCGTTTGTCCTGTCCTGTCCTGACTGTGTTCCCAGTAGACAGGCCCATTCTGCTATTTTCCCGTATGTATTTAAGCATGTTTATCCCGGCGTAGACGGCGTATTTTTCATCCTATCGTCACGAAAATTGACAGGCGTGTTCTTTGAATTAATTGAATTTTTATATCGAGCTTGTTTTTTTGTTGAACGATAAAATCCAAAATGGCGGCGTTTTTTAGTTTTGTTTTTGGCGTCGTAGGAGCAATTTTCATCCGATCGCCACAAAAATTGGTGATCATGTTCTTTGATTTATTTAAATGTTTTTTTGTCCGGTCATTTTTATTACAAGGAAGAAAAATCCAAAATGGCGGTGATTAGAATTTTTTTTGGCGTAGCAGGCGTATTTTTCATGCAATCGTCACGAAAAATCGGTAGGTGTGTTCTTTGAATTATTTAAATTTTTATGTCGAGCCGTTTTTTTGCTTGGGCGAAAAATTTCAAAATGTCGAATTTCTGATCCGTACCACAAAAACGATTTTTGCGGCAGCTAGCGGGCTGAAATAGACGTGCTTGGTTCACGGGTGAAATATCGTAATCACTGCACTGCAAATAATTTCCCAACATTGTCTCATCCCCTAACGTAGTGAGGTCTACTGTTCACAGAACGACTAGTAATTACGATGTATTAAAAAGTATTAAGTACGTCGCAACTGAGTGCCGAAGAAAAGATGTGTCACAAAGGCGATGAAAGTAACCTTTTATTTTTAGCTGGTAGTCTAAAACTGACGGCATCTTATAATCTACCGTGTATTCGTACCTTACCGTATCGTTACCGTTACCGTACCGTATTCTTGACCACCTTTCTTGGTTAAAAGAAATAATAAAGGATTTTTTAAACATAAAAACGAGTTGCAAAAATATTTTGTAAAAAATATTTTTGTATGAGAATATCGCAGTCTTAGTTAAACATGGGCCGTAATCAAATTTTTACAAATATTAGTTATAATAAAATACAAAAGAAGGCCAAACAATCTAGTCTAAGAGAAACCTTCCTTACCTTAAATTAAGGTAAGGAAGGTTTCTCTTAACCTTAAATTAAAGTTTAAAATAAGATCAGAATATGTGCTCCTTCCCTTTCGCACCTCCTATGTTTATCGAACAACAACCGGTGTAGTCTTGCGTCGATGGTCGGAGAGTAAGACAAAATTTATAAAATAAAAAGGTCTAGTCTTAGTTTATACTATACAAAAAAATCTAAGTAAGCTTAACATGTCTGTTAATATATCTCGTTAAATTTAAACACTAAAATAAATTATGACTTATCTCTGTGATCTTATCAATGTTATTGTATACTGCAAAGTTAGAAACATTGGTAAATATTTTCGTTAAAAGATATCGCCTCTGATTGACGGACAAGTTAAAAAACATTCGTTGCAATTGTTGTTATTGTTGACTTCAATTTACATCTTGTGCCATATATATTGAAATTTTAGATAACAAGTGTACTGAATAGACCTATAAATAACGTTCCTACTGCACAAAAGAAGCCGAGTCCTAAATGTAATAAATCGTTACAATACGTTACGTAAACTCATTGTCGTAGCAAACTGTCCATAGTTTCTTATTACTTTAAATTACATATTACTTATAATTAAATTTATGGCGAAACTTTCAGTAGTTAGTGGCTGGAGGAAGCATTATGAGTTTTTAAAGGTCAAACAAATTTCGACAGATTCCAAGAAAGTTTCTTGTAACATTTTTAATAATAGATAAAACATATTTCGTTAGTTCTTATCTTATCTTTAAATCTTGTTGTATTATTCAAGGCAGTCTATATTTGTCCGGAATTTATATTTGTCGCGACAAGATTTTCTGTTTCTTCATGGGGTTGGATCCAATTTTAGATTTGACAGCATTTAACGTTAAATCTTTATTTTTAAATCCTTTTTGTTTCTTTAGATATCTGTGGATCTGACAAAGATTGCCGCATAAATATTACTATTCACGGTCATGTATTTAGTAGTATATTAGCTTTTATCAAAGTACGGAATTGTTGAACGCCGTAAATTATGAACATGGTCTAGATTTGCATTTGACTGTAATCATGTTTTTAAACATGAATATTCGTTAGAACTTATTAAATTTTATGATAATTGCAAAATAATATATTAATTATAAAGATTTCCTTTCGATCTTTCATTTGAATATATATAATAATTTTAAATAAAAAATAACTAATAAAAATAAAAATAGCCCTAAAGAGTAATTTATTTTTGCTAGCCAACTTTTCTTTTACATGTCATTTATAAATAAATTCCTTATTAACTGATTGATTATTCACTGTGAATATTTAATGAAAAACTTTATTTCAATAAAAGTTTCAATGAAAAATATGTCATTTGCATAATGTTTTTCAGTTATATGAGTTAATATTTTCTTTATGAAAAGATTAATTAAAGCGTACGTTTATTTAAATGAAATTAAACAAATGAAAATTTTTTGGTCAGTTGTTCAGAGTAATCTTCGACCGGCTACTTTCAAAGTATCTGAATAATAAGATCCAGTTAGTATTAGGGAGAAGAAATATTACTTAATATATTAGCGTACAATACAATGAATTATAATTACACTTTCAACATTAAAAAATATAACTCACTTATAAAAAATATAACTTACTTATAATTGAAATAAAATGCCCTATATTATTTGTTCTATTTGTGCTAATATAATGATGAAGCAAAAATAAAATAAAGAAATAAAAAAAATATTATTATTAGGTAAATATCTAATAAATTATTGTTATAGGTAGTCAAGGTACACTATTGACAAGAATATGACTTTCATCAACTAATATGGTTAACAGAAAAATAAAATCATTTTATGTGTTTCAAGCGATATGATAGAAGCCGCAGATACGAGTAGATAGCCAGAGATCTAAATTGTTTTACTATGATAACGTTCAAATCAAAACTAATGACATTAACTGAAATAGTCTAACAAATTAAATGTTAGTAATCGATTGTGTAGTCTAATCCACTTGTACTGACGCAATAAAATAATTTATACAAAAAAAACATGCATAATCTGAAGTCAATAACTGAAATTCTGAAATTTAATATTATGAGGAAACGACATAATAATAATTTATTGTATAAAATGTAAATACTATTGTTTTTTATATTAGTCAATCACTAACCAGGACTTGAACTCGAAATCAGTCGCTGTATCAATGAAGCTATCGTGAATATTTACTAGAACTTTAATTACTTAACATATAGAAACAAAAAAAAAAAAAAAAGAAACGTATATAACGTAATATATTAATACAAAACTTCAAACTTTGATTTCATACATTCATATGGCAGATATTAGTATTTTTGTTTATTGCAAAAGATAATAATTACTTAGAATTTGAGAAAAAACCTCATACAGAGAGTATATTTAATGTCATCTCCATCCTGTTAAATTATTTATAGATTGATAAATTTATCTAATTGAGTAGCGACAAACTAGCTCAATTGGCAGAGCGACGGAATGGTTACTAAGTAATTCTAGGTTCGATTCCTACCAATGTCGGTATTTTTTATTCTATATTCAAATTTGAATAATATCTGTATTTAAAAATATAATCGTCTTTGATATAGTGATTTTATTTTTAATCTTAATCTAGTGTGCAATAATGAACTTAGATAAATAAATAATCGCAAGTTATTAGAAGTATGTTTTAATTTATCAGAGATCACATCTCATGTCATCTGTCTTGTCGCTCTTACTCTCACTCATGATCAAAGGGAATATTAAATTATAATGGCTTATGAAAGTCCAATCCAGAATATGGTAATTAGTATTTTAATCAAACTGAGAAAAGTTAAAAGATAATTAGTACAAATGTAATTACTTTGTTAGTCTTAACCATATAACACTTGCTCTTAATAAAAGAATAAAGTCTTTTAGAGTTTTAATATGTGTACAATATTAAAAACTTGATATCTATCTATTTTGATTTTAATATTATTATTACAGTTAACTGTTAATGTATTAATCCTTATTGAATAACAATTATGTTGAATAACCTTATATATTAAACCAGTGATTAATAATTCTACAGACAAAGTAAAGGTATGTTGCAGAAAGTTTGGAAAATTTTATTTAATATAAATACCAATAGATTTTCATGTCTTGTAAATGATTTCATTTACTCAAGAGACTTGAAGTTGTGTTGATTCCTTTTTAACATTTTAAATATAAATGAAAGTTACTAAAATATTTCTATTTTATATTTAAAAGAAAAAAGTTATATCAAACCTACACAAGGTTTGATATAACTTTTTTCTTTGAACTTGCTATTAATGTTCATGTGAACTTTCACATATTATCATCGTCATATATATACATAATAAATAAAATATAAAATTAAATATAAAAAAGTGTGCTTCAGGGATAATCCCGTTAAGAACGAAGTTTCATTATATAAATAATCTAAATCTCTGTAAATTAACAAGAAAATTACAATGAAACAAGGTTATTTATATAAAATTCTTAAATTCTTACAAGTTACAATTTAATTGTTTTAAGAATCAAAATTTATAGATGACTAGCAGACCCAGTCACGCGTTGCTGTGACTACTCGTATTATTTTTGATGTATTACATTATAGTAAACTATTTAAGGGGTAACGTTCAGAGTACATCTGTCATGAAAACCATAATGTTTTCTTACAGTCGATATTAAGCAAAAATCAAAACAAAATAATTATAATTATTTTTTTAATTTTATCCAAGTTTATAACACTATTTGTATATTACAAAGTTTTTAGTAAATAGCTTGGAAAACTAAACTTACGAATGAGGTAGGTAGGGCAGATACCTCATTCGTAATTACTCAATCCAGTCAATAGATACCACCATCTTTTAGAATTATTAGGAGCTAACTGCAAAATAATAAACAAATAATTTGCAATAAAATAATATTGCGACTATGAATTGAGTTAAAAACGTACGTGGTAAAATCATTTAAGTAGTTTAGTAGTATATAGTTGTATATAGTTGCATATAGTTGTATATAGTTGTATATAGTTGTATATAGTTGTATATAGTTGTATATAGTTATAGTAGTTCATAATTAAAAATATTTGGTGGTTTTACTAATGCAAATAATAAAAGTTAAACTCAAAACATAAATTTTAAAAGATAAATCATGAAAAATGAAAAAAATAGATTTTTATTATAAATACAACAATTTTTATACAACTCGGCAGACTTCGTTCTGTGAAATAGAATTGGAAAGTGGCAGTTTATATTTCGACCTTAAGACGTTTCTACTCTGCTGACTCTCACATATCGCCCTATCATCATGGTCACGGTTCTGTTCAGGAGAATTACAGAAAAAGGTCAGCTCGGGTGACCTAAGAATATCTTCCACATACTTAAACGAACTTTGGCCACCCTTTTGAGACCCACTAAAAACCCCGACTGTGATGTCTGCCAGAGGGCTTCAAACTAAGAGGGAAACTTAAGGTTCAAACCTGATTGAAAATAGTGGGAACCTAAAGGTGACAAATATTTATAAAGTGGGTGCTTCAATGACAAAAATTAATTATTTATTACTATTATTATTAACATGGGGATGAAATAAAGAATAATGAAATAAAACGTATATAATTATTTTCAGTAATCGCTTTGTTGTAAATCAAGTGAATCACAATTATTAACAAATATGTGTTTGATTTTTATTGTAGTGCTTTATGATACACATGTTTTTTGTTTGATTACCTGGTGAATATACAAACAAATCTGATGGTTATCCAACACGGGAACAGGCAACATACAGTTGACCATGTGAGAAGCATGGGTTTTCTAGATTAATACCACAAACACCTAATGATTGCACCTGGGACTTATTATGACTCATAGCAAAAGCAAGCCGCACTGAAAACTGTAGTCGTTTAAATTCAAAACGTCTTCTCCTTTATACTTTCCTTTCAGTATAGTTGCTTCTATCACGTTGTTCAAAAATTTTTATCGCTAACCGTGTGCCGTTGCAAAGACGCGGTTGGTTGATATTTTTCAACATTATAACTACCGATCCAACCTTTAATTGAAGATTGTGAGGTGGCAATCCTGGTAAATCCAGCGAGTTTAAAAATTCAGGCGGATAGTTGACGACATCATCTTGGTTAGTAGCCGAATCAACTGATTTATATATCCTCAATTCACCTGTAATTTGTTCTTGAATTTTGAAATTTAATTCATTTACATCTGTTTTTTGCAGCCAATATAGCCCGTTCGCTTAACCATTCATGGTTTCTGTAATTTTGAGCAACATCTGGAAACACCTTTTGAATAAGAAGATCTTTTGATCAAGTTAATTGAAATCAATACTTCATTGTAAATTTCTTCGCTTATTTGTATATTTGAATTTCCCCTTCTAATCCGTATTTGATCCAAAATATCATCACACATATATATTATCTTTGTACTTGATCCACAAATCCTTTGGGTTTGATGGGAAGCATGTAGATATGATTATAGAAAACAATGTTCGTATTTGATGAGCTTGTCGTTGCTTAGATGTACTGTATAAATTCGACCAATCGCAACGGTAGAATATACATCTGGGTATCCTGGAACTGGTTTTCCTTGTTTCCTTCGTATAAATCTCCTTGAGGATTGATTCCAAGTATAATATTTTGGTATTTCAGAATATAACAATGTTTGAGCAAAAGCATCGTTCTGGCATGTCTAAAAAAAACTGTTTAATGTAGTAGATGGTGGCTGTACAGCTCTTTCTACTGCGTTCTGTGTTGTAAAATACATTCTTTGTCCATTTTCTAAATAAACGTCAGTAGGGTGTCTCTCATGAATTGGAAAAGAAAATATTCGCCAAACTGCTTCATTACTACTAACATAGCGACCCATTAGGTATTGGATAACTTCATCATTGGAATTCTCTGCATTAATACCAATCACAGTCATATCACTCCTTTTGGTTACGTATTTGCAAATGTATTTAATAGATTTTACTGAATTGCAAGATTCAACGTTGATGTGCGCTTTGAAGGTCTTTGATAAAATGGGTGAATATGGAACAATCCAGCAATTACCTATTTCAATATCTTGTTGATTTAATTTGATAATTGTTGATCTTCCATTGTCTGCTGTCGATCGGCGACGATACAAAGGATAACCGTCATTACCACTAATTGTTTCAGATATTAATGTCCGTGGATATCGCTTTGAACATTTACCATCCACCATACACGGTGAATTTTGATTAAGAGTTCCACAGGGACCATGAATCATGTTTTTGATAACTACATATCCAGGATCTACTTCTACATTAGGGATTTCAGCTGATATTACTGCATCAACTTCATTTGGCCTTATCTTTTCAACTAACCAAATCAAAATGTGTGCACGTGGCAATCCCCGTTTGTGCCACTTCACAGAATGCATCCAGTAGTGTGTCTCTCCAAACATATAATGTTTCACAATGAAATCTATTAAAGATTTCAACTTTGTCTAAAGACTCTGGCTGTAATATCATGACGATCAATGGGTGATTGCCCAGGGAATAACTCCTGCTTGATTTCTATCCATAATAGTAATATAGTAACTGATAATATATCTCCATAGCTAAACTAATATTTTTTATTACCTGTAATGGGATTTATCATCTTGTTTGAGAAATCATAGCCATCTTCACCTTGCCAAAATATAATGAGATATTGCAGTGCGTCATATGAGCGGGGTGTTTCCTTTATACGTTGTAATTGATCATTCCGTAATTTTGTCATTATCAGATGGCATCAGATCCAGTGCAGTTTTAAACAACATAATCAATTGATTGTACTCATGAAATAAAGTTTATAATTGTTCTACAATAAACCTCTTTAGTGAATTGTTATGTAAACAACGCATATCAATTTCTTGTGGTGAATTGCCCATGAAATAAATTTGCAGGAATTTCTATTTGCTATCTGACACTGGTAACAGTGAACCTGCTCTACGATATATTTTTCCTTGTATCTGTAAATAAAAAAAATGATTTTTGCCAAATATAAATAATATTTGTTCCTAAAAAATATATCTGTCTCCTAATTTGAATCACCAAATAATAATTGATATGCTTAGGTATGTCAATATGTAATAATTATTTGTAACTAATATCCATCATCAAATATTTATATTGTGTTTCAAAATAATAAAAGTGTTGCTAATACTGAATCACCAAATAATATTATGACTAAGTAATATATGTGTTGGGGTCTAGGGAACTGAAGGTTAATGACACATATTTACTTAGTTAACAGGAAATTTTGTTCATTAAAATAATAATGATAACTGCTATAATACATACCTTAAAAGTTGGCATGAAATTTTCCCGAACTACGTTTGTTGCCCCAAATGACGTCATTTGAAAGCAATTATTATATTGTTGGATATTTGACAAAAAGTGCATGGAATCTGGTTCTATTCCTGAAACCAATGAGTACAATGACTCTGGTGGTGGATCCAATGGTATCAATTTCACTTTCCCATTTGCGAAACACAATCCATTGGCATCATTTTTGTATTTAAATGCCTTACAATGAGAGCGAACCAAGTTCATAGATCCAATAGTAATACATTGGTGGTTACTGTAGTCAATTGACAAATCGTAATTGAAAGCAGCTCGATTCAAACTTTCGCAATTATTAGTTGAATCTCTCGCCCTCGCTGCCCGCATTCTCGATATACAAATTCTTTCACATTTATTTCCGCCGTCACGTTCTTGTGCAGTATGATAAGATCTACCTAAATTACTTCGTCTTATAGAAGGCATATCGAATATACCTAAATAATGTCACATGCAATAATTATTAATCACAGGTATTAAAACACTTTGCACAAAACACGATATAAAACAATTAAAATTAATTATTAAATATTATATAGGCTTTTTAACGCGATTTGTTTGACAGATGCAATGACGTGAAAACTGATGAAAATTTATGTCGCATTCCGAAACTAAAATAAAAGAAAGAATATTCCAAGGCCAATCAAATCCATAGCTCTTACATTTTTTGACTTTTCAATTTGGTCGGGTCACGATTTTATCACTTTTGCGTGAACGCACATTTGATTGAATTTGAACTTTGTGCAGCGACAATAAAGCGCGAATTGACTCTTCGACGTTAGCAACACACCTACATTGTTTAGACAATAATGAATGCTTGTAATTTAATATGAACTTTATTGAATAGCAATACAGTTTAAATTGACTCTAAATTTAGTTAGAAAATATTTGTATAGGAAAAAGAAAAGGGCTCTTTTAGGGTTTTCCTGGAAATTATTCGAATTTTTCTCGCCGTCAGAACCATCCTTGGAATTTAGGGAACATTTTAAAAAAAGAATTGTTAAGATTGGTCCATGCGTTGTTGAGTTATGCGCTTACAAACACATTTTGCGATTCATTTTTATATAATAGATTAGATTCCTAATAATAAAGTTGAAATACTTGTGTTGAATATTGTAATCTAGTAATTAATGATCCGCTTCGATATAAACTGTGTTTTTTAAACTTTTCTACATTTCTGTCTATAGGTATTATAGTGATTAGTGACCACTGTCAGCTATAGGGCTGCAACTATGTTGACTTGTCTGAAACAATAACAAGACGCTCTAACATTTGGAACTGTAGTTGTACTTGTACTTGTTTATTTTGAAATTGACATGTTTTTCTATCATCTGTTCTGGGAATATTTGGACGACTCTATATTGGTTAATAGTGTGAATATATTATCTTCAAATATAGCAAATAATAATTATTTTATTTGATTAATGTGTCTTGTAATCTTTTACCAATCAAAATACATTAATTGTTTTTAGAATATATAAGTAAATTAAAAAATTGGCTTACAATTTACCTTTTTGAAGTCATCAGTATTTATTAATCTCTTAATTAAGTTTTTATTTCATTTTTATTTTAAAATAATATACTCATTAAAACAGTAAATTTTATTTATTTATTTAACATTTATGTACACACAAAATATATAAAAAACAGAGTTATTTAATGATTCGTACAAAGGCACTGCTTATTTCAAAATGAAATCTCTTCCAGCAGACCTGTGAAAGGAGAGTAGAAAATGAAAGGCAGTGTGCACACACCGCATACAAAATATTTGAAAATCAAATAAACATAAAATTACAAATATATATATAGTTATAATAAATAAAAATTTACTAATTATCATAATCTATATAACTGTAATAAATAAAGTTTTAGATAAATAAACACTTACAAATACGTTGAATATATTTACATCTATATAGAAAGGTAATATTCGATGACTCGTTTTTTAAAGATTGTTACAGACTTAGAATTCCGTATATTGAAAGGAATTGAGTTCCATAACCTCACTGCTTGAACCGTGAAAGAATGAGTATACATTTTACTTTTATGTGTAGGAAATTTGAGGTTCGTTCTAAGATGTGGTCTACACGGAGATTCGGAACTGTGTACAAAAGAGAAGCGATCGCGCAAATAACCTGGGAAAGTAGGGTTAAAGAGAATGTTGTAAAGAAGACATAAAATGCGAGTATTTCTGCGAAAGTAAATTGGGAGCCCCTTAAGCTTTTTACGAAAGTTGGAAACATGGTCAAACTTTTTCAATCCAAAAATAAATCTGATGGAGAGATTTTGCAAACGTTCAAGTTTATTAATAAGCTCCTCTGTGGCATCCAAATAGCAGGAATCGGCGTAGTCAATAATAGGCTGAATGAGAGTTTGAGTGAGGGATATTTTAGTTTTCATAGGCAGGAATTTTTGGTGACACTTCAATGAATGAAATGCATAATGCACCTTACGGCTCACTTTATTAACTTGGGTATTCCAAGATAAGGAGCAATCCAGAAAAATGCCTAGGTTTTTAACAGAGTTGGAGAAATTGATTACAGTGTCGTTAAAAAATAAGGGAGCAAGAGTAGGTAAGGAATTAAGTTGATGTCGAGTACATAAAAGCAATGCTTGAGATTTAACCGGATTCAGGAGCAAACCGTAAGACCTAGACCAATTATTTATCTGTTCAAGGTCTAAATTAATTGCAGCTATAGCCTGATTAACATCAGCAATATTAAAATGACGATATAACTGCAAGTCGTCAGCATACTGCATAGTCGGAAACTGGAAGAAATGACTTTAGTGACAGAGTTGATAAAAATGGAAAAAAGTAGTGGAGAAAGGATACCATTTTACTATAATATACTATAAGAAACTTTACTATAAATTTATAAATTTATTTTAATCTTTGCTTTTTATTGGCATTTTGGGCGGTAATATTTACGACGTCTACGGTTTTTCTAGATGATTATTTAATAGTATTTTATAAAAATATTTTGAAGACCCATTTTGACTTTATTCTTGAAACGTAATTGCTGAAAATCAATTGTCTATTACATTTTTGATAATTGTTTACATCAATATGGTTTGATTATTTAAGGATACCCGTCCCTCAGATTAAGCCTAGACCTAGTATTTCTAAAAGATATTACATCAAAGAGAACAGTATATAAGGGTTAAGAACATCAATGCAGTCAGGCTATGATCGTGAACGTAACTGAATAGTATTATCCAGAACTATACCTAAAATAAAAATATTTAAGGACACATTTTAATTTTTTTTCAAGTTTCTATATTTACTTATGTTTATTGAACAAACATAAGTAAATCTAGAAACAAACAAACTTACATAGGTACAATAAATCCACTTCAAAGATTTATTGAGTCTTCGTGTATTAATTACTCTATTCTTAGAACTATTTGTTTGTTCATAAGGAGCGATTATTTTTAATTGGTCGCAATATAAAGTTTTTATATTTTTATATAACATGGATATTATTATTATCGGGAATAATAATATAAAGTATTTAAGCAGTAGCCTATGTAAGATAAAGATTGACACTTAATATTAGTGAAAGAAATTTTGAAATAGTTTCCTGCACATAAACGCACTCACAAACATAACTTCCTATTTACTATATAAAATACATCTCTATATAGATGGCATTAATATTCAAATGCAGCCCGCATCACAACCGTCGGCTCTTCAATTGTTACGCATTACCAACTCCCATTTGGATTCCGTTTAACATACATGTTGTGTATTAATAAGATATGTTCATTAAGGAAAACTGTGTCTTGTAAAACGATCTATTTTTTTATATATCAAGGATCATATAGAAAATGGATTTACACTTGACGACTTAGACTTAAAAATTCATGAGACTATTGATTAAAGAATATTGATGCACATTTAAATCTATTGGTATGTGCAGATGTTATCTCCAGGTCGGTAGCCAAACTGCAAACGGTTGTTGTGAATTCTGTTACTGTTATAATCAATAGTTTAACGGAGTTTCATTTGAAGTAAATAAATATGTTTTATTCGATAAGTGTTAATACTACCTGTATAGTCTATGCTAGCAGCTAGTATCAGTTCATTAAGTTAAACAGTAACTAGTTATCAAGCTTATATTATGTTTCAACATTTAACGTAGATACTGAAACAAGCCATTAACATTAGTTAAAAAATTGTTACAATAGTACCAGAACCATTCCTTCGGTGATATTCAATCTACATGAAATAATATTATAAAACTGTAAAAATCTAACCAAGTATGAAGATCAATAGAATAAATATGAGTATAACCCTTTTAACTTCTAACAAACATCCTAACACTTTTACAATTTTGTTGTAAGAAGATTTAATACAGATGATTTCTCCTAAATAATAAACTTGTTTACAAGAAATAAGAGGAAAAGATTAAACCATTAACGTCAACAAGTTAGGAGTCTGGAAAGAACAATTTTCTCATCTCTCCTATTTTCTGTCATAATATTAGAACGCACAATATTGCTATTGCTATTAAATGGGTCAACATTACAAGTATATTTTTTTTTAACAATTTAATAATATATATATATATAAATATGTTTATAAAGTAATAATATATAACATAAAAATAATTTGATTGTTTCTATTTTAGTTTATTCTACACAAAAAATACTTAAACAGCTAAAAGTATTTATAGTCAATTTCAAATTTAAATTAATTTTAGGCATCTTATGAATGTTATTCTATACAGCAAAGTTAGAAACATTGGTAAAGATTTTTGAAAGAAGATGTCACCTCTGATTGATGGATAGGCAAAGAATAGCACACAGCATTATTTAATTTTGTTGTTGTTGTGACCTATACTGTGAATATTATACTTTGTTTTGGATAGACTTATAAATAACGTTCTCACTGCACAAAAAAAGGAGAGCCCTAAATATAATAAATCGTTACATTGTGGTGTAATAAGCTCATTTTCGTAGCAACTTTCCATAGTTCCATATTACTTTAAATGGCATATTTCTCATATTTATGACCAAACTTTGTTGCTTGCGTTGTTCTATTTGAAAGTCTAAGCTGTTAAAGGTCAAACAACTCTCAACACATTCCAAGAATATTTCTTGTTCCATTTTGAATAATAAATAGAAGACATTATGTTTGTTTTATTCACGACAATGTAAGCCAAGGAATTTATATTTATCATGACAAAATTTTCCGTTTCGTCAAAAGATTGTAACGAATTCTGGCTTTGATAGCGTTTAATTTTAAAACTTCATTTTAAAATCTTTTTTATTTTTTTAGTGGTCATGAATAAGATTGCCGCAATAATATTACTAGGTGGACTATTCTTGGTCATAGAATTGGTACTATTAAAAGAATATAACCAAGCTCTTCTGATTACTTTTTATTAAACTATGGAATTGTATAACTCCAAAAATTATGATCATCGCCTTTTTCTTTATTTGACTATAATTCCTTTCGCGGGCGACAAGCGAGTGCTAAACATACGCAATGATACTCTTGGAACTGTCTTCCAAGTTATGATGTCGATGTCACTTCACTTTTACTTACTAACATAGTTAAAAGTGTTTTTTTTTTCAAGATGTACATATCTTATGCTATATGTTAAAATTAGTTATATTTTTTTAGAGATGGATGTTAGTTAGGATATATATTATTGAGTGATGAAAACAAAATAATATATTAAGTTTTCCTATCTATACCTAGTTTAAAAATATACAGGAATTTAAAATAAAACAACTATAATAATAGTTAAATAATTAAAGGTAGAATAATTTCGTTTCTTAGACACAGTGACTTTGAAAGTAGTCTTCGATGATAAGGTTCATCTGAAAGTTGGAAGTGTTAACAACTTAAGATAACCCATTACTGTCTTCCTTGTTATCTCATCGGAATTCATAACTTCCTGTAGCTGGAGTTTAGCATTATGGGTTTAATTTAGAATTAAGTCACAAGTTATCGCAGCAAGTCTGTACTATACTATTTGCAATATTTTTTTATATAACAGAGACAACATGTAACGTGAAAAACTAAAGTTTTCACTGAGATCCCACGTACATACATGATACACACAGAATTATGATTTACATAGTATTTATTGTGTACAATATGTACACTGCATAGAGAGAGAGGTTGATACCTGTACATATTTCAAAATTATTATCAATACCTGTATGACATTTTGAAGTTATTTGAAAATTAACTGATATTATATTAAACCAATAGTTTTATTGTAACAACGAACCCGAAATTAATACTCTTACAGACAAAGTCAATTTAACAACTCTGCCTCAAAGATTTATTAGGTATTAATAAATCTTTCTATAAAGTGTAGAAAACTTAATTAATTGTAAATAAAAATAGATTATCGTGTCTTATGAATGATTTCACTTACTCAAGACACCTTAAGTTGTGTTGAATACTTTGTACATTTAAAATTTTAAGAAGGTACTAAAATATTTCTCTATTAGGTATATGTTAAACGTGCGTGAAATATTTAATGTAACATTTTATCTTTAAACTGTATATGTAATATTGTATTGTATATATGATATGTAATATTATAGTCCCATAAGTAATTGTAAGTATTTACTTGGACTTGAACTGTTTTATTTAAGTATTAACAAGTAAATATATAAGTCGCAGTATAAAAAGTCGCTGACTTCCATCAGCCAAGATCCATGAGCCGGCTGCAAGAATGTAGCAGTTACAGAACGTCTTAACAACGTCAAAATGTACTTATTTTTTGTTGAATTTGACATTATTTTTTAAAATCTTCCCTTGTAAACGATTGCATAAAACCTTTTTTGTTGTTAACTGTTCTAGCTATATTACGTTGTTATAATCTACTATTTATTTATTTTTACTTGTTTGTTATTTATTATTTATATTTCCTTATTTTATATATATTATATAAATATTTTATTATAAACTTTCTTCCTGATTATATTTACTATAAATTTATTTAGTATTCGTTATTTTTTGTGAAGTACTATATGGACAATATTCCGAATATTAGGGACAATTTGAAGTCTTTATTTGTGTATTAATGCTTATAACTATATTTGTAAATTTGTTTTGATTCAATTGTAAATTGTAAGAGAAGTTTTAAATAAAGCACATGCTGCGATTTCCGTACACATGACATGTGTTACCGTTCACTGTCATTAAAGTTACTATTGTCACCGCTATTGTCTAACTTGTGTATTGTTTAGTTATAATGTAAGCCTCGTTGACAATCCATTTGAATAAATTAACATTCCATAAAACAAGACTGACAAATAAAGAGTCTTTAAATTTATATGCAACTAAAAAGACAGATAACACAGGCACACAAAAAAAAAAATCATGAACCAGAGGGGAGACCCCATTATTCTTAGGTTTTTGGGATCGCTGAAACCGAATATGACAATAACAACTAATTTTAAATGCCCGTTTTCCCGCTAGCATCCCCTTACTACCTCTTAAGGGGTGAAAATTGTAATTTTTGTATAAAATCAAGATAGATATGTATATCTACGTTTTTTGGGATGCTGAAACCGAAAATGATAACTAAAAATAAATTCATGACCACTATCACCCCCTATCATCCCTTACAGGGGGTGAAAATTTAAATTTTTCTATAAAATTAAGATAGATGTATATTTCTTCGTTTTTTGGGATGCTGGAACCGAAAATGATTACTAAAAAAAAATTTAAGACCTCTATCACCCATTAACATCCCTCACCAACCTTTACGGGGGGTGAAAATTTCAATTTTTCTATAAAATCAAGATAGATGTGTATTTCTACGTTTTTTAGGATGCTGGAACCGAAAATGATTACTAAAAATAAATTTAAGACCTCTATCACCCATTAATTAACATCCCTCACCAACCCTTACGGGGGGTGAAAATTTCAATTTTTATATAAAATCAAGATGGATGTGAATTTATATGTTTTTCATGATGCTGAGAGAAAAAATGATTATAAAGTATATGGTAACCTTATTGTATGCATATATTTGTTATTATGATGATAAGACTGAATCATGATTTTTGTCCTATTCTTAACAAGGTTTTTCATTTTTTGTTTTTTTTTGTTTTCTATCTAATTCTACTTATACTGTTATCCTTCCGGCAATCTTGTTAAACGCTTAAAAGATGCTGAACCTAATTCTATGCCTCCGAAATAGAATTGTTACTATTTTCCAGACAATTTACGAGACTAAAAGATGCTGAACCTAATTCTATGCCTCCGAAATAGAATTGTTACTATTTTCCTGACAATTTAGGAGACTAAAAGATGCTGAACCTAATTCTATGCCTCCGAAATAGAAGGGACTATTTTCCTGACAATTTAGGAGACTACAGTGAGGAGCAAGGTGAAAGGTTCCATCAGATAGGACCTTAAGACAATGGAACAGCGCTATCAGGGTAAATGGGATGTCAATATGTTAGCAGACTACTGTTGGAATTTAAAAAGAGATTTGCCAGAACAGAAAAGAGCCAATAAAAGGAAACCACTTAGAAGATCTTTTGAAAATAAGAGAGTTCGTTATCGTAGAAATAGGTAGACGCTGAATAGTGAGAGGCAAGGGAACTCACTTTAATCCAGCACCCCGGATAGTGAGAGGCAAGGGGACTCACTTTAATCCAGCACCCCAAAAGGAAACAGAAATCTACTACGTCCACGCCGTTGTTCCTGGGTTACGCTAAGAGTAGCATTAAATCATGAATATATATCGGATAATTCTGATCGATAAAGCATTTGAATTTCTAATATAAGAGCTAAGAGTAACCTCAAACTAGTTTGATAAACATGTCATTTACTGTAAATCGTTAAAATTTCTTCATACATCTTGATTTTATACAAAATTGAAACTACCCCCACCCCCCCGTAAGGGGTGGTTGGGGGTAGTATTGAGTAAAAGAGGTATCAAATTCACTTTTGATTGTTATTTTCGGTTTCATCATACCACAAAACGTAAAAATACACATCTATCTTGATTTTATAGAAAAATTTAAATTTTCACCCCCTGTAAGGGGTGGTAAGGGGTTAATAGTGGTCATGAATTTATTTTTAGTTATCATTTTCGGTTTCAGCATCCCAAAAAACGTAGAAATACACATCTATCTTAATTTTATACAAAAATTTCAATTATAAGAGGTAGTAAGGGGGTGCTAGCGGGAAAACAGGCATTTAAAATTAGTTTTTATTGTCATATTCGGTTTCAGCGATCCCAAAAGCCTAAGAAAAATGGGGTCTCCCCTCTTGTTCATGATATTTTTTTTGTGTGCCTATGTAATTAATAAAAAAAATTAATACTAAGTTTTAGTTTTGTATTACTAAAATATAACCCGAGACTAATAACATAAGAACCTTTCTATATTAGATTACCATTACATACTATGGAAATATCTCAGAAGATAAACATTATGAAATACTTAAAAACTTCACAAAATTTTAAAGTTAGACGATCATTAGTGTAAACTATTCTTAACAAACAGAATAGTTTACACACGTGTTTGATTAAAAGAAAAACTTATTTTAAATAAAGTATTTTTTTATTTCTATTTTTAAATAATAATATAATTTTAAAATTACGATCGTCAGGAGTTAGCAACATTTAAGTTCTTATTTCAATAATATCATCACGAGGTCAGAACTTAAAAAGATTTAACACTTGGAAGTAATCGATTATTGTCATTTCTTAAAGACGCTAAAAGAAGACGGCCGAGATTACAAATGAATAACATTAAACTTAATTTTAACAAAAACATTTTAAGTTACAAACAATCTGCCGACCTTTCAATCCAGCTCAATAATTACATCAATTGTCCTAAATTGCCAAGAAAATGTAATTCAATTCACAGACTCGAAAGAATGGGAGCTGATTAAACGACTTGGCAAGTATCGGGTTTGAGACAAAAATGCCTATTGTTATAATCTTAATCTAATCTAGAATATAATTATTATCAAGTTTATTTGTATGTTTTGCTTTTTAATATATTTTTTAATTACCCTGATAGAACAATTTGATGCTTCGCTCATCGATGTATTGTTATATAATAGATTATTTCTCCAATTAACATATAGGCTATTTTATACTTCGATAACATGACAACTGGTATGGATTATACTTACAAAATACCAACAAGGCTTTTGATATTTGGAAAGCTAATGAATTTTTAAAAGTGTTGTGGTTGTTTAATTAAGTTCACTTATTTTACCGTAAATCCTATAAATACAAAAAAAAAACTACTAAACAGATTTTTATGAGGCAGTCAAATGAGAACGTTCATACCATCCAAGTAGAACGTTCATACTATCCAAGTCACCGAGATGAAGATGCTGAGGTGGATGTGCGGCGTAACAAGGCTCGACAAAATCCGCAACGAGTACGTGCGAGGCAGTCTGGGCGTCCGTGACATCGCCGATAAGCTGCAGGAGAACAGGCTGAGATGGTATGGCCACGTCAAGAGGAGACCATCAGACTACGTGGGAAACCAGGCGCTACAACTATCCATCCCTGGTCAAAGATCCAGAGGCAGATCCAAAACAAGATGGAGAGATGTAGTGTCCAAGGATATGGCAGAGTGCAAGATCTCCGATGACGACATCAAAGACAGAGCGAAGTGGAGGAGAAAAACAAGGAAGCCTGATTCCATCACCATATGGGACACATAGCCAGGAAGAGAGAGAAAGAAATTAATTTGTGAAAATATATATACACCGATATACTAATGGATAGACAATGATTTAAAATTTAGTTCCAAGCTGTAGTTGCTCATAAATTACATTAATTTATACAAACATTACAGTTAGAATATCCGTGAACTTTCGAATTATCTTTGAATCATTATTTGGATATGAAATAAGTTTGGTATAAATATTGTATATGTTAATAAATAAGGCAGTTATTAGTTTAAAAAATTATAGAATAAATAATTAAAATGATAATCATCTTCGACAGGCATCATTTAAATAGATTGATTAATAAAATACTTCAAGAATTCACTAAAACTGACAATGCCGTTATTTACTGTATACCATAGTTGCAGTAACATTAATAACGACGACGTCCGTGTGTCACAAACACAAGTGACATAGTTTAATTTGGAAATGTGGTTTAGATTTCATGTTTAGGAAAATAGAGCCAACTTTCGCTATAGATATATATAGATATGCATATATATATAAATCGTTATAAATAGATCGTGTTGCGTGAGATGCGTATCATCAATTCTTGTAATTTTTATGATGTTCAATTCAGATGCAGCAGTTGATTAGCTTTCCCCTTACAGTCTGAAAATGAAGCGAGCCAGTTTTAAAGAAATTGCATTTTTTTCATCAGAACGGAGAATTAAAAAAAACTTTAGACAGCCTTATGAAATAGAATCGAAATAATCGTATAATGTATAAATTATTTTATTCGTTTAAGTTATCTCAAAACCGATAGCAATATTTGAATTTATGATCGATATTATTATTTTATATAAGTTAACATTCATAGTTGAAATAATTATTCGACATTTTTATCATCAGAGATTTCGTATCAGGGACAACTTGGAACGATCACTATTAAGGTAAGGTTGTTTACATATTTTTAAACGTCAACGCTAGATTAAACTAAACTGCAGTTAAAACAATGTAACACAGTTTACATAACACAATGTTATAATGACATTATGTTATGTCACATATCAGTTTGTGAACTATGGTTCACATACTATGACTAAATCTGCAGACGCGAAGAGTTAATTTATATTCTAAAGTTGTGTTTTGAGTTTTAATATGGGGGTGACGGAAAGGATTAAATGATTAAATTATTTACTTGAGTTTTTTCTTCGTTTCCTGTATGGTCTAGTCACTAGTAGCTAGGACACTTGGCTATCACTCAGGAGGCTCTGGTTCGATTCCCAATAAGAGAATAAAATTTTGCTATCCTTATGAAATTACCTTTGTTTAGTTAAAATCTTTTATTTTTACTAAAATATTCACAATTTTATACATGAAAAACTTAAAAAATTACTTAAATATTTTGTGACTGTTAAATGGAAAAAAAATATGCAGTTATAATAATATTATTAATTGCTTGTAAAAGGTATTTAAGTACAATAAAATCAAAATATACGAAACTACAAAAATAAATTATTATAATTACAGTTTTAATTATAGCTAAGACAACGAATGCTTGTTCGATCGTTCTATCGAAAATTACTAGTTATATGAGACATGTGTTCAGGTTCCTATTGTTAAAATTTTTGAATACTGATGCCATGTAATGAATACATTGCTCCATAGCTTTTTCACTGCGGTGCACAGTGTTTCGACTAGTACAAGTTAGCGGGACAAAATTATTTTTTCACTTTTTTCAATTGTTTATGTATATTCCAGGCATATTAAGCTGTTTTAAGAAAAAATCCACATCTTTTTTTCTTTTTTTATGGGCGGCTAAAATTTTTCCTCCAAATTAGTCAGCTACGCAGACATATTTAGCTATAATTCGGGAATGCCTTGTCAGATTTTTAAGAATAAACCGTTAAAAAATGCGTAATAAAATTTTATTAAAGTTGATTTCATATTATTTTATTTTATCTGTTATCGTTTTGGAGTTATTCAAAAATTAATGCAAATGCAAGCCGCTCTTCGTTGCTGGGATATTTCTTCGACTCCTCGTTCATAGTAGGCGCAGTCGCACCACAAATATAACACTTTTGTGTTGAACTTGTGTCTGTTAGAGCATTGCACATTTTGCCATCAGTCATTGTCAACAACAAAACGTATTTAACAGAGATTTTAGTTCCACTAACGCTACATAGTGTTGAATGAAGCTGGCTTACTTCATCTAAAATTGTAGAAGTTTCTTTTTTCATAAACTCTTTTGTCTCTTTGGAAAAAATAAACTTAATAGGACGGCAATACAAAGTAGAGGATGGTCTTGGATTTTGCTAGATCACAGCTTCGTCACAAAGCAATCTCAAAGGGACAAATGAGTATACGAACAAAAATTCGTCTGTATCATTAGTGTTATCAAATTTCTGCTTATACGTGCTATGTCCCGAACTCCCATCACAGCCCCATTTGCTTACCAATGTATAATATGAACGTGGTAATACACTTCTAATGACTTCCGCTTGAGCTTCAACTAATCGTTCAGCCGTTTTATCCAAAATCACCTGAAGTTTAATTTCAGCTCTAGGTTCAGTCACAGAAATATATTCGTTAGAAGGGCAACAAGAAGCTTTGGACTTACTTAAACTATAAAACGATGGAAACACTTGATGTCCCGCTTTCATTTACCACTTTCTTGTTTGTTTAAACGAATGAGAAGTTGATTTCGAGTCAACATAATAAGCTAAAGCTTCGTCTGGTGTTAACAGCCGATTTTGTTCAGAGCACTTATTCTTTTCTTTAGCTTGACTTTCGCTACATTACGATTCCCTCCTTTTCGAGTAGCTAGCTCAGCCGCTGTAACGAGTTCACTTGCACTTCGCGATTCCAAAAGGTCTATCACTCTCCGTCTTTTCGTTTTCATTGATGAGTCTTCAAATGATTTTGTGGGTCGCCCTACGGAGAGAGCCGCTGATAATGTTGAAGGACGTATATTCGGCTGGTTGACACACATCTTTATCTCGATTCCGGATCCCTCTAACCAATCTTTATTTTTTTTTAAAAACGCTTCTTTGTTACACTTTAAAGAAATCCACTTTTTATTGAATTTTGCTGAAAGGCTTGATATTTTCATTTTCAGTTTTCTTAGAGAATCATCTGAAATATCGGAGGTATTGAATTTTTTACTTTTATAATAAAAAATGCCACTATTTCGCTCAGTTTTGTCATGTTTTAGCCATTCTTCAAAAAACTCTATTTTCGTCATAGTTACGTCTCGCTTTGAAAAAAATTTAATAATTTTACTTTCGGGCCATTTCGGGGTCTATTATATATATGAATCTTTGCCTGTATGTTATAGGTATTATATATAGAAAAATCTAGCTGGATACATCTGGATAAAAAAAGTTGCTACTCTTTAAAATTTACATTTAATGCAAAAATTGCTAGATTTATCTATGCATTTCCAAATTGGTATCACTCTATAAATATACATATTTTTAATTAAACAAAATATGTCACAATAAGTACATACCTTCAACAGAATACTCCATCACAAAAAACTCGTTTCACTTTTCTATAAATTGTAAAATATGTTGTCACAAGTGTGCGTAAAATGCAACTGATTATCAAATGAAAATGACCCCTCTTATAAAAGTTACTTTGCCCACTTGATAAGATACCTTAAAAATGTGATAAACATATTAATTCTTTAAATCGTTATCTGCGAGGTGTTGTTTACAAGTCGTGATCAGTCGGTCGTGGAGATTGTAACATGAATTTTGTCCCGCTAGCATGTTCTAGCCGAATCACTGTGCGGTGCATGGAAACATAACATCTTCATATAGTCTCTAAGATAAAAATAATATTGGTAGTAGTAAAGTGTGTTAATAAAATGTAAAGAAAATCTTAATGGATTTAATGAAATAAAAAACCTAAACCTATTTTTTTTCAACAGTATTGTAATACTACTAAATATTTAACATAGTCCCTAAATCAGTAAATGAAAATATCTAAAACATTACATTAACATTAATTAATTATCTTCGTATAATGTTGCACTGTACATTCTAAAACAATATTAACATATCCCAGGTTCAAATAACAACATACAATGCAATGTTAGTTGCAACTTAGATTTACGGAGTTGGATTAAGGTTTATACATATTAAATATTAGTGTTTCATTCACAAAGGGAGTGTAGATTCTATATATTTTATAAAATTATAATCATAACAAGGCTTATGAACACATTGTGACTTATAACAAAACATCTAAATTTGTAACAGTGTTGGTTTTATCTGGAAAGAACAATGGCAAAAATTAAGTCAGTATTTTATATTCTGAAAGGTTTTTTCATCGCTTTTTTTCCCACTGTGTGTTTAGTGTATGTAGTAGTGTGGTTATGGCAGCCAGTTATCTAATTGTATTTTCTGTGCCTTTAAACTCTTTTTTCGAGATAGATGGTACTTCAGATAAAAAATGTGCACACTTACATTATCGGTCAAATAGTTAATTAAACTTACGTTAGCATACATAATATTAATTAGGATTCTTAAAGAATTAATACATAAATAGTTTATATTGGAGAGATATTATAAAAGTAAATCAAGTTATATAAGGTTTGTGTAACATGCAAAATATCTACTCTAGATATTCTTAAAACGATACTGAACGTAAAAGCTTACCACAACCAACTCAAAAATTTTACAAGCTGTAAGACGTTATGTTGGAGGAATAAATAGGGACATCGAGTATAACGAGTATATTATTACACCTTTCTCGTTGAAGTTGCAAGTCGCTTCCAAGTCTTTAAGAATACTACTAAAATTGGTTATGTTATGTTAGATATGACCTAGTCTAGTTTCTCCCAACATAACCATGCTTTTCCTTACTGTATTACACACGATTTCTTAAAAAATGTTAGTATATATTACATTCTAATGTATATCTATATAATGTAATAATTACTTTAGTAAGTTTGTGTTAGATTCAAATATATATAAATCCAATTAGTTCAATTCATACTACTATATATTGATCAGTCACACCTTTTATACATCTAAAACTCTTAATATCTTGTCTTTAGTTTATTAAAGTTATGATATATGTTATAAAATTATAAGAATTATTGATTAAATATATACAAATTAACATTTACAAATCTTAGACTACTCTCAGCAATTCACTATTATTTGCAATTAATGATTTGGTAATCACTTCACTTGCACTTTATTTGGAAGTAAAAAAATCTTGGTCTTAGTCTTGATATTTAATAGTACTGAGGACTTAGGATACGCTCTACGAACGACATTAAAAGTTTTAATATGCTACAAAGAACGACTGCGTTTGAAATATTCATAAATAGCCTTTTTTATAATTGCAAAAATGTGATATTTGTCAGTCAGACATTAATGTCTATAATAATTCCTTAGTCTTTGCCGACAACTAAGAAACTTTTGAAGACTAGATAAGAAATTTACTGACTAAGTTATAAGCACTTACATGTCGCGTTCCTGTTATCGAAGTACTGCCAACGTACGCAAACTCATTTTCATAATTTCATTTTAAAGTAATACATTTAACCTTTAATTAAGAAAAGTATAAACAAAGATACAATTTTTAAACAACATTCCTAAATATGTTCTTATTTCATTTGTATTTCATAAAATATAATTAGCTTAAAATTCAAATATACTGAATATTTTACGAAAATATCATAAATAAGCCACAAGGTCTCTGTAGCGTTCAGTCTAATCAGGGTAATGTTTAATTACTCTAATTTGGATTAAAAACCTAAACGTGAAATAAAGCAGGTTTTTTGTTTTAATCAATTACTTTGTGAATAAAATGCTGGTTTATTCTGGTTATAGCTGCAATAATTTGGGGAGCTTTGTATTCTTCTCCTTGTAGTTAAAAACTGGCAGTAATATTTTCGATGATAAAAAAAGTAACCTATAATAAAGACACAAAATATAATATTCACTCAACATATTTAGAAAGTATTCAAATACCTAGAAGCATTAAGACATTATATTTTAAATATTTTTTAACAAGGATTTGTTTTGTCTTTATTTTTTAAAGATTTCATGTTTTTATATTTCGCGATATTATGCTGGTTATCAAATAATTTTGTAGGATCTATCATACGTATTCACACCCAAAAACTTGATGAAATAATTAAAGTCATACCTATTGAATGCCAAAAATTTCCGTGCCAATGTTATAACTTTATAAACTTTATTTTCTTTAATTAAGATAGGTTTGAATAAAGCCGGTTAACGTAGCTATATTTTTCTGGTTTTATGGGAACTTCAAATTCGTAAATTCAGGAATTGTATTTGAAATACCGATGGAACAAACCCTTTCTTAATTATGTAAAGTAATTTCAAAGTGAGTGATTGCGTGAGTGAGTGAGAGAATTGTTGTGTTGTGTTGTAATAAAACTACAAAAATCACAGTAAATGTGCTATTAAATGCAAAGTACATCGTTAAATCTGATAAATTTATTATTTATGATCAAATAAAGACTTGAGAAAATGTAATTTTACCAAAGATAAATATCTTGTAGGTTATTATAATATCTGTACAAAATAACACAGTTAAAACAAAATCGACGTTTCCCGTACCGGGAATCTAACCCTTATCTCCTGCGTATCCTAGCCATTAGACCATAAAAGAGCTGATATATTTATAAAATAAAGTAATTATAATGTTGGCATTATAGATATTTGGATATCTATGTCATTTATTAGATTTAGTAATAAACGTTTTATAGGCTATAGATAAGATACTCGTATTTAGTTCATATACAAGTAGAATTAAATGTATTTTAACCGAATCGTGTATTTTTAAAAGCATATTTAATTTAAGCAATATTTTTAACAAACCTTTCAGATATTTTATTGAAACAAACAAAAATATCTACCAACACTTCCAATAAGTTAATCGCAATGAACTTAATCTAATGCAAATTTAATAAGTATAACCTTAGAAGGTCTTAGAGATATTCAAAACCTTACTCTGTTTACTTATATAAATTAATATAATAATTATTAATAACTTATTTTATAAAAAACTTACATATGACATATAAGTTATTCCAACTGATTCCTATATAGATATATTGTGTTAAATATTTAAAAGTTATCCTGATTACTTAGAATTAATTATGTACTACTTAAGAATTAGTAGTATTACTCATAACGAAAATAGATGCAGCTATAAATTTAAATATTAAGGAAAATGTTATTTATTTTATTATTTTTATTTAACACTTTATTGCACTGTATAATATTAAAAAAAAAAATAACAAGAATAGACAAAACAAAAACCAAAATTTAAACGGTGCAAAGGCGGTCTTATCGCTTAAAGCGATCTCTTACAGACAACCTTTGAAGATAAGTAACAATAAGAGATCAAGCGGGATAGTGCAAATGATAATACATATTAATATTCATAGATGATAAACATACTTATACTAGAAATAATATATACTTATATATCTACATATTAAATTATATTTGTATATATATATAAATTTATACTTTACATATATAGATAATGTTGCTTTAAATGATTTTTAAAAACTGATAAAGTAGGAGATTTTCTAATAACTAAGGGAAAAGCATTCCAGAATCTTACAGATTCAACAGAAAAAGAGTTAGAATAAGTGTGTGTGTTATATATCGGTAGTTTCAATTTTAATTCATTAAGAGAACGGGACTGAGAGCCAAAGTATGTAAAATGCTCTTTAAGATAGGAAGGAGTTAAAGGATGAAAGAGAATGGTATATAAAACGGATAGAAGATGCATGTTTCGTCGTTCCCTTATGGGTAGCCATCCCAGCTGAGCACGGTGTTGCGATATATGGTCGAATTTTTTTAAATTGAAGATGAAACGTATGCAGATGTTTTGTAATCGTTAGAGTTTGTTGAGCAAGACCTCTGAAAGGTCTGGATAAGCTGTATCTGCGTAGTCGATGATCGGAAGGAAAAGGGTATTAGCTAGGGCAATTTTAGTTTTTATAGGTAACAGATGTTTCCAACGTCGTAGTGAACCAATAGTAACATAGATTTTTCGGCTAATATTTTCAATCTGTGGAATCCAAGAAAGGTTACTGTCAACTAATAATCCAAGATTCTTTATAGTGCTAGAAAAAGTTAAGCTGGTTTTATCCCAGATAAATGGGGTTAAAAGGTTACAGTTAATTTTAGAAATTTGTTTGGGATATTCTACGATAGCAACCTGCGATTTATTGGTGTTAACGGTAAGCCCAAAAGCGTTGCTCCATTGAAAGACTTTATTAAGCTCTTGATTTAAGGAATTTATTGCATTATTAATATTATCCGTATTTCCTGTGACATATATTTGTAAGTCATCAGCATAAATATGGTAAGAAGAAGAAATAAGAACTGATACGGTGTTAATAAATATAGAAAAAAGAAGGGGAGAGAGCACACCACGTTGAGGGACGCCGGTAGTAAGTGGCAAATATTGGGAAAACCTTTCATTCAACTTAAGGCACTGCTGCCGATCCGTATCAGCAGCAATACGGATGTCATCGCAGACCTTTATAAGTGCAGAGGTAGTGCTATGCCCAGTTCGGAAACCTGATTGAAAAGGGCAAAGTATACTGTTTAGGCGAAGAAAAATAGACAATTGACTATGTACAATGCGCTCGAGAACCTTAGAAAGAAAAGGAAGAATTGAAATGGGTCGATAGTGAGAAAATAATGTGGGATGCGAGACTTTCGGAATGGGAATAACATATGCTTTTTGCCAGATACTAGGGAAACTAAGAGAGCTAAGAGAGGAGTTAAAAATATCACATAAAACGTGTACTACGACAACAAGCATGAGTAGGATCATGCGTCTATTAATTCCATCGCTGCCAGTGGCATCAGACTTAATGGCTTTGATGTGTTGCTTAACCTCGTTAGGAGAAACGATAGTAAATTGAAATGCTGAGTAGGTAGGCTTAGGGAGATGACGAATAATATCGAGGAAGGAATTGTTGTACTGTATATTACCAGGTGCAGTCATGAAAAAAGCGTTCAGATTTTCAATATCAATATCTACGACATCCTTAAAACGTTGACGTCCAATTCCCAGTGATGACAAAAATTGCCAAACATAGGCAGTACTGTTACCTTCAACACATTCATGAATGTATTTACGTTGTGCATCCCTGCAAACCCTAGAACAACGATTGCGGAGATTTTTATATTTAGTGTAATTAATATCTGTTGGTTTTATTTTATATTTCCTTTTAGCAGCGTCTCGTTGTGCCATAAGTCCCTTAATAGTATCTGTGAGCCAAAGTGCTGGGAGGTGTTTTAATTTCACTGGTCGTAAAGGAGCATATGTATCAAATAAGTCAAGTACAACAGAATTAAAAATTACCTTATCGTCGACAGTGGCTGCACTAAATATCAAATCCCAGTTAGTACTGTTTAGATCTTTGATAAAATTGTCTTTATCAAAATTTTTAAAGGAGCGTCGTGGTACAACGGTTGGTTTAATTTTAGGTGGACGAATTTTGTATGAAAGAAAAACCAGGTCATGATAAGAAAAGGCATCTGCTGGTAATTGGCCATGAGTACTTACAAGGTCCATTGAAGAAACAATCATAATATCTAAAAGGGACGGAGTGCAATTTGGGAAAAAGTGTGTGGCTCCAGTATCAAGAATATTAAGATTGCAGCTGTTGACAATGTGTTTCAGCCGTTTTGAGCGATAATTATCTTTTAATAAGTAAGTGTTAAAATCTCCCATAATTATTGTTTGATCTACAAAAGGACAACAACTCTCAAGAAGCTCTTCAAGTGCATCGAAGTAACTTATGTGGAGAGAAGGGCTATAGAAAACACCAAGGAGCAGTTTAAGGTTGCCCAAAAGCACCTCAATGAAAAGATGTTCAGAAGATTCATTATACGGCGCTGGTGACTTATTTATTATCCTGTAAGCAAGATGACTGCGTAAATAAATTGCAACGCCACCCCCACCTTTGCCAATTCTATCGTTTCTAATGAGTTGAAATCCAGGCAGGCGAAAGGAAATGGAAGGTAGAATAGGCTTTAAAAAGGTTTCAGAAACAAGAATTGCATTTATAAATCTACTATCAAAAGAATTAAGGAAATCAGGAAAATGAGATGGGATACTTTGAGCATTGAGATGAATTACATTAAAGTTTTTATGGCGCGTGGAAAATGTAGTATTAAGATAGGTATTTAGAGGTAAAGATGCACTATGTAAACTATCTTCAGATGAACAGGTGTCGCTAGTACTGAGGTTGTTACTTGAATACATCGTATGTTAAATAAAAAATATGGGCAAAAATAAATAAAAGAGTCAATAGCAACAATATATAATATAATAATAAAAATGAGATAATAATAGTAGTAATAATAATAATACTATATAATACAAATATATATATATATATTTAGTTTATAAAACGTATACTAAAAAAAAAAAAATTGTAATAATAATTATGAAACTATTTAAATATTATACAACTAATACAAGAAAGTGAGTATTAAAGTTAATAATAAAAGTATATTATCAAACCTTAACAACAAATACAATAATGCTCATACAACTTCCTGCCGGTTGTCTATAGGAATTCACTTAACATTTAATATAATCTACAATGTTAAATCAAACAAACAATGTACTTAACTATAAAATATAAAATAAGAAACACAAACTTTCCTGAATATGGGTTTGAATTTAAGATACTACAAAATTTAGAGAATCATAACAAACAAAATAATAATAAAAGTGGCTGCAATGCAAAGCTTATCAAATAATAAGAAAAAAAAATAGAAACGTTATAAGTAATATTACTAAATATAAAGTACTGTTGTTGCTTATACCATTTAAATAAAAAGTCAATAATAAAAGTGAATCAACAAACCGCTAATGATAATGAAAAACATACATTTCTACGTAATATTAAACTAATTTATAAAAAATATAAAGTTTGTAAGATAGTTGCAAAAAAAAATAATAATAAAAAGATGTCATGACTTCAAAATGAGAGTTAATGTTATCACAAAAACAAACTGCATATGTTAATAAGTAATACCTGTGTAACTTAAGTTATAATTATAATAAAGTTAATCCAAAGTTAACAATAAATTGGAAGTACAACGTCTCAAAACGTAATTAAGTTAGTTTTTTAATATTTCTTTTGGATCGAATCGCTTGTGAGGATGACAGCTTACCATCCCTTTTATCAGTTCTGTGATGTGGTTGGAAGGCTGGTCACGTAGCAAGGAATAGACTTCAATTCAAGCATAGAGGAAATTCTATGACGCTTACCGTTGGAATCAAGTATGAAGATATAACCATCTTTAGTCCAGCTTTTTGAGGTACCATAACGTTGACGGGCAGCGAGGAATGTTTCGTGCCGTTGCCTTGTTAAAAATTCAGTAACAGTGATACCGGATCCTTTGAAGGCACTTTTACTGAACCAAATCTGATTTCTTAAGGTAAGACATCGGATTTTAACCACAATTGGTCTGGGTTTATTATCTCGGCTTAGACCTTTACGGAGACACCGGCTAAACGCATCCTGACCAAGGTCATGCAATTGGAGATGTTCTGACAGAACCTTGGAAATCACTGACGAGACATTTTCTTTATTAGCTTCAGGAATACCATGCAATAGTAACATCTTTCTTCTCGTTCTCATTTCCATATGGTCATGCTGGGTGTCTTAAATCTTAACTTGAAGTTCAAGAGCCTCAAGCGCCGCTAAGACAAAGTTTCTGAAACTTGTGAATTGTCCAGTTATGTTGGAGGATGGACTTGTTGCAGGGATGTTATTTTGAAGGTTTTGTTGGAATTCGGCCGTACGAGTCTTGAAGTGCTCGGTTAGTTCTGATATCGATTGTTTGATGGATTCCATTTTGAAAGTTTTTAAACGTTGAAACGGTTAAAGTTAATTTGTTCTTTGTGAACACAATAAGTGAAATAGCAGTGGAAACAACACCAGGAAACAGTACGCAGGTAAGTTGTCAAGTTTTTTCACAAATTTAACATATGTATAATTTATGATATTAAAAGAAAACTAATTTATTAAGGAGCTTAACAAAAGACGTGTTGTCGCGCAAAGCACCTACCCGCGAAAAAGATTAATTACTTAATTTGAATTGGCAATGTGAATGAAACATTGTAAGCTGGATATATTAATTAAATAGCATTGATAATTAATATACGACGACGCAAGAGTCAGCTTGCACTAAGATGGTATTCTGGTTGTCCCTTATTATTTATATTTTAAAGTAGTATCATTAATAATAATATATGCATACCTTAATTATAACATAGAAATATAATACAATATATTACAGTGGTCTAAAAATAATTTTGAGAATAATTTATTACATGAAACTCTTACTTACAAGAACTTATGGTACTAATTTATCAATAATCTAATAATTATATTTTGAAATTTGTTTTCGTAAAAAAATCTAATATGTTAATACGAGTATATAACACTTAAGCATGTTTCTCCGTTACTTGCTTGAATTAGAGATAGTATATTAATACTACTGACAACTAGAACATTACCTATTAAGGTAATGTTCTAGTTGTCATGCCAAATGCATCTGTCGTAGGGATGCTGCATAGTGGTCAACAATTTTGATAATTTATTAGAAAATATGTTCTTAAACTTAATTACCTATAATCATGGGAAATAATATACGTGTCTTATATTAAAAATACATATATGAAGTAATATTTGATATAAGTTATATTTTTGTTTATATAGAATGCATTCTAAGAGAGAAGCTCATACACTATCATCATTATCAACATTCATCGATGAACTTATTGATTTTGAATATCCAACGTTCCAAACTTAAACTCTTCGTATGAACAACTTGTATAATATCTTGAATTATTAATACCATTAAACGATCTTCTTATCGATCGTCTTCAAGCCGCTTGGAAATAAATTAGCAATCTTATAATTTACACAATTTGTTTATTTATAAAACTTCTTTGTATAAATATTTTGTACAATGCTCTCTCTGATGTTGTGTAATGGTTTAACGCCAATTATCTCTTATTAAACGAAAAAAAAAAACAAAATGTTTTAAATTTACCTTACCCAATGTGAAAAAAGTCATGTACAATTAATTGAACAATGAGGAACAGGATTTAGTGGATTCTACTGTTTTTTTGGGTATTACCTTAGATGCAAAATTGCTATGAGGGCCTCATATCTGTGATATGTCGAACCGACTTAGTTTTGCCACATACACGGTTCTATGAATACGCCGGTTGACAAACCTTGAAACAACTGGAATAGTTTACTTTAGCTATTTTCAGTGTCATGTCATATGTCTACTATTATGGGGTAATGCATCAGGTATGGATACTGTCATCAATCTGCCACATGAGGCCTAAAAAATTAGTACTGTTTATAAATCAATATATTTATAAAAAATTAATTTATGTATACAAAAATATTTTAAAATTCAATAAAAATTGTAATGTAGACAAAATAATACTAGAAATAAAAATAAACTTGCTATGCCCGTCACTAGGTTCCATAAAAGTAATTTCTTTAGGGCTAACTAACTGTATACGTTTTTACAATAAACTCCCGTGTATAGTTTTAAATGTGTCCCTTAATAAATTCAAAATATTATTAAAAGGAATATGATAAAAAAATTATAGTGTAAAGGATTACATTAACGACGGTATAGCCTAGGAATGATTTGTATTTAAGCAATTAACTAGTAATCTACACATTTTTTTTTCGGACGCTGTTTGTTGCTCTTGCTAGATCTGCCGGCTGCATAACACCGTTCCCTTAATTATTACTTGCGGTAGCGGTCGGGAGCAGGTTGCGCTCTCTTCAAATATGGCGAAGGGAGTGATGACTGACCTTTGCGTTATGCTCGTAAAAGGGTGCTACTTGCTTCGAATCCTCGTAGCCTTATGTTAAATTGAAGAGTGTATTTACACAAGGACTTATTTTGATACGTACGATATCAAGATAGGCCCTCCTGTCACTTCCATTTGACGCACACAAGTGATCATTGGTATGGATTGAAAGTGGAAAGAATATAAATAAATAAATAAATCACAAATATCAGAAAATACAGAAGTAATTTACCGATTAACTTATACATGTGTCACAATATAAACAAACATTAAAAGAAGTTATTTTTCCAAGGACAAATTTTGTTTTATAATGATTATATACAATTATATTTTAATGAAATATTAAATTTAATGAAAAGTGATTAAAACGAATAGAATCTTAAAATGGAACATTAACTCATCATCCCGTATTCAAAAAGATGATTCTTGTATATTATTCTTGATATCTTATATGTTCTCAAGATATATATGTATACATCTTCCAAATACCTGGTACTTTAGAAATCTCATCCCAAAAGTCTCTAAATCCAAACTTGCGTATATAATTTGAAAATTTTGTTCGTCATGTTGTTCGTCGTTTAATATACACAATAAAAGTAAACATCTTTAATAAACAATAATCTCCCGCTTATTTTACTTATAAGTATTTAGTATGTATTTAGTTTTTAAGAAATTGATATTCAAGACGCGTAAAACTAAATTAAAGAGTTACAAGTCACGTATTAATTGCTTCACTTCATCGAAAGAAACTTATCTTGGTGTTAGTAGTTGCTTGTCGACATACGGTTTCCTGGGGTAAAATGGTAAGATTTGATCTTCAAACTTTCACTTATATAACTTAATAAGAAGAAAACTTTTTATTATTAGTAAATAGTGTAATTTTAAAATTCCGATTTAAAGATATAGATATGTCCTCCGAAATTTATTTAAAGATAAACTAAAACTAAAACGATCACTCTCTAGGATTTCATGTACAATAATAAAATAGCTTATGAAAGATAATAATAATAATCGAAGTACTCTGCATTTGATCTTCTTCAGTGATCATAATCTACTAGCGATAACTATGACGATAAAACTAATTAATGGCTATGACCATGTGATCCCGAATCGATTCCGTTTTCAGTTCATTACTATGTAACTATTACAGTATTGTTATTTGAACAACATATAAATTTACATTTTCATATGATTTGCATTTCTTAATAAAATCGATCAGATTCAATGCGAAACCAAATATGCTTCTCGTGAAGGTTAATTGAAACTAAATATACAATATTTAAAGTTTCAGATTCGAGGAACTATAGATATTATAATTACAAAGTTCACAAGTCAGACTAAACTCCAGCTTCCTACTTGCAAAAGCAACTTAGTTAATAATAAGCGGAGTTCCCAACTTACCTGCGATGTTCAAAGTTTTTCATAATACAATATCAATGTTTGTTTCGTATTAACAAGCAACTAAGATATAGCCTAAAACTAAATATTTTATATACCTAAAAATGTATAAATCCGTATGGTACCTAATAAGATTGTATTTCAATAGTTCAGAATGCTCAAAGACCCGGTTTTTGGGCTACTACTATTTGGGCTAAGATATCCTCAAGTACAATGTACGTGTATAATCTTGAGAGATGTAGATTGTAAAAGTTGGCCAAAGCAATTTTGAAGAACTTAATTTCTCGAATAAAAATCTCGTAAATTTGTTGTACCAAAATAAACGAGATTTTGATATGTGCTTGAATTATATAGGTAACAACAAGATTTATAAATTGTAACAGATGCTCCTGAGATATTATTTAAAAAAATGCTAAAATACTTAATTAAACTAATCACAAAACAACTTTGATAGTTAAAAGTCGATGAACATAAATACTAAATTAAAATCTCTATATAACATTTCTTATATTCAAATTGTACAAGTTTTATTGAAATTGTACCAATAACGGAACTTTTCTTAGTGCTTTCAATTATAAAATATTGAATATGACGAAGCTGCCGAGGGTAAGTAGTAAGATTATAAAATTTAACTTTCGCGCAGTGTAAAAACTTTACAAAGTTATGGCAGATGTGACCATTGCAATAGAATCAAATTTAAAATATAAATTTTCAATTTGATTCTTCCATACTCCATTAAACGAAATGGACATATCTATAAAATTTTACCTTTCTGCAAAAAATATTCCTTATTAATAACTACTATTACTTTAAATCTCATTAACACAATAAATAGTCAAATTTTCAGATTAAAATCCAACTTAAGATCATATTCTATCCCCTCCCCTGCTTGTAGTAAGAACTGATAATATTTAGTTCCTCTCCTAAAACACCCTACGTAATTTAAAAATGATACCCTAAGGGAACGTTGTCGTAAAATAAACCGTAGATTATACTAAAAACAATAATTGACCGAAGGACGAATGCTGAGCGTAGCGAAGCGTTTGTCCTGTCCTGTCCTGACTGTGTTCCCAGTAGACAGGCCCATTCTGCTATTTTCCCGTATGTATTTAAGCATGTTTATCCCGGCGTAGACGGCGTATTTTTCATCCTATCGTCACGAAAATTGACAGGCGTGTTCTTTGAATTAATTGAATTTTTATATCGAGCTTGTTTTTTTGTTGGACGATAAAATCCAAAATGGCGGCGTTTTTTAGTTTTGTTTTTGGCGTCGTAGGAGCAATTTTCATCCGATCGCCACAAAAATTGGTGATCATGTTCTTTGATTTATTTAAATGTTTTTTTGTCCGGTCATTTTTATTACAAGGAAGAAAAATCCAAAATGGCGGTGATTAGAATTTTTTTTGGCGTAGCAGGCGTATTTTTCATGCAATCGTCACGAAAAATCGGTAGGTGTGTTCTTTGAATTATGTAAATTTTTATGTCGAGCCGTTTTTTTGCTTGGGCGAAAAATTTCAAAATGTCGAATTTCTGATCCGTACCACAAAAACGATTTTTGCGGCAGCTAGCGGGCTGAAATAGACGTGCTTGGTTCACGGGTGAAATATCGTAATCACTGCACTGCAAATAATTTCCCAACATTGTCTCATCCCCTAACGTAGTGAGGTCTACTGTTCACAGAACGACTAGTAATTACGATGTATTAAAAAGTATTAAGTACGTCGCAACTGAGTGCCGAAGAAAAGATGTGTCACAAAAGCGATGAAAGTAACCTTTTATTTTTAGCTGGTAGTCTAAAACTGACGGCATCTTATAATCTACCGTGTATTCGTACCTTACCGTATCGTTACCGTTACCGTACCGTATTCTTGACCACCTTTCTTGGTTAAAAGAAATAATAAAGGATTTTTTAAACATAAAAACGAGTTGCAAAAATATTTTGTAAAAAATATTTTTGTATGAGAATATCGCAGTCTTAGTTAAACATGGGCCGTAATCAAATTTTTACAAATATTAGTTATAATAAAATACAAAAGAAGGCCAAACAATCTCGTCTAAGAGAAACCTTCCTTACCTTAAATTAAGGTAAGGAAGGTTTCTCTTAACCTTAAATTAAAGTTTAAAATAAGATCAGAATATGTGCTCCTTCCCTTTCGCACCTCCTATGTTTATCGAACAACAACCGGTGTAGTCTTGCGTCGATGGCCGGAGAGTAAGACAAAATTTATAAAATAAAAAGGTCTAGTCTTAGTTTATACTATACAAAAAAATCTAAGTAAGCTTAACATGTCTGTTAATATATCTCGTTAAATTTAAACACTAAAATAAATTATGACTTATCTCTGTGATCTTATCAATGTTATTGTATACTGCAAAGTTAGAAACATTGGTAAATATTTTCGTTAAAAGATATCGCCTCTGATTGACGGACAAGTTAAAAAACATTCGTTGCAATTGTTGTTATTGTTGACTTCAATTTACATCTTGTGCCATATATATTGAAATTTTAGATAACAAGTGTACTGAATAGACCTATAAATAACGTTCCTACTGCACAAAAGAAGCCGAGTCCTAAATGTAATAAATCGTTACAATACGTTACGTAAACTCATTGTCGTAGCAAACTGTCCATAGTTTCTTATTACTTTAAATTACATATTACTTATAATTAAATTTATGGCGAAACTTTCAGTAGTTAGTGGCTGGAGGAAGCATTATGAGTTTTTAAAGGTCAAACAAATTTCGACAGATTCCAAGAAAGTTTCTTGTAACATTTTTAATAATAGATAAAACATATTTCGTTAGTTCTTATCTTATCTTTAAATCTTGTTGTATTATTCAAGGCAGTCTATATTTGTCCGGAATTTATATTTGTCGCGACAAGATTTTCTGTTTCTTCATGGGGTTGGATCCAATTTTAGATTTGACAGCATTTAACGTTAAATCTTTATTTTTAAATCCTTTTTGTTTCTTTAGATATCTGTGGATCTGACAAAGATTGCCGCATAAATATTACTATTCACGGTCATGTATTTAGTAGTATATTAGCTTTTATCAAAGTACGGAATTGTTGAACGCCGTAAATTATGAACATGGTCTAGATTTGCATTTGACTGTAATCATGTTTTTAAACATGAATATTCGTTAGAACTTATTAAATTTTATGATAATTGCAAAATAATATATTAATTATAAAGATTTCCTTTCGATCTTTCATTTGAATATATATAATAATTTTAAATAAAAAATAACTAATAAAAATAAAAATAGTTAGCCCTAAAGAGTAATTTATTTTTGCTAGCCAACTTTTCTTTTACATGTCATTTATAAATAAATTCCTTATTAACTGATTGATTATTCACTGTGAATATTTAATGAAAAACTTTATTTCAATAAAAGTTTCAATGAAAAATATGTCATTTGCATAATGTTTTTCAGTTATATGAGTTAATATTTTCTTTATGAAAAGATTAATTAAAGCGTACGTTTATTTAAATGAAATTAAACAAATGAAAATTTTTTGGTCAGTTGTTCAGAGTAATCTTCGACCGGCTACTTTCAAAGTATCTGAATAATAAGATCCAGTTAGTATTAGGGAGAAGAAATATTACTTAATATATTAGCGTACAATACAATGAATTATAATTACACTTTCAACATTAAAAAATATAACTCACTTATAAAAACTTACTTATAATTGAAATAAAATGCCCTATATTATTTGTTCTATTTGTGCTAATATAATGATGAAGCAAAAATAAAATAAAGAAATAAAAAAAATATTATTATTAGGTAAATATCTAATAAATTATTGTTATAGGTAGTCAAGGTACACTATTGACAAGAATATGACTTTCATCAACCAATATGGTTAACAGAAAAATAAAATCATTTTATGTGTTTCAAGCAATATGATAGAAGCCGCAGATAGATAGCCAGAGATCTAAATTGTATTATTATGATAACGTTCAAATCAAAACTAATGACATTAACTGAAATAGTCTAACAAATTAAATGTTAGTAATCAATTGTGTAGTCTAATCCACTTGTACTGACGCAATAAAATAATTTATACAAAAAAAAACATGCATAATCTGAAGTCAATAACTGAAATTCTGAAATTTAATATTATGAGGAAACGACATAATAATAATTTATTGTATAAAATGTAAATACTATTGTTTTTATATTAGTCAATCATCAACCAGGACTTGAGCTCGAAATCAGTCGCTGTATCAATGAAGCTATCGTGAATATTCACTAAAACTTTAATTAATTAACATATAGAAACATAAACGTATATAACGTAATGTATTAATACAAAACTTCAAACTTTAATTTCATACATTCATATGGCATATATTAATATTTTTGTTTATTGCAAAATATAATAATTACTTAGAATTTGAGAAAAAACCTTATACAGAGAGCATATATTAAATGTCGTCTCTATCCTGGTAAATTATTTATAGATTGATAAATTTATCTAATGGAGTAGCGACAAACTAGCTCAATTGGCAGAGCGAAGGAACGGTTACTAAGCAATTCTAGGTTCGATTGCTACCAATGTCAGTATTTTTCATTTTATATTTAAATTTGAATAATATCTGTATTTAAAAATATAACCTTTGATTCGTCTTTGATATAGTGATTTCATTTTTAATCTTAATTTAGTGTGCAATAATGAACTTAGAGAAATAAATAATCGCAAGTTATTAGAAGTATGTTTTAATTTATCAGAGATCATCTCATGTCATCTGTTGTCGCTGTTACTCTCACTCATGATCAAAGGGAATATTAAATTATAATGGCTTATGAAAGTCCAATCCAGAATATGGTAATTATTTAAATCAAACTGAGAAAAGCTAAAAGTTAATTAGCACAAATGTAATTACTTTATTATTCTTAACCATATAACACTTCCTCTTAATAAAATAATAGAGTCTTTAAGAGTTTTAATATGTGTACAATATTAAAAACTTGATATCTATCTATTTTGATTTTAATATTATTATTACAGTTAACTGTTAATGTATTAATCCTTATTGAATAACAATTATGTTGAATAACCTTATATATTAAACCAGTGATTAATAATTCTACAGACAAAGTAAAGGTATGTTGCAGAAAGTTTGGAAAATTTTATTTAATATAAATACCAATAGATTTTCATGTCTTGTAAATGATTTCATTTACTCAAGAGACTTGAAGTTGTGTTGATTCCTTTTTAACATTTTAAATATAAATGAAAGTTACTAAAATATTTCTATTTTATATTTTAAAGATGTGTAGGTTTGATATAACTTTTTTCTTTGAATTTGCTATTAATGTTTATGGTAACTTTCACATATTATCATCGTCATATATATACATAATAAATAAAATATAAAATTAAATATAAAAAAGTGTGCTTCCAGAATAATCCCGTTAAGAACGAAGTTTCATTTATATAAATAATCTAAATCTCTGTAAATTCTCCCCCTACATTAACAAGAAAATTACAATGAAACAATGTTATTTATATAAAATTCTTAAATTCTTACAAGTTACAATTTAATTATTTTAAGAATCAAAACTTATAGATGATTAGATTCCTAATAATAAAGTTTAAATACTTGTGTTGAATATAGTAATCTACTAATTAATGATCCGCTTTGATGTAAACTGTGTTTTTTAAACTTTTCTACATTTCTGTGTATAGGTTGTAGTATTATAGTGATTAGTGTCGGCTGCAACTATGTTGTCTTGTCTGAAACAATAACAAGACGTTCTAACATTTGGAACTGTAGTTGTACTTGTACTTGTTTATTTTGAAATTGACATGTTTTTCTATCAACTGTTCTGGGAATATTTGGACGACTCTATATTGGTTAAGAGTGTGAATATATTATATTCAAATATATCAAAAGTGTATTATTAATATCAGCAATAATTATTTTATTTGATTAAGGGAAGGGCTTATTTTAATACATACGATATCAAAATAGGCCCTCCTGTCGCTTCCATTTGACGTAAACAAGTGATCGATCATTGGTATGGATTCAAAGTGGAAAATATATAAATAAATTAATTAATTAATGTGTCTTGTAATCTTTTACCAATCAAAATGCATTGATTGTTTTTAGAATATATAAGTAAGTTAAACATTTGGCTTACAATTTACCTTTTTGAAGTCATCAGTGTTTATTAATCTCTTAATTGTCTTTATTTGATTTTTATTTCATAATAATATACTCATTAAAAAAGTAAATTTTAATATATTTCACAAGAAACTTTACTATGAATTTATAACCTTTGCTTTTTATTGGCATTTTGGACGGTAATATTTTCGACGTCTACGGTTTTTCTAGATGATTATTTAAGAGTATTCTATAAAAATATTTTGAAGACCCATTTTGACGTTATTCTTGAAATGAATTGTCTATTACATTTTTGATTATTGTCTACATTAACATGGCTTGATTATTTAAGGAGGGACGGGCCCTCAGATTAAGCCGAGACCTAGTATTTCAAAAAGATATTACGTCAAAGAGAATAAGTATATAAGGGTTTAGAACATCAATGCAGTCAGGCTATGATCCAGAACTATACCTAAAATAAAAATATTTCAGGACACATTTTAATTTTTTTTCAAGTTTCTATATTTGCTTATGTTCAATACTTACATACGAGTAGGTACAATAAATCCACCTGAAAGATTTATTGAGTGTATTAATTACTCTATTCTTAGAATTATTTGTTTGTTCATAAGGAGCGATCATTTTTAATTGGTCGCAATGTAAAATTTTATATTTTTATATAACATGGATATTATTATTATCGGGAATAATAATATAAAGTATTTAATCAGTAGCCTATGTAAGATAAAGATTGATACTTAATGTTAGTGAAAGAAATTTTGAAATAGTTTCCTGCACATAAACGTACTCACAAACATAACTTCCTATTTACTATATAAAATACATCTCATCTCTATATAGATGGCATTAATATTCAAATGCAGCCCGCATCACAACCGTCGGCTCCTCAATTGTTACGCATTACCAACTCCCATTTGGATTCCGTTTAACATACACGTTGTGTATTAATAAGATATGATCATTAAGGAAAACTGGTTCTTGTAAAACGATCTATGTTTTTTTTTATATGTCAGGGATCATATAGAAAATGGATTTACACTTGACGACTTAGACTTAAAAATTCATGAGGTTTAAAGAATATTGATGCACATTTAAATCTATTGGTATGTGCAGTTGTTATCTCCAGGTCGGTAGCCAAACTGCAAACGGTTATTGTGAATTCTATTACTGTTATAATCAATAGTTTAACGGAGTTTCATTTGAACTAAATAAATTTGTTTAATTCGATAAGTGTTAATACTACTTGTATAGTCTATGCTAGCAGCTAGTATCAGTTCATTAAGTTAAACAGTAACTAGTTACCAAGCTTATTTTATATTTCAACATTTAATGTATATACTGAAACAAGCCATTAACATTAATTTAAAAATCGTTACAATAGTACCAGAACCTTTCCTTCGGTGATATTCAATCTACATGAAATAATATTATAAAACTGTAAAAGTCTAATCAAGTATGAAGATCAATAGAATAAATATGAGTATATCTTATCTCTCTATTCTTATCTCTCCGTTTCTGCCATAATGTTAGAACGCAAAATATTGCTATTAAATGAGTCAACATTAAAAGTATATTATTTTAAACAATTTAATAATATATATATATATATATATAATGTTTATAAAGTAATAATATATAACATAAAAATAATTTGATTGTTTCTATTTTAGTTTATTCTACACAAAAATACTTAAACAGCTAAAAGTATTTATAGTCAATTTCAAATTTAAATTAATTTTAGGCATCTTATGAATATTATTCTATACAGCAAAGTTAGAAACATTGGTAAAGATTTTTGAAAGAAGATGTCACCTCTGATTGATGGATAGGCAAAGAATAGCACACAGCATTATTTGATTTTGTTGTTGTTGTGACTTTCAATTCATAGCTTGGCCATAAATAAATATTATACTTTGTTTTGGATAGACTTATAAATAACGTTCTCACTGCACAAAAAAGGGAGAGCCCTAAATATAATAAATCGTTACATTGTGGTGTAATAAGCTCATTTTCGTAGGAACTTTCCATAGTTCCTTATTACTTTAAATAGCATATTTCTCATATTTATGACCAAACTTTGTTGCTTGCATTGTTCTATTTGAAAGTCTAAGCTGTTAAAGGTCAAACAACTTTCAACACATTCCAAGAATATTTCTTGTTCAATTTTGAATAATAAATAGAAGACATTATGTTTGTTTTATTTACGACAATGTAAGCCAAGGAATTTATATTTATCGTGACAAGATTTTCCGTTTCATCAAAAGATTGGAACGAATTCTGGCTTTGATAGCGTTTAATTTTAAAACTTCATTTTAAAATCTTTTTTATTTTTTTAGTGGTCATGAATAAGATTGCCGCTATATTATTACTAGGTGGACTATTATTGGTTATATAATTGGTACTATTAAAAGTATATAACCAAGCTCTTCTGATTACTTTTTATTCAAGGATAGAATTGTATAACTCCAAAAATTATGATCATGGCCTTTTTCTTTATTTGACTATAATTCCTTTCGCGGGCGACAAGCGAGTGCTAAACATACGCAATGATACTCTTGGGAATGTCTTCCAAGTTATGATGTCCAAGAACATTCCAAGTTGGGACACTTCACTTTTACTTACTAACATAGTTAAAAGTGTTTTTTTTTCTTATTTCAAGATGTACATATCTTATGCTATATGTTAAAATTAGTTATATTTTTTTAGAGATGGATGTTAGTTAGGATATATATTATTGAATGATGAAAACAAATAATATATTAAGTTTTCCTATCTATACCTAATTTCAAAATATATAAGAATTTAAAATAAAACAACTAGTAGGAATAAAAATAGTTAAACCTAGTAGAATAATTTGGTTTCTTAGACACAGTGGCTTTGAAAGTAGTCTTCGATGATAAGGTTCATCTTAAAGTTGGAAGTGTTAACAACTTAATATAACCCATTACACTCTTCCTTGTCATCTCATCGGAATTCATAACTTCCTGTAGCTGGAGTTTAGCATTATGGGTTTAATTTAGAATTAAGTCACAAGCTAACGCTGCAAGTCTGTACTATACTATTTGCAATATTTTTTTTATATAACAGAGACAACATGTAACGTGAAAAACTAAAGTTTTCACTGAGATCCCACGTACATACATGATACATACAGAACTATGATTTACATAGTATTTATTGTGTACAATATGTACACTGCATAGAGAGATGTTGATACCTGTACATATTTCAAAATTATTATCAATACCTGTATGACATTTTGAATTTATTTGGAAATTAACTGATATTATACTAAACCAATAGTTTTATGAAGCCTATTGTAACAACGAAACAGAAATTAATACTTTTACAGACAAAGTCAATTTAACAACATCTGCCTCAAAGATTTATTAGGTGTTAATAAATCTTTCTATAAAGTGTAGAAAACTTAATTAATTGTAAAAAAAATAGATTTCACTTACTCAAGACACCTTAAGTTGTGTTGAATACTTTGTACATTTAAAATTTTAAGAAGTTAGTAAAATATTTCTTTATTAGGTATATGTAAAATGTGTGTGAAATTTTTAATGTAACACTTTATTTTTAAACTGGATATGAAATATAATAGTCCCATAAGTAATTGTAAGTATTTATTTGGACTTGAACTGTTTTATTTAAGTATTAACACGTAAATATGTAAGTTGCACTATAAAAAGTCAGTGACTCCCATCCGCTAAGATCCCTGAGCTGGCTGTAAGAATGTAGGCTTGTCTGAAGCAGTTATAGAACGTCGTAACATTTGGAAATGTACTTATTTTTTTTCTACCTACCCTTATAAACGATTGAATTAAACGTTTTTTTTGTTTTTAACTGTTCTAGCCAGATCACGTTTTTATACTTTACTTTTTATTTATTTGGCCGTTTGTTATTTTTTAATTTAAATTTCCTAACTTGTAATCTTTCTTCCTAATTACATTCATTCATTGTTTTGATTCAATTGTAAATTGTAATAGAAGTTTTAAATAAAACATATGCTGCGGTTTTCATACACATGACATGTGTTAACGTTCTGTGTCATTAAAGTTGCTATTGTCATCTCTGTTGTCAACGTTATTAACAACAATACTTTTGATTAAATTAACATTCCATAAAAATAAAGAGCCTTTAAATTTATATGCAACTAAAATAGACAGATAATTAATAAAAAAAACTAATACTAAATTTTAATTTTGTATTACTAAAATATAGCCCGAGGCTAATAGCATAAGAATCTCTTTATAGCAGATACTATGGAAATAACTCAGAAGAGAAACATGAAATACTTAAAAACTTCTCAAAATTTTTAAGTTAGACGATCATTAGGGTAAACTATTCTTAACAGACTGTATTTTACACATGTGTTTGATTAAAATAAAAACTTATTTTAAATAAATTATTTTTTTGATTCAATTTTTAAATAACAATATTATTTGAAAATTAAGTTTTTCAGGAGTTAACAATATTAAAGTTCTTATTTCAATCATATCATTACGAGGTCAGAACTTAAACGATTTAACACTTGGAAGAACTCGATAGTTGTCATTTCTAAAAGACGTTAAAGCATGACTGTCGAGATAAAAAAATAACAAAAACATTAAATTTTATTTTAACAAAACATTTTAAATTACAAACGATCTGCCGACCTTTTAATCCAGTTCTATAATTACATCAATTGTTCTGAATTGTCAAGAAAATGTAATTCAATTCACAGACTCGAAAGAATGGGAGCTGATTTAACCAGTAGGTAAGCTTCGGGTTGGAGACAATAAATGCCTGTTGTTTTAATCTTAATCTGATGTAGAATATAATATTTATCAAGTTTATTTCAATAATAAAACAATAAGGTATTATTTTTTTATTGGATATATCTCAGCATTGAGTGATATGGCATTTATTTTTTATATTGTCTCCGCTCTTAGCCCCACTGGTCATTGCAGCGTCAACATGGCAGAGAGTTCTCGACATATTGCAATATGTGCTACTACAAAAGCAAAGGCAACGTTTTACTTTTACGAGTATAATATCACTTACGTTTAGTTATAAAAGCAAGTTATTATAGTTGGTTTACTTTGTACCGTTGCAATTATATATTAATATATTTACTCAAAGCTATGTTTATGTTTAAACAATTTTTTTACACTAAACATTATGTTTAAAATTTTATAAACAAGTTTGTACTTTACTAAAGTTTATAAACATTTTAAAACGCCATAAAAATAAGTCATTCTTATAGGCAGTAGTAAGCCATAAGAGTGTAGAACTTAAATAAGGCATTACTTCGCAGTACTTACATAGGTACAATAAATCCACTTGAAAGATTATGGAGTCTTCACATATGCATCACTCCATTCTTAGAATTATTACCGCACTTTATCCATTTTATATATATATTGCTATATAATAGATTATGGCTCCAATTATATATAAGCTATTTTATACTCCGATAACATAACAACTGGTTTGGGTTATACTTACAGAATACCAACGAGGCTTTTGATATTTGGAAAGCTAATGGATTTTAAAAAGTGTTGTGGTTGTTAAGTTCACTTATTTTACCGTAAATCCTATAAATAGAAAAAAAACTACTAAACAGATTTTTATGAGGCAGCCGAATAGTTATTGTTATTATAGCTGAATAAGATTTTGTGTTTTTACGTTAAAACTATAAAGCTGCAGTAACGTTATCTGTGCTTGACGTCTGTGTGTCACAAACACATGTGACGCAGATCAGTTTGGAAATGTGGTTTAGATTTCAAAATTAGGAAAATACAGTCATCTTTATTATTACAGTCATATTTATTTTTCCTAGCATCGATTTTGATAAAATTGGGGAGGTGTCTGACCTATTTAATATGTGGGAAACTATTTACTCTGGAAAATTCTGTAATTTTTAACTTTAAAAACTTCAAAGTTGATTTGGGCTAATAATTTTATGAAAAGGTAAAGCGTTGATTGATGGTTTGTTATATACTCGTAAGTGGCGGGAGACAGATGAAAATAGTGACAAACGGTAGTTTTAAATATAATTATAATTTTCTATAAATAGTAACAAAGCAAAATTTATTATGTAAATAGATTATTGCTCAAATCATATTAGTATTGGGTATATCGTTATTAGAGTAGACAAAGTCTGGAGACAAAATTTACAGCCGCATCTCATTTCATCTTAGTGTATAAAAATTAAACCCTAGAAGTATTTTATAATTTTAGAAAATAAAATGTACAAGCCAGAAAAGATTTTTTAACCTAGTTCTATAATCACATTTATTCTGGATGGACGAGGACGATGAAATGTGTTTCAATTTACAGAATTAGACAAATGGAAGCTTTTAAACCAATTCCAAAGCTTCGAAATTAGATGAATTTCTATTGTTTAATTATTCTATCTAACTATACTTACTCGTAAGCTTATCAGCAATCATGTTCACAGGAGAATGATTTCTTTATTTTATTTAATTATATTTAACTTCATAATTTGTTTTGTTTTTGTAAAAAAGTTATGGATAAGGAATGGCTCGGTTTAAGTGAATCCGAAATAAAACGCTTTGGACATATATCACAATGCGGATAAAACTGTAAAAATTTGACATTGTCAGTTCTTTATCCGTAAGAAATGGATCTAAAAGGGGGTTGAAAGTTGGAGTTGAAATATTAAAAAAACTATGGAGTTTAAATACCCTCTGTATTTACTTGGCCAGCATTTATAATACAACTTGTTACCAAAGCTGTCGTTTGGCCCAAAGCATATTTCTATAGAATATTTTTATCCCCACTTTCAAACTATTTTAAAATAATTCTTATCGTTAATTCTAAATTTATGACAAATAATTTCACAATCTAACACATTATTACAGATAATCATTTGTAAACAGAATGCGAATCATCAACTCTTGACATTTTTATAATGTCAGATTCAGATGCGGCAGTTGATTAGCATTTTGCTTACAGTCTGAAAATGAAGCGAGCCATTTTTAAAGAGATGATTCTTTTTTTAGGGAGAATTAATAAAAAATTTAGACAGCCTTAATAATTAGAATCTTAAAAAAGTATAAATAATTTAAATTTGTCCGTTCACTCAAAACATGTAACAATAGCTAAATTTCTGGTCGATATTATTATTTTTAAAGATATTTTTCAAAATAAAAAAAAAATATAAGAGTTAGTTACTTAAAATACTCGTAAATAATTCAACATTTTTATTATCAGAGATTGAGTATCACGGATAACTTGGAACGATTACTATTAAGATAAGGTAGTTTACATATTTTTAAACGTTAACGCTAGATTAAACTAAACTGCATTTAAAATAATGTAATACAGCTTACATTATGACATTATGTTATGTCACATGTCAGTCTGTGAACTATGGTTCACAAACATTAACAAAGATTGCAAACCGGACCTCGATTTTGATTCGTTGCAAATCTCGGTAGAGTTCGGCGAATTGAGCAAAGTGAGTAATCGACGAGTATCTTCAATTCAGCGTTCAAAGCTGAAACCGACAGGCAAAATATTTAATAATCAATTATCCACAGCGATTTTTTTACATTGAAGTCTATGGGACTGTCTTTTTTGGTGATTATTTGTCAACGACATGAGTTTTTTTCATTTTTTCTTATAAATTTTCGCAATAACCACCGCGTTAAATGTACAAAATTTCATGAAGATCGGTAAAGCCGTTTTCATGCCAACCCTGGATGTGGGATGAAAAAGGTCTCTCACAGAGCGCTCCGCTCGTTCTGCTCGCTTCGTTCATTTAAATAAAAAAATTAAATTTATCAAAGAATGCTGTTGCCTGTGACACCGTCGGCGTTCACAGGAGGGAACGTTCCAACCCGCATCACAACTGTCGGCTCTTCAATTGTTACGCATAAACAATTCCCATTTGGATTCCGTTTAACATACATGTTGACTGTGTATAAGATATGTACATTAAAGAAAATTGTGTCTAGTCAATGCCAGTAGCTACTGTTAGTTCATTTAATTAAACAGTAACTTGTTATGAAGCTTATTTGTATTGATTAATAAAATATACGAGGAGTAATTTTTTAACATGTCAGTAATTTAGAGTGTTTTTTTTAATTTTCATATGATGATTGTCACAAATATGTTGTACGCGCCGACTTTTTTATGTTTAAATATTTAATGTGTATCACTGAAACAGGCAAGAATTAACATTAGGTAGAAAATCGTTACAATAATATCAGAGCCATTCCTTCTATGATATTAAATCAACCTGAAAGAATATTATAAAACTGTAAAAATCTTAAAAAGTATGAAGAACAATACAATAAATAAAAGTATAACCCTTTCAAATTGTAACAAACATCCATACTTTTACAATTCTGTCGTAAGAAGTCTTAATATAGATGATTCCTCCTAAATAATAAACTTGTTTACAAGAAATAAGAGTAGAAGATTAAACCATTAACGTCAACAAGTTCGGTGTCTGGAGATAACAATTTTCTTATCTCTCCGTTTTTCTATCATAATATTACAACGACGAATATTGCTATTCCTATTAAATGGGTTAACATTAAAACTGTATTTTTTAAACAGTGTATTGGTATTTTTTTTCTTAATATTTTTATAAAATAATAATGAATAACATGAAATTAATTTCATTGTTTCTATTTTAGTTCATTCTATTGAAAAAATGCTTAAATTCTCTATATGTTAAAATTTATTATGTATTTTTTAAAGATGGATGTTAGTTAGGATATATTTGATTGGATGATCAATATAAAAAATATATTAAGTTTTTTTTCCTATCGAAACTTAATATTAATGTTAAAATTAAGAATATATAAGAATTTAAAATAAAACAACTAGTAAGAATAAAAATAGCTAAACCTAATAGAATAATTTGTTTTCTTAGACACATTGACTTTGAAAGTAGTCTTCGGTAATAATGTTCATCTGAGAGTGAAAATATTAACAACTTAAGATACCCCATAACAGTCTCCCTTGTTATCTCATCGAGATTCATAACTTTCTGCGGCTGGAGTTTAGAATTATGGGTTTAATTTTGAATTAAGTCACAAGTTAACGCGGCAAGTCATCAAAGTATGGGCAACTTTTATTTTGATAACAAAACTATTTGAAATATATTTGTTTTTACTATCACAACATGATAAATAATAATACATATTCCATAACATTCTGTAAAAGGCAGGATACACATCGACTGAAATAACACGTAACGTGTAAAATACCTGTATCATCGTACTTCTATTTTATAATAATATGATGTACATTTTATATATTGTGTACAATATGTATACTGTATAGAGAGGTTGATTGATACCTGTAAGATTTTGAAGTTATTTGAAAATTAACTGATATTATATTAAACCAATGATTTTATTAACTCTTTTGTAATAATGAACCAGCAATTAATAATATTATAGACAAAGTAAATTTAAAAATATCTGCCGCATAGTTTTATTAGGTATTAATAAATCTTTCTATAATGTTTAGAACATTTAATTAAATTTAAATAAAAATAGAAATTCGTGTCTTATAAATGATCTTACTTACTCAAGAGATTTTAAGTTGTGTTTGATTTCTTTACAAACATTCAATATTAAATAAAAGTTTCTAGTTAGTAAAATATTTCTCTATTGTACTCGTATGTTAAATGTGTGTGAAATATTTAATGTTACATTTTCTCTTTAAACTGGATTTGGAATATTATAGTCCAATAATGAATTGTAAGTATTTACTTGAATTTGAACTGTTAGCAATTAACTTTTAAGTACTAACATGTAAATATCTAAATATAAGTTGCAATATTAAAGTCAATGACTCCTATCAGCCAAGATCCATGAGCCGGCTGCAGGAATGTAGGCTTGCCTGAAGGAGTTACAGAACGTCTTATAATTTGGAAAAGTTCTTATTTTTTTTTATTTGACTTTATTTTTTAACACCTTCTCTTGCAAACGATTGCATGAAACCTTTTTTGTTGCTTTTAATTCTTCTAGCTAGACTTCGTTTTTATAATCTACAATTTTTTAAAAACTTGTTTGTAACTTTTTTATTTATATTTCCTAACTTATAAGCTTTGTCTCTGATTACATTTACTATAAATGTATTTAGTTTTCGATATTTTTTAGTGAAGTATTATGAGGGGAGAACCGAAAGTAATGTACCTAGATATGACAGACGCCTAGAGCAGGGTGAAACAGGTTAGTGCAAGCACTGACATGTCCTTACGTGTCGGGATACTTGGTATTGGTAGCTCATCAGCTGTTCTAGTGAGAGGTCGTTAATTATGACGAGTTGCAAAAAATATGGACAACGTTAGTTTAAAGCACCGTGCCGTCATCGAATTTGTAGTGAAAGAAGGACATAGGCCAAAAGTCATTAAGCGTATGATCTCAGTATACGGGGACTCTTCACCTTCCTATTTTGTAATAAAATATCGGGCTGAACAGTTGAAGTATGGCCGTGGGTTCATTGAAGATGACCCGCGTAGTGGAAGGCCTGTGAAAGCAACCACACCTGAAATCATCGCCAAGTTGGAAAGCTTGTGATTCCTTTAAAAGCTTCTCAATTAGCTGCTGAATGCGGCATTTCAGAATCATCGGTTTTAAGAATTCTATACGAACGTTTGTTTATGAACTAGGTTAGTACAGGATGGGTCCTCAGAATGCCCTTCCTGAAGGAAAACCGAGTTCTGATTTCAAAAAAAAATTTGAACTATTTGAGTTAGGTAGTGTAGCTTTCCTGTCTAAGATAGCAATAGGTTATGAGACGTGGATTTACCATTGGAACCTGGAGATAAAACAAGAATCCATGTAATAGAAACACTTCAGTTCAGAAGAAATTTCAATTCGCATTCAACCGTCCGCCGGGAAGATTATGGCTACAATTTTCTGGGATATGAAAGGTGTGCTTTCCCACAAGTAGACAATCAGAGGGAAATATTACGCTGAGGTTTTGAAAAATTTGAAAACTCGATACTGGAGAAGCGTCGCGGGAAGTTCAGTCGCGGGGTGCAGCATTTGCATGATAACGCTACTGTGCACAAGTCTGCCATGGCATTAGCAGCTGTGCATGAGTTGGGGTCCCAGAAATTCAACCAGCCCACTCTGAAACTCTCTGCACGCTGCAACTTCTACCTGTTTCTACTTCTGAAGAAATGCCCGTGTGTGTGTTTGTGTGCAGTGCGCTGTTGCGCATTTTTCATAGAACAAGATTAAATTTCTGACGGTATCAAAGGACACCTATCAAAGTGAAATAAATGTAATAAGTAAGGAGGTGATTATATTGAAAAACAATCAATACAATTTCCCCTGACTCTTTTCTTTCATAGCTAGGTAAATAGATTACTTTTGGATCTCCCCTATGGGCAACATAACGAATATTATGGAAAATTTGAAGTCTTTATTTGATTATAAATGCTTATAACTATATTTGTAAATTTGTTTTGGTTCAATTGTAAATTGTAACAGAAGGTTTAAATAAAGCACACGCTGCGGTTTCCGTAGGTACGAGTATGACATATGTTACCGTTCCCTGTTATTAAAGTTACTATTGTCATCGCTATTATTTAACTTGTGTATTGTTTAGTTATAATGTAAGCCTCGTTGGCAATCCTTTTGGATAAATTAACATTCCTTAAAACAAGAGTGACAAATAAAGTGACTTTAAATTTATAGGCAACAAATTTAGGACAGGTAATTAATAAAAAATAAACTAACAATAAGTTTTATTTTTTTTTTTACTAAAATGATAACAATAGAAAAATTTTTCTATAGTAGATACTATGGAAATATCTCAGAAGAGAAACATTATGAAACATTTAAAAACTTCAAAAAATTTGAAAGTCAGACTATCATTAGTTAAAACTATTCTTAACAGGCTGTATTGTACACATTGTCTGATTAAAAAAATATATTATATGACATAAAGTATTTTTTGTTGCTATTTTTAAATATTATTATAATTTTAAAATAAAGATCATCAGGAGTTAGCAATATGTAAGTTCTTATTCGATCACATCATCACGATGTCAGAACGTAAAACGATTTAACATTTGGAAGTACTCGATAATTGTCATTTCTAAAAAACGCTAAAGAATGACGACGGACGACCGACCACATGAATAACATTAAAATTAATTTGAACAAAAACATTTAAAATTACAAACGATCTGCTGACCTTTTAATCCAGTTCAATAATTACAGCATTTGTTCTCAATTGCCAAGAAAATGTAATTCAATTCACAGGCTCGAAAGAATGGGAGCTGATTAAACCAGTTGGCAAGATTCGGGTTGGAGACAATAAATGCCTATTGTTTTAATCTTAATCTGATCTAGAATACATATTTATCAAGTTTATTTTAATAACAAAATTATTATTTTTACATATTATATTCTATGAAATACATATGATAGACTAAAGTTAATATTGTCAACCTTTGGTTAATAATGTCAATATATGTTCTTCAAATATATCAAAAGTGCATTAACTAATATCGAAAAAAGTTATTTTAGGTAATTTATGTATGTCTTATAATATTTTACCAATCAAAATGCATTAATTGTTATTGCAATATATCAGGTAAACAAACGTCTTTCATTTTTTTTATTCATCGTATTTGTTAATTTAATTAATAAAGATTTTCTTTCATTTTTGGTCATAATAAAATATTATATAAAAAGTTCAAATTTATGTTATTCCAAAAGAAATTTACAATAAATTTGTAAACATCGATTATTATTGGCAATTCGGATGGTAATGTTATCGACGTCTAAGGTTTTTTCTACATGTATATTTAAGAGAATTCTATAAAAATTATCTTGAATCTTTTGGACTTTATTCTTGAAACGTAAATGTTGAAATTTAATAATCTATTGCATTTTTGTAAATAATATCCATTTACAATACTTATCTATTTAACATGTATGATTTTGAAGCAGGGGAATTTAACAAAATTCATGTATAAAAATATAATGTTTCACAAAACGTTTTAATATTTCTGTCCAGTTTTTAAATTTAAGTACTAAAACTGTTTTTTTAATATTGAAATTGTTTTGAATTTATATGTTTTCTGCGCTCGCCTAGTATGAAAATGACTGGAAGGATTTTAAATTTAATTGAGAGCAATTCGTTATCCCTTTGAGTCTAGATGTTTGTCGATGCTTTTTACTTAAGATTTTAGATATCTTGTTAAAATAAGACCAATACTGCTTGTTTTGAAATACGTTTTAAAAGTAGACTATAGTACAATCGAAAACAAAAGTGAAAGGAGCAACTGTCAAAACTAATTGATTAATTGTCAGCCACTAGAATAAGGATTTGCCCCAAATAGGTGAAAATATTTTTGTATCACAATATGATTACTTCATAGTGTCGAGATAACTGATTTGTATGATACACACCATTTCTGTCCAAGTCTCTGTGCAAATAAGTCCCTAATGATGGTAGATGACAAAAACAATTTTTATTTTTAATTTTTAATAATTTGATTTCGATATTTTTATTTAGATTCTTTCCTTATATATAAGTTTATTAAACCCGCCCTATCTACAATTATCCTTTTTTTCCATAAATACGAGTAAATGTATATAACGTCCTTAATGTACACCCAGCCTCGGAAGAACAATTTATGGATCACTCAAGTATTTTTACGTGTAGGTATCGAGTCCATAATCCTTGGACCAGCGCTTAAAATCCCTAAACATAAGTACAGCATAAGATATAATTTTTTGAATATTGAACAGATCTTAAACATTGAGTGACATGGCATTTATTTTTTATATTGTCTCCACTTAGACCTGCTGGCCAATGCAGCGTTACCGAGCGTCATTGGAGAGTGACAGAGAGTGGGTGTTTCTCTATATTGCAATAGAGCATAAAAGCAACGTTTTACTTTCATAATATCGCTTACGTTTACTAATAAAAGCAAGCGCCTATAGTTGATTTACTTTCCACCGTTGCAACTATATTTTCATAAAAACTGAACAAAACTTAGCTTATGTTTGAGCTTTTTTTTACACTAAACATTATGTTTAATATTTTATAAACAACTTTGAACTTTATTAAAGTTTATAAACATTTTAAATCGCCATAAAAATAAGTCATTCTCATAAGTAGTAGTAAGCCATAAGTGTGTAGAACTTAAATACCCACTTGAAAGATTTATTGAGTCTTTTCATACGGGTTATTCTATTCTTAGAATTATAGCCGCACATTATCGATTTTATCGATTTTTGGGCCGTTTATCTGCTTTATATGATGGTTCGTTCATCGATATATTGCTATATAATAGATTATGGCTCCAATTAACATATAGGCTATTTTATACTCCGATAACATAAATAATTTAGACTATAGCAAAATAACAACAAGGCTTTTGATATTTCAAAAGCTAATGGAATTTAAAAAGTGTTATGGTTGTTTATTTAAGTTCACTTATTTTACCGTAAATACTATAAATACAAAAAAACTACTGTACACATTTTTACGAACTGTGTGCGGTGAAAATTCAAAAATTTAGGCTATAGTTATAATGAGAGATTATGGCTATATACATTTTAAGTGATGATAGATGGTTTATGATTTGACTCATAAGTGAGGAAAGGTGAAGATGCAGGGGTACATAAGAGGCTGTCGAATAATTATTGTAATTATAGCTAAAAAAAGGTTTTGTGTTTTTACGTTAGAATGAAAGAAATTAAGTTGCGAAAATATATACACCGACATATTAATCGATTTAAAATCTATTTCTAAACTGTAGTTGCTCATAAATTACATAAATTTATACATACATTATAGTTAGAATACCCTTTAACTTATGAATTATCTTTGTATCATTACTGGGTTATGAAATATGTCTATTAATATATTTTATTATTGGCATAAATATTGCTTATGTCAATAAATAAGGCAGCTATTAATTAAAAAAATCATAAAATAAATAATTAAAAAGATAATCAACAGGCATCTTCTAACAATAAAATACTTCAAAAATACACTAAACCTAACACTGCCGTTAATTACTGCAAAGCTGCAGTAACATTAATAACGACGATCTGTGCTTGACGTCTGAGTGTCACAAACATATGTGACGCACTTCAATTTGGAAATGTGGTTAGATTTCATGATTAGGAAAATAGTATTATCTTTCTCTTTATCTTGCTATCAAAAGTTCGATATAACATAATAATAGTATTAAAGTAACACAATATAAAATCTTATCTTTCTCTCTTAAACTGGATTTGAATACAAAATGCTTAAAAATGAGATTTGTCTGAAAAAGCATAATGTGATTTGTCTGAAAAAGCATAAATGTAGAAAAGAAATTCAAAGCCATAAAAAGAATAGATGTAAATAAAAGCAAGCGATTAATGAATAGTTATTTACAGCAAAAATGTCGTGAATCTGCACTTAACAGAACATTTTAAAAAAATTCTTTCATTTACTTTTGCTTAAGACTTGATTAATGCGAGTAAAACAACATTATTTAACAAGGGTTTATATGGCATATGCAAGAGCTAAATAGTTTGATATTACAATGTATAGAATAAATTCAAATAAAATAAATTCTATAGAAATTTAAATAAATATATTTTTTAATAAAAATATTTTTATTGGAATAGTTACAGGCGTGAGAATCACTATATATATATATATATATATATAATTGAACATTGTGGTATTTATATACATGGAAATAATAGAACGTATTTTTATATTTGTATACATATTCGTCCTAGTATCGATGCAAAGTGGAGAGGTGTCTATCTATCCTATTCAAAATGTGGTAGAATATTTACTCTAGTAATTTTTTTTACAAAACATCATCATCTCATTACATCCTGTCGTATAAAAATTTAAACCTAGAAGTTTTTTATAATTTTAGAAAATAAAATAATAAAAAGGTAAAATAAAAGCCTTTTAGCCCAGTTTTATAATAACATTTATCCTGAATGGACGAGGAAATGTGTTTCAACTTACAAAATTAGACGAATGGAAGCTTTTAAATCAAAGCTTCGTAATCAGAAGAATGCCTATTGTTTAACTATTCTATCTAACCCAAATGAAGAATATATTTTTGTGTTTATCCTTTATTTTATTTTAATATATTTAACTTCATAATTTGTTTTATTTTCGTAAAAAAATTTGGATCATTAAAGGCTCGGTTTAAGTGAAAGTAATAAAACGCTCTAGAAATCTATCATGTAAAAATTCGAGAAATATCAGTTATTTATCCGTAAGAAGTTGAATTGTTAAGGTATAACTAAGGAGTTGAAATACCCTCTGGACTTGGCCAGCAATCAATAATACAACACTTGTTACTAAAGTCGCCGTTTGACCCAAAGCAGATTGTATGGAATATTTTCATCTCCATTTTCAAGGTGTTAAAACATAATTGTCTTTGTTAATTCAAATACAAATGTAACAAAAATAATTTCACAATGTAACAATGAAAATGAAGCGAGCCAGTTTTAAAGAAATTGAAAAATTAAACCATCAGAACGGAGACTTAAAAAAAAAAATTAGACAGACTTAATAAATAGAACCGAAATAATCGTATAATGTATAACTTATTTTATTCGTTTAAGTTATCACAAAACCGATAGCAATAGTTGAATTTATGATCGATATTATTATTTTATATAAGTTAATATTCATAGTTTAAATAATTATTCGACATTTTTATTATCAGAGATTTTGTATCATGGGCAACTTGTAACGATCACTATTAAGGTAAGGTAGTTTACATATTTTTAAACGTCAATGCTAGAATAAACTAAACTGCAGTTAAAATGATGTAATACAGCTTACATTATGACATTATGTTATGTCACATATCAGTTTGTGAACTATGGTTCACAAACTATGATTAAATCTGCAGACTGCGAGGAGTTAATTTGTATTCTAAAGTTGTGTTTTGCTGAGGGCTGATGAAAAGGATTAAATGATTAAATTATTTATTTAAGTCTGTTTTTCGTCTTCTCTATGGTCTAGTCAATGGTAGCTAGGATACTTGGCTTTCACTCAGGAGTCCCTGGTTCGATTCCCGATAAGGGAATAAAATTTTGCCATCTTTATGAAATTACCTTTGTTTAGTTAAAATCTTTTATTTTTACTAAAATATACACAATTTTATACGTTAAAGACTTAAATATTTAAAAAAAAAACTTAAATATTTTGTGACTGTTAAATGGAAAAAAGTATGCAGTTATAATAATAATTTTAATTGCTATGAAAAAGTATTTAAGTATAGTAAAATCCAAAGATCCAAAATATACGAAACTGCAAAAAATTAATTATTATAATTACAATTTTAATTATAGCTAAGATGACGAATGCTTGTTCGATCAAAAACTAATTATATCAGACATGTGTTCACGTTCCTATTCTTAAAATTATTGAATACTGATGCCATGTAATGAATACATTGCTCCATAGTTTTTTCACCGCGGTGCATGGAAACATAACATCTTCATATAATCTCTAAGATAAAAATAATATTGGTAGAAGTGTGTTAACAAAATGTAAAGAAAATCTTAATGGATTTAATGAAATAAAAAACCTAAACCTAATTTTTGTCAACACTATTGTAATTCTACTAAATATTTAATATAGTCCCTAAATCAGTAAATGAAAATATCTAAAACATTACATTAACATTAATTAATTATCTTCGTATAATGTTGCAGTGTACATTCTGAAACAATATTAACATATCCCAGGTTCAAATAACAACATACAATGCAATGTTAGTTGCAACTTAGATTTACGGAGTTGGATTAAGGCTTATACATATTAAATATTAGTATTTCATTCACAAAGGGAATGTAGATTCTATATATTTTATAAAATTATAATCATAACAAGGCTTATAAAAACATTGAGACTTATAACAAAACATCTAAATTTGTAACAGTGTCGGCTTTATCTCGAAAGAACAATGGCAAAGATTAAGTCAGTATTTTATATTCTGAAAGGTTTTTTCATCGGATTTTTTTTCACACTGTGTGTTTAATGTATGTAGTAGTTAGTAGTGGCAGCCAGTTATATAATTGTATTTTCTGTCTTTTAAACTCTTTTTTTTAATAGAAGGTACCCAGATAAAAAATGTGAACACTTACATTAACGGTCAAATAGTTAATTAAACTTACATTCACATGTGTAATATTAGTTAAATTTTAAAATGAAATTTTCAATTGCAAAGTACATAAATAGTTTTCTTAAGAAACGGATATTGGTGATATATTACGAAAGTAATTCAAGTTATATAAGGTTTGTGTAACGTGCAAAATATCTACCCTAGATAATCTTAAAATAATGTTGAATGTAAAAGCTTACCACAACCAACTCAAACATTTTACGAGCTGTTGGAAAGACGTTATGCTGCAGGAATAAATAGCGACATCAAGTATAACGAGTATATTATTACACCTTTCTCGTCGAAGTTCCAAGTCTTTAAGAATATGTTTGCTACTAAAATTGGTTATGTATTAGATATGACCTAGTCTAGTTTCTTCCAACATAACCATGTTTTTCCTTACTCTATTACATTATTATTATACACGATTTCTTAAAAAATGTATAAAGATATTCTATCATTCATTCATTCTATTGTATACCTATATAATATAATAATATTTTAAGTTTTAATCTTGTGCTATGTTCAAATATATAAATAAAAACAATTAGTTCAATACATACTACTATATATTGATCAGTCACACCTTTAATACATCCAAAACTCTTTATATCTTGTCTTAGGTTTATTATAGTTATGATTTATGTTTTAAGATTAATAGCATTATTGATTAGATATCGACAAATTAACATTTAAAGATCTTGAGACTACTCTCAGCAATTGAATATTATTTGTAATTAATGATTTGGTAATCACTTCACTTGCACTTTAATTCAAATAAAAAAAAAACTTCGTCTTAGTCTTGGTATTTAAATGGTACTGAGGTCGTAGGATAGGCACTACCAACCGTAAACTTAAACTTAAAGCACTGCCAGCGTACGAATAATCATTTTCTTAACTTCATTTGAAAATGTTACGTTTAAACCTTTAATTAAGAAAAATATAAACAAAGATACAATTTTTAAACAACATACCTAAATTTGTTATTATTTCATTTAAATTTTATAGGAACATAATTAGATGAAAATTCAAATATACTGAATATTTTACAAAAATATCATAAAAAAGCTACAAGGCCTCTGTTGCGTTCAGTCTAATCAGGGTAATATTTAATTACTCTAATTTGGCTTAAAAACCTAAAAGCGAAAAAAAGCAGTTATTTGTTTTAATCAATTACTTTGTGAATAAAATGCTGGTTTATTCTGAATAGCTGCTGTAATTTGGGGAGCTTTGTATTCTTTAGTGTGTAATTAAAAACTGGCAGTAATATTTTAGATGACAAAAAATAAAATAACCTACAATAAAGACACAAAACATTCACTCAACATATTTAAAAAGTATTCAAATACCTAAAAGAATTAAGAAACTATTATAAAACTTATTTTGTAAAAAACTTACATATGACATATAAGTTATTAAAACTGATTCCTATATAGATATATTGTGTTAAATATTATATTTAAAAGTAATCCTGATTACTTAGAATTAATTATGTACTACTTAAGAATTAGTATTACTCATAACGAAAATAGATGCAGATATAAATTTAAACTTAAGAAAAATATTAATATGAACTGACAATGTGCATGAAACATTTCGAGCTTGATATATTAATTAAATAGCGGGGATAATTAATATACGACGGCGCAAGAGTCAGCTTGCACTAAGACGATATTCTAGTTGTCACCTAATTATTTATATTTTAAAGTGATATCATTTATAATATTTTAATATAAGCTTATGCTTGTACTTAAATTATAATATAGAAATATAATACAATATATTACAGTGGTCTAAAAATTATTTAAGAATAACTTATTGTATATGTTGTTATGTATGTCCATTGTAACAAAACAATAAAAAAAATCATCTACATCGGCTTTAAATAACTCCAAACAGTCACGTGAAATAGTCAATTGCGTCCTTTTTTGTTCAAGTGAAGGCAGTCATTTAACCCACCTCGCAGACATCTTGTGGAAACCCAATACGGTGACTATGATGTTTTGAGTTCTTCCATAATATTCTGCTTTATAATTTTTATGTTTGAAGAATCATAATATGATTCTTCAAACGGCAAAGCGCTAGAGCAAAGTTCAAGCATGTCGTCAAAATTGGGGATCAGCTGGCAAAGTACCCGCCTGGCACGCGCAAGTACTGGGCGCTGTCTAAAACCACTCTGGAAAACTTTTGTCAGCCATCCCTACCGCCATTGCACATTGGGAACGACTCTCTGGCCTACACGGCAAAAGAGAAAGCCGATCTCTTGGGCACTCTTTTTGCCTCAAACTCAACTTTGGACGACCAGGGGAAGACACCGTCTATCATCCCGCGGTGTCCAAGCTTAATGCCGGAAATAGTTTTTCGGTAAAAACTCAACCGAAAAGCCTTCCTTTCCTTGGAAGTTCATAAGTCGAGTGGGCCAGATGGTATCTCTCCAGTTGTGCTTCGAACATGTGCCCCTGAGTTGACACCAGTGCTAACGCGTCTATTTCGGTACTCCTACCTTAAAGGTGTAGTCCTGGTCTCATGGAAGCGTGCTCTTGTCCATTCCATCCCTAATAAAGGTGATAGCTCGGACCCAGCTAACTACAAACCTATCGCCATTACCTCTCTTTTTTCCAAAGTAATGGAGAGCATCATCAATATTCAGCTCCTAACCTACCTCGAGGACCACCAGTTGATCAATGGCTGGCAATATAGCTTTCGCCGTGGTAGATCCGCTGGTGATCTTCTGCTATATCTTACGCACCGTTGGGCAGCTGTTATTGAAAGCAAGGGAGAGTGACAAACCTTGAAATACTAGAATAGTTTACTTTAGTTACTTTTAGTGTCATCTCATATGCCTACTATTATGGGGTAATGCATCAGGTATGGATACTATCATCAATTTGCCACACGAGGCCTCAAGAATGATTAAAAAATAAATTTAAAGAAATAATAATTATTACCAAAATATTTATAAAAAAATAATTTATGTACACAAAAATATTTCAAAATACAATAAAAATTGTAATGTTGACAAAATAATACTAGAAATAAAAATTAACTTGCTATGCCCGTCACTAGGTTCCATAAAAGTAATTTCTTTAGGGCTAACTGTATGCGTTTTTGCAATAAACTCCCTGTAAATAAAAACCTATAAAGCCTAAAATTTGACCCTAAATAAATTTAAAATATTCATTAAAAGGAATTTTATAAAAAAAAATATAGTGTAAAGGATTACATTAACGACGGTATGGCCTGGGAATGATTTGTATTTTAGCGATTAACTAGTAATCTATGCATTTTTTTTGACGATATTTGCTACTCTTGCCAGATCTGCTGTCTGCATCACACCAATCCATTAGAAGTAATTACTTGCGGTACCAGGTTGCCCTCTGCCCTCAAATATGTCAAAGGGAGTTCCTTACGTTATGCTCATAAACGGGTGCTGCTTGCGGTGACTAATCGTCTTGCTAGGCTCGGATTTCTTTTTTCTTATAGTTAGCTAGTAATAAGGTCAGCTTATCGAATTGATTACGATAGTTCTAGTTGTTCGCTAGTAATTAGGCCAGCTTATCGAATTGATTGCGATGTTTCTAGTTGTTCGTATATTGCTAACTAAATATATTGTCTTTTGTGAAACAGTGATCACAATAAAAAAAAACCCGGCTGGGTTTGTTGTGTGGTTGTGTGTGTCTATGAACCCTTACAAGTGCTCACTGGCATGGTTTCAAAGTGGAAAAGATACAAATAAATAAATAAATTACAAATATCAACGAGAAGTTACAATTATAGAAGTGGTAAATAGTGGTAAATTAATAATTATTAGTAATAACATAAAAAAAAAACTTTTTTACTGCATGCAAGTTTCTTGTCCTTATTCTTACAATACTGCTAGTCAATATTTTAATGATGCAATTTTAATTATAGTATGAAGTGTAAACATAATATAATAAAACCAAAACAAGAATTGTTTGTAACGAAAAGTAACACTTACACTACGTTGAATTTGTAGCCACAGCAACGTGGAGTGATTAGTTCTATTCGTTACGTTAATATCATAGTAATGTCGTTACGGGTATGAGTGTTCACTTCGGATGTATGTTTCGTTTTATTTTGTAACAAATATATAAGATACCGGAATAAAATCTAGGTAAAGGAAAATATATAAATGTAATGTACTTTGATTTATTAGACCTAATACAAAGTTACTTTCTGTATTGAAACGACCGAAAATACAGAAGTAATTGACCGATTAACTTATACATGTCTCATAATATAAAGAAAAATGAAAAGAAGTTACTTTTCCAAGGACAAATTTTGTTTTATAGTTATTATTATTATTTAGCTTCACGCCATATCCCTTGGGGGGTAGCCAGAGACGACGGAGCGCCAAACGCTACGGTCTCTGCATACCTCTTTCGCCTCGGCCACAGACATCAACCTCTTCATACACCCTTCGGGGGGTTCTCATGCTATTTACGTGACCTTCCTCCAGTAACATTGATACTGTGTTTTCGAAGGTCACTCGAGGCATCCTCCTGTCTCTCTTACTGCTCACTTTTCCTATATAAATCTTTTTTACCATTCTTTCATCACTCATTCGTTCAACGTGCCCAAACCACCTAAGCACGTTCTTCTTCATTCTCACCGTGACATCTTCGCTAGTACCTGCCATTCTGTGGATCTCTTTATTGCGGATTCGAGCAGTTAGACTGACTCGGCATATTCTGCGAAGAGATCGCATCTCCACAGCATTCATCTTTCTTACATTCATCTTCTGTGTTACCCATGTTTTGCTGCCGTATAACAGCGTCGGTAGCAAAACTGCATTGTGTACAGCCAAACATGCAGCTATGCTGATGTTTTAACGTCTCAACAATGCAATCAAAGCACCGTTGACTCTGTTACCGGCAGCAAAACGCCTTTCCACATCCATTTCGTGTCTTCCGTCTCTGCTAAACATACTTCCCAAATATACCACTTCATTCACTTGTTCTATTATCTTACCATTCACATTGATCTTACATTCAGTTCTTTCTTCATTTCTTTCAAATATCAGAACCTTCGTCTTATCTACATTCAGGTTGAGACCATTAATTTCACACCCATCTTTTAGAGTGGTGACCAATGCCTGCATTCTGATGATGCAATGAGCCTTTGTAGGTAGAGTCAAGCTGTAGTTATCTGACTGCAGCTCGTATTGGGCTGGCTCGACCGGGGAAGGACCACCCTCTCACAGAAGACCGACGTGTAGTAACCAAATTCATTTGGTTATGTTCCGTCGGTGAGTGAGAGAATCCGGAAGCCCAAACCCCCCCCCCCCCCCCGCCAAACATGAACGCGATGTATAAAAGAAAAATACCCCAGGAGGGTACCGGCTTTGACGAAGCCGGGAACCCAGCCGAGCAAAATCCGAGGACCATTCCCCCGAGCAAAATCGGGGGAATGGTCCTCGGATTTTGCTCGGGCTGCCCGTCGTATCTGGGGCGGGCAAAGTATCGCACTTTATGTTTCCTGAGGGCAAACGACGGCAAACAGCGGCACCCCGCTCCACTCTAGATGTGGACTTTTGTAACATCCGGGGGTTTCATTCGAACCTAAACGCCGTCCACTACCACCTTGAGATGACGCAGCCGGCCTTGTTGTTTTTGACGGAGACGCAGATATCTCAACCTAGCGACACAGCGTACCTATCATACCCCGGGTATAAACTAGAACATCATTTTATACCACACGCCGGGGTATCTGTGTTCGTAAGGGAATCCTCCCTTCTGAAATCTGAAAATCTGAAAATCTGAAAATCTGAAGGCGACGGTAGCAGATATCCATCTGCTACCGTCGCCTTCAGATTTTTGAAGGTCGGGACCTGTCCGTGCTCTGGCTGCGCGTGGACATGGACGATCACGTCAGATTCTACGCGTGCCTCTACAGGTCCCATAGTGGTAATGGACAAACAGATCAACTGTTGGGCCACGTTCAAGCGAAGATTGACGACCTGCTTTCTCAGACTCCCTCCGCCGAAGTCGTAGTCCTTCAAGTAGTAGGGACTTCAACGCGCACAATACCGAATGGTTAGGGTCACGTGCAACCGACTGCGCGGGGAGATTTGTGTTTAACTTTGCTCTGGCAAATGGTCTGTCCCAGCTGGTAAAGACGCACACTCGTCTACCGGATGTGGACAGCCACACGCCCTCTTTGTTGGATCTTCTGCTGACTACACATCCAGAAAAGTACCAGGTCACTGTCGAGGCTCCCTTAGGGTCCTCTGATCACTGTCTGGTACGGAGTGTAGTGCCCATTCAACGTCCGGCTCGCACAAGACCTGCGACTCGACGCTTTTGGCAGTACAAGTCAGCGGATTGGGATGGAATGCGGTCTTTTTTTGCATCCTACCCATGGGGGCCGATTTGTTTCCCTTCCAACGATCCTAGTGACTGCGCTGCGGCTGTAGCTGATGTGATACTTCAGGGCATGGAACTTTTTGTACCAAGCTCTGTGGTACCACTTGGTGTCAGATCGCGGCCTTGGTTTGATGCGTCTGTCAGGGCTGCAGCGCTGGCAAACGGCAGTCTTATCAAGCTTGGGCCAATGCGTTAGTCACTAAGAATCCGAACTCTAGTGTTCTGAAGAGGAAATACAACCGTGCCTCCAGATTCTTCAAACGGCAAATCGCTAGAGCAAAGTTCAAGCATGTCGTCAAAATTGGGGATCAGCTGGCAAAGTACCCGCCTGGCACGCGCAAATTCTGGGCGCTTTCAAAGGCCAGTCTGGGCAACTTTAGCCAGCCGTCCCTACCGCCGTTGCACATGGGGAATGACTCTCTGGCCCACACGGCAAAAGAGAAAGCCGATCTCTTGGGCACTCTTTTCGCCTCCAACTCGACTTTGGATGACCAAGCGAAGACACCGCCTATCATCCCGCGGTGTCAGAGCTCAATGCCGGAAATAGTTTTTCGGCAAAAAACTATCAGGCAGACTCTATTTTCCTTGGACGTTCATAAGTCGAGTGGGCTGGATGGCATTTCTCCACTGGTGCTACGAACGTGTGCCCCTGAGTTGACTCCAGTGCTAACGCATCTATTTCGGCACTCCTACCTTAAAGGCGTAGTCCCGGTCTCATGGAAGTGTGCCCTTGTCCATCCGATCCCTAAAAAAGGTGATAGCTCGGACCCAGCTAACTACAGACCTATCGCCATTACCTCCCTTCTCTCCAAAATAATGGAGATTATCATAAACCGACAGGTCCTAACGTGCCTCGAGGATCACCAGTTGATCAATGACCGGCAGTATGGCTTTCGCCATGGTCGATCAGCTGGTGATCTTCTGTTATACCTCACTCACCGTTGGGCAACGGTTATTAAAAGCAAGGGAGAAGGTCTGGCAGTTAGTCTGGATATGGCAAAAGCCTTCGATCGTGTATGGCACAAGGGGCTTCTTTCGAAGCTACCTTCCTATGGGCTTCCCGAGAGTTTATGCAAGTGGATAACCAGCTTCCTCACTGGGCGGAGCATACAGGTCGACGACGGTTTTTGCTCGGACCCCAAGCCTGTGAACGCTGGTGTACCCCAAGGCTGCGTGCTATCCCCAACTCTGTTCCTCCTGCACATCAATGATATGTTGGATATTTCCAACATACATTGTTATGCGGATGACAGCACTGGGGATGCGGTATATTCCGGTCGTGCAGGTCTCTCTTGGGAAAACGTCGATGTGTGCCGAAAGAAACATGTGTCTTCAATAGAGACTTCCTTGGGGATGGTCTCTGAGTCGGGTGAACTGAACCACGTTCAATTCGAACCCGAGAAGACGCAAGTTTGCGCGTTTACCACTGAGTAAACCACATTTGTCGTATCACCGCTCTTCGAGAGCACTCCTCTCATTGCCTCGCCAAGTATCAGAATACTGGGTCTCAACATTTTGAGCGATTGTCAGTTTCGTGGTCATCTGGAGCAAGGCCAAGTTGGCCTCGAAGAAATTGGGAGTGATCAATAGAGCGAGGCAGTACTTCAAACTTGGCCAAAGACTTGCGCTCTATAAGGCGCAGGTCCGGCCACACATGGAGTACTGTTCTCATCTCTGGTCCGGAACCCCACCTATATCAGCTTCTACCATTTGACCGCGTACAACGGAGAGCCGTTCGAATTATCGGGGACCCGGTGCTCTGCGAACGGCTGGACTCTTTGGCATTGCGTAGAGACGTGGCTTCTTTGTGCGTCTTCTACCGCATTTACAACGGGGAGTGTTCCGAAGAACTATTCGATCTGATGCCTACCGCCGAATTTCACCACCGCACAGCTCGCCATCGCCTCCTTTACCATCCATACCACCTGGATGCGTGGCGATCTTCAACTGTGCGGTTTTCAAGGACTTTCTTCCCACGTACCACTCAAATGTGGAACGAACTTCCTTCGGCGGTATTTCCAGATCGATACGACATGGGTACCTTCAAAAAAGGCATTTATTCCTTTCTCCAAGGCCGGCCACGCTCTTGTGAATCCTCGGATGTTGCAAGAGTTCATGGGCGGCGGTGATCACATACTAACGGTGACCCGCAAGCTCGTTTGCCCTCCTATAACATAAAAAAAAAAGAGCACTGCATCATCTGCATATAAGCAAGCAAGCAATTGACCTTAAGGTCACCTACTTTCACTCCCATGACACTGTCTTTCTCGCCTTGGAGACAACTATCCAAATACAAATTGAACAACCAAGCTGACATAGCGCAACCTTGTTAAACACCCGATTGGATGTCAAACCAGGGCGACATGTCAGCTCCTACTCACACACAGGCTGAGTGATCTCTGTAAAGAGATTTTACAGCCTGTAGCAAGGGTCCGTTCACATTGCATCGGGGCAGTATCTCCCATAACTTCTTTCACACAACCCTGTCAAACACCTTTTCCAAATCCATAAACGCACAGAAAACCTTTTGGTTTAGGGCCAAAAACTTTTCCGTGATCATGCGGAGGGAAAAGATCTGATTTATACACCCTCTTCCAGGTCTAAAACCTCCTTGGGCCTCCCACAACAGCCTTTAAGATCTCTCTTGCATTCTTATCGCTAATATTTTAGCATATACTTTACCGCCCAAGCTAATCAAACTGATAGCCCTATAGCTTGCACAATCTATCTGTGAACCTTTGCCTTTATACAAAGGTACGATGACTGCACTTCGCCAATCGTCTGGGACCTCCCCCGATTTCCAGCATAAATTGCATAAAAACCAGAAAAAGTCCAAGACGCGTGGCCATTGATGGCGTGGCATATTTGATCATCTCGGCAGTAACTTTATCTGCTCCCGCAGCCTTGCCACATTTCAGACATCGAATCACGCTCTCTACTTCTTTCAAACTGATTTCACCATCGGCTACATCTGGACTCAGCATTACGCTGGTAGTCAAGACCGAGGCGTCCTCACGTACATACATCTCCTTATAGAATTCCGCCCACCGCTGCAAAACGTGTGCTTGCTCAGTTAAAATTTCACCGCTCTTCGAAAGCACCCCTTTCATTCTACAGGTTACTGAAAAATCCCGGGAACCACTAACTTTTCGCCAGAGAAGCTTCGTGTTTTCCCGGAAGTTGTTTATCAACCTTTCATCCCTTTCTCTCTCACAATTTTCACGCTTCATCTTTATAAGTGCTTTCGTTTTGTGCTTTTGCAGCTTGTACGCTCTTTTTCTTATCTCACTAATTCTTTTATCCTTACCAGAGGCTTTATAATCCAGCCATGCTTTCTTCTTTAACTCTACAGTCGTCTACTTCTGTCGCTACTTTTACCACACTATTCCTAAGGTTCTGCCAGCATACTTCAAAACTTTCATTTCCAGAATCACAGCTTTCAAGCTTCTTGGAAACCCTTTCTTGATATTCCTCTCTGATCGGTGGATCTTGAAGCTTCCAGCTTCTTATGCGATAATTTGACGCCAAGCTTGGACATGTCGTGCGGCTGCGCCAACCTGCAAACAGACCTCTTATTATAGCAACGACTAGATAGTGATAAATAGATTGTTTTATAATGATTAAATATAATGAAATATTGAAATTTAATTACAATTTTAAAAAGAAAGTTTATATAATTCACATATTGCATTGGATAATGTCACTGGCTACTTCTCCAAGAGGCCGTCATATATCTTGTTAATTGCCTGCCCACCTAAGTTTTGATGATTAGACTTTTTTTTTGTCAACTTTTCGTCCGACATTGAAATCAATTCGAATGAAAGTTATTAAAACGAATAGAATCTTTAAATGGAAGCTTAACTCATCATCACGTATTAAAAAAGATGATTCTTCTATGTTATTCTTGATATATTACATGTTCTTATGATATATATGTACACAGCCTCCGAATACCTGGTGCTTTAGAAAACTCGTCCCAAAAGTCTCAAAATCCAATCTTGCGTATATAATTTAAAAATTTTGTTGGTCATGTTGTGATATATCATTTAACATAGACAAAAAAAGTAACCATCTTTGATAAACAATCATCTCCGCCTATTTTACATATAAGTGTTTAATGTGTATTAAATTTTTAACGAACTAATATTAAAAATGCTTTCACTTTTAACTCTTTAAGTAAGTCATACATAAGTAAATACTTAAAGAGTTAAAAGTGACGAACTAATTGTTCACTTCATCGAAAGAAACTTAACTTGGTGTTAGTAATTGTTTCTCGGCATAAGGTTTTAGACATTCTTAAGTAAAATGTCAAGATTCGATCTTCTAACCTTCACTTTTATAACTTTGTAAGATTTTTTTTTTATTTAGTCAATAATCTAATTTTAAATAAAGCCCTTTCAAATATATAGATATATTCTAAAATATATTTAGAAATAAACTAAAATAGCCAGTCTGTACCAAAAAGAGTCTAAAATTATCTTCAATTCAACATCACTCTCTAGGATTTAAAGTAAAATAAAAGAACTTATAAAAGATATTATAATCAAAATACCTCTTTATTTAAACCTCTCTAGCCTCTCCAGTCTCTCTACTGGATACTAATGTATTATGATGAAAAAACTAATTAATGGCTATGACCATGTGATCCCGAATCGATTCCGTTTTCAGTTCATTATTATGCAACTAATATAATATTGTTATTTGAATTACATATAAATTTACATTTTCATCTGAATTGCATTTCATAACAAAATCGACCAGATTCAATGCGAAATGAAAAGTGATTCTCTTGTAGGTTAATTGAAACTAAATATACAATAAATAAGTTTCAGATTCGAGGAACTATGGATATTGTAATTACAAAGTTCACGAGTCAGACTAAACTCCTGCTTTCTACTTGCAAAAGGAACTTAGTAAATAATAAGCGGAGTTGCCTAACTTACCTGCAATGTTCAAGTTTCTTGTAACACAATATCAGTGTATATTTCGTTTTAACAAGCAACTAAGATATGATCTAAACCTAAATATACAGAGTCAAAGAGTTCCATATCAAAGTGGATAAAATTTATTGATACATTGATGGCGCCGTGTGGGCCGCCAGAAACCTCTAGAAGTAATAGTAATGACAGTAATAGTAATGACACAGTACAAAACACACAAATTTTATTTCAAGTTTTCTTATAATTTCCATTTCATTTATAAACATAGTATATAACCTTATAATTTATTAAAACGACTTTTAAAATACTCGTATGTGTAACATGACAAATTTTCTGTATTGATCGTATCCTCAGTTTTAGGAATTTCCCGAAGAGAATAACTTTTCAATCGATATATATTTTTTAAGTCTTTCGAAAGGGGGACAACTCAATACACTTAGAGAAATGCTTTTTGATATATTGTCCCGCAATGTATTAATCTAAAGATTTTATTTAAGTTTGTAAGGTATTTACAAAGTCCATAAGTTAGTAAATAAATAATAAAGAAAATACAATTTAATAGGTCAATTAGAAGTAAATAATATAATACATACCAAAATGCTGCCAAATAGATACAAATTTCCCCTTTATGTAAACATGTATGCGAAGTGGTATTATTTATGTGCCAGTCCCGAAATAGTTTATTTTGCGATTTCAAAATAACGACTGTTGCATTTTGCCATCACTTTTACATCGGAAAGTAAAGGCCACCGTTTTAATTTTCCTCATTAATATATGTTTATACATAAATGTTTATACATAAATGATAAGGTATCTGTAAATTTACTATACAAATCATATAGTAGGTATTTTTTTTAATATTCCTAAAATATTTAATTGAGCTAAACAAAAAATAAAAAAAAAACAACTTTAACATTTAAAATTCGATGAACGTAAACATTTCAAATTCTCTATATAAGATTTATTATATTCAATTTTTATTAAAATTGTACCAATAATAGAACTTTTCTTAGTGCTTTCAATTGTAAAGCAATAAATGGGGCGAAGCTGCCGAGAGTGAATAGTGAGATTACAAGATTTAACTTTCGCGCAGTGTAAAAACTTTACAAAGTTATGGCAGATGTGACCACTGCATATTTTCAAAAAAATTTTTTCATACTTATTTAAACGAAATGGACATATCCATAAAATTTGACCTTTCTTCAGGAAATATTCCGTATTCATAACTATTACTTTAATTCTTATTAATACAATAAATAGTAAAATTTTCATCTCTAAATCCTACTTAAGATTACATTTTCTATTCCCTCCCCCGCATGTAGTAAGAACTGATAATATTTAGTGTACACCCTCCTCTCCTTAAACATCTCACGTAATTCAAAAAGAAACCCTAAAGGAACTTTTTCGTAAAATATACTGTGGATTGTAATAAAACGAAATTAATAATTAGGATATATTAAACAGTATTGAGTATGTCGTTGAATGAGTGAGTTGAGTGTTGAATAAAAAATTTCCCACAAAGACGATGAAGATAACCGTTTATCGTCAGCAAGTAGTCTAAAAACGGCGGCATCTTCTAATCTGCCGGGTATTCTTACAACCTTAAAAACGAGATCGAGTAAAAGAGAAGGTCAAACAATCTAGCCAAAGAGAACCCAACTTTTTTTACGTTTAAATTAAGGTTTTAAATAAGATCAGATTATGTTTTCCTCCTCCCTCGCACCTCCTGTGTTTTTCCAACAATGGCCGATTTAGTATTGCATTGATGGCAGGAGAATAAAACAAAATAAAAAAGGAAAAATATAAGATAAATAAGATTCTTGCTATTTTAGTTTATACAACACAAAAAAAATCTAAGAAGCCTTTTCATGTTTGTAAATATTTATAATTAATTTTAAACTAAGTTATGACATCTTTAGCAATGTTATTGTATACTGCAAAGTTAGAAACATTGGTAAAAATTTGTTGTTGAAGTTGTCACCTCTGATTGACGGACAAGAAATAAACATTCTTTGTTATTGTTATCATTGTGGGCTTCAATTCACATCTTGTGCCATATACCATATATTAAAATTTTAGATAATGTACTGAATAGACTTATAAATAACGTTCCTACTGCACAAAAGAAGCGGAGTCCTAAATGTAATAAATCGTTACAATACGTTACGTAAACTCATTCTCGTAGCAAACTTTCCATAGTTTCTTATTACTTTAAATGACATATTAGTTATAATTAAATTTATGGCGAAACTTTTAGTAGTTAGTGGCTGGAGGAAGCATTATGAGTTTTTAAAGGTCAAACAAATTTCGACACATTCCAGGAGAGTTTCTTGTTATATTTTTAATAATAAATAGAAGACATTTAATTTGTTTGTTTGTTTGTGTTTGCTCCGAAATCTATATTTATCGCGACCAGATTTTCTATTACTTCATGGGGTTGGATCGAATTCCAGATTTCATACCATTTAATTTTTAATGTTTGTTTTTAAATCGTTTTTGTTTCATTAGTAGATTTGACAAAGATTGCCGCATGAATATTACTACGGGGACTATTCTCGGTCATGTAATTAGTATTAGCTTTTATAAAATTACCGAATTGTTCAACTCCACAAATTATGACCATGGCCAATTTTTGCATTTGACTATAATTCCTTTCGCTGACGATAAGCGTATTTAAGACGTATTTTATGCAATATGTTAAAATTAATCATGTTTTTAAACATGATTATTAGTTAGAATTTACTTGATTTTATGATTATAGCAAAATAAGTTATTAATTATAAAGTTTGCCTTTCAATTTGAATATATATATATAAGAATTTTAAAATAAAAAAAAATATATTAAGAATAAAAATAGTTAGCCCTACAAGAGTAATTTATTTTTCCTAGCCACCTTTTCTTTCATTTATACATAAATTCTTTAAAAATTGTGAATATTTAGTGAAAAAAAAAAAACAACAAAAGTTACAATAAAAAATATCTCATTTGCATTACTTTTATTCACTTACATAGGCGACGATAGCAACTCGATATTTCGAGAGAAATAACTATTTTATTTATTGAAAAAACAAAAAAAAACGTACGTTTTTTTAGATGTAATTGTACTAATGAAATTTTTTTTGTCAGTTGCTCAGACTAATCTTTGACAGGCTACTTTCAAAGTATCTGAGCAATAAGTTCCGGTTAGTGTTAAGAAGAAGATATATTACTTAATATATTAGCATACAATACAATTATAATTACACTTTCAACATTAAAAAAACTTACTTATAAAAAATGTAACTTACTTAATAAAAATAAAATACAAATAAAATGTTAATGTAATAGGAAAAAAAACTAGAGATAAAAAAATATTATTGTTAGGTAAGTGGCTAATAAATTATTCTTTAAAATCAATTGATTTCTAAAAATAAAGGTATGAATTGAAAGTACACTATTGACAAGAATATGACTTTATTCGACTAATGGGTAACAGAAAATAATACTTCATGTGTTTCAAGGGTTGTGACAAAAGACGCAGACAGATAGCCAGAGATCTAATTTGTATTAATATGATAGATTAGATTGAAATTAGAGCTAATGACAATAACTGAATTAAACGTTGGTAATCGATTGTGTGGTCTAAGCTATTTGTACTGACGCAATAAATAATATTTTGTACAAATAAAACAAGCATGAGCATGTTCTGAACTGAAATACTGAAATTTTATATTCTAAAGAAACAAAATAATAATAATTTATTGATTAAAATGTTAATACTTATTATTGTTTTTCATATAAGTCAATCATCAATCAGAACTTGAACACGAAATCAGTCTCTGTATCAATGAAGCTATCGTGAATATTTACTAAAACTTCACTTAACATATACGTATATACGTATATAACATAATGTGTTTATAGAAAACTTTAATTTCATACATACATACATTGCACATTTTAATGTTTTTGTTTATTGCAAAAGATAATAATTACTTAGAATTTGAGATAAAACTCATATGATGGCATAGATTAAATGTCGTCTTTATCCCGATATGTTTATTTATAGATCGATAAATTTATCTACTTGGGTAGCGACAAACTAGCTTAATTGGTAAAGCGACGGAACGGTTACTAAGTCATTCTAGGTTCGATTACCAATGCTAACATTGGTAATTGGTAACAATGTTATATTACTATTACAGGAATCGGATACTGAGTTGTTATTCATTAATCTATAATTATTTATTTTACCTCCAAATATGTTATGTCAGGTGCTGTAATGCTTGTGCCGGCGGCGACAAGGCACAAGTAATATTAAGGATATTATTAATCTGACATGAGTTTATTTAGTTAGTTGTTTTAATAGTACTACGATAATAGATAAATGATTTTAACATTTAGTTACGTTAATAAATCATGAACATCTATAAGGATGAATAATTGAAATGTTTTTTTTTATCCATAAAAAATACTTTAAAAATGGAAATAATGTTATTATACTGACTAACCTTTGTATAAAACTATATAAAATTGTCTAATTTAAGATCTCCAATATCTATATATCTGTTTTATAATACTTAAATTACATAGATTATTCATTACTTTCTTCGACTTTATCTCTTTTAAGTGAACTTCAAAATCTAATGAAATGAAAATATTACAAAACCTGTTAAATGTTTATGTTATTACTAAAAGAAAATATTAAAAACTATTTAATTGAAACAGTCATTCAGAAATTTGATGCTCATTGCAAAGTTTTTTTTAAGTACAAGGTGAATCTTTATAATTTAATTGTTAACAGTTAATAAATAATCATTTGGTCTTATTGCCTGAATTTGATGTCACAAACGTTATGTATGTATGTGAGTTTTTTTAAGCCGTCTTTAGTATATGTATGCTCGAAGTTAATAACATCAATTTGAAAGTGAAAATATTAACTTTAGAAAACCTATTATACTTTTCATTGTTATTTCTTCAGAATTCATATCTTTCTGAAGCTAGGGAGTATTTTTAACGCCATTAACGCCATTTAACGATTAACGCCAGTGAAAGAAGTAAGGGTAACTTTTATTTTGAACATAATACTATTTGTATTTTTTATAGTTTTATTTTCTCAGTATGATAAATATATATTAATATATTCCATAACATACTTAAAAACCGAGGATAAGACAATAGTTTTCAATGAGATCTCAAAATATGATTTTATCTATAATCTATAATAGATATATTGTGTTCAGTGTATAGAGAGCTTGATACCTGTACAATATTTTAACGTAATTTGAATGTTAACTATTAAAATGTTAAAGCAAAATCAATAACGGCTATATTAATAATGAACCAGCAATTAATAATACAGACAAAATAAGTTAAGTTGTATAAAGTTCGGAAAATTTTATTTCATCTAAATACCAATAGATACTCGTGTCTTATAAATGATGTCTCTTACTCAAGAGACTTTAAATTGTGTTGATTCCTTTTTAACATTTAAAATTTAAATAAAAGTTACTAAGATATTTATTAATTATATTTTTAGATTTTTTTTTTAATTCTTAAATTATATTTTTTGTTTTAAGAATCAAAATTTGTAAGCGATTAGATTCTTAATAATAAAGCTTTGTTTTTATAAACATTTCTATATGTCTGCCTAAATGTTGTAGTATTATAGTGAGTAGTGACAACTGTCGGATGTGACAACTGCTACTATGTATTATTGTCTGAAACAACAACAGGATGTTCTAACATTTGGAACTGTCATTGTACTAGTACTTGATTATTTTGAAATTGACATGTTTTTCTATCGTATGTTCTGGGAATATGTCACTACTTTTTATTCGTTAATGGTGTCAATATATATTTTTTGCAATATTAGGTAAACGATTGGCTTACACTTTACTTTTTTGAAGTCATCAGTATTTATTAATCATTTAAGTAAATATTTCTTTAATTTTTTATTGACTCATTAAAAAAGTAAATTTTAATTTATTTTACAAGAAACTTACTACAAACTTGTATAAATATTTCGAATACCCATTTACACGGCTTGCCTATTTCATGACAAATCAATCTCTAAAATTAAACTACTTCACGCATTCTTATGAAATATGGTGGGTGGTGGTCATAAAGGACACCATTTATTAAAATCATGTGTTTTATATTTTACAAGATAAATTCAGAAACTTATTTGAGTTATAATTACAATGAAATATTATGGTTATATACATTTTAATCGATGATAGATGGTTTATGATTTGACTCTTAAGAGGAGGTAAGGCCAGTCGAATAGTTGTTGTAATTATTGCCAAAATAAGATTTAGTGTTTTTATGTTAAGTCGAGAAATCATATCTACCGACATACTAATGGAAAGGCAACTATTTAGAATAAAATTATTAAAAATTAAACAATTTAATTCCAAAATATAACAAACTACGATATTGTAATTTGAAACAAAATAGGATTTTTTATAATTTGTCTAAATTGCAGATCATCAATTATAAATAGAATGCGAATCATAAATTCTTGTCATTTTTATAATGTTTAAGTCAGGTGCGGCAGTTGATTAGCGTTACTTACAGTTTGAAAATTTTACATTTTAATTTTTACATTTTTAAAAGAGAACAATTTTTTCATCGGAGCGGAGAACTGATAATATTTTAGATAGTCATAATAACGAGGATCCTGAAAATGTGTAGTATTTTTGTACGAGTAAGTCATCTCAAAACAATAGCTGATATACTCGTAATTATTGATTTTATTATTTTTCTACCATTACAATTTATAGGACACAAAGGAATTTAAGTGAAAGAAGATTTATCAGAGATTTCATTTGATGGACAACTTTCAATTATCTACGATTAAGATAAATTAATTAACATATTTTTAAACTTCAACGCTAAACTGCATTTAAAATAATCTAATACAGCTTATGAACGCCTGTCTGTGATATAACATAGTTCAAAAATTAGATGATTATTTCCAGATAGAAGATTGGTGGGAGGATGACGATGATTAAATCTGCAGTCGTTAAGAGTTTGATTATATTTTCAAGTTTAGATTTTTATTACGGTGACATTGTAATGAAGGAATTAATTAATTTCAGTTTGTTCTTCGTCTTTGTATGGTCTAGTTACTAGTGGCTTCGATACCTGGCTTTCATCCGGAAGACCCAGGTTCGGTTTTGGAATAAAATATAATTTGTGAAATTCATTTATTTTTCACTGAAAGTATACATAAAATTATATGTTAAATTATTCAAAACATACTATATCCTAAGAACGTACAATGGAAATAAATGTTATTAAATTTAGCCTGGTACTCTGATTTTAAAATATAGAATCATCAGGAAATTTTGCAAACAGATGTTAGGGTTCTATTTGTGTAGTTATAAGTAATATTAGTAGGTCATCTATTCTTTTTGTTATCGCTTATTTGCATCCAATTCACGCCTACACTTCCAACAACCAGAACGTTTTACTGTTTTTCTTTATATATCATTACTGTACTATAGAAACTGGTCTTCACTTAGCATTCACAGTAGATAATACGATTCGTCATTCTCATGTTATTGTAATAGCTGTTCGAAACCAATGAAGAAACGTCTGTCTGTACAGATAGGTTACTGAGTGTTCCTATTAAGGAGTTACTACTTGGTATTCAGTTATCGTCACGCCATCGAAGCAACACTCTTGCGATTCCTGGAATGTTGCAAGAGTTTGTGGGCTGTGGTAAATACTTGTCATCGGTGACCCGCCAGCTCGTTAGCCCTCCTCTAACATAAAAAACAATCTCAGATGGAGTCTCTCAGGCCATTGGGGGTGTACATGGTATGAGTTTATATTAAAGAAATATTAGTTTTTCAAACATTGCGACTTTTTAACACGTCCATTGCTAACCCAAAATGCCTTGTTGCCAATTAACCTTGTTGATCAAATATATTTTGAATCAAACATAATTATATGGCACCTTGACGTTTTATAATGCCTGCTACAACGCATTTCACGAAACTCGCGCATAAATTGAAAGGAATCTATTTTTAATAGGTTACAGCAACATTGATACAAATTGTTGGTAATAATACTAATTTTATTATTACCAACAATTTGAGAAAAAACACTTCTTCGTTTTTGTTATGTACTGTTAATATGATTTTTTTATACACTGCTGACACTGTCTGACTCCACAAAACTTGATATCTTTATTTTCTAAAATTATAAAAAATAACAATAATCATAAAATGCGAGTGTCCTTAAAAAACTTTTTTGTAGCCACTTAATTTTGATTATGGATTTCGAAAGAATAGCAGTAGGTTTTAAATAATGTAAAAAAATATTCAGTGTAACTTGAAACAACATAAAGTCGAAGACTGTCTGTAAACATTATATCTTAAAAAGTTTCTCAAATTATTCCAAACCGATTTATGTTTGAATAGAGTTACAAATCATTTTGAATATTCCAGTCTTCCCCAAACTGTTTTAATAGTACACTTGAATTTCAGTTACTACAACAGCTAAGAAATTAACCAGATTACCAAGTTATCTGTGCTGTAACTGTGTTACTTAATAATGATGTATATTGTTGGTAAAGTTTTGTGACAGGTCTAAGCATATTACATAGGTGAAAAATATAAATATGAAGTAAAAAATATATATTTATAATGTTTATACATTATATAAAATTTGCGAATTATTTATATCGTTTTTTACTAATTCAATGTTATAGGATAATTAGTAATTAAATTTATTTTTAAATAATGAATAATGTTAAAAATAATTGTTACTATCTTAAATAATATTAAAACAATGGATCAATACAGTCATAAAAGAACTTTATATAATTAAAATAATATTATTAATTGCTATAAAAAATTACTTAATTAAGTTTGGTGTCAGACCAGGATCCAAGAAATGAAATCTAATACGAGTAATAATTTAAATTACAATTGAAATTAAATCTAAGATGACCAATGACTTCACATTCACATAAAACACAAGAATGACTATTATATTAAAATTGTGTGTTATGAAATTACACATATCAAGTTATATGAAACGAGGTTTCCATTTTTCTATTGTTCCACTGCAATGTAATGAATATATTGCACCATCGCTTAGTCAGCGGTTCCCGCGGTGTATGGAAAACTTCATAAAGTCTCACACATTCCAGGTGAAAATAACAACATACTATGCATACTTGAATATATATATATATATATATATATATATATATATATATATATATAGATATAGAGTCATTAATGTTTATGTTCAGTCTATACTCTTTGCCGGCAACTAAGATACCATCAAAGACTAGATGAAAAATAATCGACTAACTTACAAACACCTACATGTAGAGTTCTTGTTATAAAAGAACTGCCAGTCTACGAATAGTCATTTTCTTAACTTCATTTAAAAATGATACATGTAGGCCTTTAATTAAGAAAAGATTCTGAAGATAAAATATTGAACCATATACCTAAATGTATTCTTATTTCATTTGCATTTCATATAAACATGATTAGCTTAAAATTCTAATTTACTGTATATTTTATGAAAATATCATAAATAAGCCACAAGGCCTCTGTTGCGTTCAATTTAATCAGGGTAATGTTTAATTACTCTAATTTTGCTTTAAAACCTAAAATTGAAATAAAGCAGATTTTTGTTTTAATCAATTGTGAATAAAACGCTGGTTTATTGTATATATAGCTGCAACAATTTTTTTTTTTTGGTATTAATTTAACAATTGTCATTAATATTTTCGATGTTTCCGTAATTCATAATTTCTTCAAAGTACACAAATATTAACATACAAACTGACTGAAATACTTAAATATACTTAAAAAATATTTTAAGACTCAGTCTAGATAATTCGACATTAATAAATATTATTATTAGATTTGAATTTAATTAGCTTTTTTATTTTAGTAAAACATACCTCTTAAGTTGTAATGTTGATGGTTTTATAAAATGTTTCATTTGTAATAGAAATTAACCTATAAGTTTTAAGAATTATTTTAAAGTTTGAACTTAGATATAAAAGTTTAATTTGTAACAGAAATGAATCAATTTTAAGTTAAGAAAGAATAAGAATTATTTTAAAATTTGATGTAAGCTTAGATATTATTTAAGAATAACATATGTTTAACTCCATTATAACTATTGAACAAGGTTTACAAATGACATCCATATTTCAGTCTTAAGTAAAGTTGTAAAGTTGTGGTTCTACTTATAGCGACCTAACGATAATTATAAGCAACCATGCGCATGACCTTGGTGTGTTCAAAATTCCATATAAAAGTCTCCAACCATTTGTGTGATAGACGGACAAGTATTCAACCATATTGACTTTCTGATGTATTATTTGAACGAATTGTTATAAAATAATTACCATTATATGAGTTTTGAATAATAAATAATGCGTATTTACAAATCATTATTATAATTATATTTTATTATGTTAATGGTTAGAGCTAATAAAACATTTATTACCTTAGATTTGCATAATACAAACTTTAAAAATAATTTAAAATACTTAAAAAATATGTCATAGTACATTTTAATAGTCGTATGTAGTTGGTGCTCACTAAATATATTGACGTTTGAGAAACAGTGAATTCAATAAAAAAAAACCCGTCCAGTTGGTTACATGGTTCTTATCAGACCAGGGCGCGTAGCCTCGTAGCCTTAGTTTCAAGTTGGAGAGTGTCTTTACAGAAGAGCTTATTATGATAAGTAAGGTATAAAAATAGAAACCAGACACTCGAATTTGACGTACACAAGTGATACTGATATTGATTCATTTTGGAAAATGTAAATAAATATCAATTACGTATAAATTAAATTAAATCCTCATTTAATTCATTTTTAAAACATAATATAAATTGAAGTTAGAGAAAATTACTATCTATTACGTGATGTTTTTTATATACGAGAGGTCAAAAAACTAATAATATCACATTTTGTATGTAAAGCCAAACCCCATTTATTGAAAATGACGCCATCTTGAAACGGAAATTATCAGCTATACTGAAAATGGCTCCGATACACTTATCTCTTTGCCACAAACTACCTAACGTAAGTATAGATGGGTATGGAACTAGATTGAACTGGATGAAACTAGATCAGTATTGATTTATAGTTTAACATAAAGTGTTCGAAGATATTTGTAAATAAATAGTAGTTTTTAGCGACCGGTAATTTTGTTTTTGACTGATGAAAATTATTTGTAGAAAAAGAATGAATCTATTTTCTGTGAAATAATTGTTGTAGGTATATATACCGTTAACCTATAGTTCTAAATAACAAAGATATGTGTGTATATCTGTATATGTTTATATATGTATACCTTATCTCGAGTTAGTACTAAGAACCTGTTGTATACAGATGTGGCTCTGACAGTTTCTCAATTATACATATATATCCTTTTAGCAGACTTGTTTTTAGACAAGCTTTAGGTCTTAGCCTTAAATCTGCGTGACTTAGCAACAAAAACTTGATGCTGTAAATTTTGTTCAAGGTTTTGTTGCTATGTCTCACAAATTTAGTAGTAAAGCTTACATTTCTCAACGAATCTCCTTCAATACAATGTTTAATATTTACAGATTACTTTGTTTCTAAAAATACCTATATTTTGTATAACTGCAAAAAAATGTATTAGATGCGAATGCAAAAACTTTAATAACCTTAAGATAAATTTCTTGTAATAAATATATGACGACAAACAAATCTATTGACTTTTTATAATGTACTTGTCAAATACATTAATAATTATACGGTAACTTATAAAGCAATGATATATCCATAGTGAATTGCGATGACCTCATGGTTTTGGATGACATCATCAAAACTTGTTCTCGAGACATTATCTCAGAGATATTTTAGTAGGATTTGTTTTGAGAATTTTGGAAGAACGTAGGCTGCATATTTGTTTATGATGTGTGAAAGTTTTGTGATCTGTTTACCAAAGATTTTGCTGATAAATTTGATAACAATAGCTATTTTTGTTTTGTTTGTTAATTAAGAATGAATATCTTATAAATTATTTTTAATCTTTTAGGTCCAAATGAGAGCACTCGACCAATTTGTAGTAATTTTTATTAGGCGAATGCTAATCTATTATTCTTGTTTTGTGGATTTGGACATTAAGATGAAAATACACTTTAAGTAAAATCGTTAATATTTTAATATCATTGACGATACAAAAGCGGTATATGGTAACATAGGACATTAGTTTATACTACTAATTTGATCTGTGAAGAAAATACTATCAGCACAAACGCGCTTCTATTTAAAAGCTCTTTTTTAATGCCACTAGTGATTGTTGTAATGTGTTTTAAAAAAACATTAAAAATAACAGTAAATATGCTATCAAATGCAAAATGTATTGTTAAATCTGACTATTACTTATGATCAGAGCTTACTGCTGTCCTTTATATTATTAGTAAGAGTCACAAAATACCATAAAAACTTGAAAAAATGTAATATTACCAAAGATAAATATTTTGTTGGATATTATAATATATGTATAAAATAGTATTATTTAAACAAACAATAAATATCAATAAAACAAAATAAAGTTTCCCGTACCGGGAATCGAACCCGAGCCTCCTGGGTGAAAGCCAGGTATCCTAGCCACTAGACCATACGGGAGATGACATATTTTTAAAATAAAGCAATAATAATGCCAAATATCTATGTAATGTATTAGGTTTAATAATAAACAACAGTTAAAAATATTTTTTTTTACGAAAATAGGATTATCGAAGACTTAATGAGTTCCAAAGCAAGGTAACTTTGTTTTAAAATATTTCGTACATTATGGTAGAAAGTAACATTTTAATTAGTAGATCTATATATAGCAAATACGTCACTGTAGAGAGCTAATATAAACCCGTGATATTCCACAAAGGTGAGAAATGTAACTTTAGATTTTTAGGGGGTAACCTAAAAATAGCTAGCTGTCTCTAAGCCGCCGGGTAGTCATTTAACCCTCTCGCTCATTACGAACCGCCGCCGTAGTCACGTAATCATCTTGATAGAGAGGTATCCCAAAAGCATTTTTAAACACTCAAAGTATTTACTGGACCTTCTATGTTTGAAACTGAACTGAATTTTTAAGCTCTACTTAGAATGCAGGTAAGTTTTACCAAACTTTCTTCGAGAATATGATAACTGTGACTTTAATCAAGCAAAATAATTATTTTTTCTAAAAAAAAGTAAAGTGTTTTGTAATGAAAAAATTATTACATTATAGATACTTAAGATCTATTTTTGCCAATAAATCGTTAAGTGAACCAAGTGTTTTTTTATTCAATAATGAAATTATTATAATATGTTCATTCTAATAACTTGCTACATCCTAAGCAAAGGTAAATAATTCTACGACACTATTCAATAAATGTATTTGTTTTCATTATTATTAAATAATACAAAAATACATAAAGTTTGATATTATTTGTACCGCAGTAGTCACGTTAAATGGCCACTTTAAATATATATATATATATATATATATATATATATATATAATTAGTTTTTTTTGTAAGATGAAGACCAACAATTGCGTAATAGATTGAAATAAATCTTACATTATACACACAATATTTTATATAGATAAGAATTAAATGATCTGCGTAGTATATCTAAATAAAACTTAAGCAAATAAAAAAATCTTCTTTGGATGTTAATCAATTTTAATAAATAATGGCATCAATTTTAATAAATAATGGCATTATTGAAAGCAAGGGAGAGGGTCTGGCAGTTAGTCTGGATATGGCGAAAGCCTTCGATCGTGTATGGCACAAGGGGCTTCTTTCGAAGCTACCTTCCTATGGGCTTCCCGAGAGTTTATGCAAGTGGATCACCAGCTTCCTCACTGGGCGGAGCATACAGGTCGTTCTCGACGGTTTTTGCTCGGACCCCAAGCCCGTGAACGCTGGTGTACCCCAAGGCTGCGTGCTATCCCCAACTCTGTTCCTCCTGCACATCAATGATATGTTGGATATCTCCAACGTACATTGTTATGCGGATGACAGTACTGGGGATGCGGTATATTCCGGCCGAGCTGGTCTCACTCGGGAAAACGTCGACGAGTGCCGAAAGAAACTTGTATCTTCAATAGAGACCTCCCTGGGGATGGTCTCTGAGTGGGGTGAACTGAACCACGTTCAGTTCAATCCCCTAAAGACACAGGTTTGCACGTTCACCACTAAGAAAACCCCATTTGTCGTATCACCGCTCTTCGAGAGCACTCCCCTCATTTCCTCGCCAAGTATCAGAATACTGGGTCTCGACATTTCGAGCGACTGTCAGTTTCGTGGTCATCTGGAGAGCAAGGCCAAGTTGGCCTCGATGAAATTGGGAGTGATCAATAGAGCGAGGCAGTACTTCAAACCTGACCAAAGACTTGCGCTCTATAAGGCGCAGGTCCGGCCACACATGGAGTACTGTTCTCATCTCTGGTCCGGATCACCCCAATATCAGCTTCTACCATTTGACCGCGTACAACGGAGAGCCGTTCGAATTGTCGGGGACCCGGTGTTCTGCGAACGGCTGGACTCTTTGGTATTGCGTAGAGACGTGGCTTCTTTGTGCGTCTTCTACCGCATTTACAACGGGGAGTGTTCCGAAGAACTATTCGATCTGATGCCTGCCGCCGAATTTCATCACCGCTCAGCGCGCCATCGCCTCCAATACCATCCTTACCACCTGGATGCGTGGCGATCCTCCACTGTGCGGTTCTCAAGGACATTTTTTCCACGTACCACTCGAATGTGGAACGAACTCCCTTCGGCGGTATTTCCAGATCGGTACGACATGGGTACCTTCAAAAAAGGCGTTTATTCCTACCTACAAGGCCGGCAACACTCTTGAAAATCCTCGGATGTTGCAAGAGTTCATGGGCGGCGGTGATCACGTCCATCCATGACCCGCCAGCTCGTTTGCCCTCCTCTTACATAAAATTAAAAAAAATAAAAATAATGGCTTTTCTAAAACCTTAGTCTATTTATTTATATAATTTTCTAATGAGTTTATCACTTATTTAGTAAAAAAACTCACTATCTTAACTAATGTTCATGCATATTGTGTTAAACATTTAAAAGTAATCCTAGTTACTTACAGCTAATTGTGTAGTACTTAAGAATTAATATAGCCTATAACGAAAATAAATGCAGCTATAAATTTAAACCTTAAGGAAAATGTTAATTTGTACTAGCAATGTGCACGAAACATTGAAATCTTGATATATTAATTAAATAGCAGGGATAATTAATATACGACGACGCGAGAGGCAGCTTGCACTAAGATGATATTCTGGTTGTCCCTTATTATTTATATTTTCAAGTAGTATCATTTATGATAATATATGCACACTTATTTATAATAATACAATAAAGTGGTATAAATATAATTTAAGTATAACTATGCTTATGATCATGAAACTTATATTTATAAGAACTTACTTTATTATTATTTAAAAGGAGGTTATTGAAAAGTTTTTCCATAATCTTCTAAACCCGGACATTTTGTAACAGATCGTTTTTCTTTGTCTCATTAACCCAAAATGTTGGTATCATTTCAAATCTTAATATATACTTATAATACCTAGATATGTTATTATAATATTGGCTTAAATTAGAGGAGCTGTTACTATGCAATGTTCTAATCGTCACGCCAAATGCATCGGCTGCTGGTTAGTGATCAACAATTTTGATACTTTATTATATATTTTTTTCAACTTATTACCCAAAATCATATTATTAAGTGAAATACGTAATTACTCGTAAATAATTAATAAAAAATATATATGGAGTATTAATTAACTCCAGTTATATTTTTTATTATAGGATGTACATTCAGAGAGACATACATATATTCTCCATCTTCTTCGAGTGTCTGTCTCCATCTTCTTTGTTTTATATAACATATAATTTATTAAAAAGTGAAACACTACAAGTTCTTTATACAATTGTGTGTTTGATATTATTCCTATTAGTACCAACATTAAATATTGAACTATAACATCACAATCGCAAACGCAATCACCTAAACATTAATCGATTCATTTGGCTGTGAAGTTATGATTTATGAGATCAAATCACTGCTTAGTTGATACTAAGCAGTGATTTGATTTGTAATACGTTCTAATGAAATACGATATTCGAATTTACAATGATAATATATAATAATTATAAATAGACAGAGTTGCTTGCATAGTTATTGAGGTTGGTTGTATAGAATATCATTATGTATGTTTTCATTTAATCACTTAACTTTGCATATGTTTAATACTGCTGATTCCCGCCCACTTCGCTGGGTACACTATTAATTTGGATGTGAGTTTAGACTTCTTGTATTGACAAAATGTTTAATTTATATATACAGATTTCCACATCACCTATGAGGTACTGTGTATTGGGATAGGTTCTCGTTATGTAATATGGCGGGATCCCCAGTAATCCTACACCACGAAAAAATTGCCAACATATAACTAAGAACAATTTTTGAATTTTTTTAAAAATAATATTTATTCTTTTTCAAATATACCAAATTCGATCATGAAATTAATCGATTCTTTACTTTTTCTCTGTATCTTCCGTCTCTGTGATAACCGTTGCTATAGTAACTTTTACTTTCATTTATGAACACACTCATCAAGAAAGTGGTAAATCGCTTTAATATATATATGTATGTATGTGTATATATATATATATATATATATATATAAGCGACTAACGCTAGATAATAGAAAAGAATTAAATAATAACGTTAGAATCAATATTACATATATATCACTGTTTATCTAGTAAGATAATATTTATTATAACAGAACAAATCAATGACATATAAATCCACAAAATTTTGTTAATTTATTTATATTTTATAACAATTATATACCGATCCCTTTACTACCTACATTATCAAAAATTGCTAAAAAGCTTCTAAATAAACGCCTAATTGATTACTTTGAATCCTAGAATCTTTTATCCAGATCTCAATTTGGATTCAGTGCTGCAATTTCAACCAATGACGTCATCCATGAGTTAAATGACCACTCGTAGTTGGTAATCTTGATAGTAAAAGTCATAGGTAGTCATATTTCTCGATTTGACAAAGGCTTTTGGCAGTGTCTGTATCACTCTTACTTAACAAACTGGAGAACATAGGAATTCGAGGTTCTCAGTTAGATTTATTTAAAGATTACCTTACGCAGAGACGTCCAAGAGTGAGGGTAGGAGAGTACGTTAGTTCTGACCTCCCTATCACTTACGGACATCCACAGGGCAGCGTTTTAAGCTCTACGCTCTTTCTCGCTTTTATCAATGATTTGTGCAACTATAAACTCACAAATAGCATCATCGTATCCTTCACCGATGATACAGCTCTCATATTTCATGGCGGTATATGGGAACAGATTTACAACTTAGCTCAACAGGGCTTTAATAAAATCTAACATTAAATGTTGATAAAACCAAATTCAATCCATTTAAAATTAAAATTGCGGTGAAATTTTAACTGAGCAAGCACACGTTTTACACCGGTGAGCGGAATTCTACAAGGAGATATAAGAACGTGAGGACGCCTCGGTATTTACTCCCAGCGTAATGTTGAGTCCAGATGTAGCCGATGGTGAAATCAGTTTGGAAGAAGAAGAGAGCGTGATTCGAAGTCTGAAATGTGGTAAGGCTGCGGGAGCGGATGAAGTTACTGCCGAGATGATCAAATATGACCACATAGGTCTTGGACTTTTTCTAGTTTTTGTGCAATTTATGCTGGAAATTCGGGGAGGTCTCAGACGATTGGCGAAGTGCAGTCATCGTACCTTTGTATAAAGGCAAAGGTTCACAGATAGACTGTGCAAGCTATAGGGCTATCAGTTTGATTAGCTTGGGTGGTAAAGTTTATGCTAAAATATTAGCGAGAAGAATGCAAGAAAGATCTGAAAGGCTGTTGTGGGAGGCCCAAGAAGGTTTTAGACCTGGAAGAGGATGTATAGATCAGATCTTTTCCCTCCGCATGATCACGGAAAAGTTTTTGGACCTAAACCAAAAGGTTTTCTGTGCTTTTGTGTATTTGGAAAAGGCGCTTGACAGGGTTGTGAGAAAGAAGTTATGGGAGATACTGCCCCGATACAATGTGAACGGACCCTTGCTACAGGCGGTAAAAACTCTTTACCAAGATCACTCAGCCTGTGTGCGAGTAGGAGCTGACATGTCGCCCTGGTTTGACATCCAATCGGGTGTTAAGCAAGGTTGCGCTATGTCAGCTTGGTTGTTTAATTTGTATTTGGATAGTTGTCTCCAAGGCGTGAAAGACAGTGACATGGGAGTGAAAGTAGGTGACCTTAAGGTCAATTGCTTGCTATATGCAGATGATGCAGTGCTCATTGCATCATCAGAATGCAATTTGCAGGCAATGGTCACCACTCTGAAAGATGGGTGTGAAATTAATGATCTTAACCTGAATGTAGATAAGATGAAGGTTCTGATATTTGAAAAAAATGAAGAAAGAACAGAATGTAAGATCAACGTGAATGATAAGATAATAGAACAAGTGAATAAAGTGGTATATTTGGGAAGTATGTTTAGCACAGACGGAAGATATGAAATGGATGTGGAAAGGCGTATTGTTGCCGGTAACAGATTAACGGTGCTTTGGCTGCATTGTTAAGACGGCGAAACGTCAGCATAGCTGCACGTCTGTACACAATGCAGTTTTGCTACCGTCGCTGTTATACGGCTGCCAGACGTGGGTAACACAGAAGAAGAATGTAAGAAAGATGAATGCTGTGGAGATGCGATCTCTTCGCAGAATATGCGGAGTCAGTCTAGCTGATCGAATCCGCAATGAAGATATCCACAGAATGGCAGGTACTAGCGAAGATGTTACGGTGAGAATGAAGAAGAACGTGCTCAGGTGGTTTGGGCACGTCGAACGAATGAGTGATGAAAGAATGGTAAAAAAGGTTTATATAGGAAAAGTGAGCAGCAAGAGAGACAGGGGGAGGCCTCGAGTGACCTTCGAAAACACAGTATCAATGTTACTGGAGGAAGGTCACGTAAAAAGCCTGAGAACCCCCCGGAGGGCATGTATGAAGAGGTTGATGTCTGTGGCCGAAGCGAAAGAGGTATGCAGAGACCGGAGCGTTTGGCGCTCCGTCGTCTCTGGCTACCCCGCAAGGGATATGGCGGGAAGCTATATAAATAAATAAAGAAATATAAGTATAATATTGATTATAGTATAAATTATTAAGATGTAAGTTAATGTTACATGTTAGTTATTTAGTAGTGATGATGCTATGAAGAGCGTAAACTTCATAAAAGCGAAATCTTTTGGATAAGTTTTGTGTTTAGGCGTATGTTATATCGTAAAGTTGAAATGTAAGAAATTTCTCTATTCTTATCTATATTTTGCGAAAGTATCGGTGGGAAAGGAAAAATTTATTACATTAATACCATATTAGATTAACATTAGTAATAAGTTTGCAGGCAAAATATTTATAATATTTTGAAATCTCATTTCATCTGTTAAATAAACATTTGAAGAACAAATATTATTTCATTACCATTTTGATATAAAATACGTCAAAATATCTTAAAAGGGAAATTAGATTGTATTTAGATAATATCGAATAACTGTGAATGATCTAATCTGTTGATATTATGACTGAAATGAAAATTACTGAGCTGTAGTTATTTAAATTCAGAATAAATATCAAACCATAGGGACATTGAAATCGAATTCAAGATAAAAAAAATTAAGTAAGTTTTGCAGATTTGTATGATAGGTATGTTATTTTTGGAAAGTTACATAAAAATTCATAATATCTGAATGTATATTTTATAACATATTGCAGTCAACTAAAATTTTATTTGTATTTTAGCTTACGATAAAATTTAATTAGCGATTAAAAAGGAAAATGAAGAAGGCTATGTACTAAGGAAGAACAAGCTTGTAACAGAAGAGAATGCCTAACATAAATTACCACGAGCACATTCTGTTTGATGAATTGAGAATACCATAGAGTACAGTAAGTAAAAAGAATACTTTACGAAACAAAAATAAAAATATAAATGTTATAAATTTAAGCATTGACAGAAACGTACGTTTAATTTACATTTATTATTAGTTTTAAGTAACAATTATTTCCATTGCATATTGTCGCTTTTCATACATACGTTATCGTATAAACCATGTAGTGATCTGATGTATAAATTAAAAAAAAACCATTACGAAACAAACATTATACATATAGCATACGTATTATTATATTTTAGCGGGATATTAGAGACGAAGCTTCTTAGCATTCCATGGATTCACCGTGCGGGTGCCGGGCCCATCGCGTTGCAGGAAAAGGAGCGCAAACAATGCCTGGGACTTGCGACCCAGGTGTAGGTTTAAGGGGCCCCTTTAGTATGCGCATACACGCTCACCTTCACTGTTCACGCTCCTCTCCCTACCTAACCAAATATCGTAAGAACCTACTAAAGCTGCCTTTGAAATACGTTCCAGAAATGAACTGATGATCGTTCTAGAAAGGCCGAGATCCTTAAATAAATTGTAGAGAGATTTTGCTGTTATACCTCTCGCTCCTACTTCTACAGCGTACAAATTAACTTTAAATTTATTCCTGATCAGTTCGTTACACAGTTCGTAATACTTGTTAAGCTTAAATGTATGATCTTTGGGTATGTTTGTTTCCCAGGGTACAGTAAGCTTCACAAGTATAACGCGCCTTAGTTGTTTTGAATACAGGAATAAGTCCGGCCTAGATGACGAAACACAAATAATATTTCTTTTTTTCTTAGAGAATCTTCATTACTATTTGATAATGTAAGAACTTGAAGAAATCTCATTATTAATTGGCGTGAAGAATTATTTGTGAATTATCCAAATTACAATATTACCTATTAAGATATCTTATAGAGAAGTTAATTCTCCTCTATTGATTTGAGACAATTATATAGAATAGAAATTATTACAAATAATTTATATAATATGTATCTCCTTTAAAAAGTCTAATTAAATCAGCATATCATCACAAATTAACATTTTCAATATAATAAAAAAAAATTGAAAATCTAAACAGTAATTGGTTTGGGTAGAAAAATTTGTTGAAATATGTTGTTGGGAAAAATGTTTGTAGCCATGAAAACCATTAATTATACTGCTGGTTTCAGGATTTTTATTTATTTGTGTTATGTTATTCTATTGTCAAAGCCTAACAAAAAAATAATTGAACTATTTTGATTAATATCCAAGCTGGCAACCAGAGTAAATAAAAGAACAATATTTATATAATTATAAATAATATATTACCAACAAAAATATATGTTATATTGAATTTTTGGACAAAATTAACAGAATATACCAATATTTTATATTTATAACAGCATGAATATAAAAGCGTCTTTTCAGAATTTTTAAGTGACCGGTTCACTACGTGTGTTCTTGGAGAGATAAGTTGTGTCAACACACTAAAACACTACACACTGCACACAACAATGTGCCACAAAAAAGTAATTAATTAATTTCTTTCTTTAAAAGAAATGTAAACATATTATAAAATTATTTCAACATGGTATAAAAATAATAAAAAGTGTTTTTTTTGCTCTAACATATAGTATCGATATTAACAATAGATGATAAAGCAAAAAAAAATCTAAGGTAGTGAACCTTAACGGTAGTCATTAAATAAATTTTATTGAAATATAAATTGAACGCATTTTCGTACACTCGGTGAAAGAAACTGTTGCGTAAATCTTCTATCTGTTTTAGTCTTAACATAAGCGACGGCATTAAGATATATATTTATTAATATTATATTTCCCTTTAATATTATATAATTATTAAATTTGTTATCAGTGGTTTTAAGTGTATGAATATTACATAATATTTTTATATTTTATTTTTACAAAATATTTTTATATTTAGTATTAAAAAGGACAATTTGACATATCTAATTATTTGTACCATATTCTAAATCAATCATTTTCTTTACCTTTTAAATAATATTATAATCGTTCTAGAAGTGTTTTAGATAATGGTATTTTAATCATAGGAGTATTTTAATTAGTATATAAAGAATATAATAAGAATATTTTATCGTGTTTTGTCTATGGAGCGATTAAATATTCGAGCTTATCATTAATTTCATTAATTTTATGCTTATAATCAATCACCTTATAGCAAAATAGACTATTTAGCTCCAAGCGATTCAGTAAATCATCTAAAATAGTGAATTCAAAACAACAATGAATTAGTTCAAATAAATAGTAATTGATTAAATATATTTTAGAATAATTATAAAAGGCCATATTCGTGTTCCAAAGGTAATTAATTCCTTTAGGTCTAGCTTTCAACATAAGTCTGAACGTGGTACAAAAGATAGGATTTTCGCGTTGTCTTGATTTGTTGGTATACATTTTCTGCTGTTTATTTATTCGATGGAATGTAATAAAAAATAAATTTTAATAGATAGTTACCATCTCCGCCGGATGTCCAATCCCTCCCCCTTCCCTCCTTTGCTCGTTGTTTTTCGTCTAAATCGCAGTTACAACTATCTTTATTTGATATTCATTTTCCCCAGAGTAAAGTTACCATCAGGTAGACAGTCTACCCATTTACTCCTCCTACCTTTATAAGAAAAATACAAACACAAAATCTGTCATCTCCTCGAAAATTTGAAATATTTCATTTATATAAATAATCCTAGTGTAATCCACCTAAATACAGAATAACGTGTTTAATGGTTGTGGTATTAAAACGTTGTCAAATAATAATGCTTATTTATTTCCAAAGACATTCAGTTCTTTAGTTTAAAATTTCTAAATGTAATTTCTAAATTTCCGTTTCTAATAATTAAGAAATTTACCCACATATTATTAGACATTCTGCTTGGTGTAGTGTAACACTATTCGCTTATTGATTGTTTAGAATTCTAAGTTCATGATCTTTGTAGTTACTGCAGGGTTGATTAAATATTATGGATTACCATATACGTATTGCCGGTATTTCCCGGTCAGTTTAAAAGTTGATTTGAAGAACATATGGTAAGTAATTTGAATTTTCTCTATAAATTAGGAAGTGTTATTAAGTTTTGATATCCTTTTTAATCTTATTTGGACAACTAGAGTCGACATAATTTTTATTATTGAAATAGATTACGGCATAATTAATGCTGTTTCGTAGTTTAATCAGTACAGTATTCATTACAATAGGTTTTTATTTTTATAATAAATCTTTACCTCGTGTATACGTATAACTTCGGGTCATCGTTCGACCTTCATATATATATTTTCTGATCTGTTGCTGTAAAACGGTAGCTGCATGTGAGATCTGCCTTTAAATGCATGATCCTTGTTAAAATAATAAAAGATTATCTGGTGATGTACTACTTTATATATAATTGTTCTACACTATAGATTAATATTTTAAGAATAAGTGTGTGCAGTTTTCTTGTACTGACAAATAAGGGGCCTGCGTATATGTCTTCACTTAAGTATTGTCAGCGGCGCCTGAAAAGTTACTTTAAGAATATTTACTATATTTAGGATATTATTCCATTAAGTTGTTGTTGTTGATACTATAGGGGGCATATTTTATCAAAAAACGAATAGTAACATAATAAAAAACAAAGAAAACCAAATAAATTTAACAATTAAAAATTATAACTTTTAAATTAAAAAAATACAAATTCTGTTAAGTGCTAATTTAATAAACATTAATTTTAAATTAATTTCCAATAGTTAAATTACACTTCTATATTATAATTAATTGTTATGGATCCTTTTGACCATCTGTGTTGACACAATAGTGTTAGCACTAACTAAGAAGTGAATCTATATTATTAACTTATATTAGTTTAGTGTTAACTCAACCGTGATTTGATCTTAAAATCATAACTTCACATCTAAATGAAACGATTAACATTTGTGATATTGTGTATTTGATTGTAATGTTATAGCTGGACCTTTAGAACCAAACATATAAGGAATTTAATAAGTGTTTAACTTTTTCATTTATTTGATAACCCAATAAAAACTGTATGTAATATGTGACATACGCTTTTTACTAGATTTTCGAAATAAATAAATAGAAGTCAATAAATTCGATGAAGAATGATAGAAAATATAGAATGTTTTCTAGATGAAAGAAACTATACTACATCATATCTAGTACATAACCAATATTACTAGCAAACATATTCTTAAAGACTTGGAAGCGACTTGGAACTTCGACGAGAAAAGTGTAATAATATACTCGTTATACCTAATGACGCTATTTATACTTGCAGCATAACGTCTTACAGCTCGTAAAATGTTTTACGGTATGGTAAGCTTTTACGTTCAACATCATTTTAAACATATCTAGGGTAGATATGTTTAAAAGAGATATGTTGAAGTTACACAAACCGTATGCAACTTAATTTACTTTTATAATATCTCATCAACATCGTTTCAAAAAAAACTTTTTATGTACTTTTTAATTGGAAATTCTTTTAGAACTTTAACTTATTTTATACATGCGAATGTTTAATTAACTATTTAACCGATAATTTCAGTGTGCACATTTTTTATATGGGGTACCTTTTACCTCAAAAAAAATGAGTTTAAGGCACAGGTGCTCGGTTCTGGTAGAATATAATAATGAGGTTTAAATTTTTTTATTTCATTAAATCCATTAAGATTTTCCTTAAATTTTGTTAACACACTTCTACCAATATTATTTTTATTTTAAAGACCTTATAAGGATGTAATTGTCATCGATGTTAAATAACATAATAGACAAATAATTTCATTACAATTTAAAGCGAAATGTTTCTAGATTATTGAATAAATAAATATCGATTTAAGTAATATGTAAATGTATGGACATTTAAAATATATATTAATAAAATTTATATACAAAACTTTACCTACAATAGCATCATACATTGTTAACTAAAACTTTTACAGTAAAGGTAACTTATTAATCAGGTTTAATTCTCAGCTGTTGTAGTAATTGAAATTCAAGTGTACTATTATAACAGTTTGGAGTAGGCTGGATTATTCAAAATAATTTGTAACTCTCTTCAAACTTAAATCGGTTTGAAATAATTTGAGTAACATTTTGAGATATAAAGTTTACAGAAAGTCGTCGACGTTATGTTGTTTCGAGTTACACCTAATATTTCTTTACAATATTTGAGGCCTACTTTAATTTCTTACAGATTTATAGGCTTGAGTTAGATAAAAACAATGCGACCCGAAAAGCACTGATAATCTTCTAATATTAATATAATTACAACTACAAAAATATAATTTTATTATGTGCTTGTTGAAAAAAATAAAATTTTCGTGATAGTTTCATTTTTTAAACTCAGACTTCGAGGCAAAATTTTTGTAACATTTTTTTCCATTGAATTGTCCCCGAATCTCCTGGGCGAACACCAGGCATCTTAGCCACTAGTGATTGGATCATACAGAAGAACATACTCAAATAAATAATTTTATTTTTTCCATCGCTACCGTATTAAAATACAAAGCACAACCTTAAAACATAAACAAATTTTGCGACTGCAGATTTAATAACCAACATCCTCCCACCACCCCCTTTAGAAATAATAGTCTAGTTTGTGAGCTATGTTATCTCACGGACAAATGTCCATTAGCCGTATTAAATAATTTTAACAAGATTGCTGAAAAGCATAAATTTAGTATATGGAAATATAAGTTTTTAATTTTAAATCTTTTAAACTATACGCTAGTTAAATCCGTTACTAATATATTTTAGATTACAATCGCATTTAATTGTGATTATTATACATATAATATACATTTTTCGAATGTTTAAAGTTAAATGTTACTTGGTCAAGCAATTTGTCAGGAGACATAAGTAGTCTGTGTGATTAATAACCAAAAGGAAATGGATTAAAAAATACAATTAATATACTATTTGTTTTATGAATAAATGCTAAAAATGATCATTAGGATAGCTAACAAAACAAATGTTTTTAATACAATAAAAAAAAAATTGGTTTCTTAAAATTCAATAAATTAAAAAATAACGGATTAATAATTTATAAAAGTCAAGTTACGTTCTGGAGTGCGAAATAAAGTTATTAAGTTTAAGAATTAAAAAAAAAAATTACAACTATTTGGGTCAGATTGAAAAATAAAAAAATATACAATAATTGTTCTAATTTCGAAGCTTTGAAATTGGTTTAAAAGCTTCCATTCTTCTAATTCTGTAAATTGAATCACATTTCCTCGTCCATTCAGGATAAATATGATTTTAGAGCTAGGTTAAAAATATTTTATGGCGTGTACATTTTATTTCCTAAAATTATATAATACTTCTTTCAAGGTTTAAATTTTTATATGCTAAGATGAAATGAGATGCGCCAGTAACTATCATTCAAAAAGACTCTAATAATGATATCCCCAATCCCAATATGCATTGAGCAATAATCTATTTACATAATAAATTCAATGTATAGTTTTGCCTCGTTACTATTTCTAGAAAATTTCCTTTTGTATATAAAACTTCCTCTTGTCACTGCTTTAATCTATCTCTTGCCACTTAAATAATAAACCATCTAACAACGCTTGATCTTTTCATAAAACTATTAGCCCTAACCAACTTTGAAGTTTTTAGAGTTAAAAATTTTACCAGAGTGAATAGTCTCCCACTTTTTGAATAGAACAGACACCTCGCCAGCTTCCATCGAAATCAATATGAGAGCAAAGATAAAAATATGTTTTATTGTTTTGATATATTCGATGTATACGAATGTTATACTTTTTAATTATAGATACGAGTATAGTGATACTCACGCTTGCAAATTACCAATTATTCCAACAAAAATATTTGTATTCATAATAATTAAAATTTATATAGAATTTATATTCTAAACATTATATAAAAAACTATTTAAGTAATTTTAATTTACTCACATTAATCAAGTCTTAATCAAAAATAAATTATATAATTTTTAAAAAGTATTCTGTTAAGTGTGAAATTTGTTCATTACGTTTTTGCTGTAAATAACATATGCATGTATGAGTTGCTTTTACATTGCATTTATTCTTTTTTATGGCAAAGCCATAGAAAATCAAAGGATTTTCTTATATATATTCATGTTAAATATTTTCAGACAAACATTTTTAAACATTTAGTATCAAAATCAAGTTGATTCATAGACAGAAAGATAAGATTCTATATTGTGTTGTTTTAATTATAAACCACATTTACCAACTAAACTTATGTTTGTGACACACAGACATCAAGCATAAATCGTTGTTATTAATGTTTAGCTTTACAGTAATTAACGGCCTTGTCAGTTTTAGTTAATTTTTGAAGTATTTTATTGTTCAATCTATTCAGATGATGCTTGTTGACGACGATTATTATTTTAATTATTTATTCTATGATTTTTTTAACTTATAATTGCCTTATTTATTAACATAAGCAATATTTATGCCAATAATAAACTATATTAATAAACTTATTTCAGTACCAAGTAGGAAAAATTTCAAAGATAATTCGTTCAAGAGTATTCTAAGGGTATAACTGTAACGTGATCTATTGATATTTCGGTGTATATATATTTGCTGTACAACATTTATATTTCAAAACAATTTTAGAGATTTTTCGTTAAAATCAGTTAAAGTAAACAACCAGAACACTTTTTAAATTCCATTAGCTTACCAAATATCAAAAGCCTTGTTTACCAACAACAAAATAGCTTTTGTTAGTGTAGTCTAAACAGTTTTTAGTTAGCGCAATATAAAATAGCTTATAGGATGATTGGAGCCATAATCTATTTATTATATAACAATATATCTATTAATCATGAAAAATTTCTATAAAATCCAGTAGCTTCAAATATAGGAGATAAATAGACATAAAGCGGAATAATCTACAGAAATAATTCTGAGAATAGAGTAATCCATACGCGAAGACTCAATATATCTTTCAAGTGGATATTCCGAAGTAATGCCTCATTTGAGTTCTACACTGTTGAGAATGACTTATTTTTATGGCGCTTAAAAATGTCTATAAATACTAAAATACGAATTTATTTATAAAATGTTAAACATAATGTGTAGTTTAAAAAAACTTTGTTCAAACATATGCTTATTTTCGTTATGAGTTAAATTTTTTAATATATAGTTGCAACAGTGTAAAGTAAACCAACTATAAGCAATTGCTTTTGTAATTAAACGTAAACGATATTATGAAAGTAAAACGTTGCGTTTACTTTCGTGTTATCAAGTGTGCAGTATAGTGAAGCACTTTCTACCATGTCACTCTATGTTTGAGAGCTGTTCAATATAATAAATACCTTATGATATACTTATGTTTAGTTTTATATTTTGTTGGTCTAGTATTTAAAGATTTTAAGAGCTGGTCCAAAGATTATGGGCTCGATACCTACACGGGAAAATACTTTGAATTCTCCATAAATTGCTGCCTCCAGACTGAGAGTCAATGAAATCTATATGTAGCAAAAAGACAATTACAAATGGGGCGGGTTTATTAAATATATTAGTAAAGAATTTAAATGAAAAAATCTAAATCAAATTATTAAAAGTAAAAAATATTTTTTTTTATTGTCATATAATACGGGAAAAAATTGCCCCAGACTAGAAAAAAATACTGGCGTGTATCATTTAAATCAGTTGTCTTGAGAATATAAAGTAATTATTTTGAGATAGAAAAGTGATTTCAGTTATTTGGGGCAGATTCGTGGGTCTTAATCCTGTAGCTTATTATTAATTACTTGAAAAAAAATCAAAACTGAAACATTTTTATTTAATGCATATATTTTATTAATGCCATTCAGTTACGTTCACGATAATATCTCGACCGTATTACTGTTACCAAACCCTTATACACTATTCTCTTTGATGTAAAACCTATTAGGGACGCTGAGTCCAGGCTTTGAGGGTGTTTCATGACACCCCCACTTCCCACCCCAAAAATCATAGATTCGGCAAGCCTTATAAATTGAGACAGTTTACAAAAAAATGTAATAGATTTTTATCTAAAAGCTTATCGTTTATCGTTTCAAGAATGAAGTCAAAATGGGTATTCAAAATAATTTTTTTTATCGAATGCTCTTAAATATTGATCTAAAAATACCTTACACGTCAAGAACATTATCATCCGAATTGCCAATAAAAACCGAAGATTACAAATTTATAGTAAGTTTCTTATAAAATAAATTCAACTTTATTTTTGAATTATTTTTTATTATTACTTAACTTAACTTATTTGATAAAATAAATACTGTTGAATTAACATAAGTAAATTGTAAGACACTTTTTTACCTGTTATATGAGTATTGTCGATGTTATTTATTAATAAGAAGAAAATATATTGACACTATTATTCAATAGTTGAAAATATTATCTTTAGGCTATCACATATGTTTAATAGAATATAATACAATTTTCTGGATTATTCTTTTATTTGTTCATTTGTAGGTTTTGTGTTTCTTCACATTCTAAGTTATATTTTTGTTTATATCCCTTATTATTATTTTTTATTGTTGTATCAAAATGATTAAAAAAAATTATAGAAAAGAAAAGATAAAACAGTTTAATTATTGAAAAAATCCAGATAAATATTATATTCTAGATCAGATTAAGATTAAAACAATAGGCATTTATTGTCTCCAACCCGAAGCTTGCCAACTGGTTTAATCAGCTCCCATTCTTTCGAGTCTGTGAATTGAATTACATTTTCTTGGCAATTCAGAACAATTGATGTAATTATTGAACTGGATTAAAAGGTCGCCATCGTTTATAGTTTAAAATTATTTGTTAAAATTAAGGTTAATTTTTTTATTCAATTGTAATATCGGCCAATTGTTGAATACTTCCAAGTGTTAAATCGTTTTAAGTTCTGACCTCGTCATGATATATTTGAAATTAAAAAGAAATATTTTTATTTCCTGAAAAGCTTTTTGTTTTTGAGATAGCGTCTGAAAAGTCAAGAAAAAGAAAAGATATTTGCCGGCCAAGAAGGTGATGACCGTAGAGTTATGTGGGGCTACTAAGCAGCACGGAGAACGCTGTCATTTTAAAGACTACCAACTAAAAACCAAAGGTTTTCCTCAACAGATTGCTTTCCCACTCATTGTGACGCCTCCCGTAGAACCTGACGACGTAGCCTGACGTAGAACCCACCAAGAGACTAAGGCTAGTGCAGGGGGCGGCATGCGTACTCTCGCCTTCTAAGACAGTAGCAACTTTAATTACAGGGAACCGTAACGTAGGGATCCCGGGGATGGTTGACCAATTTTCAGTTTAAAAGTTAATATTTTTATTGCTTTAATGATTATTTTTGTGAAAAGCAATTCCATTGATAGTGACACTATTCAGCTCTAGAAAGAAATTACAATAAGCGCGATACCTATTAAAACATAGTATATAGGCTCGATTTTATAGATCGGGAAAAACGAGTCAACCTACCCCGTGCCTGGGGCAGGTTGACTTGTCACTAGGGGTAAGTTGACCTAAGAAGTAATGAGTACCAAGACTACGAAGGAACAAGATTAAAATACTAAAGTAAATGCAGTCATCATTTTTAAGAACATCTTCAACAACATTAAACATCGTTAAGAACCTATCAGTCCACCTCCTGTTTAAAATAGTCTTTGATAGTCCTTTAGTCTAAAATTGTCCAAATAGTATTTATAATGGGAAAACGAAGAACGGAAGGACCATATTGCCGAGGCCGAGATAGCAACTGCGAAGGTCACCAGCGAACCTCGGTCAGCAGACGTAATTTTTCCCAATTTTTTGGTGCCAAGATGAGCTATGTCTCTACCAGGAATGTGAACCGTTGTCAGTCCTGTTTCATCTACATTCCAAATATACCTAGGGCTTAAATTTAAACCTAGGTAAACGGTTATTAGGTAATCAAAGAACAACTGCTTGTTGTTTTTGTTGAAAGAAGTGGCTCGAAATAAACTCGTAGCTTAAGGAGATCGAATAGAGAGAATAGGATGACGTTTAAGCAAACTCCCTACCCAATCTTCATCAGCAATCTGTTTTTTATCTCATGATTCAGGAAAAGATTTTTTTTTTTTCGCAAATTCATTTGTTAGTTTTCGGGACTCGTAAGGCGTTAATCCATAATGAACATCAGCAGCTCCCTTATGGGCAATCTTCTGATGCAAGCTCTTCCTCGTCACTGAATATTTGTCTGTTTTTTATGTAGCCAACGCTTTCCAAAGTCAATTGAGATCTAGACAGACAGGGATTGCATTCTTTTTTCTTCATATTTACTACATGGCGATATTTTATATGGAATAGCAAATTATTTGAATTGATACTTTTTTCGGCGAAAATAACTTGTCGACATACTCTCTCCAGTATGTCTTTACGTCGATTTGACTTTCGTTTATAGATTCGCATCGTTCTAAACTGGAAATATTAGGTTAAGAACAATAATTTTTATACGAATTTATATCTAGTATATCCAAAATTGTATGGGGCAGGTTGACTAGATAGTCAACCAACCCCTTTTTAAATGAGTCAACCAGCCCCAAACGACCTAGTAATTTTTAACTACGTGCCTAAACCTTAAAATGGTGTCGTAATTAAAAATAATAAGGAAGCATACAAAGTTCGGAAATCAAACATTCGTATTAAACAGTTGGACAAGCAATCAAAACAAAATGAAAAAAGTTATAACAAATAGAATTAGGAAAATAATAGTTACTTCAGTGTCCTGTTTTTGAACAATAGGCTCTAGCTGACAAACGGTGTGCGTCTGCTCCGCGGTTTTGCTGATGATTGTGCGCGGGGGAATAATGGATACGCTCACCTAGTCGGTCGATGCAAAAAGTTTGCCTAGCTCACGTTTTTGACAATTAGTCTACCTGCCCCTATAGTCAACCATCCCCGGTCTCCCCTATATTATTTGCACAGAACCATATTTTTTATTACAAACTCATCTTACAATTGACAATCGAATCAATTAAATGTTAGATATATATATATTATAAAAATGGTTAAATGCCTATAAGTTAAAAACCAAATATATATATATATATATATATATATATATATATATATATATATATATATATATATTTATATATTTGGTTTTATGAGATATATATATATATATATCTCAATTAAATGTTAGATGTTAGATATATATATATTATAAAAATGGTTAAATGCCTATAAGTTATAAACCAAATATATATATATATATATATATATATATATATATATATATATATATATATTTGGATTTGTGGATATATATTTACAAAGGCTTTAAATTGCCTATAATGTGCAACGTTTTACTTTGCTAACAAATACTTCAAATATTTATTTACGTTGGTTTAACATGCACTGTTAAAGTCATAAATGAAGACTTAACCCTTAAATGCATATTGTATCAAAAACGAATCAGAAAGTTTTACACGATTCAGGGCCCTTAAAATTTTTACTACGCATAATTTTGACTTATAATATAAACGAATAGTAGTTTCTGAACCAAAAAGTAAAGCATTGTGATTGGTCCGCCATTTTATGATGCGTTAATATGTCATTGTTCGCTTAGTCAGTTACAAGTTTCAACAACAAGTGAATTTGAAAGTTTTCATCAGGTGTTATTGAATGAATCTTGAAGCTAATCCAGATAAAAAAAATATTTTATTGTAGGTAAGTAATGTAAAATATTATGGTACCATGCAATCAAAGGATTGCATGGTACCATAATATTTTACATTCGAATTTTATATTATAAATAATAAAAGCATTTTTTTTGCTTGTATCAAAAATGAGACATCATGCATTTGGGACTTTGACTTGTTTACATTTTCGCTTGGTTGCGGGCTTGAGCTTTTTATGTATTTTGTTTTAGAATGGAACGTAAAAGAATTTCCGATAAGGATATTGAAGATTATTTAAGCCAGTTAGAAGATGGTTACTTATCCGACGACGGTAACGAAGTAGATGAAAACGATTTTGAAGAAATTCTAACTACTGTAGAGCTGTGAGCGGTAATTGAAGATGGTGAGCAATTTGAACCTCAAGCCGATGTGCAAGACCCTCCTTTGATAGAAGATCCTCCTTTAATTGAAGACCCTGTGCCAGGTATACACAATAATACTAGTAGTGGTAGCCAACCAATTCATGAAGCTATTGATGTTCGAAGGCTTATATGTACTATATGGCAAAACAAGGCATTTGGTGTTTAGGAACTGTGCAGAGAAACCGTCTTGGAAAATCTTGCAAATTGCCTACAAAGCAACAAGTGATGGCAAAGTCTGTGGAGAGGGGATCTTATGAAGAATACGTGACCAGCTACGATGGAATTGAAATGTCTTCAGTGAGTTGGAAGGATAATAGACAAGTGACTTTGCTGTCTACTTATGTGGGCGCTGAGCCTGTATCCACGACTGAGCGCTACGATAAAGTTGAGAAGCGAAAGAAATTTATACAGTGTCCAAAGGTTGTGGAAGAATACAACGCACATATGGGCGGTGTAGATTTAATGGACTCGTACTTGGGCAGATACAGAATCCGCATGCAAAGTAGGAAGTGGTACATTAGAATATTCCATCATCTTCTTGACTTGACGGTTATAAATTCGTGGGTCTTATATAAGCAGGTTTGCTATAAAAAGAAGATAGCTGCGAAAGATATAATTAATTTAGCAGAGTTTAGAACATAACTTGCAGATGTTCTATGTAAATATAAAATCCACACCCAACCTGCAAGAGGTCGACCAAGTAGTAGTAGTATTCTTAACGGTACTATAGAGGAACCAGCTCCTAAGCGGAGGAATAACCTTCAGGTAGTGCCATCAACAGACATTATACACGATGGTACTGACCACAAACAAAGACGCACGGAAAATCGCATGCGGTGTATGATGCCAGGGTGTAAGCTGCTAAGCAGCATCAAATGTGAAAAATGCAACATTTTTCTGTGTTCAAAAAAAAATTCTGACTGTTTTAACAAGTTCAACATTTAATTACTTATACCTAATAAATAATTCATTACTTTGCAAACATTTTTCATTATTCCTGAAAATAGAAAACACCTTATCAAAAAACCAAAATCTCTAAGGGCCGTGAATACTTGATTAGGTATTAAATGCATGTTGTATCAAAAATGATACCATACGTTTTTTGATAAATATTCATGATAGTATTACATAAATATTTATTTTACTATTTTTCCCGTATCTGTTACCCTATATATATAACATATATTTTTCTTATCACAATAAAAAATATCATGCATTTAAGGGTTAAATTAATTTTGTACCTAAAAATTCAGTGATCACACTTTAAACAAATTTTGTTTTTTAGACAGTCTAATCCCTACTGTAATTCACCTGCTGGTCGATTATATCAAATACTACATGAGAGGTTTTTGCATAAAAAGGTCCACCAAAGAAATAGAAGTGGCGATTAATTATTAAAATATGCTATATGGCTTGTATGTATGTAAGTATCTATATATGTATCTCTGTATGTATGTGTGTAATACAGAACGGTTTCACTCAGTCACCGCGTTGCCAAGGGAGTCAAGTTGCATCCCTCTGGCTGATAGACGTCACTCTAATACTAGAACATATAGACATATTTGCGTATTAGTACTTAGAGACACCGTTGAATTATTAGAAATAATTAGTGGATTATAATATTGCATAGAAATATTTAAAGTTTTATATTAAAATCTATATAGAATTAAATAAAATGAATAAATTTTTTTTTTGGAAATTCTTAAATATTACAAAAATATACGTTCCTGACTAGGATATCCCTTTTTTATCTAAATCATTTTTATTTTTATTAGACATATACAGATGTATATTTTATATCGTCCGAGGTATATACAGATACTTTCACATAAACATTAATAACAGATTTAAATAATAAAAATTCTATCAACACTTCTACACATATTTAAAATATAACACAGAAATATTGTAGTAACTTTTATTTTAATTTAAAATGTTAAGAAGGAATCAATACAACTTAAAATCTCTTGAGTAAGTGAAATCATTTATAATATACTAAAATCTTTTGGTATTTAGACTTAATTAAATTTTCAAAACTCTATGGAAAGATTTATTAATACCTAATAAATCTTTGCGGCAGACGTTCTTAAGTTTACTTTGTCTGTAAAATAATTAATAGCTGATTCATTGTCGCAATAAGGTTCACAATTCGTTATTCAATTTGGTTATAATATTAATAGTTAACTTTGAAGTTATGATAAATTGTTTCAAAAGGTATCAGCCTCTCTGTAGAATGTACACAATGTGTCTATTATAGATAATATAAAAATCATATTATTGTATATATGTGGGTTCTCAGTGAAAACTATTGTCTTTTATGTATTGTCGAAGCCGTTGTATAGGATACCTTTTTGTGGACATTATGCAATGTATATTATATACATTTAAATAATTCAAACAGATAATGATCAAAAGAAAAGTTACCCACATTTCCCTCACTGGCCGCATTAACATTTGTCTTAATTCAAAATTAAATAATAACCATATAGTTGCTATGGTAGTTTTATGCATAAAACCGGCAACAAAGTTTATGAATACTTATAGTAGGTTCATGCATAAAAACAACGGCAACAGAGTCCACGAATACTTTCCTTTTCTTTCAGTATAGACTGATATTTATACATAAGTAGTATAAGAAACCCTTTATACAGTTGTATACTGCAAGTATATGTGTCACATAACAATGATGATAATGAATTCGATTACGCCTCTGAGTGTTCCAATTAAAAAAGGTTTTTTTAAAGGAAAATAGCTATTTGTTCATTAAAGTGAACTGTTAACAATTATATTATAAAGGCACACTCTGTACTTCATACAAACTTTGCAATGAGCGTCTAACTTCTGAATAACTATTTCAATTACATAGTTTTTAATATTTAGTAATAACAAAAAAAAAAAATTAAATATTTTGTAATATTTTGATTTCATTAAATTTTGTACTTCATTTGAAGTAGATAAAATCGAATATTTCTAATATTTGAATTTCATTACTTTCTTTGATGACATAAGCAGTATAAAACAGACAGATAGACATAGGAAATATTAAATTAGACTATTTTTTGTTGACATAGTTAAGTCGGTTTACATACGATATAAAAACATTATTTCTATTTTTAAAGTATTTTTCATTGCTAAAGTCTTGTAATTTATTTATCTTAATAGATGTTCATGATTTACTAATTTAAGTAACTAATTAAAACTAAAAAAATATGATATCAGGCAAATAACACAGTAAATGGTAAAATCATTATCTATTATCGAAGTACTATTAAAACAATAAATAAAATAAAATGAAACGGCTGCGACACAGTTTATACTTTTGTAGTCGTTTACGATATATGTTTGTTTGATTACAAATGAAAATTGTAGTTTTCAAAATTCAATAAATTCAATTCAGATTTGATATGTATACCATGTATATAGTTTTAAGAATTTTTGAAATAAATAAATAAATAAATAAATAAACGTAACTAACTAACTAGATAAACTCATGTCAGAGTTATAATATCCAAGAAGTCAGTACTCACACTTGAGTGCTGTCGCCGCCGGCACAAGAATTACAGCACCTGACATAAGAACTGTATTCAGATATTTGGAGTTAAAATAAATAATTCTAGATTAATGAATAACAACTCAGTGTCCGCTTATAATAATAATAATATAAAATGTAATTTGATCTCCACAAACAGAGAGACGTGACAAAGACGAGCGAAGTAAAACGTGGTAAAATAGATATCAAGTTGTTAATTTATTAAACACATATTACAAATCTTAAAGGCAGTAAGTACCTACTCTACTCTAAGGGCAAGTGTTAAATAGTTAAGGTTAATAAAGTAATTATAGTAATTAGCTTTTAACTATTCTCAATTTGATTAATATTCTAATTACTGTATTGTGGATTGGAATACAATAAACCGTTATAATCTCTTCCCTTTGATCACAGAGTGAGAGCAAGAGCGACAAGAAAGATGAGAGGAGATGTGATCTCTGATAGATTACTTGTAATAACTTTGCGATTATTTATTGGTCTATTTTTTATTGCACACTGAATTAAGACGATACAAATGAAGTCACTAATTAGACGATTATATTATTTAAATAAAGCAATAATTCAAATTTGAATATAGAATGAAAAATACCGACATTGGTAGGAGTCGAACCTTGGATAACTTAGTAACCGTTCCGTCGCTCTGCTGATTAGTTTACCCTTACCCAACTAGATAAAAAATCATATTTATCGAGATCTAGACGATATCTATTATATTATTATCTCTCTCTATATGAGCTTCTTTCAAAAATCCTAAGTGATTAACATAACTTATGCAATAAAGAATGATGTTGATTTGAGCCATATGTATATGCCGCGATCGAAATTAAGGTTTGAAGTTTTCTATAAACACATTACATTATATCTGTGTACGTTTCTTCATGCTAAGGTAATGGGAGCTTTAAGTAAATATTTACGATAGCTTAATTGATACAGCGACTTATCGGTTTTCCAGTGATCACAGGTTCAAGTTCTGGTGATAATTCACCCATTTGAGTAAACAATTATGAGTATTTATATATTATACGATAAATAATTATTATTGTGTTTCCTCAATTTTTTTATTTCAGTACTTCAGATGTTGAAGTTCAAAAGCATGATTTATTTGTACAAATTATTTAATTGTGTCAGTACAAATCGATTAAAATACACAATCGATTACCAATGTTTCATTTGTTAAGCTATTTCAGTTAATATCATTAGTTCCGATTTCAATTTAATGTATCATTATAATACAATTTGGATCTCTGGCTATCTATCTGCGGCTTTTATGATTTCATTTCAAACAAATGAAATAAAATATCCTTTTCTGGTACCCATACTAGTCGATTGACGCCATATTCTTCTCAATAGTGTGCCTTAAGTACCTCCCATTACTTTTACAAATCAATATATTTTAAACGATAATTTTATTAGCCATTTACTTTATGGATGTATTAAGAGAAAAAGTATAAGTAATATACAGTATTTTATTTCACATATTGTAAGTTATAATTTTATATCTTTTTTATATCATAAGTGTAATTATAACTTTATGTGCATATATTAAGTACTAATATTAAGTACTATTTCTTCTCGTTAACACTATCTCGAGCTTATACTCAGATACTCTGAAAGTGACCTGTCAAAAGTTTTTCGGAGCGACTTAGTACAACTTTAATTCGTAAAGTCATGTAACGAAATACATTTACATTTTAATTAATCTTTTCATAAAAAAATATTAACTTTACTATTACTTTAATATAATACCGAGTTGCTGTCGCTCTTTAAACTGAAAAAATGTTACGCAAGCGACAAATTTTTCATTTCAACATTAATTGAAATATAATTTTTAATTAAATATTCATAGTGAATAATCAATTTCTAATCATGAAATGTGGAAGAAAATATAGCTAAGAAACCAAATTACTCTTATAAGGTTAACTACTTTTTATTCGTGATAGTTGATTTTATTGGAAATTCCTATATATAGTCAGATTAAGGATCAAAAGGAAAACTTAGTTATTAATATTTTATATGTACATATAGCATTAGATATATCTAAATATATAATTAAATGGATAGAACAATATCTTTCCATTAAAATTACCTACAATGGTATTCAAGAGTTAAAAAGACTAGGAAGGAAAGGAGAGAGACCACGTCCAACAATAATAACTTTCACAACCCTTGGCATAAAAATTAAAATATTGAAACAAAAAGGAGCGCTGAAAGATACACAATATTACATAAAAGAAGACTTTCCTAAATATGTACTTGAAAAAAGAAAGGAACTATAAGAACAACTTAAAATAGAGAGAGAAAAAGGAAATACAGCTATAATCAAATATGATAAATTAATTGTATCAAAATACAACAGTAAACGAAAACTCCCAACATCTCCAGACAATGTAACGCTAACCAAATCGGATAAACATATTCAAACTAGTAAAAAAAAACAAGACACAACAACCTAACAAAACAGTCACTAGGTCAAACAGCATCTCAGAAGGAGTTTTAAAGCCTAGCATGCTCAACTTCCTGGTTAACAAAAATACAACCAACAGCCAAGTAAGTAAAGATGAGCACATACAGCAATCACAGCCCTCCTACCATACAGATGCCGCAATTAATCAAAACTATGGCCAAAAACATCTTCCAACCCGGTTAGTCACCGTGGAAGAATACAACCAAAGCCCTCCAATGAATACACCAATAGAAAATAATTATACCAAACACAAATATCAACTATCGATTGCAACGTACAACGTCCGGACTCTGTCATCATACGATCGCTTACTTGAACTTGAGGAGGCTATAAGGAATATAAAATATGATGTAATTGGAATATCGGAAATGAGAAGATATGGAAACAAAATAGAGGAATACGAAAACTTTATAATGTACTACATAGGACAAACTCCTGGTAAATATGGCGTCGGTTTCATAGTCATCAAGTCTCTTAAAACCAATATATTAAATTTTAATGGATTAACAGAGCAAGTCGCAATACTAAATATGAATATACAAGGTCATAAACTATCCTTAATTCAAGTTTATGCACCAACGGGATCAGCTAGCGAATATGATATTGAAGCATTTTACAACACAATAGGGAAAGCTCTGTATACAACCTATAAAATCAAAATACTGATGGGAGATTTTAACGCTAAGATTGGCATTCCCAAACCGGAAGAATACTTAGTTACTAAAAAGCACGGATACGGGGAAAGAAACAAAAGAGGACAGAGACTAGTAGATTTTGCGCTCCAACATAAACTGATGATAATAAACACATGCTTTAAAAACATGTAAATCGAAGATGGACCTGGCGATCCCCTAACGGAAAATACAAGAATGAAATCGATTTCATCATATCAAACCAGCCAAAAATATTCCAAAATATTGAGACGCTGAACCCGAACTACAAATCGGACCATAGAATAATAAGATCAACAATAACACTAAATAAACAAAAAATATTCAGAGCCAAATTCATACATAGCCAAATTAGCCAACTTAAGAGCGAAGAAGAAATAAATAAATACAATAAAACTCTATTATCATAGCTGTCAACAACTCTAACGCCACTTGAAGGCTCCTCAATACAACACTGCTCCGACAGAATAGAAAAGGCCATCACTTTCAGTCTAAAACAAGCCCACAAAAAGAGAGAAGAAAACAAACATCACAAAATATTATCAAGAAGTACAGTAAGGCTATTAGAAAGAAGAAAAGAACTACAGAGAACGAAAAATAAATCACGAAGCGAAAAAAATGAACTTTCCGCACTATATAAAGTAGTAAACAAATATATAAAAGCAGACTACACAAAATATAGACAAAACACAATAAAAGAACACGTACAGCGCACTGGAAGTACAAAGAAGGCCTTAAGAAAACTGAAAACTAATACAACATGCATAGAAGGACTGAGAAAACAAGACTCAGAATTGTACACTAGAGGTGATATCATTACTACCGCAACAGAATTTTACAGAAATCTCTACAGAAACAAAGACCCAGGGACCATAAACTACGACAGAGAAATAGTTGATACACAAAAAAGAAACATTAAAGAGATAGACGCAACAGAAATTATAGAAGCAATAAAGAAACTTAAGCCAGAAAAAAGCCCTGGCTCAGATAATATCACGAATGAAGCATTGAAAAAAGTACACGTAACTCTAACTGCGACATTAGCTGAACTGTTTAACATGATTCTGCAAAACTCTAAAACACCGTCGCAGTGGTCCGAATCCAACATCATATTATTATATAAAAAAGGCGACCCGAAGGATATTGGAAACTACAGACCAATCAGCTTGCAACCGAGCCTATACAAATTATTCTCCGCAATTATAAATACAAGGATTAGTGACACACTAGAAAAAATACAACCGGTAGAGCAAGCAGGCTTCAAAAAGGGCTTTTCAAGGGTAGACAACATTCACACGCTTGAATTAATTGTGGAAAAGTATCAAGAAAAACAAAGGACACTTTATATGACATTCATTGATTACCAAAAAGCTTTTGATACGGTAAGACACACAAGCATCTGGGAAAGCCTGAAGGAACAAGGAGTAGAGGAAACATATGTGAAAATAATCAAATCCATTTACAACGACAATAAAGGGAAAATAAAGTTAGAAACCTTAGGCCCAAGCTTTCCAATAGAAAGGGGAGTCAGGCAAGGTGATCCGATGTCTCCAATATTATTTATAGCTGTCTTCGAGACGATCATAAACAAGCTAGACTGGAGCAAACAAGGACTATACATAAACGATACCTATTTAAGCCACTTAAGATTCGCAAATGATCTAGTACTACTATCAGAGTCATCCTCCCAGCTTCAAATCATGGCAGAAACCTTACACCTAGCTAGTGCAAAAGTGGGACTAGAAATGAATATTACAAAAACTAAGACAATGACAAATAGTTTGAAAATACCAATAATAATTAATAGCAAACCGTTGCAATACGTTGAAAATTATGTCTACTTGGGAAAAATGATTAGTTTCGACAGGAAAAATAGAAACACAGAAATAGAAAGAAGAATACAATTGACATGGAACAAGTACTGGAGTCTTAAAGACATTTTTAAAAGTAATATGCCACAAGATGTTAAAACAAAAGTCATGAACACAAGCCTCTTGCCATGTTTGACATATGGCTGCCAAACGTGAAAGTTCACTGTCGAAATAAGAAAAGAGATCAGCGTCTGTCAAAGTGGACTTGAACGAAGCATGTTAAATATAAGGAAGATGGATAAAATACGGCTAACTAAAATAAGAAAAATAACAAAAGCAACAAACGCTCTAAGTTACGCACTAAAATCGAAATGGAAGTGGGCAGGACATGTTGCACGGCTAACTGATTCTAGATGGACAAATAGAGTAACATTTTGGAATGGTCCAATAGGCAAGAGAACAAGTAGCTCAAGACAGAGCCGAATGGGCATCACTGGAAGAGGCCTTTACCCATTTTGGGGTTCCGGTAGATTAAATAAAAGTAGATTAGTTAAATAATTAGTTAAGTAAAGATAAACCAAATTAAATCTTGCATAAATTGTAATAATTGTAAATTTACAGGAAATAAAAGGCTTTTTTATTTTTATTTTATTTATTTATTATATCTAAAAATAAAAAAAATATATAAAAACTTTTAAATATGTTAATAAGTGAAAGTACTTCACTTTACCAATTGAGAGTGTTTATCGACATTATAAGTTAGAAGACAGCCCTAAGAGTACCATTGCGAACGTTTCGCACACGCTTATCGCCAGCCAAAGGAATTATAGTCAAATTCAAAAATAGGCAGTAGTCATCATTTATGGAGTTAAATAATTCCATCCTTTCTTGAAAACTGATCATAAGACCTTGGTAAAATTTTTCTAGTAGTACTAATTACATGACCGAGAATAGTCCGCCTAGTAATAATTATGCTACAATGTTTGTGAGGTGGCCCTCACAAAAGAAACAAACACAAATTAAAAATAATGATTTAAAGTTAATTGCTGTTAACACCAGAATTCGTCCCGACCCCATGAAAAAATAGAAAATTTTGTCGCAGTAAATAATAATTCCTTGGCGAACACTGTCATGTAAAAAGATCTGAAGAACAGAGTAGAACAAATAAAATATATTTTATCTATTATTAATAATTAAATAAGAAACGTTTATTGAATGTAATGGAAGTTGTTTGACCTTTAACTGCTCAGACTTGCAAATAGAATAACGCGAACAACTCATAATGCTTCCTCAAGCCACTTTTAACTATTAAAAGTTTTATTATGAGTAACATGTCATTTAAAGTATTAAGGAACTATGGAAAGTTGGTACGAAAATGAATTTATTAGGTAATTTATTTTTTGCAGTAGGAATAGATTTATCATCATCATCATCAGCTATAGAGCGTCCACTGCTGGACGTAAGCCTTCCCCCATTGACCTCCATCGCGATCGATCCAAAGCGGCCTGCATCCATTGATTTCCAGCTACTCTCTACCTAGTTGGCGGTGGTCCTCTACTTCGCTTGCCAGTAAGTGGTCTCCACTCAAGAACCCTTTTTCCCCAACGGCCATCACTTGAGCGGGCTATATGCCCAGCCCACTGCCACTTCAGCTTACAAATCTGTTGGGGTATGTCGGTTACTTTTGTTCGCCTGCGAATTTCCTCATTTCTCAGTCTATTTCGCACCGACATTCCCAGCATAGCCCTCTCCATTGCACGCTGAGTGACTTTAAGCCTCTCTAAGAGTCCCTTTGTTAGAGGCCATGTTTCGGTTAGGTCATAGGTCATCGCTGGTAACACACACTGGTCGAAGACTTTCGACTTAAGGCACTGCGGTATTCCGGACGAAATTACGCTGCTTAAGCTCCCGTAGCGGTTCCGGCTGTGTTGACGTTAAGAAGTAGCGATATCGTGCTCTGTTTTTTCACCTTAAAACCGTGTAAAATATCACCAAACTGTGTTAAACCATATTAATTAAGACGTGCTGTAGTACAATAACATTATAAGTATAAACTAAGTGGAAACTGTGTTAAATAAACTATTATTGGTGATTAAAAACCTAAAAATATTTAAAGTTATATGTTAATCACCGTTGACATCCAAAGACAATTGACAATATTAGTGCAGTGTTGCAACATTAAATATTATAGACAATTATCAACCTGACAGCTAAAAATTGTGTTCACTCAACTACGTTTAGTTTCACTCATATAAAAATTAATGATCTCCAAAAATTGTTCGACTAATTAAAATTGAAAATGTCATCTACAGAAAGATTACTCGAACTCAATCATTCGCTAAAAACGTCAACTGGGATATACTAGGACTCTCAGAAGTCAGGAGACTGGAATGCAGTATTGAAGAACACCAAAACTATATCTTCTGCTACGTTGGTTATACAAAAGGCCTTCATGGAGTGGGATTTCTAATAAATAAAAAAAAATACAAGAAAAATATTAATAGTTTCACAGGAATATCTGAAAGGGTAGCACTTCTGCGGCTAAAATTTGAAGAGTTCTCAATATCAATCATTCAAGCATATGCACAGAGAAATCCCCCAAAGAAGAAATTGAACAATTTTACAAAGAACTGGAAGCTGCAGATGAATTAGTCGACAAGAGAGTCCTTGTAATGGGAGATTTTAATGCAAAAATAGGCTGTTCAAAAACAGATCAATATCCAATTCTAGGCCAATACGGTTTGGGTTGGTTTGGTTGGTTATTAAGAGCCACAGTACTCCTAAGCTATGTACCAAACAGGAGACAGAATTTTGTAACACCACTTAAAGTCCCAAAATCTGAAATTGAAATCACAGAATACAGAAAAAGCTTACAACTATGCTTAGATACGAAATATTTAGGGCTAAATGATGCACAAGCTTACTATAATTTAATAGAAGAGAGCATATTGGATAGTTTGAAATCAAAAATTACAACCCGAGTAGAACATAAAATATTTAGCAAAGACACACTTCAACTGATAAAAAGGCGTACTAAACTAATACATACTAAACATAAAAGTAAAGAAATGAAAACTAAAACTTAGTAAAATATATAAAGAAACCAAGATATCCATTAAGAAGGATTACAATAACCACAGACAAGACGTTATTACAAGAAATATTAAGAATGTTAGAAGCACAAAAATAACTTATAAAGAACTCTCCACACACAAAACATGGGTACATCAAATAAAGCATAAGTTTGAGACAATTAACTCAAGCAAAGATAACCTAACAAGATTATTTAATATGGTAATGGAAACTGAAAGTGTACCGGAATAATGGCGCAAATCGGATATAATTTTGCTCTTTAAAACATAAGTTTATTACCTAGTATGTACAACCTGTTTTCATCTATACTTCTAAAGAGATCAACATCTAAGATTGATAATATGCAACCAAAAGAGCAAGCAGGGTTCAGATCAGGCTTTTGTACAATTTACCACATATAGACATTAGAGCAAGTTATAGAAAAATACCAAGAATTCAATAGACCTATGTATGTGGCATTTATAGATTACAGCAAAGCCTTCGACAGCATCAGCAACAAATATAATAAAATAATTACAATTTTGATATAAAATACGCCAAAATACGTTAAATATTTTCGATAATGTTGAATAATTGTGAATGATCTGATCTGTTGATATTATGACTGAAATGAAAATTACTTAGCTGTATTTATTTAGATTCAGAATAAATATCAAACCATACGGGCAGTCACATCATAAACTTATTGGCGAATTAATATCGAATTCAAGATTTAAGTAAGTAAAATTTTTGTAAAATTTAAGTAAGTTTTGCAGATTTGTATGATAGGTATGTTTTTGAAAAGTTATGAAACTAGTTACATAAAAAATCATAATATCTGAATGTATATTTTATAACATGTTTCAAGCAACTAAAATTTTATTGGCAATTAAAAAGAAAATGAAGAAAGCTATGTACGGAGAAAAAACAAGCTTGTAACAGAAGAGAATGTCTATAATAAATTTCCACGACCACATTCTGTTGACAATATAAAAAGTATAAAGAATAAGCATTGACAGAAACGTATGTTTAATTTCTATTTATTATTAATGTTAAGTTACAATTATTTCCATTTGCGTCGTTTTTCCTATGTATGCATGCATGTGTTTCATAAAGTGTTATCGTATAAACCATATATTGATCTGATGTATAAATAATAATAATAATCTCATTACTAAACAAATATTATACATATAGCATACTTTTATTAATTAATTTATTTATATATTTTCCACTTTGAATCCATACCAGTGATCACTTGTGTACGTCAAATGGAAGTGACAGGAGGGCCTATTTTGATATCGTATGTACATGAATGTATGTATGTATTAAAATTAGCCCTTCTGAAAATACCCTTTCCAACTGAAAATAAGGCTATGAGGGTTCCAAACGCGCCCTGGTCTGAGAAGAACCACACAACAAACTCAGCCGGGTTTTTTTTTTTTTTTTTTTTTTTTTTTCTTTTTGTTATATCTTAGCGTGATATTATGATATTTTTTTTTTCTTAAAAAAACTTCATTACTATTCGATAATGTAAGAACTTGAAGAACTCTAACTATTAATTGGAAGAAAGAATTATTAAATTATCCACATTACAATATTACTCACTAAGATACCTTATAGAGAAGTTAATCCCATTCTTACGATTTGAGAAAATTATATAGAATAGAAATTTATATAATATATGTCTCATTAACAAAATCTAATAAAATCAGAATATTATCATAAATTTAACAACGAAAAAAAAATTTAAAATTTAAATAGTAATTTGTTTGTTTGTACAAAAGTTTGATCAAATATGGTTTTTAGAAAAAAAAGTTTGTAGGCATAAAAACCTTTAATTATAATGGTGTTGGTAGCATTTTTATTTATTTGTGTTATGTTATTCTATTGTCGAAATCTAATAATAAATTTATTCAACTATTTTTATTAATATCCAGGCTGTCAAAAAAGGTAAATATAATAAAAATATTTATAAAATTATAACATATATTACCAACCAAAATACATTTCACGTTTGTTAAATTAACACAGAATATACGTTACTGAAACCAACATTTTATAATTACAACAACACGAATATAAAAGCGTCTTTTCAGAATTTGAAGTGACCGGTTCAGTGCGTATCTTCTGGGAGAGATAAGTCGTGTCAACACTCTAAAACACTACACACTGCACACAATAATGTACAACAAAAAAGATAATTAGGTGTAAATAGAATTAAGTAATTTAATTTCTTTCTTTAAAAGAAATATATAAACATTATAAAAAAATTTCATAACAATATTAAAATGTTTTTTTTTCTCTCTAATATATAGTATCGGTATTAACAATAGATGATAAAGCAAAAAAAAATCTAAGTACCTACCTTAACCGTAGTCATTAAGTAAATTTTACCGAAATATAAACGTATTTTCATACACTCGGTGAAAGAACCGGTTGCGTAAATCTTCTATCTGTTCTAATCTTAACTTAAGCGACGGCATTACTGAAGTTATATGTTTATTAAGATTATATTTCTCTTTATTTTTATACAATTCTTAAATGTGTTTTACTTTGATTTGAAGTCTATAAATATTACATAATATTTTTATATTCCACTTTTATTATTTAATATTAAAGAAAATAGATATTTAATGATTTGTACCATGGCAAAATACACTAGATCCAGTAAATTATCTAAAATAGTGAATTCAAAAACCACACTCAATTAGTTCCAATAAATAGTTCCAATAATTGAATATATTTTAGAACATTTATAAAAAGCCATATTCGTGTTCCAAATGTAATTAATCCCTTTAGGTCTAGCTTGTAACATAAGTCGCAGCGTGGTACAATAGAAAGAATTTTCGCGATGTTTTGATTTGTTGGTATACATTTTCTGTTGTTTATTTATTTGATGGAATGTAATAAGAAATAAAGATTAATAGATAGTTAATATATAAACCGGATGTCGAAGTCCTTCCCCTTCCCTACTTTGATCCCTGTTTTTCGTCTAAATCGTAATTACAACTACCTTTATTCGCTTAGATTATTTACCTCGGGGTAAACACTTACCATAAGGTAGATGATCTACTCGTTTACTCCCTTTATAAGAAAAACACGAAATTTACTCAATTTTAAATTGACATTGGGTGGTGTAGTAACATTATTCGCTTTTTGATTGTTTAGAATTTTAAGTCCATGACCTTGTAGTTATTTCTATAGGAAGCTCTTCCGATATTTAATTTTTTTGTTATTGCAGGGTTGATTAAATTTTATGGATTACCATATTCGTATTGTCGCCATTTCCTAATCAGTTTAAAAGTTCCTTTGAGGAACATATGGTAAATAATTTGAATTTTTGCTATAAATTAGAACATGTGCTTTAGTTTTCATATCTTCTTCTATCCTGTTTCAACAACTATAGTCGACATAGGTTACAATATGGATTGCGAGGCTTTTTTGCTTCATAAGATATTATAATTTTATATTATATTAGAGTAGATTACGGCGTGACTAATGCTATTTCGTAATAACCTGTATATTTTCCATTACAGTAGGTATTTTTTATTTTTTTATTTTTTTATTTATAATAATTCTTTACCTAGTGTATACGTGTAACTTTGGGTCGTCGACCTGCATGTCCTGCTTCCTGATGTTTCTGTAGCTGCATGTGAGGTCTGCCTCTAATTGCCTCATCCTCTTTAAAATATTTAAAAGTTATGTGGTGATATACTTTATATGTAATTGTTCTACACTATAGATTAATATTGGAAGAATAAGTGTTTGTCTGCAGTTTTTTTGTACTGACAAACAAGGGGGCTGGCTTCACTTGAGTATTCGCAGTGGTGGCTGAAAATTTAATTTAAGAGACTAATATCTTATAAATAATAAGGATCTTTATTATTATTTAAGTTGTTTATATTATCTATTGTATTCTTTTAAACTGAACTATTAATAAATTGAATCTTAAATATTAAATCGGATATTAAAGTGACCCACTGGTTACACTAACACTAAGTTGGAAAGGTTACAGCGCTAAATTCTTTAACTTACACCTTAACATCGTATCGATTGAAACCAAATTAGTTGGTGAGTTACGGATCATTTTGAATCCGTCGACGGTAGAAGTATCAATAGATAAGCTTACAGATATTTACAAAGGATTAAATACGCTTAAATAGCTGCTACGTTATATGCTTCTAATTATAATATAAGGTAATATTATACAAAAGCAAAGAAAAGACCATAAGTGATTAATAAAAAAAATTAAAAGTAAAGAAGAAGTGAAATTCTATAGAAGGCATTATATAATAAAAGTACTATAATAAAAAACAAGAAATAAAAATAAATTTAACAATTATTAAAACTTAATAGAATAAAAAATACAAATTTTGTTAAGTGTTAACATTAATTTAATTTTGAATAGGTATTTTTCAATTTATACTTATATAATTAAACATTATGGATCCATTTGACCGTGTCTCTATTATTGTCTCTATTATTAGGTATTTTATTTTTATAATAATTCTTTACCTAGTGTATACGTGTAACTTTGGGTCGTCGACCTGCATGTCCTGCTTCCTGATGTTTCTGTAGCTGCATGTGAGGTCTGCCTCTAATTGCCTCATCCTCTTTAAAATATTTAACTATTAAATGTTAACTTAAATGTTAGCACTAACTAAGAAGTGCATCAATATATTCATATTTACTTATATTAGTTTAGTGTTAACTCACCCGTGATTTGATCTCATAATAGTATATAGTAACTTCACAACTAACTAAAATGATTAACATTTGGAATATTGTGTATTTGATAGAAATGTTAAATGACGTCAATCTCTACATATTTATTTTAAGTTTTATGTATTTCAGTTTTTTACTTTCCCTGTTACCTGAATAAATTTAACTTTTAATAAATTATTTAATATATATTTATAAATAAGAATATATTTTTATTTAATACTGTCTTAGAATTTAATTTTTTGGGAATGTAGTATGTGTACATGATATTCTTAACCATTCAATACAAAATGTAATTTAGTATAATATAAAATGTTTTCTCTAAAAAATAAATTCAATCTTCTAAAGTCACGGTCTACCGTTTTGTATCGAAGAATCTTTGGTTTACTATAACTTACATTGGAAGGAGAGCTTGTTTTAATGTTTGAAAATTCTTTTGGGACAACTCAACCAGGAAAGCAATGATGATCGAGCTGGTTATGTAACAACTCTGCGGCTAATAAAAGAACGCTATTTTTAGGCTAAAATAAGACAACGTAATGAACAATCGTAAAAAAATAATAGATTACAAATTCAAAAGTAATGTTATGTTCAGTAGTAAATATTGCCAACCTTAACAAAAGCTGTGACTGATTAATATATAGAAATATGCATTGAATAAAATTTTCATAAATATATTTCAACATAACACAAACGTACTTAAGTATTGTTTATTATAAAGATATGCAACATAATGTAATATGTCTATGTATACGTCTTTTCAACAGCTCGTAACATATTTGAGTTGGTTGTGGTAAGCTTTTACGTTCAACATCGTATTAAGTATATTTAGGATAGATATTTTGCATGTTACTCAAACCTTATACAACTTGATTTACTTTTATAATATCTGAACAATATCTTTTCCAAAGAAATTTTACTTTTTAATTGGAAATTCTTTTAGAACTTTAACTAATACTATACATGCGAATGTTTAATTAACTATTTAACCGATAATATAAGTGTGCACATTTTTTTTGGGGTAACTTAAACATCGAAAAAAATTTAGTTTAAGGGACAGCAATAATAATTATTACATAACTGGCTATCATAATAACACTACTACATACTTTTCACACTCAGCTGGAAAAAGCCGACGAAAAGATCTTTCAGAATACAAAACAATTGGGTTAAACTTTGCCAGTGTTCTCTTAGAGATACGAGTAAAACCGACACTGTTACTAAATTAGATGATTGTTATAGTATTTATATAACCCTTGTTATGATTATAATTTTATGGAATAGATAGAATCTACACTCCGTTTGTGACTTAATCCCACTTCGTACATCTAAGTTGCAATTAAAATTGCATTCATGTTGTTATTTGAACCTGGAATGTGTTAATATTGTTTCAGAATTTACTCTGCACCATTATAAGAAGATAATTAATTAATGTTTCTTTCTTTTAGATATTCAATCACTGATTTTAGGAATATTTACTATATGTATATTTAGTAATATTATAATACTATTGACCCGCTCTGCTCGGTACTGGTAGAATTAAATAATGAGGCTTGAGTTTTTTATTTTATGAAATCCATTAAGATTTTATATACATTTTGTTAACGCATTTCTACCAATATTATTTTTATTTTAAAGACTTTATGAAATTATAATTGTCATCCTTGCTAAATAACATTATAAACAAATAATTTCATTACAATTTCAAATGAAACGTTTCTAATTTATTGAATAAATAAATATCGATTTAAGTCATCTGTAAATGTACAAACATTTAAAATATATATTAATAAAATAAATATACAAAACTTTACAATAGTTTCACACATTGTTAACTAATACACTTATAGTAGAGGTAACTTATTAATTTGGTTTAGTTCTCAGCTGTTGTTGTAATTGAAATTTAAGTGTACTATTACAACAGTTTGGGGAAGGCTAGAATATTCAAAATGTTTTGTAATTCTATTTAAACTTATATCGGTTTGAAATAATTTGGCTAACTTTTTGAGTTACAAAGTTTACAGATAGTCGCCGACCTCATGTCGTTTCGAGTTACACTTAACATTTATTTACATTATTTAAAGCCAACTTTAATTTTTTATGGGTAACAGGCATGAATTTTATGTAAACAATGCGACCAAAAAAGAACAGATAACCTAATAATTTTTATAACTAACTACAAAAATAGAATCATATTTTCTCGATGATAAAAAATAAAATTTTCGTTATAGTTTGTTTAATTTTTAAGCTCAGAATTCGGGGCAAAATTTAGTAACATTTTTTCCTATTGAATAGTCCCAGCATGCTTAGTAATTTTTGAAACCTTTAACTTCTGTAATTGTGTTTATTTTATTGTAAGAATACAACGATTTTTATAAAAAACGGAAGTAATTTCACAAATATGTTAAATTTTACTCCCGTACTGGGAATCGAAACCCGGTCTCCTGGGCGAAAGCCACGTATCCTATCCACTAGTGCTTGGATCATGCAGAAGAGAAAACTCAAGCAATTTAATTCTTTCCATCGCCACCGTATTAAAACTCAAAAAACAACCTTAAAACATAAACAAACTCTTCGTGACTTCAAATTAAAAAATCAACATCGTCCCCCACCCCCTTTAGAAATAATCATCTAGCTTGTGAGCTGTTATGTCACGGACTGATGTCCATAAGCTGTATTACATCATTTTAACATGATTGCTGAATAGCATAAATATAGTATATGGAATTATATTTTTTATATTTTAAAACTATACGCTAGGTAAATCCGTTACTAATATTTTTTATTTCAATATAATATATAGATTACAATTGAATTTAATTGTGATTATTTTATATGTTACATATATTTTTCGAATGTTAAATGTTACTTCGTCAAGCAATTTATCACGAGACATAAGTAATCTGTGTGATGAATAACCAAAAAGAAATGGATTAAATAATATAATTAACAAACTATTTGTTTTTATGAATAAGTATCTAATAATAAAAAGGATCATTTAAGAAAGGCAAAAAAAACAAATGTTTTTAATACAATGAAAAAAAAACGGTTCCGTTGGGGACCTCCAACCAACACGCCATGTTTCGAACGGCGGGAGGTGGAGGACGGAGCTACATGAATGTGATGTGATGGATGACAAAGATCTGGATGTTATTTGTGTGTCTGAGACCAAGCGAAAAGTCAATGATATGACCGATTTGCCTAGTCGCTTTCTTGGCTAGGGTTCCAGAGGGTGAGCGAGATTGCCAAGGTGTAGGCGTATTGTTGTCTTCTCGAATAGTTAATGCAATGGTAGAATACAAGGCTATTAACCTGAGGCTTCTTTGGGTTCGCTTTAAGCTGGGGATAACAAGAGTATTCTTGTTAGCCGTTTATACGCCAGTATCCTCAGATTCAGTGAGCGAGCTCGAGAAGTTTTGGGAGAGTGTAGTGCGTGCTGGGGAAGTACAGTGATAAGAGAGTAAATGAGGCTGGATAGCTTATTTTGGAATTTTGTAAGGAGAAAAATTTGTTTGTGGCAAACATGATGTTTGATCACAAATAAATTCAGATGTACACATGGAAGCGAGCGGAAGAAAGAAGTATGATTGATTTATTCCTAGTGGATCAGCGTATTCGAAGCCAAGTTATGGACACGCTAGTGTTTAGGGGTGCTGATCTGGGAACGGACCACTATCTAGTCGTTGCTAGAATAAGAGGTCTGTTTGCAGGTTGGCGCAGCTGCGTAAGGCTGCGGGAACATATATGTATAGATCAGATCTTTTCCCTCCGCATGACCACGGAAAAGTTTTTGGCCCTAAACCAAAAGGTTTTCTGTGCTTTTGTGTATTTGGAAAAGGCGTTTGACAGGGTTGTGCGAAAGAAATTATGGGAGATACTGTCCCGGTACAATGTGAGCGGACCCTTGCTACAGGCTGTAAAGCCTCTTTATAGAGATCACTCAGCCGGTGTGCGAGTAGGACCTGACATGTCGCCCTGGTTTGACATCCAATCGGGTGTTAAGCAAGGTTGCGCTATGTCAGCTTGGTTGTTCAATTTGTATTTGGATAGTTGTCTCCAAGGCGTGAAAGACAGTGACATGGGAGTGAAAGTAGGTGACCTTAAGGTCAATTGCTTGCTATATGCAGATGATGCAGTGCTCATTGCATCATCAGAATGCAATTTGCAGGCATTGGTCACCACTCTGAAAGGTGGGTGTGAAAATAATGGTCTAAAACTGATGCAGATAAGACGAAGGTTCTAATATTTGAAAGAAATGAAGAAAGAACTGACTGGGTAACGCAGAAGAAGAATGTAAGAAAAATGAATGCTGTGGAGATGCGATCTCTTCGCCGAATATGCGGAGTCAGTTTAGCTGACCGAATCCGCAATAAAGAGGTCCACAGAATGGGAGGTACTAGTGAAAATGTCGCAGTCAGAATGAAGAAGAACGTGCTCAGGTGGTTTGGGCACGTTGATCGAATGAGTGATGAAAGAATGGTAAAAAAGATTTATATAGGAAAAGTAAGAGAGACAGGGAGAGGCCTCAAGTGACCTTCGAAAACACAGTAGCTAAGATACTGGAGGAAGGTCACGTAAAAAGCATGAGCACCCCCGGAGGGCATATATGAAGAGCATAGTAAGCATAAGTTAAGTTAAGATCCATAAAATACAAAAGTCAAGTTACGTTCTAGAGTGAAAAGTAAAGTTATTAAGTTAAAGAATTTAAAAACATTTTTTAAAACCATTTAGGACAGATTGAAAAAATAAGAAAAAGACAAATATTGTTCTAATTTCGAAGCTTTGAAATTGGTGTAAAAGCTTACATTCTTCTAACTCTGTAAATTGAATCACATTTCCTCGTCCATCCGGGATAAATGTGATTATAGAACTAAGTTATTTTTTTTTATGGGTTGTACACTTTATATTCTAAAATTATATAATACTTCTAGGTTTAAATTTTTATATGCTAAGATGAAAATATGAGATGCGCCAGTAACTATTGTTCTAAAAGACTCTAATAATGATATCCTCAATCCCAACATTATGTAAACAATAATCTATTAGCATAATAAATTCAATGTACAGATTTTGCTTCGTTGCTATTTCTTGAAAATTATATATTAAACTACCTTCTGTTACTGCTTTCTACCTATATTTCCCCACTTAAATAATAAACCATCTAACAACGCTTGATCTTTTCATAAAACTATTAGCCCAAACTAACTTTGAAGTTTTTACAGTTAAAAATTTTACCAGAGTAAATAGTCTCCCACTTTTTGAATAGAACAGACACCTCGCAAATTTCCATCAAAATCAATGTGAGAACAAGGATAAAAAATACGTTCTATTGTTTCGATATATGTACAAATGTAATACTTTTCAATTTTATACATGTTGATACATAGTGATTCTCATGCTTCCAAATTACCAATTATTCCAAAAAAAAATATTTGCATATAATAATATAAATTATTATGATTACAAATATTTTAATAAATTTCTATAGAATTCATATTCTATACATTATAAAAAGAAACTATTTTAATAATATTAATTTACTCGCATTAAACAAGTCTTAATCAAAAATAAGTTACATAATTTTTAAAAAGTGTTCTGTTAAGTGCAAATTTGTTCATGACGTTTGTGCTGTAAATAACATATTCATGAATCAGTTGCGTTTGTTTACATCTATTCTTTTCTATGATTTTCTTGATTTTTGCTTTGATTTTCTTATACATATTTAAGTTAAACATTTTCAGGCAAACGAAATTTTTGAATATTTAGTATCAAAATCAATTTGATAGCCAGAAAGATAAGATTTTATATTGTGTTGTTTTAATAATAATATTATGTTATATTTAATATGAAACCAAGATAAAGCGAAAGTTGGCTCTATTTTCCTAAACATGAAATCTAAACCACATTTACAAACTAAACTGCGTCACTTGTTTGTGACACACAGACGTCAAGTACAGAACATCGTTATTAATGTTACTGCAGCCTTACAGTAATTAACGGCAGTGTCAGGTTTAGTATATTTTTGAAGTATTTTATTGTTCAATCTATTTAGAAAATGCCTCTTGAAGATGATTATCATTTTAATTATTTATTATAGGGGTTTTTTTAACTATTATCTGCCTTATTTATTAATATAAGCAATATTTATGCCTGCAATAAAGTGTATTAATAAACTTATTTCATTATCAAGTAGGAAAAAATTCTAAGATAATAAAAAGTTCAAGGATATTCTAACCATAATGAATGTATAAGTATATATAATTAATGAGCAAATACAGTTTGGAACTAAATTTTAAATCGTTGCTGATCCATTAATATGTCGGTGTATATATATTTTTTGTACTACGAGTATATCTATATTTTAAAACAATTTTAGGGATTTTTCGTTAAAACAAGTGAATTTAAATAAAAAGCCAGAACACTTTTTAAAATCCAGTAGCTTACCGAATATCAAAAGCCTTGTTGGTATTTTAATACTATAGTCTACATCAGTTTTCAAGTTTTCAGTAAAATAGCTAAAATGTATAAAATAGCTAATATGTTAATTGGAGCCGTAATCTATATACATCTATTTTTAGCAATATAAATATCTATTAATCGTGGCAAATTTCGTTAAAAGATATCCAATAGCTTCTCTGTGATGACAGAAATCAAATAAAGCAGCTAAATGGACAAAAAGTAGATAAAATTGATAATGTGCAGAAATAATTCTAAGAATAGAGTAATCCATACGCGAAGACTTAATAAATCTTTCAAGTGGATTTATTGTACCTGTGTAGGTAATGCCGAAGTAATGCCTCATTTGAGTTCTACGCTGTTGAGAATGACTTATTTTTATGGCGTGGCGTGGCGATTTTTTTGCCATTGTCTTACCATCATAAGTGACTTATTTGCCACAGACCTGAAAAGAACTGGACAAAAACTTGAAAAAAAAATTTGAAACCTGAAAAAGTAAAATAAAACTGACACTTTTCTATTTTATGCATAGATTTTGTTAATGTCATTCAGTTACGTTCACGATAATAGCTTGCCTGTATTACTGTTATCAAACCTTTGTATACTATTCTCTTTGATGTAACACCTATTAGGGATGCTAGGTTCAGCCTAGATCTGAGGGTGTTTCATGACACCCCTGCTCCCAACCCCCAAAATCATACACGTACTATCGGCAAGCCTTATAAAAGAAGACAATTTACAAAAATGTACTAGATTTTTAACTTCCAGCATTAACGATTTAAGAATGAAGTCAAAATGGATTTTTAAATATTTTTTTTTTACAGAAATTTCTTAAATATTCATATAGAAAATACTTTAGACGTCCATCATTCTGACGTAAAAAATAAATAGAAACTTAATTGATTAATAAAAGATGAATTAAATTGTAAGACACTTGTTTACCTGATATATTACAAAAAGAATTAATCCATTTTGATTTTCGATATTATTAGAAGAAAATATATTGACACTATTAACCAACAGTTGACAATATTTACTTTACTCTATCAGATATGTTTAATCGAATATAATATAATTTTCTGAATAATTCTTTTGTTTGTTCATTTCTACGTTTTCTTTTTCTTCACATTCCAAGTTATAATTTTTTCTATATCTCTTTTCATTATTATTATTTATTGTTGTATCAAAATGATTAAAAAAATGTATTGAAAAGAAAATATAAATAAGTTCAATTATTGAAATAAACTTGATAAATATTATATTCTACACCAGATCAAGATTAAAACAATAGGCATTTATTGTCTCCAACCCGAAGCTTGCCAACTGGTTAAATCAGCTCCCATTCTTTCGAGTCTGTGAATTGAATTACATTTTCTTGGCAATTCAGAACAATTGATGTAATTATTGAACTGAATGAAAAGGTCGGCATCGTTTATAATTTAAAATGTTTTGTTAAAATTGAGGTTATTTTTTTTTATTCCTTTGTTATCTCGGCCAGTTGTTCCAAGTGTTAAATGTGTTTAAGTTCTGACCTCGTCATGATATACTAGAAAAAAAATAAGAGAAAAAATATATATATTTTCTGAAAACCTTTTTGTTTTCTTTGTAGCTTTTGAAAACATACTAAAGACACTAAAGCTTCTAAAGGGAGAGGCAGGCGTACTTCCGCCTTCCTGGACAGTAGCGGTGACAATTGTCACTTTAATAACAGGGAAACGTAATATATCTTGTACAGAACCATATTCCTTATTAGAAATTCAACTTATAATTGACAATTGAATCAATTAAATTTAAATGTTACATATATACTCATATATATATATATATATATATATATATATACTATACCAATTAGTTAAATGCCTAAAAATTATAAACCAAAAAATATTTATTCCTCTGTAAATAAATATATTTAATTGCCAATAATGTGCGACGTTTTAATTTGCTAACAATACCTTCAAATAATTATTTTTATTGGTTAACAATCACTGTTAAAGTCATAAATTAAGACCGAAATCAATTTAGTACCAAAAATGCAGTGATCACACTTAAAATAATTTTTGTTTTCAAAGCAGTCTAATTCCTACTACAATTCACCTGTTTATGGATTATATCAAATATTAAACGAGAGGTTTTTAAATAAAAAGGTCTATAAATAAAAAAGAAGTGCGATTAATTAATAAAATATGCTATATGGCTTGTATGTATGTGTATGTATGTATGTAAGTATGTATGTATGCATATATGTATCTCTGTATGTATGTGTGTAATACAGAACGGTTTCACTCAGTCACCGCATTGCCAAAGGAGTCAAGTTGCAGCCCTCTGGCTGATAGATGTCACTCTAATACTAGAACATACAGACTGACATATTTACGTGTTAGTACTTAAAGAAACAATTAAATTGTGGATTATAATATTCCATATAAATATTTAAAGTTTTATATTAAAATCAATATAATAGATCAATCAATAGAATTAAATAAATGACTAAACTTTTTTTTTGGATATTCGTAAATGTTCCAAAATTAAACGTTCCTGACTAGGATATCCTTTTTTTATCAAAATCATATTTTTGTATTTTTATTATACATATACATATGTATATTTTATGTCGTCCGAGATATATACAAATATTTTCACATAATCATTAATAGCAGATTTAAAGAATAATGCTTCTATCTACACTTCTATATATAATTAAAATATAACACAGAAATATTTTTAGTCACTTTTATTTAAATTTAAAATGTTAAAAAGGAATCAATACAACTTAAACTCTCTTGAGTAAGTGAAATCATTTATAAGATACTAAAACCTATTGGTACTTGGACTTAATTAAATTTTCAAAACTCTATGGAAAGATTTATTAATACCTAATAAATCTTTGCGACAGATGTTCTTAAGTTTACTTTGTCTGTAAAATTATTAATAGCTGATTCATTGTCGCAATAAGGTTCACAATTCGTTATTCAATTTGGTTATAATATTAATTGTTAACTTTGAAGTTACGATAAATTGTTTCAAAAGGTATCAGCCTCTCTGTAGAATGTACACAATGTGTCTATTATAGATAATATAAAAATCATATTCTTGTATATATGTGGGTTCTCAGTGAAAACTATTGTCTTTTATGTATTGTCCGAGCCGTTGTATAGGATACCTTTTTGTGGACCTTATGCAATGTATATTATATGCATTAAAATAATTCAAACAGATAATGATCAAAACAAAAGTTACCCACATTTCCCTCACTAGCCGCATTAACATTTGACTTAACTCAAAATTAAATGATAACCATATAGTTTCTAAGGTAGGTGCTTAATACTTTCTTTTTCTTTCATTATAGACTGCTATTTTTATATAAAAACCTTTATACAATTATCGAGGTGACTGAACTGAACTGTTGACAATTATATGCCTTTATAAGGCACACTCTGTACAAACTTTGCAATGAACATCCAACTTCGGAATGACTATTTCAACTACATAGTTTTTAATATTTAGTATTAAAAAAAAAACATTTAAAAGATTTTGTAATATTTAGATTTCATTAGGTTTTGTAGTTCATTTGAAGTAGATAAAATAAAATATTTCTAATATTTGGATTTCATACTTTCTTTGATGCCAGAAGCATTATACAACAGACAGACATATTGAATTAGACAATATTTTTTTATAGGTTTATATATAGTTAATTCAGTTTACACCCGATATGAAAACCTAATTTCCATTTTAAAGTATTTTACATTGCTATAGTCATGTCAATTATTTATCTTAATAGATGTTCATGATTTACTAATTTAACTAACTAATTAAATATGATGATATCAGGCAAATAACACAGTAAATGGTAAAATCATTTATCTATTATCGTAGTACTAAAAAAACAAAAAATAAACGTAACTAACTAACTAAACGAACTCATGTCAGAGTAATAATATCCAAGAAGTCAGTACTCACACTTGAGTGCTATCGCCGCCGGCACAAGAATTACAGCACCTAACATAAGAACTGTATTCAGATATTTGGAGTTAAAATAAATAATTCTAGATTAATGAATAACAACGCAGTGTTCGATTCCTGTAGTAGTAATATTAAATTAAAAATATATATCAAGTTTTAAATTTATTAAATAAATATTACAACTCTTAATAGCAGTGGACTACTCTATTCTTTTACTAAGGGCAAGTGTTAAATAGTTAAGGCTGATAAAGCAATTATAGTAATTAGCTTTCAACTATTCTCAATTTGATTAATATTCTAATTGCTGTATTGTGGATTGGAATTCAATGAACCGTTATATTCTGTTCCCTTTGATCAACAGTGACAAGAGAGATGAGAGGAGATATGATCTCTGATAGATTAAAACATACTTTTAATAACTTTGAGATTATTTATTTGTCTAAGTTCGTTATTGCATTTAAATTAAGACGATACAAATAAAGTCACTAATTAGACGATTATATTATTTAAATATAGCAATAATTCAAATTTGAATATACAATGAAAAATACCGACATCGGTAGGACTCTTACCTTGGATAACTTAGTAACCGTTCCGTCGCTCTGCCATTTAGTTTACCCCTACCCAGTTAGATAAATAATCATATTTATACGTAGACTATATCTACTATATTATTATGCTCTCTATATGAGCGTCTTTCAAAAATCCATGTATGTATATATGCATCTGAAATTTGAAGTTTTCTATAAACACATTACATTATATCTGTGTACGTATCTATATGCTAAGTTAATTGAAGTTTTAAGTAATCATTCACGATAGCTTCAATGATACAGCGACTTATCGGTTTCCCAGTGGTCACAGGTTCGAGTTCTGGTTGAAAATTGACTCATTTGAGTAAACAATTATAAGTTTTTATATATTATACGATAAATAATTATTATCGGGTTTCCTCAGATTTTTAATTTCGGTACTTCAGTTATTGAACTTCAGACGCAGGATTTATTTGTACAAATAGTGATATTGCGTCAATACAAATCGATTAGACCACACAACCGATTACCAATATTTCGTTTGTTAAGCTATTTCGGTTAATATCATTACTTCCGATCTTAATGCATTATAATACAATTTAGATCTCTGGCTATCTATCTGCGGTTTTCATGATTTCGCTTCAAACAAATGAAATAAAATATTATATCATTTACTGGTACCCATACTAGTCGACTGACGCCATATTCAGCTCAATAGTGTACCTTAAGTACCTACCTTACGAACCTTAAACGATAATTTTATTAGCCATTTACTTTATGGATGTATTAAGAGAAAAAGTATAAGTAATATACAGTATTTTATTTCACATATTGTAAGTTATAATTTTATATCTTTTTATATCATAAGTATAATTATAACTTTATTGTGTGCATATATTTAGTACTAATATTAAGTACTATTTCTTCTCGTTAACACTATCTCGAGCTTATACTCAGATACTCTGAAAGTGACCTGTCAAAAGTTTTTCGGAGCGACTTAGTAAAAACTTTAATTCGTAAAGTCATCTAACGAAATACATTTACATTTTAATTAACATTTTCATAAAGAAAATATTAACTTTACTCAAAATACCGAGTTGCTCTCGTTATTTAAATTGAAAAAAGATACGCAAGTGACAAATTTTTCATTAAAATATTTTATTTCTTTGCAACTTTTATTGAAATATTTCATTAAATATTCACAGTGAATCTAATTCTAATCTAATCATGAAATGTGAATGAAAGAAAACATAGCTAAGAAACCAAATTACTCTTGTAGGGTTGACAATTTTTTATTCCTAATGTTTATTTTATGGAAAATTCCTATATATATTCAGATTAAGAATCGAAACGAAAACTTAATAGTTAATATTTTATACATACATATAGCATTAGATATATCTTAAGATAAGAAAAATATATAAAAACTTTTAAATATGTTAATAAGTGTAAGTACTTCATTATAACTCGGAAGGCAGCCCCAAGAGTGCCATTGCGTATGTTTCGCACTCGCTTATCGCCAGCAAAAGGAATTATAGTCCAATTCAAAAACATACAGTGATCATCGTATATGGAGATCATCATCATTTATTATCTCAAGACCTTGTTTAAATTCTTCTAATAGTACTAATTACATGACGGAGAACAGATCGCCTAGTAATATTCATGCGACATTCTTTGTAGGGGCTAACTAAAAAACCAAAATTAAATTAAAAACACTGATTTTAAGTTAATTGCTCTTAACACCAGAATTCGCCCCGACCCCATGAAAAAGTTGAATATATTGTCGCGGTAAATATAGATTCCTGGACGAATACTATCGTTTAAAAAGAGCTGAACAACAGGGTAGAACAAATAAACATAGTTTTCCATCCAAAATAACACACCTTAATATACAACATATAATTTAATCGGAATCAAAATGAATCTTGGTTATCCATAACATTTGAAAAGCCAACAGTTGTGATTCGAGCTACATTTGACTGTTAATGCTATCTATATAGAGATGAGATGATTTTAATTATAAATCTATACTATAAAGAGTTGTTTGTGAGTATATATATTGTGATGAAATAGTGCGCAACAGAATATTATATAATTCCTATATAATTCCTTAGGATTATGATGGCACTGCAGACCAGAAAGGAGAATTACATTAACTGCGTAAGGGTAAATTTTCAGGATATTTGTTTTATACCTTAAACACACTATTGTAATTTTTACATTGTATACATACCATCTAATTAGTGGTGTAACGTTCGAGGCTGGTGGAAAATTTATCGGTTGCCTTCCCCCCCCCCTCCCCCCGCCTATATAAATAACCAACAATAATTCTTCATTTTATTATAGTAATTTATACACTTTTAGTGTAAAAGGTTAACAATAAATCATTACGGAAGTTGGTACATACAAAATTTATAATTAATCAAGTAAGTTGTACTTGATTTTCTAATTTTCTAATGTCCTTCCAGCTGGGGGTACGTGACATTTTGCCGGTTTGCCACCCTATAGTTAGGCCATTGCAACTATTATGTACCTGTATTTAAAATCTGTGTCTATTTTCTTCACATTTCTTGAATATTACCTGCTGTAATATGTCATGCATTATTAAGTAAATATTTATTATAAATAATATGATAGTATCTCTTATATATTTTTTACTTTTTCTTGTAAGTAAACTTATATAATGTAAATGTCACTGAATTCTGCAAAAACTTTTAACTTACGAGCATATTCACGACAGTTGATTTATAAATATTGTCAAAATTATCAAAATGGCCTCATTCAAGAACAATCTTCGAATCGAAAATTAGAGTAAAAATTTTTTAATACATATAATTTAATGGATTTTTTGCTGTAATACAAAATAATAACAAAGGACTTTTAAACTATTTTTTTAAATAAGTCTCAATGTTTCGAAATGTTATCTTAATAAAAATCTTTTAACTTACAAGTGGGACCACTGTACGACAAATGCGAGATCAACATGAGTCATAAGATTACTTATTACATCTCATAGTAGGGTAGTCTTCTGTTAATCGATTAATAAAGCTTCTAAGATTTAATAGACTCTCCACTGACGTACGCTTGTAGACAGGGTGATTTTTTTTTATATTTTTCAATTTATTATTATAAAGAACTTTAATTAATGAATGTTTAATTCAATATCATTTGAAAAGTAATAACCTTAAAACGACTAACATATATATAAATACATCAAACTTTATATATGTATTATAATTTGTGTTTTTCTATTTTTACCATTATTCAAAAAATGGTTTACTCGACCGTTTCTTACAAAATAAGTGATATCATGTATAATTATATTTTTGTTATTATCATTATTTGTATATCTCTATATCTCTGCGTTCCATAATATTTATACAGTAAAAGTAAGAGCTCCTATTGGAAAAATATTTTATTGCAATTATTCTAGCTCCTACTATAAAATTGTGCTTAGTTATATGTTGTTAGCAATATCATCATATTCTATGTTTTTTGCTGGACTTTGATATTATTCTTATAAAATTTTTTACTATTCTTTTCTACCACGAAAATAATAATAGAGAGGATTGTAAGACTACTTTAGTTTAGAAGATGCCGCATTATTTAGTATACCCACCAAAATCCAACGGTTACCTTCATCACCTTTTGTGTACTGCGTTTCAATGTACCTGACGTAAAATTTTAAATTGAAAAACTTACTATTTAATGTAAGTTCATAAGATTTATATTAATGATATGAGTATATAATGTCTGTTTTACAGAATGTTTTCTTAAGAAAAGCCAATTTTATAGATATGTCCATTTTTTTTTTTAATTACGGCAACGCCTTACGGAATTTATGAAAGGCCTCTTATTTTGGTACTAACTCATTTACTAAGGGAAAATTGTATTTTCATTTTTCATTTAAATGTACGCAAAAGGTAAAGGAGAAGAACATACAAAAACCAGTAAGATTCCATTAAAAAGATAAAACGAGAAAGGTTTGTCATGCCTTTCAGCCTGTATGAATTATGATTAATAGTTATGACATCCTCCGTGTAGTCAAGATTGTAATTTTTGGTACGATTGAATAACTTATTAAAAAGCTAGGAAATTATTGTAGTCAGAAATTGTAGCAAAAACCAAGATAAAAAACTAGATGATCTTAAGTATCTGAGAAACTAAATTTCAGATATGGTAAACTGAGGAGCATGCAGTGTTCGGTTTTCATATTACCTTGTTTATCAATAGAGTATTGTAACCTTAACGTATACTTATAACAGTGTTAACACTTTATTCTGAAGGTAATTATATAAAGTTGTGCAACTAATTATTGGATATGCACGTCAACCTATTAAATGTTAATTTTGGAAGTTGAAATTTCTTTCGGTTTTCGCTATCGGAGTAAAAATCCTATATAAGAAATACATAAAAACTTTGAAATACGTGTGAAGAACTCAAATTGTAAGTATAAATATTGCAGCCGTCATATTTTCCATAAGTTTGTAAAGTTTTTACAGTGAGTGCAAGCAATTTTATTTTACTTTCACCCCTTCCCCGGGGCAGCTTCGTCCCATTCGTTGCTTTAAAATTGTAATCAATAAGTTCCGTTATTGGAATAATTTTAATGAAACTTGTGCAACTTGAATATTATAGTGTTATATTGTTCATGTTAATTTACGTTCAATCACTTTTAAACGTTAAAGTTGTTGTTTTCAATATAAATATGTTATTTAGCTTTATTAAATATTTTTTACCGTGTAAATCTTTTTTTTTTTCAAAAACGTAGGGATATTTTAGCCCAAGAAAACAATTTCGATCTTACTTTAAAATTGCTTTTAGCAACTATTGGAGTTCGTTTATTTCGCCATTGCACATGAGGAATGATTTCCTCGTCCAAATTGTAAAGATCAAAGCCTTTACAAATTTGTTTAGCTGGTCTGTAACTATTACTGCCTGTATATACAAGATCACCATGTAAAATTAATTTCTCATTTGACGTAGAAAGGATCAGTATCACAAGTCATTGGCAATTAGTCATCTCAATGATTTATTAAGTAGAAAAGTAAGTCAATATAGTCAATGATAGTTGGTAACACATCAAAAAATAAAATATATATAGTATCGTAAAAATAGCAATATATATCTTTTGTTAACGAGTGTAACAACAAGTATATGTTTTTTATTTTAAGATTTCGTCAAATTGTTTTTTTTTTCGATTCTAAAGTGGTAAAGAAATGCAAAATTCACCATAACAATATTACAAATTCGAGTATATCATACATACATACACATAAAATTCAATTTTGCATCTAGCTGTCACTACTATACGCTTTAGAGGTATTTATCGGACGGCGCCATCTCGCAATTTTCCAACCCCCTAATATAGAACCCTTTGACTCTGTATATTTAGGGTTAAACTATTTTTTATTTACGTAAAATTTATCCTATACTCTATTCTAAACAAGTTGCTTGTTAATACAAAATCTATATTGATATTGTATTATAAGAAACTTTGAACATCACATGGTTAGGTAACTCTGCTTAATATTTACCAAGTTGTATTTACAAGTACGAAGCGGATATTTAGTCTGACTTGTGAACTCTGTAATCACAATAGTTCCACGAATCTAAAACTGAACATTTTGTAAATTTAGTTTTAATTTACCTACATGAAAAACACTTCTCATTTCATATTTAATCTGATCGATATTATTATGAATGCTATACTATAATGAATACTATACTATAATAGTTACATAATAATAGATTAATGGAATCGATTCGAAATTAGATACACACATTTTCTTCATAATGCTAGTAGTGCTAGCAGATTATGATCACTGGAGAGGTACTTTAGTTATAATATCTTCTGTAAATTATTTTATTTTACTTGAAATTCTAGAGAGTGATGGTGAATCGAAGACAGTTTTGACACATTTTGGTACTTTAGCATATATTTTAAAAATATTTGAAAAAATATATTTATATGCTGTATATTTATATGGATATACTTACAACTTTATAAGAAAACTTTTTAAATTACTGAATTGTCTGAATATTAGATTTTTTTTCTTATAAAGTTATAAAATTGAGATTAAGAAAATTAAATCTTGAAATGTTACCTAAGAATGTCTAAGCCTCATGCTGAGAAGCATTAACTTAGACCAAGTTAAGTTTTGTTAAAATGAAGTAATTAGGACGTGTTTTTTAACTCGTTAACTTTGTTATACACTTCTTACATATTAATTGCCCAAGAAATGATTTTTTATTAAATTCGGTAATCTGTAGAATGAAAGGAGTGCTTTCGAAGAGTAGTGAAGTTTTAACAGAGCCAGCACACGTTTTGCAGCGGTGGGCGGAATTCTACAAGGAGTCGTATGAATGTGAGGACGCCTCGGCCTTGAGTACTAGCGAAATGCTGAATCTGCATGTAACCGATGGTAAAATCAGTTTGGAAGAAGTGGAGAGCGTGATTCGAAGTCTGAAATGTGGTAAGGCTGCGGGAGTAGATGAAGTTACTGCCGAGATGATCAAATATGGTGGGCTACGCGTCTGGGACTTGTTCTGGTTTTTGTGCAATTTATGCTGGAAATCAGGGGAGGTCCCAGGCGATTGGCGAGGTGCAGTCATCGTACCTTTGTATAAAGGCAAAGGTTCACAGATAGACTGTGCAAGCTATAGGGCTATCAGTTTGATCAGCTTGGGCGGTAAAGTTTATGCTAAAATATTAGCGAGAAGAATGCAAGAGAGATCTGAAAGGCTGTTGTGGGAGGCCCAAGGAGGTTTTAGACCTGGAAGAGGGTGTATAGATCAGATCTTTTCCCTCCGCATGATCACGGAAAAGTTTTTGGCCCTAAACCAAAAGTTTTTCTGTGCTTTTGTGGATTTGGAAAAGGCGTTTGACAGGGTTGTGAGGAAGAAATTATGGGAGATACTGCCCCGATACAATGTGAGCGGACCCTTGCTACAGGCTGTAAAGTCTCTTTACAGAGTTCAGCCTGTGTGCGAGTAGGAGCTGACATGTCGCCCAGGTTTGACATCCAATCGGGAGTTAAGTAAGGTTGCGCTATGTCAGCTTGGTTGTCCAACTTGTATTTGGATAGTTGTCTCCAAGGCGTGAAAGACAGTGACATGGGAGTGAAAGTAGCTGACCTTAAGGTCAATTGCTTGCTATATGCAGATGATGCAGTGCTCATTGCATCATCAGAATGCAATTTGCAGACATTGGTCACCACTCTGAAAGATGGGTGTGAAAATAATGGTCTAAACCTGAATGCAAATAAGACGAAGGTTCTGGTATTTGAAAGAAATGAAGAAAGAACAGAATGTAAGATCAACGTGAATGGAGAATGAGAAATAGAACAAGTGAATGAAGTGGTATATTTGGGAAGTATGTTTAGCAGAGACGGAAGATACGAAATGGATGTGGAAAGGCGTATTGCTGCCGTTAACAGAGTTAACGGTGCTTTGGCTGTATTGTTGAGACGGCGAAAAGTCAGCATAGCTGCAAGTTTGGCTGTACACAATGCAGTTTTGCTACCGACGCTGTTATATGGCAGCCAAACGTGGGTAACACAGAAGAAGAATGTAAGAAAGATGAATGCTGTGTCGAATATGCGGAGTCAGTTTAGCTGACCGAATCCGCAATGAAGAGATCCACAGAATGACAGGTACTAGCGAAGATGTTACGGTAAGAATGAAGAAGAACGTGCTCAGGTGGTTTGGGCACGTCGAACGAATGAGTGATGAAAGAATGGTGAAAAAGATTTATAAAGGAAAAGTGAGCGGTAAGAGAGAGACAGAGACTAGACAGGGGGAGGCCTCGAGTGACCTTCGAAAACACAGTAGCTACGATACTGAAGGAAGGTCACGTAAAAAGCATGAGGACCCCCCGGAGGGCATGTATGAAGAGGTTAATGTCTGTGGTCGAGGCGAAAGAGGTATGCAGGGACCGTAGCGTTTGGCGCTCCGTCGGCTCTGGCTACCCCGCAAAGGATACGGCGTGAAGATAAGTAAGTAAGTAAATACTTGTTTGTTTATCAAGGTTTTTAACTTTTATTATGTATTTTGAAAGATATATCATAAAAATATTATTCAGGCGAACAAAATATCATAGTTTTAAACGCAAGATTGGCTTGTTGGTTGACTATAACTATTGTAGTGGTTTTGACTTATATAGAAGATATTTTTTTTTTATGGAAGTCGAGGGCAAACTAGCTGGCGGGTCACAGATGATTTGTGATCACTGCCGCCCATGAACTCTAGCAACATCCGAGGATTTACAGGAGCGTTGCCGGTCTAGGAGATGGGAGTAAACGCCTTTTTTGAAGGTACCCATGTCGTACCGATCTGGAAATACCGCCGAAGGGAGTTCGTTCCACATTCGAGTGGTACATGGAAAAAATGTACTTGAGAGCCGCACAGTGGAAGATCGCCACGCATCCAGGTAATCCAGGTCGTTCTTGTAATCCATGAACTGGTATTCCCAGTCTTATTGTACTTTATGTCATTTTTAGATTAAATTGCTTGTAAACTTAAATTGATTATTGAGTTTGTATTGCTGTTTATCTAGCAATATAATATTTTATATAACAGAACAAATCAGTAATATATAAACCCCCAAAATTTTGTTAACGAATGTTGTAAGATTTTATATATGCTTTTTTTAAATTTGGTTTTTAATTTTAAATTATTTTCAATAAATTATAATTGTTTATTTATGCATGTTTTTAAAATATTATGTCTCGTGCATAAGTATAAGTGAATAAGTCAATTACTTCTGTATTTTCTGATGTTTCGACACAGAATGGGTAAGGCGACCGTAAATAAGAAATAAATACGCTTGTTTATAAATAATTCCTATATTATAATGAAATTATCTTATAAATTAAAATAGCAGATTTTACATTTTCTTGTATGCATTATCTTTCGACACTCACGGCTGACTTTCAACAGTCTTACAAAATGTCGCAATTGTCGAAACTCTACGTCATTTAAGAAAACGAAAAAAAAGTTTTTTTGCTGTGAATATATAGTAGCAGGTGAATTTGTATATAAACCTAATAAAAATAAAAAAAAGAATTGTACCACTGCTAGCACATTGAATATAATGAGAAGCATATTATGTATTTATAATTTATCAATGTTGCTCAAGATGATTTGTAACAAAATAATGTGAGATTAGGCTAGAGTTCACTTGGATTCTATTTAGTTACGGCCTGTAGACCCGTTTTAAAACTTATGTATGTATGTACGAGTGTTAAATATTATTGTTTTAAAATTTAAAGGTGATTTGTGATGACGTTTCCGAAATTAGATGGGTAAGTGAATAGGTACTGAGTTAACAACAAAACAAAGCTATAAAATTTAACATTTTTATGTAATATTAGTTATTATATTTATATAATAAATTTTATAACTAAATTCTTTCTTCTTTACTACCAATACTTCTCAGCTAATATGATATCAGATTAATATTAGTAATAAGTTCGTGGTCAAAATATTTATAATCTGTGTTTAAATCTCATTTCATCTGTTAAATAAACCTTTGAAGAAAAATATTCCTTCCTTGCAATTTTGATATAAAATGTCAAAATGTTAATTTCGAAGAAAATTAAGGGTAATTACATAAAATTTTTGGTATTATTGTGAATGATCTGATCTGATAATATTATGACTAAAATGAAAGTTGCTTGAATGTAGTTATTTAACTTCAGAATAAATATCAAACTATAGGGACAGACAGTCTCATCATAATCTTACAGACGAAAAAAAAATCTAATTCAAGATTTTGAAGTTGGTTTTGCAGATATTTCTTGTTAATGTTATTTCTTGAAAGTTTTGAAACTTATTTGAAAAGTACTGAGGTCTGCTGTTCACAGAACGACTAGTTTATAACATATTAAAATATTAAAATTAGCTGAAAGTGACAGTTGCCATTAATTACTATATAACTGCAGTAACATTAATAATGACAATCTGCGCTTGACATCTGTGTGTCACAAACACAAGTGACCTAGTTCAGTTGGTAAATGTGGTTTAGATTCATGATTAGAAAAATAAAGACATTTTTCGCTTTAGTTCGCAATCAAAAGTTAGATATAATATAATTTTAGTAATAGTTTAAAGTATTAGATATCAAGCAATAATAATAAATATCAATCAATCAAAGTGGTTTGCTATTCGAGTCTGGTGGGACATCCGCAGGCGCTCGCAACAGGTAATTTTAAATATAATGATAATGTTATTGAACTGGTAATGAGGTAAAATCTGTACATTAAATTTGTTATGCAAAAATATTATTGCTTATGTTACGAAAGCATAGCCAAGGGCAATTGTTATAGTAAGAACCAACTTGGTTTCACACGGTTAAATGCTGACACCACGCTTCGAGTATCCTGAAGACGACACCATACGGCTTGCGTTCTCACCATCGATGGAAATCGAGGATAAAATATATTCATTCTTGGGTCAATCGCTGACCTGAAATCACCTTTTTTTAGTATTAATTAATTATAAGTTTTAATTGTAACTCGTTAATATAATTTTATAAAATAATTGTTTTTCTTTGCATCCTTCGCTGCCACCAAACTTAATTGGCGCAGTCGGTAGGATATTCGAGATATATTCGGTACGCGTCGCGTCAAGATTTTTCCTAATATCGGTGCGAGATCCCGCGTGACTAACCGATTTCGAGTATCCGAATCTACATACATCGTGGAGGCCAGCGGAGGTGAATCCGAAAATCGATTCGGCAAAGAAAATCATGTTCATGTAAGTACTCTGAATCTTTCAAGTCCTTACCTATCCTAATTTTTAACGTTATTCTTATCCTTTCAATTTATTTTATTATTCCATTAGATTGTCCAAGTAATTTAATATATAAATACTATTATATATAATTTTTAGAGTGTTAGATTAGTGTTCAAAATTTTTCATCCGAGAGAAAACAGTAGCCGTAGTTTGTGTAAGGGTAGATCTAGCAGGCTCGATACTATAGACGAATTTAGGCAATTAAAAAAAATTGTTATACCTAATATTAAAATGTCTCAAGATATAATGGGTGAGATATACAAGTCACTTAGAGTTTTGCCTGATTTTGACGGTAACCCCCATGTGCTAACAAGATTTATAAATTTATGTGATCAATTAGTACTTGCATATTTTAAAACAGAACCGGGTTATGAGTTAACCAATTTGGCCCTTAGTAATGGTATATTAAATAAGATTACAGGCTCTGCAGCTCGATTTATAAATTCCAAAGGTATTCCTGAAAATTAGTTCGGTATTCGTAGTGCACTTATTAATAATTTTGCTGACCATCGAGACGAGACCACTTTTATTTAACGATTTATCATTACAAACCCAGAGGTCTTCAACCCCACGGGAATTTTACGAACGTGTTCTAAACTTATTCAGCACTATCATGACATACGTAACGTTGCATGACACCGTGGCTACTACATTTGAAGCTAAACGTAATCTTTATAAGAATTAACTCTACAGTGCTACTTGCGTGGTCTTAAGGACCCCTTAGGCTCTAGGATACGTTGCATGCGTCCCGAAACGATAGAAAAGGCTTTAGAATTCGTACAAGAAGAGCTTAATACATTATATATGCAGCAGCGTGCTGAGGGTTTACCTAATAAAAAGGATAATTTGAATAATCAACAGTCACTAACATCTCATTTTAATTTGCCTTTAAATAATTTTATACAATATACAGGTAATGTATTCAATGGTAGTTCTTTTAAACAACCATATAATATATCAGGCCCCTCGCGTCCTCATCAATTTAACCATCAACAAAATCAAGGTTGGCGATCTAATAGGCCTCCAACGCAACAATTTCGTGGTCCCACAAGGACTCAACAAATATTCCGTGCTCCACCTCCAAATTATAATGCGAGCAGTAACGTTTTTAAGATTCCAAATAGACCATTCATGCAACCGAATAATAATTCTAATAATGTACCTCGTCCTATGAGTGGTGTTAGTCACTTCGTGCCTAAACCCTTACCATTGTCTGGGCACGACTGGCGTAGAAGTGGCAACCCGCCCCCAAATAATTACTTTAAAACTCGAGAAATTAACAATTATGAATGTGACTATGAACCCTATTACGACTATGACTATACTGATTACTACCAAAACTGTGACTCTTACCAGGAAAATGGAGATTACTTTCCAAATTATGAGCAATGTGAATCTCCAGTAGTAGAGGAGCTTAACTCAAACACTGATGAGATAAAAGATCAAAATTTTTTCGAAGCTACGAAGTCAGAAAAGCCAAAATAGAAGTAAATTTTAATATTCAAAGACAACTCGGATATATACAAATTCAAAACCCACCTTTAAAATTTCTTATAGACACGGGAGCCAATCAGTCGTTTATATCCCCTCAAGTAGTTGAAAAATACTTTTCTCATTTGCCTCTTAATTATACTCCATTTGAAGTTACGAATAATCATAATGTGTATAGACAAGACTATTCTATTACTTTACCTAGTTTCTCGGAATTTAAAGAAAATGACGACGTAACCTTTTTTATTCTTAATTTTCATAATTATTTTGATGGCATTATTGGTTTTGATTTGTTAGATTCGTGGGACACTAACATTGATTTTAGACGCAAGAAATTAATTACTAAAAATACCGAATTGCCTATTATTATGTATGACGCTCGAAATACAAATCTTTATGAAGAAATAATACCAGCTCAGTCATCCAAATTAGTGAAATTGCCAATAAACTCCAAGGACGGAGATGTATTTGTTCCTGATCAGATAATAAGTAATTGTTTAATTTCTGATTGCTTTACAAATGTGAAAAACAATCGAGGTTTAGTACAAATTTCAAATAATTCAAAGAATGATGTAATCTTTTCAATGGATAAGCCTATTACAGCTGAGGTATTCAATATTGAATCTAAGCAATTAAAACAATTATCCGATCGTACAAAAGAAGTTCTATCGCGTCTCCGTACAGATCATTTGAACCCAGAGGAAATAGCTAATTTAAAAACCTTATTCGGATGTATTTTACCTTGACGGAGAACCCTTAACATTTACGAACAAAATTAAGCATAAAATTAAAACAAATGATGAAATCCCAGTTCATGTTAAAAGCTATAGGTACCCGTATGTCCATAAACAAGAGGTTAGAAGTCAAATCAATAAAATGCTTGAACAAAATATAATTAGACCTTCGGATTCCGCGTGTTAATGAATGTCATCTCGCCCTATCTCATAGGTATTATTGGCCAAAAATGCGAGAGCATATAACCAAGTTCATTAACAAATGTATAATTTGTGGTCAAGCGCAATATGATCGCAACCCTATTAGACAACAATTTCGTATTGTCCCTCCACCGTATAAGCCTTTCGAAGTTGTTCACCTAGATTTATTATCTATACAGAGTGAAAAGTTTTTGACTATCATAGATGCGTTTTCAAAGTATGCGCAAGCATATTCTTTAAGGGATGGAACAGCAGTAAGTGTCGTGCAGGCGTTATTAAAATTTAGTACTCATCATGGTATACCATATACTCTAGTTACAGAAATGATTTAACAAATACTCATAATAAGTCTAGAGAGCCCGAAAAGCAATTCTCTCCCGATCAACAAATATCTATTAGAAACCCTTTTGCTGTTCGTCAAAAGATAGCGCCGCGTTACACACATGATACAGTTATAGCTGATCTCCCGATACATATATATACGTGAAAAAAAAGGCGGGCCAATTGCTAAGTCTAGATTAAAGAGAGTTCTTAAATAAAACTTGAAAATCTAGATGATGGTCCCGGCATTTTACCTTTTAAACTAGGTCCTTGTCGCATAGTGTCTCATTATCACTCATTCTTGAAGTATATCGATATCCACGAATTGCAAGACAAAGTAAATACAGTTCATATCCAATTAAGCAATATAATCTCTAATCTTAATAATAAAACTTTTCTTTGTTTGAGCCCCATACTAACTATTTGAAAGAAAAGCTTCAAGTCGTTATAGAACAATTGCAGTCATTTGAAATTAGCCGCTCTAAAAGAGGTCTCGTTGATGGTCTCGGGTCCGTAATAAAAAGTATTACCGGTAATCTTGATTATACAGATGCGTTAAAGTTAAATAACGCAATAAGATCACTACAAGAAAACGATAATAAATTAGTTACGGAATTTAACAGTCATGTAAGCCTGACCAAAGATTGGATAACTCAGCACTCTAAAATAATAGATAAAATAGTAGATAATCAGAACAAATTAGCGGAACTAGTAAAAAAACATTAGTCTAAGTTTGGAAAAAGGTATCTATGAATCCAATCAATATGCTCATTTAGGACAAACAATTCTCATAGTCGATGATAATGTTGACAAGTTGTCACAAGAGATAACTAAGTTACAGAATGTGCTAGCATTAACAAGGACATCCACGGCTCATCATGATGTCATTAGTTTAAGTTCTATTAGAAATATAATATAATAAAGTACTAGATATAGAAGCCCGAGAGTATTATGACGTAATACAATTAGGTTCTTATTATGTAGGAAATGAAATAGTTATAGTATATAAATTCCCAATTATAAAATCCCAAATATATAATTTATATAAGATATCCATAATCCCTAACAAAAATCATGAAATTCTTGTTCCCCAACACCAATTCCTTGCAATCCATTTGAAAGATTTCAAGTACATAGAGGCTGAATGCCCGAAGTTCACTAAAGGGTATCTATATGAAGAGATACACAACATACATAGTCCTACATCGCCGGATTGTGTAACAGCCCTCGTTACTACGCAGCAAAAACTCCCCGAATGTAAACCAGTCACCGTATCCCTACTTACTCGAGAAACTCGACGATCGCCACTACACCATCAGCTTTCCAACTCTTACTAAAGTATCCTGCGATCAAGATATCTACAAGATGTTGCAAGGAAGCTATCTCGCTATAATTCCCTATGATTGTTTCATTCAAACAACAGAATTCATCATCTCGAACTTCAACGATCGACTAAAAGGTCAAGCCTTGAAGATAATAGATGTCCCTATTGAAATTACACTCAGTTCAGCAGTACATCTGATATTCAAATTTAACTCCATTAATTTGACTTATCTTCACGCTACCAATAGAGAGGTTATTCTACAGTCACCAGTAAACTTAAGCAAGAACAACGATATAAGCGTCTACCATACAACAATACCTTTATATGCGTTACTATTCGGTGCATGTGTACTAATTAGCGGCCTTGCATACCGGAAATACCGACTTAAACATACGAAACACACCATCCAAAAAACTCAAAGGGATGAATCAGAACTTCCAGCGCAATTTACAACGAAGGTCTTCAATAGTCGCTGTTCTACGGGGGGAGGTGTTACGAAAGCATAGCCAAGGGCAATTGTTATAGTAAGAACCAACTTGGTTTCACACGGTTAAATGCTGACACCACGCTTCGAGTATCCTGAAGACGACACCATACGGCTTGCGTTCTCACCATCGATGGGAATCGAGGATAAAATATATTCATTCTTGGGTCAATCGCTGACCTGGAATCACCTTTTTTTAATATTAATTAATTATAAGTTTTAATTGTAACTCGTTTATATAATTTTATAAAATAATTGTTTTTCTTTGCATCCTTCGCTGCCACCAAACTTAATTCTTAAGTGGTTTGGAATTGTTGATATCGGTATTAGAATAGACAAAGTCTTTTGGAAACAGGTATTACATTTCATCTTAGCGAATAAAAATTAAAATAAAATTAGATGTTAAAAGTGCAAGCTATAAAAGAATTTTAACTCAGTTCTATAATAACATTTATTCCGAATAGATGAGGAAATGTGATTCGATTTACAGGATTGGGAGAATGGAAGTTTTAAACCCATTTTAAAGCTTCGAAATTAGAACAATAAAATCTATTGTTTCATTTTTCTATCTGACCCAAATTTGATAATAGCATTTTTTAGTTTTTCTAACTTAATAATTTTATTTCCCTCTACAGAATCTGAATTTGACTTTTTTTACGTTATTTTAGTAATTCATTAAATTTTACTTTAATGAATATTATAATTTTTTTGATGTCATAAAAATAAATGTTAATTTTAAATATCGTGAATGGTACTTATTACCAATTATAAAAAAAACAGAACGGTTACTGTATTAATACATTTTTTATTTATCACACAGATAACTAATGCTAGATGAAAAATTGCTTGACAAAGTAACTGTTTCCATTTGTCTTATTATAAACAGGATTTATTTTAAAATATTTCATCTGAAATAAACGCCCAAAAATACGATTGTAATCTTGATATTGAGTTGAAACTATTTGTAATGGATTTAAGTATAGACCTCTTTAAGAACATTTAACACTAAACCTACCAAATACCAGTCAAATTTACCGTTCTTAAACTTTTGTAAAACTTACACGTTTTTAAACGTTATAATATCGTTATTAAACTACATCACAATTCTTAGAATATGCATATAATATTTTCTACACTCTTTACTTTTAGTTATTTCCATTATTACCTGCGTTATATAATAAAATAACTTTTAATTACCGGTCAATTTGACACACAACACAACAGGTATACAAGAATTGTCGGTAGGTTTAGTGTTAAATATAAAAATCTTGTGTTACTGTACTTATGCTTTACAGCAATTGTTATCCTTTTCCATTGAGATTGAAAAAAAATGATTATAAGTATCGAAGACATATAATGTGCAAAGATACAGGATCGGTTGGGTAGTTAATGAAACTTACATTCGTATGTAAAATTAGTTATTTTTATTATTCTCAGAGAATTTCTATATAAAAAGGATATAAATAGCTTTTATTGAAAAAATATTACAAAAGTAAGTCAAGTTGTGTAAGGCTGGTATTAGATTTAAAATAGGGTAGGTATTCTATAAATAATGTAGGATGTAAAAGCTTCCACAACGCTCTCAAACATTTTACGAGCTATTGTTAAGACATTATGGTGCAGGTATAAATAGCGACATCAAGTATAACGAGTATATTATTACACCTTTCTCGTCGAAGTTTCAAGTCGCTTCCAAGTATATAAGAATATGTTTACTAGTAATATTGGTTATGTACTAGATATGATCTAATACAGTTTCTTCCAACATAACCATGTTTTTCCTTATTTTAATACATACGATTTCTTTCAAAAATTTTAATGTAAGTATATAAAATGTCTTAGACATATTACATTCTGTTGTATATCTATATAATACAGTAATTTCTTATAACGTAATTACGTATGTTTTTATTATATTCAAATATATTTATAGAATATTAATTCAATAGGTATCATTCAGTCACAGTTTTTATACATCCAAAACTCTCGATAACCTGTTCCAAGTTTACTATAGTTATGATTTGTGTTTTCAGATTGTAAAGATTATTGATATGATATGAATCTACTCTATGCCGGCAACTAAGATACCGTTGAAGATAGAAGAAAATTAATTGACCAACTTACAAACACATATACTTCGCGTTGCCGTTATCGAAGTACTGCCAGTATACGAATAGCCACTTTCTTTTAAAATTATACATTTAAACTTTTAATTAAGAAAAATATAAACAGTGACACAATTCTGAAACAACATAATAAAAATGTGTTCTTGTTTCGTTTGAATTTCATAAAAATATAATTAGCCCAAAATTCAAATTTACTGAATATTTTACGAAAATATCATAAATAAGCTACAAGGCCTCTGTTGCGTTCAGTCTGATCAGGGTAATGTTTAATTACTCTAATTTGGCTTAAAAGCCTAAGTGTGAAATAAAGCAGGTTTTTGTTTTAATCAATTATTTTGTGAATAAAACTCAGCTTTTTTCTACATAGCTGCAATAATTTGGAAAGTTTATAAATTCTTTGGTGTGTAATTAAATACTGGCGGTAATAATTCAATGATGAAAAAATAAATTAACCATAAAGACACATAATATATGTTATTTTTTTTAAGTGCACCTAAAAGGTACCCTAAGGTGCAATGGTCATCTTTTTAAGTTTCAAGGTAATTTTTTTTCCACGTTATTGGTATCCACTGGGACATTCATAATAATCAACTTACTAGGTACACATTTGCGGTATATCGAAAGATTTCAATTATTGGTTGATTGATTGATTGATTTAAATGATTGACAAATTATATATATATCGTTGGCAATCTTATCGCAAGTTAGTACTGAGAACCTCTTTTAAAAAATGTAGCTCTGACAGTTTCTCAGATACACATATATCCAAGCAGAGTCTGCTCTAAGCCAAACCTTAGATAAAAGCATCGTTAGTTTTGCTTAAGGTTTTTTTACTACCTCAGAGATTTAGGTACGTTCTTCAGAAACAGCTTTAAGTAATCATATGCAGTTCTTGAAAAAAAAAAAAAACATTTACCGTATAAATGTTGTTTTTTTCAAGAACTCAGAGATATTTAGCCCAAGAAAACAATTTCGATCTTACTTTAAAATTGCTCTTGGCAACTACTGGAGTTCGTTTGTTTCGCCTTTGCACATGAGGAATGATTTCCTCGTCCAAATTGTAAAGATCAAAGCCTTCACAAATTTGTCTAGCTGGCCTGTAACTATTACTTCCTGTATATACAAGATCACCATGTAAAATTAATTTCTCATTTGACGTAGAAAGGATCAGTATCACAAGTCATAGTCAATTAGTCATCTCAATGATGTATTAAGTAGACAAGGAAGTCAATATAGTCAATGATGGTTGATAACATACCAAAGAATAAAATATATACAGTACTGTAAAAATAGCAATATATATCTTCATTCAATGCAAAATTACAAAATCGTAATTTTGCATTGAATGAAGATATATAACATTACAAAATCGAGTATATCATACATACATACACGTTCATATAAAACTCAATTTTGCATCTAGCTGTCGTTACTATACGCTTTAAAGGTTTTTATCAGACGTCGCCATCTCACAATTTTCCAACCCTCTAATATGGAATCCTTTGACTCTGTGGATTTAGGTTTAGACTATGTATTTTATTTACATAAGATTTATCCTATATTCTATTCTAAACCAGTTGCTTGTCAATACAAAATCTATATTGATATTGTATTATAAGAAACTTTGAACATCACATGGTTAGGTAAATCGGCTTAATATTTACCAAGTTGTATTTACAAGTACGAAGCGGATATTTAGTCTGACTTGTGAACTCTATAATCACAATAGTTATAGTTCTACGAATATGAAATTGAATGTTTTATAAATTTAGTTTTAATTTATATAATTGAAAAGACTTTTCATTTCATATTTAGTCTGATCAATTTGTTATGAAATGCAATTCATATGAAAATGTAAATTTATATGTATTTCAAATAACAATTCTGTTACATAGTAATGGAATAATAGAATCGATTCAGGATCAGATAAACGGTCATAGCCATTAATTAAGCCATTAATTTGTTCTTCATAATGCTACTAGCATATGCTGTATATCTGTGCTAGTAGATTATGAGCACTGGAGACGTACTTTAATTATAATATCTTCTATTTTATTTTAATTGAAATTCTAGAGAGTGATGGTTAATTGAAGATAGTTTTAGACACTTTTTGTTACTTAAGTTTATTTTTAAATATATTTTAGAATATATTTTTATGCTATATATTTAAATAAATATATTTAAAACTTTATAAGAAAAACTTTTTAAATCACAGAATTGTCTGAATATTAGAAAAAGTATTCTTAAAAAATTAAAAAAGTGAGATTTAGAAGAATAAATCTTGAAATGTTACCTAAGGATGTCTTAACCTCATACTGAGAAGCATTAACTTACACTAAGTTAAGTTTTGTTGAAGTGAAGTAATTAGTACGTGACTTTCAACTCGTTAATTGTGTTATACACTTCTTACGTATTAATTCCACAAGAAATTATTTTTATTAAATACTTGTTTATTTATCAAAGATTTTAACTTTTATTGTGTATTTTAAAAGATATGTCATAAAAAAAATATTATTCAGGCATACAAAATTTCTAATTTATAAACGCGAGATTGGCCTTTTGGTTGACTATAACTATTGTAGTGGTTTTGATTTATACCTATTGTACTTTGTGTTATTTTTAGATTAAATATACTACTTTTGTTGTTTCCGACGTTTCAACAAAGGACGGGTGAGGCGACCGTAAATAACAAATCGTCGACGTTTCCGAAATTGGATGGGTAAGTAAATAGGTACTGAGTAAAAAACAAAAAAAAACGATAAAATTTTAAATATTTATGTAATATTAGTTTTATAACTAAACTCTTTCTCCTTTCCTACCAATACTTCTCAGCTAATACGATATCAGATTAAGATTAGTAATAGATTCGTGGTCAAAATATTTATAATCTATATTTAATTCACATTTTATCTGTGAAATAAACCTTTGAAGAACAAACATGCCTTCGTTACAATTTATATAAAATGTCAAAATGTTAATTTCGAAGAAAATTAGATAGAATTTTTGATATAATTATGAATGATCTGATCTGATAATATTATGACTAAAATGAAAGTTGCTTAGCTGTAGTTACTTAACTTCAGAATAAATATCAAACCATATCGACAGTCTCATCATAAACTTACTGATGAAAAAAAAATCGAATTCAAGATTTTGAAGTTAGTTCTGCAGATATATTTTGTTAATTAGGTATGTCATTTTTTAAAAGTTTTAAAACTTATTACATATAATGTCATAATATCTGAAGGTTACTATATAATATGTTGTAAGAAACTCAACTTAATATTTATGTTTTAACTTACGAAGAAATTTAATTGTCGATTTAAAACGAAAGATTGAAAATGATCGGCCGACTCAATATTATTACAGAATGAGTTTTTTATTTTTCCCTTTTTGCCCTATTTATATAAGATAATTATTTATTTCAAATATTATGATAAAATATTTTATGTTATATTTTAAATATGGATTGACAGAACTTTTTTCTTTAAACCTGCTATCAATGTTTACATGAAGTTTCACACATTATCATCACCATGTGTATGTATATATTTATATGTATATATGGGAGCACACTCATATACATATATATATATGAGTGTGCTCCCGCGATATTTCTGTCATGAACGAAGTTTCATAACACTACATAAATAATCTAAATCTTCACAGATTCTCCTCGAACCTTGAGAACAAAATTACAATAATGAAACAATGTTGTTTATAATATATTAAAATATTAAAATTAAAATAATGATAAATATAAAATGTTATTTTAGATCAGAATAATATGAAAAAATAGACATTTATTGTCTCCAACCCGATGATTGGTAAGTAGTTTAATCAGCTCCCAAGCTTTCGACTCCCATTTTCATCATTCCCATTCACATCGGGTCTTTGAATTGAATTACATTTTCTTTTCAATTAATAAGAAATGATGTAATTATTGAACTGGAAATAACCCATGGATTTCATGGTATGACAATGACAAAAAATGATTTAATTTTTTTTAACTTCTTAATTTTTTTTCTATTTTTTAATAAACTCACCTTATCTACAATTATCCTTTTGCCATGAATAAATTTATATAACAAACTTAATGTACACCCAGCCTCGAAAGAACAAGTTCTGGATCATTCAAATATTTTTCCTTATATCCCATAATCTTTGGACTAGCGCTTAAAATCCCTTAGTACTAGACCGACAAAATACAAAACTAAACATAAGTATATCATAAGGTATATATGCAAGAACCCTCAAACAGGAAGTGACATGGCAGAGAATGCTTCACTGTACGAAAGTAAACGCAACGTTTTACCTTACTAATAAAATCGTTTACGTTTGTTTATAAAAGAAAGTGTATTGCAACTATATGTATTTAATTTATAATAACTTATAATGAAATTAGCCATATCTTTTAATGAATCTTTTTTTAAATAATTTTATTAATAAATTTCTAATATAGTATTAGGTCTACAACTTTGCTTCCGCCGTTTTTTTTTTTAATTTTAAAAATTATATAAAAAAAAATGGTATCTTATTTATGTATACTTTGAAACACTGTCCGTCACTTTCCACTACTTTGGCCCATCTTTCAGGCAACAAACAAATCCCGCGTCGGAAAAATTCTTCATCATTTGATAAGATCCAAGAATCGATTCATTCTTTCACTTTTTCAAAAGAATCGAAGCACTGGCCCGCCAGGCCGTGTGCCATCGACCTAAATAAATGGTAATCAGATGGAGCAACATCTGGAGAGTAATGCGGGTGAGGTAGAATTTCTCATTTCAGTGTTTCGAGGTACGTCTTCACTACTTTCGCCACGTGAGGTCGAGCATTGTCGTGTTGCAAAATTACTTTTTCGTGTCTATCAGCGTATTGCGGCCGTTTTGCTTTTAATGCCCGACTCAAACGCATTAATTGCGTTCGATAAAGTGCACCAGTAATTTTTTTAGAAGGTTTTAGCAGCTCATAATAAATTACGCCAAGCTGATCCCACCAAATACATAACATGACCTTGGATCCGTGAATATTCTGTCGAGGTGTCGCCGTAGGAGTGTGACCGGGCAATCCCCATGATGTGCGTCGCTTAGGGTTGTCGTAGTGCACCCATTTTTCGTCCCCAGTAACAATACGATGAAGAAATACTTTTCGTTTTTGTCTTTCAAGCGGCTGTTCACAAGCAAATAAACGTCGCTCAACATCTCTTAGTTTCAACTGATACGTATCAGTAGCAGTATCCATGTTTTTGGATCATCCCCAGCTGTTCCAGGCATTTTGATACTGCTTGCTGAGTTACTCCCAATGATTTTGCTAGCTGTTCTTGAGTTTGGCATGAGTCTTCATTAAGTAAAGCCTCCAGTTCATCATCTTCAAAAGTTTTTTCTCTGCCACCGCTATGCCGATCTTCAACAACAAAATCATCGCTTTTAAAGCACTAGAACTACTCGCGACACGTTTTTTCACTAATAGTATTATCACCATAAGTACTTGAAATAACCCGATGAGCCTCAGCCGCCGATTTTTTCATGTTGAAATGTAAAAAGTAAAATCTCCCGCAAATGACGTGAATTCGGTTTATAAGTTGACATATTTAATTAAGTGTAACTAACTATATGACGCAAACAAAAATTAACTAATATCGATGTAAGATTATATTTATAGATGTCAAAACTGATGGAAAACAACTGTGATTTATTTATTTGAACTATTACTGGCTACTAGCGCCATCTTTTGGAAAACGGCGGGAGCAAAGTTGTAGACCTAATATTTATAAACTTTTTAAAGAGCCATAAAAATAATTCAAGAGTGTGTAGAACTCAAATAAACCATTACTTCGGCAGTACTTACATAGGTACAATAAATCCACTTGGAAGATTTATTGAGTCTTTAGGCATGAATTACTCTATTCTCAGAATTATCTGTACATTATTCTGAATTTTGGTCTATTTATCTCCTTTATTTGAAGATTAACTCATCACGGAGAAAAGAATGAACGTCTGTTAAGGTATGTATAATTAATTTTACTATTAATTATACATATTATAAAATATTGCTATATGTTTTTTAACATATAAGCTACTGTATACTCTGATGATATAAAAACTATCCCTTAACTTGCTTTAAAATATAAATACAATAAAAGAAAACCACTGAACGGATTCCCTTAAAATGTATATGTGGTTTCGATATAGGAATCCATTGATTAAAAAAATGTTTTTATCTTATTATTAAAAATTATATAATTTACAAATTACATAAAGTTAAACATACATAATAGGTAGAACATCCTTGAACTTTCAAATTACATATGAATTGTTACCTACTTGGTTTTGAAATAAGTTGGATAATGTATTTTAGTACTTGCTCTAACGTTGCTTATTTTAATAAGTTAGCTGTTTAACTTATTAAAATAAGCAAATTAGTTAAAAAAATCTTAGAGTAAAAAATTAAAATGTAATTAAAAAATTATAGTCACCTTCAACAAGCATCATCCAAATAGATTAAAACAATAAAATTAACTGAAACTGACAGTTGCCGTTAATTACTATATAACTGCAGTAACATTAATAATGACAATCTGTGCTTGACGTCTGTGTGTCACAAACACATGCGAACTAGTTCAGTTGGTAAATGTGGTTTAGATCTCATGGTTAGAAAAATAAAGTCATAATTTGCTATATTTCGCAATCAAAAGTTAGATATAACATAATATTAGTATTAAAATAAAGTAATATAAAATGTTTATCTCTTTTAAAATAATTAAATACACAAAGTCTGAAAATGCTTAACATAAATATACAAATAAAAAATTCTAAGTCATAGGAAAAAATACATTTAAATAAGATTAACTGTTTCATGCCAAGTAAGTTATTTATAGCCAAAACTTCATGAACAAACCCACTTAACAGTAACTTTTAAAAAATTCTTTTATTTATTTAATCTTAAGGCTTGATTAATGTCAGTAATATTTTTTCTTATAAAGGGTGTATACTAGGATTAATTCGTTTTTTATATAATTTGTAGACTAAAGCTTGTATACAAATTAAAAGTGTAATTACAAATAATATTTCTGTTGGAACATTGCGTCAATTTCTGGCTATGAGCATTACTGTAAATCTATGTATTAAAATATGATATCTATGTACCTTGAAACAAAAGAAAGTTTTGTTTCTATTTGTCGGAATATTTGTTCTCGCATAAATTTTGAAGGCAATTGGCGTAATTTTTGTCATATTTAAATGTGGGATACTATGTGGCTAATAGTTATATGAAAATATCGCGTTACAAACGGTAATAACATATGTAATGATTATGAGCATAGCAATTAGCGATTAAGTGATTAACAGATAATCACATTGAACTAACAAAAAAGTATATATACAATAGAAAAAAAAATAGAAGATAAAATTTAGTAATAACCCTTCTAAGGGTATCTATTTATGTATGTATAAAGTTACATATTCCTTAAACATTATGTCAATAGTTTGATTTAAATTACTATACAGTATCTATTTAATTACCTATCTGTGCTAGTGTTATTTACATTATTGTCGCGATTAACATCTTCGGCATTATATACGTCGTCATCATTTTCATTGCTGGTATCATCATCTGAGCAATCATCGAAATTTCGGTCGAAACTCATCCAAGGTTGCATTTTATCCACGGCTATAATGCCTTCATACCTTTTTTTTTAATTTTTTAATTTTTTTTTTTACGTCTGGAACACATCATGGGTGCCACCGCATTCCAGGGGAGGAAGGCGGTGGGTATGTGAGACTCCTACTCACTAAATCAGACGGTTTCCGTCGCCGTCATGATGGGACACCGCGGGAACGATTTGGCATACAACCGCGGCGCCCCGACGGACACCACGTAGAGGGCACCCCGCAACGAGAGACCCCCTCCATAGTCGGCAGGCTTGATAGATCGCGGAGGGGTCCCCTCCCCCCCACCCAAGCCCACCTTAAGAAGAAGACCGAAGCCCTCTTCTAGCCAGGCCCGGTCCGGAACCCAAACACCCGGGGGAGTCTATGCTCAACCCCAAAACGCCTGAGGACCTCGTCCAGGCCCAGCGCCCTCGGCGGTGATCTTCCCGAAGGAAGATCAGCGTTCGGACCCCACATGAGCGGACAGCCAAGCACGACCCGGCTGGCTGGCAGGGAGGACTACCAACGCACCGCCGTCGCGCAAGACCACCACTCAAAAAGGGAGCCCGACCTAGAACCCGACAGGCCTCTACCGCCGAACACGGTGGTCAACCGAGTCCAGCAAGAAAGAGGCATAAGTCGGGAACGCACCAAGCCGGGACTAACGATCGCCGAGCAAGACCGTGGTGTCACGCTCCACGAAGGTTAATCCGGGCACCGTCTGTTGTTTGGAGAAACGACCTTCCGAACCGCTCCTTAGAGAGCGACTCGACAGGAAGAACCCCAAACCCTAATCGCCCCCAAAACCCCGCAACCACGAGGCCATCCCAAGGTCAACTCTGCAATCAGAGAAGTACCCGGAATGACCACGCGGCTGTCCCCCGGAAAAGAGGGCCTGTGCCCTCCCACCGAATTGCCCAGGCCCACTTTCTTACGGCTGAAGCCGAAGGAAAGGGACCCGAGCCCGCCGCCGCAGACAGGCAGACCGCCGCGTGAACCCCCCTTGTCAACCAAGAGCCAGACTCGGGCACCTCATGGCTGACAACCCCGCGCTGGACATTAGCAGACGGCTAACGCGATCCCGAAAGACCGCATTAACCGTCCCCCAGGGAGCACCGGCCCGTACCGCTTCCAATACCGCCGGACGAATCCGGACAACATTGGTAGTGGACGGGCACACTAGGAGGTTTCCAGCATGGCCCCCCAATGCCTTCATACCTACGACCACCCTTCCATAATAGAGGGGGGGTCTTCAACTACGTATCTGTCATGTTCAAGGACCTTTATTACGCGATAGGGACCCTGATATCTGACTACCAGTTTTTGTGACTGACCGTCATGTGGAGTTTGCCTAACTATCCGAAATAAATCTCCTACCTTGTATTGCCTACTCTTTTTTCTGTGTTTGTTGAACCTGTCCGCATCTTTTAGTTGCTATGTTTCGATACGCTCACTCGCTTCTTCTGTAATATTTTCTAATTCGTTGAGGGGAGTTATGTAAAGAGTTTCATTTATAACCGTACTTAGTATTCCTTGAGCTCTGTGACTTACATTAAAACCAAGAAGCAATTCAAACAGAGATTTCCGAGTCGTTTTGTGTATCGTAGTATTATCGTCCCATGCTCTTTCGTCACGACCGTGATTGGACGTAGCTAAAGCTTCTGTAATAGTTCTATTAAACCTCTCGACTTGCCCATTCGCCCTCGGTGTTGCGACTGGGTTGAGCACGTGCTTTATATCATTCTTCGTCATAAAATCTTGAAACGTTTTGCTAGTGAAACCAGTTCCTCGATCGGTAATAAGACGCATATGTACTCCAAAGTAACTAAAGTGATCTTTTAGAACCTTAATGGTAGTTAATGACCTTGTATTCCTTACCGGTGTAATATTGACGTACTTTGTAAATCCATCTATTATGACTAATAGGTAGCAGTTTCCTAGATTGCTTCTTACAAACGGTCCTAAATGATCTGCATGGATTGTGTGGAACGGGACACTTGGTTTCTCTAGGGGGTGTAGTTCTCCTTCGTGCCGTCCTCCAGATGCTTTATGGTGGGCACATTCTAGACACGCAGACACATATTTCTTAACAAAGCGTCGCATGTGGCTAAACCAATAGTGTTTCTTTAAGCGTTCCAGTGTCTTCTCAAAGCCATGGTGGCCTACAGCATCATGATTTCTTTTAAGTATCTGCCACCTCGACCCTTTTGGAACAACCCACTTTATTTCATCTCCAACAATACGATAGACGCGTCCGTTTTTCAGTTTCTAATTTTTGTAGACATCAGCCACGCTCTCGGTCGCAGGATTGCAAAGGATATCTTTAATTTTAGCGATGTCTTCATCCGCGGTTTGTACGGTCGTAATCCAATCCTCTTCAGACTCAATCACCAGGACGTCTAAGGTATGTTTTTTTTCAAACAACGCTGCTTCTACTGGATTGCGGCTAAGCGAATCTACATGCGAGATTCTGACTCCAGGCCTATACTCAATAGAGCAGTCATACTCCTGGAACTGTAGTCACCATCGGGCAACTCGTGGCACCAAGTCTCGTTTCGTAAATGTTGACCTGATCGCATTACAGTCAGTTAAAATAGTAAACTTAATTCCAACAGGATAAACCCTGAACCTACTCAGAGATGCGGTTAATGCAAGAGTCTCCAGTTCATATGAATGATACTTCTGTTCCTCAGGGGTAGCCTTCCTGCTGAAATATGAAACAGGCTGGAAGACGTCATTCACATTGCGTTGGAGAAGTATGCCTGCTAGGCCGAGTTTACTTGCGTCGGTATGAAGCTGTGTTTCAGCTAATGGGTTATACAGAGCAAGAACCGGTCGTTCTGAAAGCAACGCTTGGACAATAACGAATTATTTTGGGCTTCGCCCCAGTTCCATTCATTGTCCTTCTTCAATAATCCTGACAACGGGGCAGCTTTTTGTGCATAATATTAATAAATCTTCGAAAGAAACCAGATAGCCCTAAAAACTGACGCAGCTCGTGTTGATTTCGAGGTTGGAGAAATTTAGAAACAGCGCCTGTTTTCCTACTACCTGGTTTAATGCCGTTTGCTATTACCTCAAATCTGAGAAAGTCGATTTTGTCGAGAAAAAAGTTACACTTACTCATTTTTAAAGTCAGTCCACCTTTCCTTAAAAGATCAAGTACTTCCCTTAGTCTCAACATGCCTTCGTATACATCTTTGGATGGTATAAGCATATCATCCATATAGACTAACGCATACTCAATCTTTGCTTCTGCTAGGATTTTATTCATGGTCCTTTGGAATACTGCAGGAGCGTTAACAAGACCAAAAAGCATTCTGTTATACTCGAACTGACCGTCGGGTGTTACGAACGCTGTCTTAAGTCGTGATCCTTCTGCTATCGGAATTTGATAATAGCCCGATGCTAAATCTAATGACGTGAATAGCTTATTCCCTGCTAATAAGTCCAACTGGTCTTCAATCCGAGGCAAAGGATGGTGATCCTCTTTAGTTTAACGATTTAACGCGCGGTAGTCTATACAAAGTCTCTTTTCGCCGGACATTTTCTTGACAAGAACAATCGGACTTGCGTAGGGTGACGATGATTCGCGAGCACTGCCGTTGTCAATCATCTCTTGGACCATATCATGAACTTCAGATTTTTCCGAGTGGGAAAATCGATAAGTTTTATAAGCAACAGGTTCGGCGTCATCTAGCTCAATTGTCATTTCCGTAGCGTTCGTGAATCCCAAGTCTTTTAGGCCACTAGAAAAACAATTTTTATATTCAGAGAGCACTTTTTGTAGGTCCAGACGTTGTTCGCTTGTAAGTTTAGCGTTGCAGTTAACGGTATCGTCCACATCAGTAGTACTAAACGTAACTTCGTATGCATTTAGCGTGGTCTGTATCTTAGTCACCCTAGTAATTAACGCACCTTGTTCTACAAATATATCAGAGTTGGACACATTCAGAATAAGCAAGGCGCATTTATTATTAATTACATTATACTCATCAGGGAGTAGGTAGTGTTCCTTACCTGCTGATCCCCTGACCGAACCTGTGACAAATATTGCGCCATCGCTAAGCGTTTCGCAATAAACAGTAACTGCACGCATTGTATTAATTGGTATTTGTTGTTTCTCTCGTGAGACGAGGCGTACCTTATCTGATGACTGAACTTTTCGAAAAATAATCTCGTCAGGCGTCTTTGTAGTTATAATATTAGGTTTTTCCGTAAAGGAGTATCCTAATTAAACCGTGTGACCCAGTACGTAGTCCTCTACAACGTAAATGTCCACAACTTCCTTAATGTTCTGGACCTCGACAGTAGTAACAACCAGACCTAATGGTTTAATAATATGTGCTCCTATGCCCCTAAGCATTGGTAATTCAACCTCAGTATTTAGTTTTAAGTTGAGCATTTTAGCGTCGCTTTCCCTCATCAAAGTACATTGACTATCCAAGTCTAAATGACACTCTAATGGTATGCCATTCACTCGGATGTCCATTATATATTTATCGTTCATCCTATCGATGACACTAACTTGTGAGACTTGTTTCTCATTTTTATCTTGCCTATCTTCAGTCCGTTTATATAGTTTACTTCTGAAGCAGTCAGTAGACTGATGGCCAATCCTATCGCAATTAGTACATTTGACCAATGGTTTATCGCACCTAAAGCTAGAATGACCCATCTGGTTACAGTTATAGCATCTAATTGTTGGATTACTCTGACTAGTTTTCATAGGGTTAAACTTGTTAAAACTAGGCTTGTCGTTTCGCGTTCGTTTCCATACGCTATCTTCTCTAGGCGTTGCTATCTTAACGGACCTAAAATATCTCAACACGTGCTCAGGTTTAGAGAATTGAGCCGCCTGTCCTCCTAGTTTGACCGCGCGATCATCTACCCCATGCAGTAAACAATCGACAGTCCACCTACCGGTTATTTTATAACGATTTAAGAGGTTAATCTTTGTATAATAATAATGCTCTAACGATTCCCCATAACGTACCCGTTTATTAAACATTTCAGTAAGTAGTTCAGCGAAATCTTCTCGGGTAGGAAAAGACTCAATGAGCTTTTTTTTCCATTCCGGCCAAGTAAACAGTACAGAAGGCAGACCCTGGTACCATGACTTAGCAATACCACATAATTATGGAAGCGCATAGTGAATAATAACCTTTTCGTCCCAACTATGTATTTCCGCACACTCCTCGACTTTGTTTATCCAAGTCAAAATAGTTTGTTCCTTGCTCATAGGATCAAACTCCGGGACAACATTGTTTTCGTATGATAATTTAGATCTACTGGAATCCTTAACATCGCTAATTATTGATAGAAATTTATCAAGTATTTGGTTCGTATCGTTTACACATTTGGTGCTAGCATGCTTAGGTTTTGGATGAATTTCGACAGACCTACCAGATGATTCAGATGACGAGCTATGATACATTCGCCTACGTTTTCTACGGCGATCCGTGCTACGTTCGCTTCTCCACATTAATTCTCCATGTTCTTCCCCCCTGTCGTTGGTAGAAGATAATTTTCCTTTTCACCCTTGTCTTCTGTCCGTCCGCACATCGTGTATGCGTTGTGACCTGAAAACTCCACTTATTCCTGGCCCTAGTCCTTGGGTACCATCATCATCAAACCCTCGTCTTCGGGCATCATCATTACGCCCTCGTCCTCTCGCACCATCATCATCCAGCCCTCGTCCTCGGGCACCATCATAATTACGCCCTCGTCCTCGGGCTTCATCATCATCAATTTATATATCTGCAATAGCCTAGCATAGGAATTTGCAGACTATTCTCACTTATTTGTTTGTATCTTGTGTCCTTAACTGTATCTCTTTGCGTTGTGCAATAAAGTTTCAATAAAATAAATAATTTCTTTAAGAAGAGAGAGAAGGAAAAATATACTAGCACATATGTACAACCAAAAATAAAATATTTGTTTAAATTATTATCAAAGTACTTATTTTATTTATTAGCGCCATCTATTAGTGAGTAGGTAGAGGTTATTTGATCGTTGTCTACATTTATTAATTCTAGAAATATTTTTTTTAGGCTTTGAGTACCTCCATGCGTATTTTATTAAAGATAAAAATGATTGAATGTCTAAATAGTTTCCGCACAAGATAATTAAAAAAAGGCCTGAAAATAAATTGCTTTGTTGTTGTAATTCTAGACACTTCCGGTGCCATTACATCAGTTCACTTTTATTATTCAAAATTCATAAACGTTCATAAAATACCTTAATCAACAATTGATAAAAGGGTCAGATCCGACTCCTTTCAGCTTAATATTAATTCTAAGTTATTCATAACACTGAAATGACTCAATAAAACTATTTTAATTTGTAAAAACAAAGGACTATCCTTTTATTTTATACATTAATATCCATTATTAATATTTTGTTTCTTTAATCTATACTCGGGTAGAAGTGGAAAAGAGAAAAAAAAAACATTTTATATATACTCACACTATATGTAGGCGTGAAAGGAAGTTTTATTTATCCTTGTCGGAATCCCACTTCTGAACTTTTGGGATGGCCAAAAGTTCAAACAACAGTATTCCTCAAGAATCGTTTATTATCACACTTTATATTTTCCTTCCTACGATCCGGTATTTTACAGCATATGCAGCATATAGATCTTCAGAACTCCAAAAAAGAACGTAAACTGTCCGCGACTAAACCAACGAATATCCCCTTTTTTTTTTTTTTTTTTTTTTTTTGTCTCTGCTGTTAGCCCTACTGGCCATGACAGCATCACCGGTGTAATGGACGGGTGCAGAGACCCGCCCTTGAAAAGGGGGGCCTGAAGGGCCCCAGGGGAACGCGCGTCCTGAGGGCGCCTCCTGTGAGGCTCGGACCACGGCTCAGGACGCCGTTAGGTGGGAAACGAGGGTTGGATGTGGGTTAGAATTTGACACTAACGTCCTCCGACGGCAGAACGCCGGAGCAACGTGCTTGGATGGGGGCCTCGTCTTCGCCGGCGAAGAAGCTGTGTGTGTGTATGTGTAGTATTTATGTTCGCTTTGCCGCTTTTACGTAGCGTTCCCTAACGTAATCGCGTCGTCCGGGTCGAAAAGTACCGACTTGGGTCTTCTCTTTCTGACTTTAGGAGTCTTACGGGCCGTGTATCCTGTGGCCTTAACCACCAGCGGGTTTGGGTGTCCCACAGCATTGTCAAAGTAGCTTTTGGAGAGCCCCTTGAAATACTGTGCGATCGTCGGTAGATCTAAGTCTCTGTGCAAGTCGATATTACGCATATACCACGGTGCTCCAGTGGCGAGCCGCATGAATCTGTTCTGAAGCACCTGAAGGGGCTTCAGGTTTGCGTGAGCGAAGGCAACGCTTGCATAGGACATGACGGAGCGTATGCAGGCTTTGTAAAGTGTGACCTTATTTCTAAGGGACATTTTACTCCGCTTGCCTAACAGGGGATAAAGTCGCCCTAGGATAAAGGCCGCTCTGTTGCGAACGTCCTCGATATGTGAAGTGAATACTAGCTGTTTGTCCAGCGTCACTCCTAGGTACTTGGCCTTGTTTTTCCAAGGAATCGGTTTGTGAATATCCCCATGTTCCGACATCTCTATTCTTGTCTAAAAGTGAACCGGAAGTTCGTGTGGTAATTATTTGTGAAAAATCGAAACATTAAATTACAACTTATAACATATTCTACAAATCTTTAAATATTACAAATATAATTAACACACTAAGCAATGATTTTGTTTAAGTTCAATTTTCTAGTTAGTTCTTATTTATCAAAGGAAGTTATACAAGTAGTCTTTAGTCAATTCACATATTTTAATTAAGTTATTCTGGTAAAGTAGCTATAGTTATACAATGTGAAAATAAATAATCCTAACAGTACTTATTATCAATTATTAAAAAAAAAGGGTTCGGTTACTGTATTAATTCAATTTTTTCCTTATTTATCACACAGATCACTAATGCTAGATGACAAATTGCTTGACAAACTGTTTTCATTTGTCTTATTATAAACAGGTTTTAATTCCAAATATTTCATCTGAAATAAATGCCAATAAATACGAACGTAATCTTGATCGATATTGAGATAAAACTGTTTGTAATGGATTTAAGTATAGGCCACTTTAAGAACATTTAAATATATAATCTTGTATTTTGCAAATACTGTACTTATGATTTACAGCAGTTCTTATCCTTTTCCCTTGACATTGAAAAAATTATGAATAGAAGTTATCGAAGGCTAATAATGTACAACCATGTACATGATCATGTAAATACATGATCGGTTGAGAAGTAATTAAACGTAACGAATTTCTATAAAAAGTATATAAATTGATACTATTTAAAAGATATTACAAAAGTAAGTCAAGTTGTGTAAGGCTGATATTAGATTTAAAATAGGTTTTTCTTTTCTTTTTTTTTTATGTAAGAGGAGGGTAAACGAGCTGGCGGATCACGGATGGACGTGATCACCGCCGCCCATGAACTCTTGCAACATCCGAGGATTTACAAGAGTGTTGCCGGCCTTGTAGGTAGGAAACGCCTTTTTTAAGGTACCCATGTCGCACCGATCTGGAAATACCCCCGAAGGGAATTCGTTCAACAAGCGAGTGGAACGTGGAAAAAAGGTCCTTGAGAACCGCACAGTGGAGGATCGCCACGCATCCAGGTGGTAGGGATGGTAAACAAGTCGATGTCGCGCTGTGCGGTGATGAATTTCGGCGGCAGGCATCAGATCGAATAGTTCTTCGGAACACTCCTCGTTGTAAATGCGGTAGAAGACGCACAAAGAAGCCACATCTCTACGCAATGCCAAAGAGTCCAGCCGTTCGCAGAGCACCGGGTCCCCGACAATCCGAACGGCTCTCCGTTGTACGCGGTCAAATGGTAGAAGCTGATATTGGGGTGATCCGGACCAGAGATGAGAACAGTACTCCATGTGTGGCCGGACCTGCGCCTTATAGAGCGCAAGGCTTTGAAATACTGCCTCGCTCGATTAATCACTCTCAATTTCTTCGAGGCCAACTTGGCCTTGCTCTCCAGATGACTACGAAACTGACAATAGCTCGAAAAATCGAGACCCAGTATTCTGATACTTGGCGAGGCATTAAGAGGAGTGCTCTCGAAGAGCGGTGATACGACAAATGGGGTTTTCTTAGTGGTAACCGCGCAAACTTGTGTCTTGAGGGGATTGAACTGAACGTGGTTCAGTTCACCCCACTCAGAGACCATCCCCAAGGAAGTCTCTAAAGAAGACACAAGTTTCTTTCTTTAGGTTAGGTATTCTATGAATAATGTAGGATGTAAAAGCTTCCACAACTTTGTCAAACATTTTAAGAGCTGGTAGAACGTTATACTGGAGGAATAAATAGCGACATCAAGTATAACGAGTATATTATTATACCTTTCTCGTCGAAGTTCCAAATCGCTTTCAAGTCTTTAATAAGTTTACTAGTAATATTGGTTATGTACTAGATATTAGCCAGTCAAGTTCTCCCAATATGGCCATATTTTTCCTTATTCTATTATACACGATTTTTTTAGTCAATTTAAATGTGTGCATATAAAATATCTTACACATATTGCATTCTGTTGTATATATAATATAGTAATTACTTAAGTAGGTTTGTATTATATTCAAATATATTTATAGAATTTTAATTATTAATATAAGATAAGACGAAGGTTCTGATATTTGAAAGAAATGGAGAAAGAACAGAATCTAAGATCAACGTGAATGGTAACATAATAGAACAAGTGAATGAAATGGTATATTTGGGAAGTATGTTTAGCAGAGACGGAAGATAGAAGAAGATGTGGAAAGACTTATTGCTGCCTGTAACAGAGTTAACGGTGCTTTGGCTGCATTGTTGAGATGGCGAAACGTCAGAATGCACAATGCAGTTTTTCTACCGACGCTGTTATATGGCAGCCAAATGTGAGGAACACAGAAGAAGAATGTAAGAAAGATGAATGAAGTAGAGATGCGATCTCTTCGCCAAATATGCGGAGTTACTTTAGCTGACCGAATCCGCAATGAAGAGATCTACGAAGATGTCACGGTGAGAATGGAGAAGAACGTGCTCAGGTGGTTTGGGCACGTCGAACGAATGAGTATGAGGACCCTCCGGAGGTTAATGTCTGTGGTCGAGGCGAAAGAGGTATGCAAGGACCGTAGCGTTTGGCGTTCCTTCGTCTCTGGCTACCCCGCAAGGGATATGGCGTGAAGATAAGTAAGTAAGTAATAATATTAATTCAATAGGTATCATCAATCAGTCACAGTTTTTATACCACCAAAAATATATCTTGTTTCAAGCTTACTATAGTTATGATTTGTGTTTTCAGATTGTAAGAGTTATTGATAAGATATGCAATTACTCTATGCAGGCAACTAAGATACCGTTGAAAATAAAATTAAGGGACCAACTTACAAAATACTTACATTTCGCGTTGCCGTTATAGAAGTACTGCCAGCGTACGAATGGCCACTTCATTTTAAGATTATACATCGAAACTTTTAAAAATATAAACCATGACATTTCTGACAATTCTGAAACAACATAATAAAAATGTGTTCTTGTTTCAGTTGAATTTCATAAAACCATAATTAGCCCAAACCTCAAATTTACTTTTTATTTACTTATACTATACTATTGCTAGCCATGGATTTCCTTTTTCTTATTATTAATTATCATTAGGACGTCATTTGGTTTTTTACGACATTACTTTAATATATAAAACGACGGGAAACCAGTTTCGACACATAGATAATTAAGTAACTGCTTTGATAATTAATTATATTCGATATATTAACTTTAGTTCATTGAAAGTATATCACGATAATTAATGGTTTATTGTAAAGAAAAATAATGCGCAACAAAACAGCACTCTATAATTCTATATGATTATGACGGTACTGCAGATCGGAAAGGAGAATTACGTAAGGGAAAATTTTCAGGGTATTTGTTTATATACCTTAAAACATACTAATAATTTGTAAACATAGCACCAAATATATACTTGAATTTATTGTATTGTACAACCCTATATTATAATATCTAGGAACCCGTGCCTATTTTTCATAATTTTCACAAATATTATTTACTGTTATATGTCAAGCATTATTAAGTATTATATTATGGTGGTAATTTTTTAGATTTTTTAATAATTTTTGTTGAAACTTTTAATTTTTATAATACCATATTAAACACCGCAAGGTATTATTAAACTTCATTGAACAACGCAAAAGTTTTGCCCTTTGAGCATATTTACGACAATTGACTTATAAATTTTGGCAAAATTTTCAAAACTGCCTTACTCCAAAACAATCTTCGGAACGAAAATTATGGTCAGAAGATTGAAATAAGTTATAAAGATAATTTAAGGGATTTTTGCAGTAATACAAAATAATAACAAAGGAATTTTAAATACGAGTTCTGATGTTTAAAAATATATTTTTTTTTATACAAATCTGTTTTCTTATACCTGGTCCCCATCTAGGACCACTAAATTACAAATTACCTGTATCATGTATTAGTGGCTTGTAAAAATATTTATTGATCTTCCGTGTCATAAGATTACTTGTCATGTCTTACAATAGGGTAATCTTGTGTTACCATGCTGCCATGCCATGCCATGCCATGGAAAGCTCCTCGTGTGCCCGTCCGTTATCAATGTCACCCGGACTTTTCCGGTGGGATGGAAGTGTCAGTTCGAGGTCGGGCCCTTTCTTTGAGTGACTGTCTTGCGCGGCAGCGGTGCTTTGGTAGTCTTATCTGCCAACCCTCTGGTTCGTGCTTGGCTGTACGCTCATGTAGGGCCTGAACGGTGGTCTTTCTTTGGGAAGATCACCGCCGAGGGCGCTGGGCCTGGATGAGGTTCTCAGGCGTTTTGGGGTTGAGCCTAGAGTCCCCGGACGTCTGGATTCCGGACCGGGTCCGACTAGGAGAGGGCTTCTGCCTTCTTTTTAAGGTGGGCTTTTTCTTAAGATGATCTAACAAGCCTGCCGACTATGGAGGGGGCCTCTCATTGCGGGGTGCCCTCTACGTGGTGTCCGTCGGGGTGCCGCGGTTATATGCGCAAGCGTTCCCGCAGTGTCTCACCATGACGGCGACGGCAACCGACTAGTTTAGTGAGTAGGAGTCTCACATAACCACCGCCTTCCTCCCCTGGAATGCGGTGTGTACTCACGATGAGTTCCAGACCTTAAAAAATAAAAAAATAATAAAGGGTAGTCTTGTGTTAATCGATTCATGTAGCATTTTTCCAACTGGAGATTTAATTGACTCTGCATATATTTATGCTTGTTAACAGGGTGACTAATTCCTTAGGCAGAAGGATTTTTTTTAAAGAAATTACTTAATTTGATAATTTACTCCAAAAACTAATTATGCATAAAACAGATGTTTTATTATAATTTATTAATACACTCAATATTTCCCAACATTTATATTTTAATAATTTAAAACGATAGGTTAAAATATATTTGCGTGTTTACCACTAAAAACATTACATTGCCCCAGCACGGGTTTTCAACCGCTATGCTACGTGACTCATTAACTATTGGAGTAATTTCGTGCGATGGTCAAATTCGCAGCCATAAGGAGAATAATGCCAACTTAGCCTTGATAATGAGTAGCCGCTGAAGAGTAATCAATAGAACGAGGCTTACGTCACAACGGCCAAGAGTTTGGCTCTGTATAAAGCACAGATAAGCTTATGTAGTAGTGTTTACTAAAGTTTCTACCATTTGACTGCGATTAGAAAACAATCATTCAAATTGTCGAGGACCTCATACGCTGTGAAATTGGTGTTTCTTAAGAACTTTGCATCTTTGTACGTCTTCTACCGCACTTACTATTGGGAGTATTATGAAGAACTAGTGATATTGAGTCTGCTGATCATTTTAAACTTTCGTTTAAAATCGACAATATAATTTCTTCGTAACGTAAATTTAAAGATAAAATTTATTTTATTGCAATATGTTATAAAATAACATTTAAATTTAATGAAGTTTTATGTGACAAGTTTAAATGTAAATGACGAGACTGCCCCTATAATGTGATATTCAATATGTAGTTAAATAACTACAGCAGTGTAACGTTGAAAATAATGATTATTTTTGCAGAAACAAATTAAAATGGGTCCGGCCATTTGCAAAAAGTTCACTCTAAAAAGTCTTTCACACAAAAGATTTATAAGTAAAATATTATTTGATGCGCCCAGCAGTCAATTTATAAACTCATAGACGTATATAGTTTTGTATAAAAATCGAATATACTTTAATTTTAATCAAAATATCAATAGATCAGTTCAATCACAGTTATTCAATGATATCAAAAATACAATCTAATTTCCTTTTAATTTTCTCCGAAATTGAAAATTTTTACGTATTTTATTCACGATTGCAAAATTGTAATGAAATAAAATTAGTTCTTCAAATGTTTATTTAACTGATGAAATGAGGTTTAAAACCTAAAAATATTTAGTCTACGAACTTATTACTTATCTTAGTCTAATATCGTCGTAACTGAGAAGTATCGGTAGGAAAGAAGAAAGTGCTTAGTAATAATACTCATATTAGGTAAATATTTAAAAATCTATAGCTATCTTGTTTTTTTTCATTCAGTATCTATTCACTTACCCACCCGATTTGGACAACATCGTCACAGATCACGTATTACTTTTTAAACACTAATATTTTCAGCCGTTATATACTGGTATACATCATTTTTAAAACAGGCGTATAAGAAAAAAAAGTAGAATCCCAGTAAACTTTAACCTAATCACACATTATTTTGTTTCAAATAATCTTGTGCAACATTGATAAATTATAAATAATTAAAATATTATCCTAATACCAATTGTAGATATTCTATGTGCTAATAGTGGTAAATTTTTTTATTTCTATTCATTTTAATTATATCTAGATGTTAAACTTTATCGAGTACTATATCCAAATAACAAAAAAAATCCTTTCGTGACTTACGAAAAAAGAGGTTTTCTTAAACGATGGAGAATTTCGAAAATTGTGACATTTTATAAGACAACTGAAAGTCAGCCATAAGTGTGAGTTGACATTAACTATTTTAATAAATTTTTACTTGAGTTATAAAAATAAGGTTTCAATTTTAGAAAAGATGCTTAAGAGGTATTATTTAAAATCACGCTAAAATATTTAATTAAGCTAAACAAAAATAATAATAAAAAAAACTTTAGTTTAAAGATCGGTTTCTTATTTTCAGATTGCACAAGTTTTATTAAAACTGTACTTTTCTTAGTGATTTCAATTGTAAAGCAATGAATGGGGCGAAGGGAGAAGTGTGAGAGTACAAAATCGAACTTGGGCTTATTGTAAAAACTTTACAAACTCATGTATATATATGTGTAATAGTTATATTTTATTCATAATTATTTATAAAATCATCATAATGAAATAGACATATTTATAAAATTTTATATTTTTTCAGGTTTGCTCCTTATAAATAATTAATTATTACTATAAATCTTATTACCTTACAATACACAGTAAAATATTCGTTTTAAATTTTTACATAATATTTGATTTTCCAGCCTTTGTAGTAAGAATTGATAATATTTAATGTCACCCCCCTCTCCCTGAACGTCTTACTTCATTTAAAAGCGTCCCCGAAGGAAATTTTGCCGTAAATATATGTGTCGCAGTTGCGTGCTCAAGAAATAATGTCCCACAAAGGCGATGAAGGTAACCATATATTTTTAACAAGTAATTTAAAATAGGGGAATTTTCTAAGTTGCTGCGTAGTCTTACAACCCCCTCCATCATTACTCTTGACCAAAAGAAATACTAAAGGATTTTTCAAACTTAAGAACGAAGTCGAGTAAAAATATATAAATTTTCCAAAAAAATATTTTTCTTAAAGAGAAGCTCGTACTCGTAGTTTTATTGTATATATATCACACTCTTAATAAAAGAATTTTCTAAATATTAGTTACTATGAAATACGAATAAAAGGAAAAAGCAAAACATTTCTAAGCAACCAAAATTTTTCTCCTTTTAATTAAGTTATAAAATAAGTCTATGTTTTCCTTCCCCTTCGCACCTCCTATGTTCATCGAAAAACGACCGCGTCTTGCATCGATGACTGGAGAATAAAATAAAATATATATAATAAAAATGTATAACATCAGATAAATTTGATTGTTTGTAACAAATTTTAGTATATTCTATACAAAAAAATCAAAATACGTTGAACATGACTGTAAATACATAGAGTTAATTTTAAATATCAATGTTATAAGCTGCAAATTTAGAAACATTGGCCAAGATTTTCGTTAGAAGATGTCACCTCCGATTGATGGACAAGCTAAGAAGGATTTTTTGCTATTGTTTTTGCTATGGACTTAAATTCACATCTTGAGCCTTATATTTGGAAATCTCATATAATAAGTGTACTGTAATAAATTCATTTTCGTAGCAGCTTTCCATAGTTTTTTATTAAATGACATTCTATTCATATTTAAATTTACACAAAACTTTCAATATTAGCGGAGTATTATGAGTTGCTTTGTTGTTCTATTTGCAAGTGTAAGCATTTAAAGGTCAAACCACTTTAACGCATTTAATAATAGATAGAAGTTATTTTGTTTGTTCTACTCTTATCTTTAGATCTTATTGTATTATTCACTATATATTATTCGCCCCGAAATCTATATTTATCGCGATCAGATTTTCTGTTTCTTCATGGGGTTGGAGCGAATACTACATTTGACAGTACGTAATTAGTGTGATGGAATTATTTCACTCCAAAAATTGTGAGAATGGCCTATTTTGACTATAATTTCTTTCGCATGCGTACTCTTGGGGCTCTCGTCCAAGTTATAATGTCTAAAAACACTCTTAGTTGAGACACTTCACTTCTACTTACTAACATATTTAAATGTTTCTTATATATTTTATCCTTATTTTAGGATATATCTTATGCTGTATGAAAGTTATGATGAATATTACGAGTATATGATGAATATTATTTTATGTTAATGCAAAATAATATATTAGGTTTTCCTTTCGATCTTTACTTTGAATATGTATAAGAATTTTAAATAAAATAACTATTAGCAACAGTCAATCCAACAAGAGTAATTTGTTTTCTCAGCGACATTTTCTTTGAGTTTTTTTAGAGTTATTCATAAATTCTTTACAAACTAATTATTCACAAAAATATGTCACTTGGGTAACTTTTTTCAGTTATAAGAGCGAGTGCAACTCGAATTCCGAGAAAAGTTAATACTTTCTTTACTAAAATGTTAATTAAAACGTACATTTCTTTAGATGAAATTTTACGAAAGAAAGATTTTTAGTCAATTAATCAGAGTTATCTGCAACAGGCTATTTTCAAAGTATTTGAGTAATAAATTCGGGATAGGGTTAACGAGAATAAATATTTTGACATTAAAAAAGATAACCTTCTAATAATAATTGAAATAAAATACAATTCAAAACCTTATATTATTTGTGTTAATAGAATGATAAAACAAAATGGTTAACAAAAACTTATATTTCATTTCATTTGTTTAAAGCGATGTGATAAAATCCGCAGATAGAGAGACAGAAATCTAAATTGTATTATTATGATTAGGTTGAAATCAGAAGTAATGACATATTAACTTAATAAATAAAATGTTGGTAATCGATTTGTACTGAGGCAATAAAATAATTTATAGAAATTAACCATGCATATTCTGAAGTTCAATAATTAAAATATAAATGTTTTGAAGAATCAAAATAATAATAATTTACTGTATAAAATATATTATTTATTGTTCTTTTTCATATGAGTTAATTATCAATCAGGAAAATCAAAATCAGATGCTGTATCAATATCAAGCTATCGTGAATATTTACTTAAAATTGCATTTAGCTTAATATGTAGAAACATATACGTATGTAACGTAATGTCATATACGTATATGGCAAAAGTTATAAAAATTAGGATTTTCGAAAGAAGTTCATATAAAGAGCATATAATAGATGCCGTTTCCATCCCGATATCTAATTAGATAGCGACAAACTTAATTGTCAGAATAATGGGATCCAAGGTTGGAGTCCTAACAACATCGATATTTTTAATTCTATATTAAAATGTGAATAATGTCTGTATTTAATTAATATAATCGTCTAATTAGTGACTATATTTATATTTATCATAAATAACCGTAAAAATATTAATTCCATTTTGTAGGACTTGTGGCATCGAAGAAAGTAATAAAATGCGAATATTAGAAAACCTTATATATTTTAATGAACTTCAAAATCATATGAAATCAAAATGTTACAATGTCTTTGAAATATTTTTTTATTAGTAAAAGATAATATTCTAAATTATTTAATTGAAACAGTCATTCAGAAATTGCATGGCATTGCATCTCCTATATATAAAATAATATGGCAAATGGGAAATTTACTTTTGTCAAGAAAATTTTAATAACAATATTATTATAAATAGTTTATTTTATTTAAGTGCCGTAATAAATAATTACTTTCTTATTGCCTGAATGTGATGTGACAACCTTCATATAAGTGGGTGGGTTTCTTTAATAACATCAATCTGAAAGTGAAAACTTTAACTTAAAATAACCCATTACAAACTTCCTTTTATTTGTTCAGAATTCATAACTTCCTGCAGCTGATGTTTATAGATATGGTTTTAATTTAGAAATAAGTCTGTGGTAAATAAGTCCCGTATCCGAAGTCCATGGCATGACAATGACAAAAAAATGTTTTTTTTTTTTATAATTTGATTTAGATTTTTATATTTAGATTCTTCACTAATATATTTATCAAACCTGCCTTAACTAAAATTATCCTTTTGCCATAAATAAATGTTTATAACGTCCTTAATGGACACCCAGTCTCGGGACAATAATTTATGGATCACTTAAAGTATTTTCCTGTGTAAGTATCGAGCCTACGATCTTTGACCGGCGCTTAAAAGCCCTAACTATTAGACTTACAAAATATAATACCAAACGTAAGTATATCATAATGTATTATATTTTGAAGAACCCTCAAACATGGAGTGATATGGCAGAGAGTGCTTCACTATATTCAATATAGTACTCGATACTAGGAAAATAAACGCAACGTTTTACATTACTAATAATATAGCTTACGTTTATTTATAAAAGAAAGTATACTTTCCAGTATTGCAACTGTATTGTAAATAATTTAATGCATAACAAAATTAAGCATATTTTTTAACAAATCTTTTTTATCTTAAGAAACTTTGTTTAAAATTTCATTTCAAAATTTTTACTTTGGTATTTATCGATATTAAAGCTTAACGATAAAGCACCATAAAAATAAATCATTCCCAAGCATGTAGAACTCAAATAAGCCATTACTTCGGTAGTACTTACATAAAAGATTTATTAAATCTTCGCCTATTTCTCTATTCCTAGAATTATTTATGTATATAACCGATTTTATTAACTATTTTGTCTGTACTAAACAAACAAATGAAGCAGATGCTTTGCTCACGTGGAAACTGGATGTCTTTTAACGAATGTTGCCATCAATAATAGATACATATTGCTATATAATAACAATATATATAATTTTATACTCTGATGACATAATGACTGATTTGGACTACATTAACAAATTAACAAAAGTTTTTTGTTATTTGGAAAACTAGTAGTTTTTAAAACGAAAAAAATTTAGTCGATTAAATATATACTAATAACATACTAATGGATGTGCAACTATTTAAAATGTAGTTACAAAAACTAGATAAATTAGTTTTAAACTATAGTTGTACGTTAATTACATACACTTATAAATGCATTATAGTTAAAATATCCTTGAACTTTCGAATATTCCTTGATTTTTTACCTACTTAGTTATAAAATAAGCTGAATAATGTACTTTAATACTTGGACAAATATTGCTTATGTTAATAATTTAGACAGTTATTATGTAAAAACATCATGGAATATTAATTAAAGTGAAATTAAAAAAATATAATCATCTTCAATTCTATTTAGATGATGCCTCTAAATAGATTGAAGTGATACAATACTTCAAAACAACAAACTGTGTGTCACAAACGCAAGTGACCCAGTTCAGTTTATAAATGTGGCTTAAATCTAATATTTAGAAAAATAAAGTCGTCTTTTGTTTTACTTTGCAATCAAAAATTAGATATAACATAATATAAGTATTAAAATATGACATCATAAACTCTTTTCTTATTCTTTTTTAACATGTTTGAGATACATAATGTCTGAAAATGCTTAACATAAATATACATTAAAAATACAAGGCCCTAGAAAAGCATAGATGTACATAAAAGTAACTGTTTCATGTTAAGCAAGTTATTTATAGTCAAAACTTCATGAACAAATTCACTTGACGGTAGACTTTAAAAAAACATTTATTTTAGTTTAAGGCTTGATTAATGTCAGTAATTTGTTTTTTATCAAGGGTTCGTTTGCAAGTGGTTAATTGTTTTTTTGTTGTATAAATTATAGACTATAATTTTTATACAAATTAAAAATATAATTACAGATAATATTTTTGTTCGAACAATGTGTCAATTGCAGGCTATGAACATTACTGTATATCTACTCGTATGTATATGAATATTAAAAAGTATGATATTCATGTACTTTGAAACAATAGAAGGTTTTGTTTCCATTTGTCTGTATATTTGTCCTCTCATCGATTTTAATGGAAATTGGCGTGGTTTATATCTTATTTAAAATGTAATGATACTTGTTGCTCTGAAAAGTCTGTTATTTTCACGTAAAACTTTTAAGTTGGTTTAAGCTAATATTTTTATGAAAATATCAAGTGTTCATAGATGGTTTATTATTTCAGTCGGACAGACAGTCGTTGTTAAAACGTAGTTTTAAATATAATTATAATTTTCTAGAAACGGTAATAAAGCGAAAGCTGTATATTGAATTTGTTATGCAAAAAGATTATTGCTAAAGTCATTAAATTGGAATTGTGGATATTGGTATTGGAATAGACAAAGTCTTTAGCAACAAAAGGTACTGGCGCATCTCATTATATCTTAGCGAATAATAATAGAAATCTACAATTATTATATAAGTTTAGAAAATTAAAAGTGAAGGTCATAAGATAATTTTTAACCCAGTTCTATAATAACATTTATCACGAATAGATAAGGAAAAGTGATTCAATTTACAGAATTAGAAAAATGGAAGCTACTCATTGCCAGATATCATTGGTTAAACCAATTTTACAGCTTCGAAATTAAAACAATAAAACCCATTGTTAAATTTGTCTACCTGAACTTAACTTTTCTACGTCATTTTAGTAATTCATTAATTATAACTTTAATGAATATTAAGAAGCATATTTTTTTCTGATACAATAATTGTTCTGTTAGATATCATCATTATTATTAATTATTCATAACAGCAAATAGTTTGTTTACTTCATTTATTAAAAATTAATAAGTATTTTTTTTCTTATTTATCACACAGATAACTAATGCGAGATGACAAATTACCAATGAAGACAAGTAACCATTTGTTTTATTATAAATAGGATTTAATTTTATTTAACAGTGATGTACACACAGAATTTATGAAAACAAACAAACGAATAAACGATTGTGATCAATATATTGAAATAAAACTATTTGTAACGGATTTAACTTATACGCTACTTTTTAAAGATCTATATATAAAAATCTTGTGTTTGCATATAATATACTTATGCTTTTGCAGCAATCGTTATGCTTTTCCCTGGAGAACGATTCCTTTTTTTTAATCTAAGATACTAAATATACATACATATAAATAAATAACCTTTGTTATTTGTTCGTTTCGTTGAAACTCAACAATGTCTTAACCGATTGAAATAATTACGATTTTAGTTTAATTTTCTTTAATATAAGGTTGATAATAAAATAAATATAAAAAATATATATATGACAATTTCCACTTGAAATCACTTTTAAGAGATAATTTTGTGGCCTATCGTCTAACTGAAGTTTTATATTAATTTGTGTATTGTTCATTATGATTGTGTAATATTTTGTCATTTGTATAATTTTTGTAAAAAAAAGTTATAGAAAAGGAAAGGCTTAGTTTAAATGAATCCGAGGTAAAACGCTTCGGAAAGGTATCATGATGCCAAAAAATCTGTAAAAATAAAACAATTTTTCAGTCCTTTTTTCGTAAGGAGTTGAATTACGAGGGTATAACTTAAGAGTATTTCAATTATGTTGCAGTGGGCAAGTTAAATTGTCAGAAATGGTCCCGCGACCTGATCTATTACTCTCAGTAGCTTCTAGTGTCTTCTAGTCTTTTGGCCAACCGCATATTGTATAGGGCAATGTCATCCTTACTCCCCTGGTAATAAAATATTAAATATATAAATAAATTGCCTTTATTAATTCCATCACAAATAATTTCACAATATGACATATAATTGCAGATCAACATTTATAATAGAAAGCGAATCATCAATTCTAGTATTTTCAAATAGTCAAGTCAGATGCCTCAGTACATTAGCGTTCTGCTTACAGTCCAAAAATGAAGAGTGCTGTTAGCAAAAAACCTGAAAAGGTATAGTAACTAATGAAAAAAATATCTTTTGAGTAAATAAAAGAGTCTAAATGGATTTTATTTATATAGTTATATCAATCAAATATAAGATAGAATATTGTATAATAACAAATATACAATAACAATTATACAGTATTCTGGCTTATATTATAATTAACATTAATAACATCTCATAATTAACATGTATACAAATAAACGGCATTTTTGTAGGATCGTAAAAATGTATAAATTGTTATTTTATTTCTATAAGTCGTGTCAAATAAATAACATTGGCAGAATTTGATGATGTTATTTTGTTTATCAGTTAAAATTTATAGTACAAACAAAGTGATAGTTATTTCAAATTAATAATTGCTGGACATTTTTATTACCAGAAATTTCATATGACAGATAACTTTAAATTGTGTATATACGGTATATTATTATTTATTATTATTATTATTTACCACAGTGTAATGTTTTGTAAGTTCAATAGAAATAAATAAATAACCTTAGACTTCGAAGAAGATTCATTAAATCTTCTTCGAAGTCTAAGGTTCAAATATAGAACCATACTAATATATTTTACATCATATATAATATATTTTACATCATCAAGCAGATGTTAGGGTTCTATTTATGTAGCTGTTGGTAATATTAGGTTATCTAATCTTTTTTTTTAATTCACGCCTACGTTTCCAATAAGTAGACTGAATTTTGTATCTCTTGTACTTTGTACTTTTTATTTTAGAAATCGGTCCTGGCTTTCGCTTCTTGTTCTGGCTTTCATAAAAGAAAATACGATTTCTTATTTTCTTGTTAAGTAACGGGTGAACTGACCATTGAAGTAATTCCTGTGTTTTCAGATCACTGAGTATTGCTGTTGAGGAGATATCACTAGATATTCAGCAATTCATCGAGGTATCTAAGTTAGACCCTATCGGGCTATAGTATGTAGGGTGTACTCTCACCTCAAACTCAAACATTGTATAACGGTTCGAATTTATATTAAAGAAATATTAAGTGGTTCAAACATTGAAAGTTGTACGCATGTTTTAATACCTTCATTGCTACCCAAAATGCCGAATTTACATTGTTGGCTAAATATATTTTGGCTCATACATAATTATATGGAACCTTGACGATGGATACAATCCATCCAAAAGAACATTTCACGCGAATCGCGCATTATTTGAAAATAATCTTTTTTTAATAAGCTATTATAGTACAATTTTTAGTAACATTATAATTAGCATTTGTGGTAAGTAAAAAGACAAATGAGATATAATAAATTGAACTTTTGGTTTGAAGAAACTGACAATTCCAGATTCCTTGATTCTTCTTTCTTGTTATTTACTATTGTTATATGTTATACGTGGCTGAAACTGGCAGAGTGCACAAAATATATTTTGTGTTTATAAAAAAATGTTATTAATATATATATTAATAATATTTTTTTTCTTTAATTTAACAAAAAATAACTAATAATCATAAAATGCAGCTGCCCCACAGACAGTTTTTTTGTAACGACTGAATTTTGATGATGGATTTAAAAAGTATTACAATAGGCTTTAAATAATGTAAAAAAATATTCGGTATAACTTGAAACAACATAAAGTCGAGGACTTTTTGTAAATTTAAAATGTTTCACAAATGATTCCAAAGTGATTTAAGGTTGAATAGAATTTCAAAACAATTTGAATATTCCAACCGTCTCCAAACTATTGTAATAGTACACTTGAATTACAATTACTACAACAGCTGAGAATTAAACCAGATTACTAAGTTATCTGTGCCGTAACTGTATTACTTAACAATGATGTATTGTTGGTTAAGCATTGTGACAGGTCTAAGCATGTTACTTCATTGTAAAATATAAATATTAAATAAGAAATATATATTTTAAATATTTGTATATTAGATAACATTTACAGATTATTTAGATCGCTTTTTATTCATTCAATATACTAGAAACTTTTAAAATTAAATTGTAATGAAATTTTAATTTAATAATTGAAATTATGAATATCTGGAATAATATTAATACAATATTTCTGAACATTCATGAAAACCGGTATATAATTATAATAGTATTATTAATTGATAAAAAGTAACTAAATTAAATATGATTTCAGACCAGGATATTTTAATTTGTTTCAAGTGCTTATACCGGCAAATAAAACAACGCAAGCAACTCGTAACGCTTCCTCCAGCCTCCTAATAATTGACAATTTTGCCATAAATTTAAATATAAGAAATATGACATTTTAAGTAATAATGAACTAGCGATACTATTTTACATTACATTTAAGAATAGAAAACAATTGAGTTTATCTCCAGTTTCCTCTTAGGCATGTAATCGACATTGTTACGAACTTATATGCTTTGTTATAGTTCAGTTTTTATAAGCCTAGATATTTTTTAAAGTATATAAAGGAAAGCTTTCAGGAATTTACAGAATAGATAGAATGTACATTCCCTTTGTGAAAACATTAACATAGAATATATTTAAGCCTTAATCCACCTTCGTTAATCTAAGTTGCTACTAACATTGCTTTGTATGTTGTTATTTGCACCTGGGATATGATAATATTGTTTTAGAATTTACGCTGCAACATTATACGAAGATAATTAATTAATGTTTTTGTTTTTTATACTTTAAATCATGGAATTTAGGTATATGTTAATTATTTAGTAATTTTAAGATACTATTGAATTGCCTTTTCGTTTGGTCTCAGACACAAATAACATCCTGATCTTTGTCGTCCATCACATCTAATAATTCATTCATTTTCTGTTCCATTCCTCCTCTTACATTCCACGTAGCTATTTGTAGCTCCGTCCTCCACCTTCCGCTGTTCGGAACATGGCGTGTTGTTTGGCGGTCCCCAACGCCGCATTCATTCATTTTATAAAATAATACATTTAAAAACAAATTATTATAGTATTATAACAAATTTAAAAAATAATACTAAATTAAAATTAAATAAACAATAACAAAAAAATTCATAATAATATTATTAATAGAAAAGTTCGATATATGATCTTGGAGATCTGAGTATCTAAAATTTTTTACTAGTGCTGTAAGTCTTGCTGAAAGCCTTGCAAGTCCAAGTTTCCAACTTGCACCAGGACTGGGACAAATGTTTAAATACTTGAAATTTACAGACTGCGGTAGCTAATAGTAATATTAAATTATAGTAATATTTTAAAATTTAATTTGATAATTAAATTAAAAATAGGTTTTTAATATTAAATATATATCAGTATAGTCTTAAAGGCAGTACGCTACTCTATTCTTTTACTTAGGGCAAGTGTTAAATAGTTAAAGATGATAAAGTAATTACAATTATAGTAATAATCTTTTAACTATTCACAATTTGATTAATACTTTAATTAGTATATTGTGAATTTTACTTCAATAAACTGTTATAATCTATTTCATTTGATCCAAAGTGAGAGTAAGAGCAACAAGACAGAAGAGATGATATGAAATTTGATCTCTGATAGGCTAAAAGATACTTCTAATAACTTTGTGGTTATTTATTTGTTTAATTTCTTTATTGTACACTAAATTAAGACGATACAAATGAAGTCAAAAACAAACAAATCATTTAAAAACAGCAATAATTTTAATTTGAATTTAGAATTAAAAATATTTAATTAAAAATAATTCATGATAAATTTGTCAATCTACGAGTATAAAAAATTATATTATTTACCCTTAGCAACTATGTATGCATGCGTGAAATAAGCAATGTTTCTTTAACATTGTTCTACGTTAATAATCGTTCAGCAACCACATACTAGAGACACCGTCACGTGCATTCAACCTAGTTACCTTTGAAAGCATATTGATGACATGTTTTGCCTGGACGTGAACGAATGTGGAAAAAATAACTTAAGATAACCCTTACTTGACGCCGAATTTCATCACCGCACAGCACGTTCATCTCCTGCAATGCCATCCCTACCACCCGAATGCATGGCTTTCTTCTACTGAGCGTTTTTCGAGGACGTTTCTTCCTCATACGTAGTTTTTTTTTATAAATTCTGTGTTTTTAATTTTTTTTAACAATATATATTTTTTAATTGGTAATTTAAAATAGTCAAAAGATGTTATTGCTGCATAGGAGCTGTAGTATAGCTGTAGTTATGTGGTGGGTTCCACCAGTGAGTGCGAAAGCAATCCTGTAGCGTCCCATTAGGGCGTTGAAAGCAACCGTCGGTTCAGTGGGTAGCCTTAAAATGGCAGCATCCTCTATCCTACTGGGTAGTCACACATCACCCACCCTCCAGTTATCCTTATTCTTGGCGTGTGAAAATCCATAAGGGATTTGGCCAACACTGTTAAAAAAATATAAGGGTTTCAGGAGATAGAAATATTTACATTTTTATTTCAATTACATCATGACGCGATAAGATCTTAAAAACATTTAAAGTACTTGATAATAGTAATTTCGGTGAAATTACAAATGAATAAAAACATTTACCTTAATTTTAATAAACATTTTAAATTAGAAACGATCTGCCGACCTTTTAATCCAGTTCAATAATTAAAGCATTTGTTCTCAATTGCCAAGAAAATGTAATTTAAAGCACAGACTCGAAAGAATGTTGGTAAGCGTTGGATTGGAGACAACAAATGCCTATTTTTTAATCTTAATTTAATCTAGAATGTAATACTTGTCTAGTTTATTTAAAAAATCAAACAATATTTTTCTTTTTTTTAATGTTTTTATAATTGCCTCTATCAGAACTGATAGATAAACTCTGATAAATTTCAGGAACAAGAGATAAATATTTTATAATTCAGAATGGGCAGAAACAGAAAACAGAATAAGTCAGAAAAACGGATGTCTTTTTTTGAAACATACGTAACAGCCTAAAGTTGATATTGATATTGATAAAGAGCATTGATTGTTATTGCTATCTAGTCTTGTAATTTTAAAACATTAAAATTACATTTCATTACATTTTCGTAAATTATCTCTATTAACAATGTTTTTCTCGTTAAATTAACAATTTATAGATCTAACTATTTTTCCGTATAGGTATCGTGCCCATAATTATTTAACTCGCCCTTTAAAACCCTAACCTATCCAAATCCCTAACAAATCCCTAACATAGACAAAATATAAAAGTAAACATGATTATATTATATTGAAGAGCCCTCAAACATTAAGTGACATGGCAGAGATACATTCACTGTATTACAATAGAGTACTCGATACTACGAAAGTCAAGGTAAACTATATTATACCAATATCGCTTACATTTAGTTATAAAGGAATTGCTTATAGTTTGATTACTTTTCACTATTGAAATTATATATAATAAATTTTACATATAATGAAACTAAGCATATCTTCTAACATTATTTTACAATTCAATGAATATTATTATTCAAATTTCATTAATAATTAACTAAAATTAAATTGACGGTGAAATTTTAACAGAGCCGGTACACGTTTTGCAGCGGTGGGCGGAATTCTACAAGGAGACGTATGAATGTGAGGACGCCTCAGCCTCGAGTACCAGCAAAATGCTGAGTCCCGATGTAGCCGATGGTGAAATCAGTTTGGAAGAAGTGGAGAGCGCGATTCGAAGCCTGAAATATGTTAAGGCTGCGGGAGCAGACGAAGTTACTGCCGAGATGATCAAATATGGTGGGCCACGCGTCTTGGACTTGTTCTGGTTTTTGTGCAATTTATGCTGGAAATCAGGGGAGGTCCCAGACGATTGGCGAAGTGCAGTCAACGTATCTTTGTATAAATGCAAAGGTTCATAGATAGACTGTGCAAGCTATAGGGCTATCAGTTTGATTAGCTTGGGTGGTTAAATTTATGCTAAAATATTAGCGAGAAGAATGCAAGAGAAATCTGAAAGGCTGTTGTGGGAGGCCCAAGGAGAATTTAGACCTGGAAGAGGGTATATAGATCAGATCCTTTCCCCCCGCATGATCACAGAAAAGTTTTTGGCCCTAAACCAAAAGGTTTTCTGTGCTTTTGTGGATTTGGAAAAGGCGTTTGACAGGGTTGTGAGAATGAAATTATGGGAGATACTCCCCCGATACAATGTGAACGGACCCTTGCTACAGGCTGTAAAGTCTCTTTACAGAGATCACTCAGCCTGTGTGTGGGTAGGGGCTGACATGTCGCCCTGGTTTGACATCCAATCGGATGTTAAGCAAGGTTGCGCTATGTCAGCTTGGTTGTTCAATTTGTATTTGGATAGTTGTCTTCAAGGCGTGAAAGACAGTGACATGGGAGTGAAAGTAGTTGACCTTAAATTGCTTGCTATATGCAGATGATGCAGTGCTCATTGCATAATCAGAATGCGATTTGCAGGCATTGCACACCACTCTGAAAGATGGGTGTTAAAATAATGGTCTAAACCTGAATATAGATAAGACGAAGGTTCTGATATTTGAAAGAAATGAAGAAAGAATAGAATGTAAGATCAACGTGAATGGTGAGATAATAGAACAAGTGAATGAAGCGGTATATTTAGGAAGTATGTTTAGCAGAGACGGACGATACGAAATGGATGTGGAAAGGCGTATTGCTGCCGGTAACAGACTCAACGGTGCTTTGGCTGCATTGTTGAGACGACGAAACGTGAGCATAGCTGCACGTTTGGCTGTACACAATGCAGTTTTGCATTTGTTATACGACTGACCGACCGACCGACTTTGTTATACGGCAGCCAAACGTAGGTAACACAGAAGAAGAATGTAAGAAAGATGAGTGCTGTGGAGATACGATCTCTTCGCCGAATATGCGGAGTCAGTATAGCTGACCGAATCCGCAATGAAGAGATCCTCAGAATGGTCAGGTACTAGCGAAGATGTCAAGGTGAGAATGAAGAAGAACGTACTCAGGTGGTTTGGGCACGTCGAACGAATGAGTGACGAAAGAATGGTAAAAAAGATTTATAAAGGAAAAGTGAGCGGTAAGAGAGACAGGGGAAGGTTTCGAGTCACCTTCGAAAACTCAGTAGCTACGAAACTGGAGGAAGGTCACGTAAAAAGCATGACGACTCCCCGGAGGGCATGTATGAAGAGGTTAATGTCTGTGGTCGAGGCGAAAGAGGTATGCAGGGACCGTAGCGTTTGGCGCTCCGTCGTCTCTGGCTACCCCGCAAGGGATATGGCGTGAAGTTAAATAAATAAATAAAATTAAATTAACTTTTGTATTTATAGAGATTTTAAAGCGCCATATAAATAAATAATTCCTGATCATGTGAAACTCAAATAAGTCCTTTCGTCGGTAGTACCTTCATAGGTACAATAAGACTACTCGAAAGACTTATTTAGACTTTTAGTATGAATTACTCTGTTCTTAGAATTATTTCAGTATGCAAGCGATTTTATAATCATCCGTTATTTACTTTAGGACTGCAGTAACATTAATAACGATGATCTGTTCTCGACGTCTGTGTCTCACAAACACAAGTGACCCAGTTCAGTTCGTAAATGTGGTTAAGATTTCATGTTTAGGAAAATAGTAATCTTTAGTTAAATTATGCAATCAAAAGTTAAATATAATATAACATTAGTATTAAAATAACGTAAGTTTCTCTCTTTTAACATTATTTGTACACAATTTGTTACAAAAATGTCTGAAAATACTTTACAAGATATAGAAAAAACAAAATTGAAAACAATAGAAAAGTATAGATATAAATAAAAGCAACTGTTTCAAAAACAAATCTGAACTTAACAAAAAACTTTTATTGACTTGATCAATGTCAGTAAATTGCAATTATTTAGGGTTACTGCAATTGCAATAGTTAAATAGTTTTTTCTTTATAATATATACAATATAATTTTATGAACGTTTTAAGTATTATGATTACAAAAATGTTCTTGGAATAATTGGTAATTTGCAGGCATGAATATCGCTATATATATCAATTTATATAATTGAAAAGTATGACTTTCATGTATGTATGTAAAAACCATACAATTTTTTCATATTCGTCTAAATATTTATCCTCGCATCGATTTCGATGAAAATGGGCGGCGTTTCTGTCCTAATTAAAATGTGGGAAATATTAACTCTAGAATATTGTAATATTTTCATGTAAAAATTTTATTGTTGGTTTGGGCTAATAGTTTTATAAAAATATCAAGCGTTGATAGATGGTTTATTGTTAAGTGGGGATGGGTAGATGAAGATATTGCCAACAGGTAGTTTAAATATAATTATATTTTTTTTAGAAATTGTAACAAGGCAAGATCTGAACACTTAATCTATTATACAAATTACACCTAAAACTGTTTTTACACGGTCTTTTTTACACGGTTTTGATATAACGCGGTTTGAAATTAAAATATTTTTATTTTTTTAACGATTTTATTCCATTTAGCACAATTTAAATTTTTTTGGGCTTAATTTTTTTTTTGTGAAATTGAAAATGTTCATATCACAAATTTAGGGGAATTTCCTTTTTGTGCATACAAGCAAATTTACTGGCCAGAGCAAATTGTGAGCAAATTGAAATGTGTTTATATTTTGTGAATAATCTTTAATAACTATGCTTGTAAAAATAAACATTGTATATGTAATCGAATTAAATAAACATGAGTACTTGTTCTTAAAAAATCCTTGTTTTTCACTAATTTTAATAGGTTTTAGAGATTAGGAACCAATCATCTATTTTTGCATACGATCAATGTCTTTTTTTACACGGTTTTTTCTGGAACCAATCTACCGTGTAAAAACAGACTTAGGTGCATTGCTCAAGTCATCATATTGGGATTGAGGATATCGGCATAGGAGTAGACATTGCCGTTGGGACCAAAAGTTACTGGCACATCTCATTTCATTTCAGTGTATATTCATTACCTATAGATATTGAAATAAAGAATATTTATAAAGGATTAAACTGATGTAATACAGCTTATGGACTTCTGTCCGTGACATTACATAGCTCACCAACGAGATGATTATTTCCAACAGGGATAGTAGTGGGAGAATGTTGGTGTGGGAGTTTGCTTATTATTTCCTATTGTGTTTTGATTTAAAACAGGGTTGGAAGGAATTAAATAACTTATTTAAGTTTGTTCTTCGTTTTCTATTTGCTCTACCGACTTGTGGCTAGGATATATATATATATATATATATATATATATATATATATATATATATGTATATATATATATATATATATATATATATATATATATATATATATATATATATATATGGCTTTCACCCAGGAGTCATGGGTTCGGTTCCCGAACCGGTATAAAAAAATAGCCATAATTATGAATTTACTCTTATTTTGTGAAAATCTTTTATTCTTACTAAAATACACTCAATTTTATAAGTTAAAAGTTTCTAAAATTACTAATAATTCTGGGAATGTTTAAGGGAAAACTATTGCCTCTAATTCTGTTTTTTAAATATAAAACTATAAGATTTTTTTTATTTTTTATCAGATAATACTATTGTATTTAAGAAGCTGTAAAATTAGTAGGTCATTTGTTCCTTTCTGGTCGCTTTGTTTTTATCCAATTCACGCCTATGACGACTGTTTTTCCCGATAGGTCACTTAGTATTCCTGGTAAGTAGTAACCACTTGATTCAGTACGTAAATCACAGTTGAGATTTGATGATGTTTAAAATAAAAATAAAATATTTGGTGTAACTGGAAACGACATAAAATCGAGAACAGACTGCCAATTTTATATCTAAACATGTTTCTGAAATGATTCAAGTCCGATTTCAGTTTGAATAGAGTTACAAAACAATTTGCATATTCCAGTCTTCCCCGAACTATTTTAATAGTACACTTAAATCTTAATTACTACAATAGCTGAGAATTAAAGCGGATCAATAAGTTACCTTTACAATAACTGCGTTAGTTAACAATGTATGATAATATTGTTGCTAAAGTTTTGTGAGAGGTCTAAGCATGTTACTTAGTTGAAAAATATAAACGTTAAGTAAGAAATGTATATTATAAATGTCCGTACATTTACAGGTTACTTACATAGATATTTATTTATTCAATATATTAGAAACATTTGTCCTTAAATTGTAATTAAATTACTTGTCAATAATGCTATTTAAATGCAGTTATGAATATCTTAAATAATGTATCAAAAATAACATAAAACTAGTATAAAATTGTAATTATATTATTGATTGCTATATAAAAGTAATTTAATTAAGTATGTCAGACCGGCATCCAAAAAATGAAATCTTAATATATTTGAAGAAATAAAAATAATGGTATTTTACTGAAATCCTTAATTGAAATTAGTCTAAAAGATAGAACTTTAATTATCTTCATAGAATGCAGTGTACATTCAGAAACAATATTAACATATCCCAGGTGCAAATAATAACATACAATGCAATGTAAGTAGCAACTTAGATTAACGAAGTTGCGTTAAATCGTAAACGTATTCAATGTTAGTGTTTTCACAAAGGGAGTGTATATTCTATCTATTCTATAAATTTTAAACCGCTTACTTCTTATTGCTTGTTGAGGTAACAAGGCTTATAAAAAACTGAGAGATATTACAAAGCAACAAAATTAGTAACAGTGGCGGTTTTTACTCTAAGATAAAAAAGATTAACCCAATAGTTTTATGTTCAAAAATGTGTTGATTCGGGTTTTCCTGTATTTTTAAGTTATCTTATTATGTCAGATAATCATATAATGGTTATTTTTCATCTTAGAAAATGTACAGAGTTACATTATCGGTAAAATAGTTAATTAAACTCACATTCACATGTAAAATATTAGTTAAGATTTTGGACAAATTTCCAATTACAAAGTACATGAATAGTACATTTGTTTATACATTCTTATAGGCATCTATTTAGTATGTACGTTGCATTGCGGGAGAAATTCAAGAATTTTATTAATACTGCTAAACACGACTAAGTTAGAAATATTAATAAACATTAAAAAAAATCATAGCTATAATTACTAAAATAAAATAGCTGTCAGTGATTCATCAAGATAAATACATTTTATCTATATTTTGAACTCTATGCTGGCGACTTAGATACCGTTGAAAGTGGCAAAAAAATTAATTGACTGACTTGCAAACACTTACATGTCGTCTTATCGTTATCATAGTACTGCAGTTTACGAATAACTATTTTATTCATTAAAGAATTATAAATTTAAACCTTTGATTAAGAAAAGTATAACCATAGACATAATTTTGAAATAACCTAATATAATAATATAAACAATACCTAAATGTGTTCCTATTTCATTTGAATTTCATAAAAGCATAATTAACTTAAAATTATAATTTACTAAATAGCATAAAGAAAACACAAGGCTTCTTTTGTATTCAGTCTAATCAGGGCAATGTTTAATTAGTCTAATTTGGCTTAAAAACCTAAATGCGAAATAAAACAGGTTTTTGTTTTAAACAATTATTTTGTGAATAACACGCTGGTTTATTCTCAATAGCTGCAATAAGTTGGGGAGTTTTGTATTCTTTAGTGTGTTACCTACCTACTAACCTACCATACAGACACAAAATATACTCGTACGTTAATTACGTATATTTTTAACTTAACATATTTAGAAAGTATATAAATACATAAAAGCGTAAATTATTCTTTTACAATATTTTTTTGTTGTATTTATTTTTAAAAGACACAAGTAAGATTTAATGTTTCGCTATTTGATACCTGATATCAAATGGTTTTGTTGAAAGAACCATTCATATCTCACTGGAAGTTTGATAAAATAATTAAAATTGTGAACTATCTACTGACTGATTTCTGCCAAAATTGCAATACCAATGTTAAAACTTTATATTATGTTTTTCTTAATAGCTGTAAAAATATATTATTCTGGCTGTATCAAGAATTGTTTAATTCAAATTCGTCAATTAATGAATTGTATTTAAAGTACCAATGTAACAAACTCTTAATTAATTATGTGAAATTACGATTTTAACAATTTTTAAAATATATTTTCAAATCTTACCTATCAACAAATGTGCTATCGGGGGAAACCCGCAAGAAACGAAGTTCCTTACTTTTTTTTCCAACTTCGAAGGTAATGCGAAATAAATGAAAAAAATATTTATCTGTAATAAGTTCGATACACACACGTACTATGAGCATGCTTTTTTGTTACGTGACGATTTCTACTAAATCGCACTACTTGTAAGCCGGGTTAAGGAACTTCGTTCCAATAGTAACTAGGGACGTGACTAAGTATTCTTAGCTACCTTTACAACATAAAAAAGGAATCATATCAGTGCCTTTCTTTACCTTGTCTCTTCTAGAAGAAAAAATAGAAACGAGAAGTTTCATGAAGAGGGATTGGTAATAATAAAATATTAAAAACGTCCAAACTATAGGTACTTTTTAAAGTACACATATAATACCATACAAACTGTCTGAATTACTTACTTAAATATATATTTTTTTAATCGTGATATCGCAAGACCTATTCTTGATAATTTGATATTAATAAATAGCCATATTTAAATTTAATTAGCGTTTTTATTTTAATATAACTTACCTCATTTGAAGAAATAACAATATTGATGATTTTATAAAAAGTCAAATTTCTGGTAGAATTTACCCTTAAAATTTAAGGAATTATTCAAAGCTTAGATACAATTTTAGAAAAACATTTTGGAAACTCGACAAGCATTCAACCATATTAATTTTCTGATTTATTAAAATTGAACGTATTGTAAAAAAAATAATTAGTTTTCTTTATTACCATTGTAATATAATTATTGACTCATGATAAATGATGTGTCATATAGTACAAGTCACATTTAGAACTATATTGATGGTTAAAGCTAATAAAACATTTATGACCTTAGATTTAAATAGTACAAAGTTTAAAAATATTTTTATTTCTTATAAGGACATTTAGTAGTTGTATCTAGTTGTTCGTACATTGTTCAGTAAATATAAAAAAAAACTGTTTGGAATGCTCGTAGGCCTAAATAGACTCTCCTATGATCCCCATTTGAAGAACAAAAGTGATCACTGGTATTCAAAGTGGAAAAACAATGAATATCTAATATCTAATATAAGTGAAACCAAACCCTATGGATCGTAAATGACGCCATCTTGAGCGGAAATTATCAGCTATACTATGAAAATGGCACCGATACGAACTAACTAACGTTTACTTGGATTCCTGATTTCAGATATATATATTAATAGATTGGTACGGAACTAGATTTAACTGGATCAAACCGGATCAGTATTGAATTATAGTTTTACATAAAGTAGGTATTGTAGTTATAAAGATTTTTATACAAAGATGATAATTGTTTGCCGACTCGGTCGAATTTTTTTGATCAGTAAAAACAATTAGCAAAAGATGAAAGAATTTATTTTCTGTAAGATTATTGGCTGTCTAGTTATAACATGCATCTATAAAACTAACAACATCTATAATATCGTTATCAGCCGTATCTTGCGAACCTTCTGTAAAATATTTAGCATAGACGATTTCTTAAATAGACATATATTTTCAATGAGAGTCCGCTTTTAGCTGAGTCTCATTTTAGACCATATATGTAGTTTAGTTCAAGGATTTATTACTATTTTACTCAGAGATTCAATTGTCGTTTGACGTCTTACAGAAAGAGTTTTAAGAAAGCTCATTAAGTTCTTTTGCTACTGTAATATGTTTAAGTATCTATAAAGATATATGTTTAAGAATTAAAAGAACTCATTTGAGTTCATTATCCACTTCTATATCAATAAATGGTAATGCGTCAAATAATATTGATCCGTTAAAAATTATTTGGTCGCTTGTAAATGATAAATTTATCGTGTAGTAAGTGAAAGAAGTAACTTTTTAAAATGACAAAATTTTACATAGAAGCAACATTATTTCAATCGTCATAAATCAGGTCATAGTACGAGTTAATAATGTTTTGTGATATAATAATAACACAGGCACACAAAAAAAAATCATGAACCAGAGGGGAGACCTCATTATTCTTAGGTTTTTGGGATCGCTAAAACCGAATAAGACAATAAAAACTAATTTTAATTGCCCGTTTTCCCGCTAGCACCCCCTTACTACCTCTTAAGGAGTGAAAATTAAAATTTTTGTAAAAAATCAAAATAGATGTGTATTTCTACGTTTTTTGGGATGCTGAAACCGAAAATTATAACTAAAAATTAATTCAAGACCTCCATAACCCATTTACACTTTATTACTACCCCTTATGGGGAGTGAAGTTTTCCATTTTTGTATAAAATAAAGATGAATGTGTATTTCTATGTTTTTTGGTATGATGAAACCGAAAATGACAACCAAAAGTAAATTTCATACCTCTTTTACTCAATACCCCCCCTAACCACTCCTTACTGGGGATGGGGGTAGTTTCAATTTTGTATAAAATCAAGATCATATATCTTTTAACGATTTACAGTAAATGACATGTTTATCAAACTAGTTTGAGGTTACTCTTGCCTCTCACTATCCGGGGTGCTGGATTAAAGTAAGTCCCCTTGTCTCTCACTATTCCGCGTGTACCTGTTTACCACTGACCAGCTGACTCTATAGGGTAGGCTGGGAAGAAGCACCGTCACCGTATACCGTCATCTCTTTTCATCTATTAGAGGCCTACATCGTGACTTGCAAAACAAGTTTACGTGGCACCCTCTTTTCAGGGGTTCTGCCAGGGTTTCACGGTGTAGTAAGGTCACGCTATGATGATTCATTTGTGTCAAGCTAAGGTAATGAAGATAAACTTTTTAGCGGGTTGCCTTAAAAACCATTAATTGTCGGGTAGACCTACATAGTCTACGGTCATCACCCTCTTGCCCAGCGTGTATGATGATATGATATGTATGAAATTTTCAAATGCAAAATACTAAAATTAAAAAGCAGCTTTATTAAGGAACACCTGTGGATGTGATTTATTACAAATTCATCGATGTAAACTTTATTTTTTACGATATTGGTAGTAAGTTCTCTTAATAAGATATAACATGTCAAAGTACGTTATATTTATATAAAAATAAAATAAAATAAAAAATAAAATGAAATATGCATGCGAAGTGAAATTCCCGTAACGACATTACTTTTGAAGTAACGAATTGAACTCAAGTCACGTTGCTGTGGCTCCAACTTAAACGTAATATTATTTTTATGTTTTCAGCGTCACTGTGAAAATCTTTTATTTATTAACCATAAAACTTGCAAACTCAAAAACAGTTATATTTATTTATGTATATTATCAATAATAATAATAATTATTATTATTTAATTACTTATCACTTGCATTATCATAATCCAACGCTAGTTGATACTTTACATTAAAATACAATACGTATCTAAAGTTATCTTTATTATCAATAAATATGGTCATAAATGAAAATACCGCACATCTATAGATACAAAGTACTCTATAATGATCTACTCAGTTCATATTGAATTGTCAAGACATTACAGAATTATCGCTAAAAGTCTTCGTAAAATGTAAATATGGTACATATATTAACCCTTATTAATATATTTCATGTATTAATAATTTGATAAATTTATTTTATATAATAAATAGTAAATTAATAAATAGTAATTTGAGATATTAGAATATAAATAAAATTGCTTCTAAATCGAGAGTTAGAATATTTATAGTTACTTTTTAATAATATCAAATATTGAATGTCATTAGTATATCTACATGGTTAAGATGCTATCAAGGTCACTCACAATCATATTGTAACAACGTTTCATGATAATCTTGATAAGTGGCTGTACCCTTTCTTATTATGTCCTTTATTCTGTACGAAATAATGCTCAATTTTCTGTATATTAAAAAATGTTTAATTATAGGCGTTTACATAGATACGTACCTAATGTATACAGTTTGTTCAAAAAATATTTGAGTATCCTTATATGTTATGTTTAAACTTATTGTTTTTAACTGAATTACTTTAGTATTTTAATTTGCAATGGATTCTTATTATGTGAAATCGAATCCGATTTTAACAAAATATTACTGCAAGCATGATTATGTTGAATTTATTTAAAATAGAGTGACTCTGTAACGCTGTACTCAAAATGGGTTATTCGTATAAATACTCTGTGTCGCTATCATACGAGATCTAGAAACCGCACCTGTCTTGATGATATTCGCGGGTTAAATTTTTGTACGTAATACCAATAAATAAAAATTGTTTTCTGTTTTTTAATAATATACCTATTTAAAAATATATTAGCAAAAATGATATCAGTTCATGAAAATCTTAGTAATGGTTCAGATTACTTGTTTTAAAAATCAATACTAATATTAAAATAAATTGAGAACAAATGATTAATTTAATTATTGTGATGAAACGAATAAGACAATAAAGACACATTTTATGCTGCTCCAGTTCTTAAAACACATATATGTACACAAATATATTTATATTTTAGATAATACTCTAAAAGTTTTTAATGTCAATAATATAACACAATTGCACAATATTTCACAACAAATAAAGTTGCACAATATTTCACAACGTTATGAGTTAGTATTTCATAACATTGTGCAATATACGCTATATAAAAATAGCAACCTTGGTCTATAATTTACTTTAAGTACAGAGTTTGATCTAGGAAGACTGAATTAATAACCCTAGATCGATATTAAAAACTAAGAAATGAAATTGAGTAAACATTTTGTTTGTGGTCATTCTATTGAAAGTGGTTCTTGTATACATGGCAGTGCCTTCAAACATGGACATGACTGGACTTTAGGCTGCCGGCCCAATGGTCACGGGCGTCATGATCACGGACATCATCGCCACGGACCTCATGGTCACGGACCTCATTGCCACAGACCTCATGGTCATGGAATTCATGGCCACGAATCTCATAATTATGGACATCATGGTCACGGACCTCATAGCCACGGACGACATGGCCACGGATCTCATGATAATAGTATTCATGACCACAAACCTGATGGCTATGGAACACGATTTCAATTCTAAAGCAATTAATGGCGCGAAGGGGGAATAATGAGATTACAAAATTGAACTTGCGCTTAGTGTTAAAACTTTACAAACTTATGTATATGTTATATGTAACAGTTATATTCTAAATTTGATTAACTCATACTTATTTAAACGAAATTGATCATATATATATAAAATTTTATGTTTCTTCAGGAAATATTACTAATTTATAATTATTACCATAAATTTTAGTTAATTACAATAAATAGTAAAAAATATTTCATTTAAAATTTTATTATTTTAATCAGTTTTTCTCTCCCCTTCTCCCTGAACGTCTTACTTCATTTAAAAAAGCCCCCTAAGGAAATTTTGTCGTAAACTATATTATAATAAAAAGAAATTTATTATTAGGATAGATTAAAAAGTAGTAAGTATGACTGTCATACATATGATGTCCCACAAAGGCGATGAAGGTAACGTTTATTTTTAGCGGGTAGTCTAAAAATGGGGGCATCTTCTAAGCTGTTGACTACTCTTACAACCCTCTCCATCATTACTCTTGATCGAAAGAAATACTAAAGGATCTTTTACCATAAAAATGAAGTCGAGTAAAAAAATAAAATATCATTCATATAACTTAGCATAATTTTACTGTTACACTCAAAAAAATTGCCAAAAAATATTTTTTTCTTAGAGAAGCTCTTACTTTGTTGTATAAATATTGCCTTCATAGTTAAAGAATTTTACAAATATTAGTTACAATGAAATACTAATATAAAAGAGAATACAAAACAATTAATTCCAAGAATCCAAAATTTCTACCTTTTAATTAAATTATAAAATAAGACGAGTCTATGTTTTCCTCCCCTTTTGCACCTCCATTCATAGAACAACAACAACGTCTTGTCTTTAGTCTTGCGTCGATGACTGGAGAAAATAATATTTTGATTGTTAGAAACAAATTTTAGTTTATTCTATACAAAAAATCTAAATATTTTGAAAATGACTTAAATATTAATATTTAATTAAAACATCAATGTTATTGTAAACTTCATGATTGAAATATTGGTCAAGATTTTCCTAAGAATTTTTTTTAACACTTTGAATGACACACTACTCATATTTAAATTTAACTCAAAACTTTCAATATTAGCGGCTGAAAAATCAACTTTCACACATTTGATAATAGGCTGAAGTTACCTTCTTTGTATTACACTTGTCTTTAGATCTTATTGTATTTTTCACGACAGTGTTCGCCCCGGAATCTATGTTTATCGCGATCATATTCTCTGTTTCTTCATAGGGTTGGGGCGAATTCTAGATTTGACAGCATGTAATTAGTACGATGGAATTATTTAACTTAAAAAATTGTGTCCATGGCCTATTTTGCATTTGACTATAATTCCTTTCGCATGTGTAAGCAATGGTACTCTTGGGGCTCTCTTCCAAGTTATAATGCCGGTAAACACTCTTAGTTTTGACACTTCACATCTACTTATTAACATATTTAAATGTTTTTGAAGATGAACATTAGTAAGAATTTACTTGATTTTATGTTAATTCAAAATAATATATTATTAAGTTTTCCTTTAAATTTTTAATTTGAATATATATAGGAATTTTAAACAAAATAATTATTAGCAACAGTCAATCCTACAAGAGTAATTTGTTTCCTTAGCCACATTTTCTTTCAAATTTTTAGATTTATAAATAAATTCTTTACAAAATGATTATTTATAAAAATATGTCAGTTGGGTAACTTTTTTCAGTTAAAAAAGCGAGAGAAACTCTGTATTCTTTGAAAAGTTATAACTTTCTTTACGAAAATATTAATTAAAACTTACATTTCTTTAGAAGAAATTTTACGAAAGAAAGATTTTTAGTCAGTTGCTCAGAGTAATCTGCGACAGGCTATTTTTAAAGTATTTGTGTAATAAGTTCGGGATAGGGTTAACACTTGCCTTTTTCCCTCTCTAACCTACTCCTGTCAAACTTGGAAATTTACAGAGAATTTAAAAAATAAAATCATAACTTGTAAAGAAGTATGGAGAAATGCATCTTGAAAATCAAGACGATACAAAAAATCGATCATACTGCCATAAGACAAAAAACTATCGATTCGCTCAGTTACTTACAGATATCCACTGGTTGCGAGTAGAAAAAGATAGAGAACAATGGATATCTCTAGAGGAGGCTTTTACCCTCCGCCAAGAGGAGTTCTTGCAACCAAAAACTTGCAACAAAAAAAAAAAAAACTGGTTAATACATGCACACTGTTTTCTTATTTTTAAACTGCAAATCTGTTTTTTGTAGTAAGAAATAAAGGACTTTTCATTTTAATATTATTTTATATTTTTGCTCAAGTCCACCATATTGGTATTGAGGACATTAAATTCGAGTAGACATTGTCGTAAATATATATTGGCATATGCCAAATTTTAAATTTTAGTATATACTAAACTTATGCTATTCAGACCATAAACTTGTTCACAGGAGAATGATATAATAGTGTGCAGTTAAAATAATAATACAGCTTATGGACATCTGTCTGTAATATAGCATAGCTCACAAACAAGATGATTATATCCAAAAGGGAAAGTGGTGGAAGGATGTTGTTGGTGTGGATTTTCTTTATGATTTCCAATTGTTTTTTAATTTAATACGGAGTGTTGGAAGGAATTAAATATTTTATTTAAGTTTGTTCTTCCTTTTCTAGGCTAGGATATCTAGCTTTGACACAGGAGCCATGGGTTGGGTTCCCATACGGGTATAAAATTTAGCCATATTTATGAATATATTTTGTGAAAATCTTTTATACTTACTAAAATACACTCAATTTCATAAGTTAAAGGTTTTTTAAATTACTAATAATTCTGGAAATTTTCAATGGAAAAATATGGCCCCTAAGTCTGTTTTCAAAATATAAAACTATCAGAAAATTGTTATTATTTATCAGATGTTAGTATGAAAGTAGCTGTAGGTAAAATTAGTAGGTCATTTGTTCCTTTCTGGTCGCTTTGGTTTTATCCAATTCACGCCTATGACGACTGTCTTTCCCGATAGGTCACTTAGTATTCCTGGTAAGTAGTAACTACTTGATATTTAGCACGTCAATCACTGCTGAATTCTGAAGATGTTTATAATAAAAGTGAAATATTAGGTGAAACTAGAAATGATATAAAATCAAGAACACACTGCCAATTTTATATCTAAATATGTTTCTGAAATGATTCAAGTCCGATTTAAGTTTTAATAGAGTTACAAACACTTTGCATATTCCAGCCTTCCCCGAACTATTTTAATAGTACACTTAAATTTCAATTACTACAATAGCTAAGAATTAAAGCGGATCACTAAGTTACCTTTACAATAACTGCGTTAGTTAACAAAGTATGATAATATTGTTGCTAAAATTTTGTGAGAGGTCTAAGCATGTTACTTAGTTGAAAAATATAAACGTTAAGTAAGAAATATATATTATAAATGTCCGTACATTTACAGGTTACTTACATCGATATTTATTTATTCAATATATTAGAAACATTTGTCCTTAAATTGTAATGAAATTATTTGTCAATAATGCTATTTAAATGTAGTTATAAATATCCTAAATAATGTATCAAAAATCGCATAAAACTAGTATAAAATTGTAATTATATTATTGATTGCTATATAAAAGTTATTTAATTTAGTACGGTGTCAGATCAGGATCCAAAAAACAATAAATAAAAATAATAGTATTTTAATATTAATAAAATCCTTAATTGAAACGAATCTAAAGCACAAAACTTTAATTAATTATGTTCATATAATGTATATTCAGGAAAAATATTAACATATCCCAGGTGCAAATAACAACATACAATGCAATGTTAGTAGCAACTTAGATTAACGAAGTTGTATTAAATATTAAACTTATTCAATGTTAGTGTTTTCACAAAGGGAATGTTTTATCTATTCTATAAATTCTTAATCGCTTACTTCTTATTACTTTTTGAGGTAACAAGGCTTATAAGAAATTGAGAGCTAATACAAAGCAACTAAATTAGTAACATTGTCGGTTTTTATTCTAAGATAGAAAAGAATAACCTAATAGTTTTACGTTCAAAAATGTTTAGAATCGGGTTAATTCTTAACCGCTTACTTCTTATTACTTTTTGAGGTAACAAGGCTTATAAGAAATTGAGAGCTAATACAAAGCAACTAAATTAGTAACATTGTCGGTTTTTATTCTAAGATAAAAAAGAATAACCTAATAGTTTTACGTTCAAAAATGTTTAGAATCGGGTTTTCCTGTATTTTTAGGAGTTATGTTATTATGTAGGATAATAATATATTGGTTATTTGCCATTTTAGATAGAAAATGTGCAGAATTACATTATCGGTTAAATGGTTAATTATACTTACATTCACATACAACATTTGTTAAGATTATGAACAAATTTCCAATTACAAAGTATATTTTAGGGTTTCATTAATACTGCCAAAAACGTCTAAGTTTAAAATAGTTATAAACGAAAAAAAATAATTTCTATAATTACTAAACATCGCTGTAAGTGATTCTTGATGAATCACTCGTCCACATTAATGCGTCCAATCTTCATTTTGTACTCTATGTCGACAACTAAGATACCATTGAAAGTAGAAGAAGAATTTACTTACTGACTTGCAAACATCTACGTGTCGTCTTATCGATATCAAAGTACTGCCTGCAGCTTACGAATAACTACTTCATTTAAGAATGATACATTTAAACCTTTATTTAAAAAAAGTATAAACAAAGATACAATTTTGAAACAACCTAATATATTAATATAAACAATACCTAAATGTGTTCTTATTTCATTTGAATTTCATAAAAGCATATTTAGCTTAAAATTCAAATTTACTAAATATCATAAATAAACCACAAGGCTTCTTTTGTATTTAGTCTAATCAGGGTAATGTTTAATTAGTCCAATTTGGCTTAAAAACCTAAATGCGAAATAAAACAGGTTTTTGTTTTAATCAATTACTTTGTGAATAAAACGCTGGTCTATTCTGTATACAGCTGCAATAATTTGGGAGTTTTGTATTCTTTAGTGTATATTTAAAAACTGGCGGTAATATTTTCGATGATAAAAATAACTGATAAAAAAAAATTCATTCAATATTTCAGTATAAATATTTTTTCATAAAGAATTATATACACATACTAAATAATACATTATATAAAGATAAATACTAAAGGAAAATACAATTCTAAATATGATCATTATGTTTTTACAAAAAAATTACGAGTATTGTGTATACATTTTCGAACTGCACTAAAATGCAATAGGTGTCTATACAACCCCGTGTGAAGTGTTGTTATATGAAAAAGAGTCAGGAATACAGAGAGAGAGAGAGACCCGCAGCCGGCTGCTCACTTGCCTGCTCGTGTGCTCATTTGTCTGTAATAGGTCCGATACACGCACGTACGATGTGTACGGTACAGAGCGTACGGTTTTTCGTTACGTGATGATTTCTACCAAATCGCACTACCTGTAAGCCGCGTTAAGGTACTTCGTTCCAATAGTAACTAGTAACGTGACTAAATATTCTTTGTTATCTTTACAACATAAAAAGTAAGCACATCAGCGCCTTTCTATAGTTTGTCTCTTCTAGAAAAAAAATATGACGCGAGAGGTTCCATGAAGAGTAATTGGTGATATTAAAATATTAAAAAGGTTCATAATACATTGCAAACTGAGTGAAATAGTTACTTAAATATAATTTTAAAAAATCGTTACATCGCAAGATCTTTTCTTTATAATTCGAAATTAATAAATTTAAATGTAATTATAACTTACCTCATTTGGAAGAATAATAAAATTGATGATTTTACAAAAAGATTAATTTCTGTTAAAAATTAACCTTAAAATTTAAGGAATTATTCAAAGCTTAGATACAATTCCAGAACAACATTTGGGTAACTCGACAAGCATTTGACTATATCAACTTTCAGATTTATTAAGATTGAACGTATTAAAAAAAATAATTAGTTTTCTTTATTACCATTGTAATATGAGTATGGACTCATAGTAAATGATGTGTCATATAGAGCAAGTCGCATTTAGAACTATATTGATAGTTAAAGTTAATAAAACATTTATGACCTTAGATTTGAATAGTACAAAGTTTAAAAATATTTTAATTTCTTATAGTACATTTTAATACTTGTATCTAGTTGTTCGTACATTGCTCACTAAATATAAAAAAACTTTTTGGAACACTCGTAAACCGAATTTTAATTTAGAAAATCTCTTTACAGAAGGGCTTACTTTATAAAGTGTGGTATCAAATATTCTCTCCTGTCATCCCCGTTTGTCGAACAAAAGTGATTACTGGTATTCAAAGTGGAAAAACTATGAATAAATAAATTAATTAATATCAATCATTCAAATATTTAATCAAATCCATATTTATTTTATTTTAAAAACATGGTATTGATTTAACTTAGAGAATTACTTAGTATCTATCTAATATAAGTGAAACTAAACCCTATTGATCGTAAATGACGCCATCTTGAGCGGAAATTATCAGCTATACTATGATAATGGCTCCGATACGCTTATCTCTTTGCCACAAACTAACTAGCGCTTACTTCGATTCCTGATTTCTGATATATATACTAATAGATCGATACGGAACTAGATTAAACTGGATCAAATCGGATTAGTATTGATTTATAGTTTTATTAGTTTAGTTACTACATGCTGCTATCTCTAATATCATCAGCAGCATTAACGGTTTCTTAGTTATACATATATATTCAATGAGAGTCTGCTTCTAGCCGAGTCTTAGTTTGTACAAGCTTATCCAGAGGTTCAATCATCATTTGACGTCTTTCAGAAAGAGCTTTCAAGAATCTCATGAAGTTATTTTTTACGGCTAATATATTTAAGTCTGTATAAAGATATACGTTTCAAAATTAAAAGAGCTCATAAGAAAGTATTCACCAATTCTATATCAAAAAATAGTAATGCCTCAAACAATATTAGTCCGTTACAAATTATTTGTTAGCTTGTAAATGACAAATTCGTCGTGTAGTAAATGAAAGAAATAACTTTTTAAAATTAAAAAAAATGTATAACTTGAATATTGTTTCCATCGTCAAAAAACACGTCACAGTATGAGTTAATAACGTTTTGCGATAGTTTAAGCGAATCCTTCAAGCGTAGCGTTTGGCGCTCCGTCGTCTCTGGCTACCCCGTAAGGGATATGGCGTGAAGCTAAAGAAATAAATAAATAGAGAGTTTAATTATTAATGAATTAGAATAACGTCATCAACACTTTTTCTTAAACGTTAATAAAATAATATTATTTTAAGGTTAAATATAAATAATCTTATAGAAAGTAAGAATGTAGTAATATTACTTTAAGAGTTAGCAGTAGAACTGGAAGTTAAGACATTAACCATTAGAAATATTGAAGTCCGCTATATAAATATATACAAAATTACTCGACCATAAGGATCTTACGTATTTTTATAATAAAGCAATAAGGTTATTAAGTTATTGGGTTACAATGGTTCTGTGAGCAAGTTATTTAGCAGAGGATGCGACGGAATGGTTCAAGGGCTAGGCTTTAGTACTGGCCGGCTGGCTCTATAGGGGTAGGCTGGGAAGTGGCAGGCGGAAGTATGTTTGCCGCTTCCTTTGTCATTTATACCGTCATCCCTTTTCATCTATTAGAACCCTACGTCGTGAATTGCAAACAAGTTTTCGTGGTACCCACTTTTGAGGGATTCTGCCAGGGTGTCACGGTGTGGCGTGGTCACGCTATGGTGATTAATTTTTATCAAACTGAGGCAATGAAGGCAAACTTTTTAGTGGGTTGTCTTAAAAACCGTCAATAGTCGGGTAGCCCCACATAGTCTACGGTCATTACCCTCTTGACCAGCGTGTATTCATAATGAATTTTTCAAATGCAAAAATAATAATAATAAAAAGCAGTTTTATTAAGCTGTGATTTATTACAACTTCATAGATGTAAACTTTAATTTTACGATATTACTAGTAAGTTCTCTTAATTATTTATAACATGTCAAAGTACGTTAAATTTGAAAAAAAATTAATAAAATATAATAAAACGAAATGTGCATTCGAAGTAAAATTCCCGTAATTATTTTTGAAGTAACGAATTGTACTCACGTCACGTTGCTGTGGCTCCAACTTAAACGTAATGTTATTTTTATGTTTCTTTTCAAACATTTCTTGTTTTGATTTTGGTATTATGTCCAAAAAACTTAATGTAATTAAAAATTTATACTTAAAATATTGAATAAAACTCGCAAACACAAAAACAGTTTTATTTATTTATGTATATTATTAATAATAATAATAATTTATTTATTTATCACTTGCACTGTCATAATCCAACGCTAGTTGATACTTTACATTAAAATACAATACGTATCTTAAGTTATCTTTATTATCAATAAATATGTTTATAAATAAAAATATCGTTCATCTATAGGTACAAAGTACTCTTTAATTATATATTCAGTGCATATTGAAATGTAGCAAGATATTACAGAATTATCGCTACAAGACTTCATAAAATGTAAATATGGTACATATATGAACCCTTAATAATATATTTTACATAATAAACAGGAATTTGAATTTTGAGATACTGTTTATTAAAATAAAAAAAAAATCGTCACTTTTAAATCGATAATCAGAATATTTATGGTAACTTTTTAATGATATCAAAAATTGAATGACATTAGTTCACAATATTAAGATAATATCAAGGTCACTCCCAATCATATTGTAACAACGTATCATGATAATCTTGATAAGTGACTGTACCCTTTCTTATTATGTCCTTTATTCTGTACAAAATAATGCTCAATTTTTTGTGTATCAAAAAATGTTCAGTTATAGGCGTTTACATACGTACCTACTGTATACAATATGTATAAAAAATATTAGTGTATCCCTATATGTTATGTTTTAAATTATTGTTTTTAGTTAAATTACTTAAATACTTCAATTTGTATTGGTTTTTTTTTACTGTTAAATGAATCCGATGTTAACAAAATGTTACTGCAAGCATTATTATGTTGAAATTATTTGAAATAGAATGACTCTGTAACGCTGTACTCCAAATGGCTTATTCGTATCTATATACGCTTTGTCGCAATCAATCGAAATCAAGAAACCACACGTGTGTTAAAGATATTTGCGGACAAAATTTTTGTACGTAAATACAAAAACTGTTTTTCTGTCTTTTAATAATATACCTAGTTAAACATATATTAACAAAAATGATATTAGTTCATGAAAACCTTAGTAATTGTTCAGACTACTTGATTTAAAAATCAATACTAATATTTAAATAATTTGAGAAAAATTATTAATTTAATTCTTTTATGTCGCTATGAAACTATTGCGATGAAACGAATATGAAAATAAAAAACACACTTTATGGTACGAAATATATCTTTTTGTAACATGCCATTTGGTATACTTATCCAAATTACAACGCCACAAGCTCCAGTTCTTAAAATGTATGTACTTTAAAGTTATTTAAATACTTATAATCTTACAGGACAGCGTTTGTTAAGAAAATAAACTGTCTTAGGTTACTTTTTTATATTTTCAACAATATAAAACATTTTTTCAAATATTGCACAATATTTCATAACAAATAAAATTGCACAATATTTCACAACATTATGAGTTAGTATTTCATAACATTGTGCAATATACGCTTTATAAAAACAGCAACCTTGGTCTATAATTTACTTTAAGTACAGAGTTTGATCTAGGAAGACTGAAGTAATAACCCTAGATCGATATTAAAAACTACGAAATGAAAATAAGAAAACATTTTGTTTGTGGTCATTTTATTAAAAGTGGTTCTTGTATTCATGGCAGTGCCCTCAAACATGGACATTACTGGACTTTAGGCTGCAGGCCGAATGGTCACGAGCCTCATAATCATGGACATCATCGCCACAGACCTCATGGTCACGGACCTCATGGCCACGGATCTCATGGCCACGGATCTCATGGCCACGGACCTCATGGCCACGGACCTCATGGTCAGGGACCTCATTGCCACAGACCTCATGGTCATGGAATTCATGGACACGTACCTCATAGTCACGGACATCATGGTCACGGACCTCATAGCCACGGACGACATGGCCACGGATCTCATTATGACCACAAACCTCACGGCTATGGAACTCGTGAAAGTCCAAAGACATGCCGGCAAAAACATTTTTGGAAAAGCATCGGGCACCCCTTATATAATAGAAAAAATCATTGTCAAAGAAGGCAATGTACTGAAGAAAAACAAGGCTGTAACATAAGAGACGACGCCAATGTTCATAATAAATCACTACGACCACATTCTGTTTGAGGACTTGACAATACAACAGAGTGGAAAAAACAAGTACAAGGAATACTGTACAAAACAAGAATTAGAACACTTAAATTATAAATTTAAGCATGGACAGTAGAAACGTATGTTTTATTTTTAATATATTAATATTTTTTAGTTAATATTACTTCCATTTATCGTGATATAAATTTTAAACATGTAATTATTATGGGTCAGTTCATTTGGTTACCGATATAGAGTTATCCTATGAACTAGAACTAAACAAATATTACATCATGTTAATAAAGTGTATCATATTTCTTATAATATGTATTTTAGTGTTAGCTATTGAAATTGGATTTGTTATTTATTCTTACCGAGAATTCATTACTGTTTGATAATATAAAAACTTGAAAAATTACCACTATATAACGAAGAATCATTCTCCAATTGTCCAAATTATAGTATTAGTCACTAAGATAGCTCATAGAGGAATTAAACCCATTAAAGTGTTTTGTATTAATTAGTTGTAATACTGTAATAATGTTTATATAACAATATAAAATAGAAACTATTATAACTATTTGCAAACCACATGTCTTTCTTTATCTCACTTATACAATCTAATTGAATCAGCATATTATCCTTGGTTTCAATTATTTCATGTATGTTTTTTTTATCTAAAATATAAATAACATTTTTGGGAACATATATATGTTTCCATATTTATCGGTAAATATTATTGTAGGAATTAAAACCTATAATAATGTTATTTTTATTTTGAAGCCTAATAAAAATGTATTAAATTTTTATGAATAATATTAGAGCTGACAACATGAACAAGTACAATAAAGGAATAAAAGAAATACCAACGAAAATATATTTCACATTTATTAGTTTTTGACAATATTAACGCCGAATTTACTTTACGGAACCCCGCATTTCAATATTTATGATGAATATAAAAGCGTTTTTTTTTAGAATTTAAAAGTGAGTGTGTTCTGGGAGTAATAAGTGGTGTAAACAAATTACAAAATAGTACGCACTTGTTTTGTTCCTATGTAATGTGTGATCATAAATATATATTTTGTTATATTCTTATTTATTATAAAACTCTAAATTTAGCATTTATCATATTCTCAGGAAGTGTAGGCACACCGATTAGACGCAGATGCGTTGTATCACATTAAAATCCCAGAATGTAATATGCAAAACCTTTGTTTCTTACACTTATTTTTCTGTATTCCTTTAATTATACTGTCCAATAGAACTTTGAGCAAGAATAACGTAGTAAATTAAATATAAGTTTCAAATTAATAAATTTTATTAAAAGTACTTTTGAATACTCCACTTGTGACCGACGTAATTCACAACAATGTACAACATATATGTATACATATAAATGATGAGTATCGGCACCGAGATGGCTATAACCGAGCTCATCAAAAACCAGGTGAAGGGCTATCCACAACCAACATACGCCCAAATAACGAAAAATAACTCCCCACCACCAAGAAGGCCGAACCACTCCATCATCATTTCATCGACGGACGCTACAAAAACCAGCGAGCACGTCGTGACGATGATTAGAACCGCGTTAGACGTGAAAAACACGGGCGCAAAAGTGGACCGAATAAAGAAAGTTAAGAACCAAAAAGTTATTATCACCTGCAATACCAAGGATGACCTTCAGCTGGTAAGGGAAAAAATCAAAACAACCAATACCCTAAAAACCGAGTCCGCAAAAACAACAAATCCACTAATTATCATTAAAGACGTCATGGCTTATCACACAGACGCAGAGCTTGTGGCACATATTCTGGCCCAGAACAAGCAGGTGCTGGAAGGCGTGGAGACAAATGAGCGGGTAATTAGAGTCAGATACAGGAAGCGTGCGCGCAACAACCTAGTATGCCACCCAGTCTTGGAAGTTTCCCCCAAAATTCACAAAAACATGCTTGAGGCTGAGAAGCTCTACATAGACCTCCAGAGAAGACCAGTGGCGGACCACTCACCACTTGTCCAATGTGCCAGATGCCTCGGTTTTGGCCACACAAAAACAATTTGCCAGGAAGCGGAAGAGAGGTGCAACTTCTGCGGAGCAGCCCACTCCTGGGAAAAGTGCCCTAGCCGTAAGGAGAACAAGCCGCCAAACTGTTTTAACTGCCAAAAAATAAAGAGATCTCTAGGCGCACCACTGGTAGAAACAAACCACATAGCATACAGCAATGTATGCCCTGAACGTCAGAAATGGGACGCAATAGCAAGAGCCAGTCTCCTACCTCTGCTAAAGATGACACAACAGCTCCTCAAACAACAGCAGCCCAAACCAACCAATCCCAAAATAGTATCAAAATTATCCAAGTCAACCTCCAGAGATCGAAGCTAGCAACCGCCGAATTGATGCAGGTGGCAGATTCAGAGGGAATTTCGATAGCACTCGTCCAAGAACCTTATGTGGGAAAGACGGGTGTCCTAAAACAACATCCAGGCACCACAATAGTCCAGTGCACTCTGAATCGCAGGAAACCGAACAAAGCGGCGGTCGTCATCTTTGGCGATAAAATCGCAGTCACCCACGATCCACAAATAGTCACAGAAACCGAAGTACCGGCAACAATAACAACAGGAAAGACGAACATTGGCCTAATATCACTCTACCTAGAGGGGAATGAAGCCATCAGCCCCTACATCGTCAGGTGCAAGACCATTATGAGCAAATTCACCACAAACAACATCATAGTGGGAGGTGACATAAATGCCTGGAGCAACTGGTGGGGAAGTTCATCGGAAAACGACAGAGGCATAGAATACAACGCCTTCCTCGACGAGATGGACCTCCACATCCTAAACAAAGGCAACACACCAACGTTTGAGACGAACAGAAGAGGTAAACTCTATACAAGTATAGTGGACGTCACAGCGTGCAGCAAACCACTGTTGGGGAAAATTAACAACTGGAGAGTGAGCCGAAACAAGATAAATTCGGATCACAACGCCATCACCTTCTACCTCCAATTGGAAAGGGCTCCGAAACCATTGAAGCCCATCACCACCAGGAGATACAACACAAAAAAGGCCAAATGGCGAGAACTCAGAAAAATTTTCAACAACAGATTGGAAAACGAGAATTTGACTCCACATACAATAACAGCCATAGAAAAACCAGTAGACCTGGAAACCGTCTCAAACACCTACATTGACTGCATCAAAGAGGCTTGTGAAAAATCAATACCCTCTGCAAATACATACAAGGGAAACCCCATACCGCCATGGTGGATACCAGCCCAGCAACAGCTCAAACAAGAAGTCTTAAGAAAAAAGCGCAGAATCCGCAACGCCGCTGCCTGTAGAATATTACAGGTGGTAACCGAATATCAAGAGGCAAAACAGCTGTACAACATCACAGCAGAGGAGGCCGTTGGAGGAGGAGGAGGAGGAGGAGGAGTTGGAAAAAGTTTTGTGCAACACAGGACAGAGAAAGCATGTGGGACGGAATATACCGAGTGATCCGGAAAACAGCTAGGAGACAAGATGACACCCTATTGAGAGACGCTGCGGGAAACACCCTTACCCCATACGAATCAGCGGAACTCCTAGCTCAAACTTTTTATCCGGATGACGATGAGAAGACCGACACCCCACATCATCAACTAATAAGAAATACTGTCCAGCCCTCAAATCCCACATCATCGGAATACCCATATGCAGACGACCCACCCTTCACATTAGCCGAACTGAACTTAGTCTTGGCGGAACTAAACCCAAAAAAGGCCCCAGGTCCGGATGGATTCACGGCGGATATCTGTATAGAAGCCATCACAGCGAACAGGGAGGTGTTCTTGGCGATTGCGAACAAATGCATGACACTGGAATACTTTCCTACTCAATGGAAAAAGGCACATGTGGTGATCCTGAGAAAACCAGGAAAAGAGGACTATACTAAACCAAAATCATACCGACCAATAGGCCTACTCTCAATACTAGGCAAAATTCTAGAGAAAATGATGATAGGCCGAATACAGTGGCACGTCTTTCCAACACTTAACAACATGCAGTACGGGTTCATGCCAAGAAAGAGTACAGAAGATGCACTCTATGTCCTAACGGAACACCTCAGGGGAGAGATAAGCAAGAAGAACATTGCCATAGTAATCTCACTGGACATAGAAGGAGCATTTGACAACGCATGGTGGCCATCACTCAAAAAACAACTGGTAGATAAAAAATGCCCCAAGAACTTATTCGGGACGGTAGGCTCCTATCTTCAAGATAGAAGCGTCCAAGTACATTACGCCAGGGCATCGAGCGAGAAAAAAACAACAAAAGGATGCGTCCAAGGATCCATAGGAGGACCAACCTTCTGGAACCTGATTCTGGACTCGCTCCTACAGCACCTGACTGCCCAAGGAGTAACTAGTGCCCAGTTCAGCCAAAAGGGATAAGGACACAACACCACCGCAAACTAGAGAAAACACCCGCACTACCGCATTAATAATTCCAAGACAGGTACCAACACCTAAAACAATCCTCCCTGCTACCAAAAATCACAGAGAGACAGTAGCAAGACTGCTAGAGAATGGAGTAGTCGGTCCACCTGGCATCAAACCAGAAGTGTGGTAGTATTCATGAACACACCACACGAAAGACTGGGTATCAGCTTCTGCTGCAAAACGGGCCCAAACAGCATAGAGATGTCCCCGGGACTAGCGGCATTGATGAAAGGCAGTCCCACAAAAAAGTAAATTAAAACGGAAAAAGCTCGAGGCAATGAGCGTGATTTTAATAGCAAACCAGAAATGTCGTTTATACCGCAAAGACAACAATACGGTACTTATTTTCGAAGACGAAGAAGTATCAACACAGTTTGCAAGAGCTAGCTCACTACTTAACATCATAGCTGAGGTCAGCGAGCCCCAAGATCCGGCTCGAATAATCAGCGTGGATACAATGACAGCCGGATATTACAAAGGCGAAGTTGCAGACCACCTGGATATAGTTGTAGCCTCCAAGATTCACCAACTCGTGGCTTATGAGAATAGAGGCGAAGATCTCAGCTATTTAAAACCCAAACCAACAAAACCCCAACAAAACCCGGCAGTTCTAGACACCGACCATAGAAACCTAGCAAATCCAAGTGGCTCGGAGAGAGTGCAGAAAAAACATGAGGAGGAGAGAGATGCCAAAAACCAAACAGCAAGAAAATCTCCGAAGGAAAGCATTATCACCTCTATCATTAAAGCAGTCAGCATAGCCTCGAACCAGACCCTTAGGAAAAATCCTATAAAAGAACAGCCAGTAGGAAAACAAACATACAAATCAAAACCAAAAACGACGAAAAAACCAACGAAAGCAGCAAAAGGCCCCGCCGAACTCCCAAAATACCTACCAGTAGTCAGACCACGGGACCACATGATAAATGACTTCATAGAGTACACCGCCATACTTAAGGCAACAAGAGCGAAAAAGATCAAAGAGTGCCAAAACATCCTGGAAGCACGTCACAGCAAACTAAAAGACCTATTAGATGAAAGGATAAAGACTGCGAAGGCAACAATTTATAACAACCAGACCGCGGAAGTGATCGAGGGAGAAGAGGCAGAGCAGCACATGGCTGCATTCAGTGAGACAATTGGCATGGTTGAACTTGATTTAGAAAAAACAGAAACATCAGGAGTAGTCACTTACCGAACCCCGACGACTGATCCAATCGTGTGATCCAACCACAAAGAACACTAAGATATGGCTAGACGACAAAATACTCGAAAGAGCGGACAAATTGTCAGAAACATGCCAACAATGGGAGTTACCACTAATAAAGATGATATACGGAGTACCAGGATGCGGTAAGACTACATGGATAATTAACAACTTCAACTCCCAAGACGACCATATAGTCACTACCACTAAAGAGGCTAAACTAGAACTAGCATCAAAAATCTCCGAAAAAGAGGGGGCTGACGCCTCGCGCAGAGTAAGCACACTGGCTTCGATCCTAACAAACGGATTACCGAAAGAAAAAAAGGGGAAATGCCAAAGGCTTATAGTCGATGAAGCACTGATGAACCACTTCGGATCCATCGTGATGGCCCTGCAACTCACCGAAGCCACAGAACTGCTACTCATTGGTGACGTAAATCAGCTTCCTTATATTGAAAGAGAAAACTTGTTCGAAGTCTACTACCACCGCCCAGACTTTATAACAACTGCCATCATAACACAACTTATGTGCTCAAACAGATGCCCGAGGGATGTAGTCTACGCCCTTAGAAAAGTATATGACGGTATATATTCCTCGAGCAGCATAGCAAGATCTATGAACATAAAATCCCTTACAGGTGAAAAGATCCCCATTGACCAACCAAATACCCTATACTTGACCTTCACTCAAGAAGAGAAGCTAACATTGGAAGAAAAAGGGTACGGAAAAGGGAAGGGATCCAAAACACTCACCGTTCATGAGGCACAAGGTTTGTGTTATGAAAGCACAATAGTTGTAAAAAGAACCGGAAAGAGCCTCCCACTCCATGACAGCGTACCTCATGCGCTAGTAGCCATTTCCCGACACACCAGGACGTTTGTCTACTACACGGACCATCAAGAAGATGCGCTGGCGAGGTTCATCAAAGACAGCACTGTTAATACGGACAAGACAATAAATGATTACAACTTGAAATTAGCAATACACAACCAAGACCAGAAGGTCATAACAAAATTAACCAATTGAATAGAATATTTATTTATGTATTTATTAAAGTAATTCTTGTGCCTGAATACACAGGCATAAATCTCAAAAAAAAAAAAGAAATCAAAATAATAATTATAAAACAAATTAAAAATGGCATGGACTACAAGTCTATGGTAAATTTATAATAATAATAATAATAAAAAAAAAAAAAACAATGTACAACAAAAAAAACAATTAAGTGTAAATAGATTAGGGTAATTTAATTTCTTATTATATTAATTTTGTTACAAAAAACTAAAATATATTATAAAATTATTATTTACTTAAAATTATTGAAATATAAAAATATGTTTCGGCAATAACAGTAGATAATAGTCCGAAAATAATATTATTTTTTTCACAATGTAATTATTTAGTATTTTAAATCAACTTGTTTTTACTTTTTTAATACATTTTTTTTTAATTACAAAAAAAACCGGTTCTGTGTTTGATTTTGATAATGTTGTCGTTTATATAGTTTGTATTCTATCATTTTTTTAAAGTTCCTAATAATATAGCATTATTCTCAATTCCATATATTACACCGGATATGCATATCAGTTGAAAACAAATTAGTTGATACTCGTAGCTTACGGATCATTAAGAATCTTAACAAATATCAGATAAGATAAGATAAGCTTCCACATATTTAGAGTGGATTAAATACTTATAAGTAACTTATATTTTATAAACGAATAAATACCAATACTATAATAAAACTTTATTTCAACTTTATTCGTATTCTGTTTCTGTATTCATTTGAAAAATGGAATTGTAGTTCAAACAAAATTTGTATTTAGATGTTTTATTTATAAGTAAAAAGCGATATGTAACCTCCCTCCAAATAAATATATACTAGGCTTCGGTATTCGGTACAAATATTAGCCCTGTGTTAGAGAAATTAATTTTATAATCCCTTAAAATATTTAGGTTTGTAGTATATAGGTAGCAGTTATTGGCTCGTTTGACCGTAAAAAAATATTATAATTATTTTAATTAGTACAGCGATTAAATGTTATTACAATTTCCCTTAACGAAACAACGTCAATATCTAAGCAACCACCTTGGTTTATTTATAATTATTATATATTATCAATTTAAATTTGAATATTAATATTTGGCATGACGACTAGGATATTGTATTTTAGTAGTATATCTAATTCAAGTAAATATCAGAGCAACATTTTTAGAAATTAAAGGTGTATATTTAGATCTATAAAATAATACTAACATCTTTAGGTTAATTAGACAGACGAAAACCATTGTTCCAAAATGTCTGGCCCATTCCTTGATACGCTTCATATCTCTGAGTACCTCAATGTGTGTGTCTATACAATTGCAAATCATCTGAATAGATATAGCGAGAAGATAACATTAGATAACTTTAGTGACTTCACTTATGAATGTAGAGAAAAGAAGTTGAGATAAAACGCCGCCTTGTGGAACACCAGTTATCAGATCAACCGAATCCGAGGAACCCTCGTTAAAGCGAACCATTTGCCGGCGATCATTAAGATAAGATTGAGGCCATTCAGTCACAGGTGGAGAAATGTTAAGGGAGCGTAGAATGGAAAGCAATATAAAGTAATCAACTGAATTAAAGCTACTACTAAAATCTAGCAAAACTAGGATTGTGAATGATTTGTTATTCATAGCAACCCTTATGTTTTCAGTTATTTTAGCTAGTGTAAGCGTGGTACTAGAAAGTCACTTGCAGACAACGTTTTAGATAGAAACGGCAGTATGTATTTGGGGCGGAAGTACATTGGAATGGAGGCATATTTACTCTTAGGTAAAGAAATAACATAGGCTTCTTTCCGAGCTGTAGAATAGTACATAATAAAAAACTATATCGCGACTTATACCATCGATTTTTTTCCTTTGATTTTCACTTTATATTACTTTACTTTACTGTTTGGGGATAATTAATACTTCATAAAGAGTGGATATTCATGTTGTATTATGCAAAAAATACATATTGTGTTAAAAATGTTTTTTAAGAGTGTAAGTCCAGTATACTCACACTCAACAGGTTTATTAGGAGCGTGATGGTTATATAAGTTAGTAATTATTTTTTTAAGAGTTTGGGCCTTATTTTCAATTGTGCTAACTGGGTACAAATAAGACAAACCCATTTTTTAGGCACCACGCTTAAGATCCTTTCAGTATATGCTTTTAACATTTAGTCTTATTAAAGTCATTGTCTTACATTGTCGAGAAAAAAGATTACAAATGTATAAAAAAATCTGGCAAAAGAATGGTGGCTAGTGAATGAACATGATTTAAAACATTTTTAAGGTTTGATACTATAATAAGATCATGAATCATAATACTATAATTAGGTCATTGTTAGGGAAAAAATGAGTTTCGAAAAAAAAGAGTATTGACATGTTAAAAGAAGTCTTTAATGATTCAAGTTAATAAGACCTGTTGTTGATATATTCGAAAGACATGTGTTAAAGTAACCCATTATTATGATGTGCTCATAAGAAGGGGTAAAATAGTGCAATAGAGGTTCAAGTGTTGAGAAATAATCAATATTATTTTATGGACTATAGACGATACCAAATAGATGATTTGAGTCGCGTGCACGAGGAAAAGATATTCTAAGTTGTCAGTTGTAAGTTGTATTAGGGCTGCCAGAGATTGAAACACAATGGAAAAGGAAATGTTATTGCGAAGATAAATACATTTGCAACCACCCCTTTTCCCGTCTCTAGCAGTGAGAACTACCGTAAAATGTGAAAGAAAGTATGACAAGAAGGGATTGAAAGTTAAAACCTAATTATGATAACAGAAAACAATTAACCACTACACTACACTACACGAAGAATGGGTCGGAATACTTCATGCATTTACAGGGACTAAGTTAATATAAGTAGACTTTTTATGAAAAAATTAAGTTTGCAAAAGTTTAAGAAGGAGAATTTGCAGCACATAATCGTCAGGTAAGGATGAGATAACATATTCATAATTTTATAATTTTATATGATAAATAAAACATATTTAAATTATAAAATAATATTATTATACAAATAGTTAAAAATATTTAACTATACAATAATATTATTGGCAGTTACTATTTACAAACCAAATGACAGTGTAAGACTTAAAAATAAATAAACAGAATTATTAACTTTGCTGTACCTTTAATGTTTTAGAATAATGTCCAGTCGTTGCTTGGTATACTGAGATATTTGCCTATAAGTGACTGAAGCTCAGATATAGTAACTAATTTAACAATGAAAATAGTGAGCATTAAAACAAAAAATATAACTCCACCTCCAACAAAATAATGATTTCTTTCATAATCTAATTAAAACATAAGAGATTCAAAAGAAGTAGAAGAGTGTTAGGGAATGTTCACTGAGGTCCATATAAAAGAACCTTATGAAAAAGGTGTTCAACTAAAATATTAATTTATATTTTCAGTAAATTTATAAGGCTCATATTATATATATTATTCAAAACAAACATTTTATTTCATTTCATTCCATCTTTTCACAATTTCCATTTTATCGAAAATACGATCTAATTTCCTTTTAATTTTCTCCGAAATTGTCAATTTTGTTATATTTTATATCGAATTGTGAAATTGTAATAAAATTATATTTGTTCTTAAAGGTTTATTTAACAGATGAAATGATATTAAGAACATAGCTTTTTAATATCTTGACTACGAACGTATTACCAATTTTAGTCTTGTATTGTCTGTAGTGTAGTGTAGTTCAGTTATAATAGACATATTACATTAATACCAATGTTCTATAACTATTTCAATAATCATATTTAGAATCATTATATATATAATCTTTGAAAACGAACTTAAACGCAAAAAATACCTAGATATTTAATCTCGATATATCAACTTGTTTTCACAAGCTTTGGTCATCTGTAAGCTTTTATATAGAAACTCTATTTTAAAAAAAATAAACAATTTCAGCAACATTGATAAATTGTAAAAACTTATATAAAATCTTTTTCTTATTAATAACGCTAGAGAAAAGTATTCGGTTATTTTGATTATTATTTGCAAAATAAATGAGATTTTGTATTTTAAAGCTAATTATATTCTACTTGTTAACTATGATATGGTAACGACAATCAATACTCACTGGAAACTAAAATTTGTTTGACAATTTAATATGAACCCTTTATTTTATATAATCTTGTGATATCCTATAATATCATCCCTCTGCCGTATGGGATTTTATAAAAATAAAATAATGGACACAAAGCATACTCAGACTTGGAATACCAATTCATGGTTCTTACCCGTCTCCTATACATATCGAAATCATTACCTATGGCTTAGTAGTTAAGGTGATTGACCAGTCCATCAACAGGCCGTCATATATTGTTAATTGCTTGCCGGCTCATCTATAAACTTGATCGTTTTCTATTGTGTTGACATATTTCTTATTTATATGATAAATTTATGTACATATCTTTTGGATACTCGGTACTTTAGAAATCCTATCTTATAATTCAAAGTCTCGAATCTTGCTTATATATATAATTATTTAATTCTTTTCCACACTAATACTCCTCCATAACTTAAGGACCGTTTTAATTATCTGGGTGCCAGTTCTTCACTTTCTATGGTCGCAAAATAATAACTTGCTGGAGATTCCCCTCTGTCACACGCAGTGCTATAGTGAATCTTTTACCGTCGCAGCAGTGAAATTATGGAATGCTCTTGCGTGCGAGATTAGATGCTCTAAGACGTTATATATATTTAAAAACCATCTTAAGAACCGTCTTTTTATCTTTTTAATATTTATAATATTAAAATATTTGTGTATTATGTAGTAGGGTATAGTTCATAATAGTTTATATTATCTTGAAGAATTAGTATATGTATAGTTAGTATGTATGTATGTATATGTATTATTATATGAATCTATTTCATGCACCAACTACTGCAATTTTAATTTTAAATAAATGTCCTTATAGTTGTAGGTTGCTTGTAAGAGATCACTCGAAATTATAAGGCCGCCTTTGTACCAATTTTGTAGCAATAAATTAACTGTTCAACTTCTATATGTATATTGGGTGCAATAAAGTGTTAAAAATAAATAAATTAAAAAACAAAATAAATATTTTGTTAATTTTGTTTTTTTGAATAATTAGATATTTATGGAATATTTTTGAACATACACAATAAAAGTTAACATCATTATTAAGCAAATATTCCCCACAAATTTTACTTATAACTATTTAACAAGTACTTAATTCTTGTGGAATTAACATGCAAAGTGCGTATAACAAAATTAGCGAGTTAAAAGTCACGTACTAATTGCTTCACTTCATCAAAACAAACTTAACTTTGTGTAAGTTAATTCTTCCCGGTATAAAGTTTAGACGCCTTTAGGTAAAATTTCAAGATTTGATCTTCTAAATCTCACTTTTATAACTTTATTAGATAACTTTTTTAATACTCAGGCAATGATTTAATTTAAAAATCCCGGCCCTAAAATGTATTAGCTATTGTAATTACAGAGGAACTCTGTTAGTTAACTCTGAGTTAGACTTAGCTTCCTCTTCCTACTTGTTAATAATAACTTAGTTAATACTAAGGGGAATTACCTATCTACGATGTGCAAAGTTTCTTATAATACAATGTCAGTACACATTTCGTAATAACAAACAACTGGTTTAAAGTAAACTATAAATCTTACGTAAATAAGTCCATGGTAACCTAAATACACAGAGACAAAGGGTATTAGAGGGTTGGAAAGTTGCTGGATGTTCGATCTGATAAAAACCTCTAGAGGATAAGGGTAATGATAGTTAGATGCTACTAGCTAGATACAAAATGTACATTTGTATAAGTTTGTACGTATGTGAAGTGATATTATTTATTTATTTATATATTTTAAACTTTGAATCCATACCAGTATACACTTGTGTACATCAAATGGATGTGATAGGAGGGCCTATTTTGATATCATATGTATTAAAATAAGCCCTTCTGTAAAGACACTTTCCATCTTAAAATAAGGCTACGAGGGTTCAAAACGCGCCCTGGTCTGAGAAGAACCACACAACAAACTCAGCCGGGGTTTTTTTTTTATGGTGATCACTGTTTCACAAACGTCAATATACCATCAGTACGAAGACTAGAACCATCATTTGATCATATTGACCTGTCTACTTGATTTATTTTGCGAATTTACAATGGAAACTATTTCATTTTGTCTTAAAATGGTGGCAAAATGAAATAGTTTCCATTATTGCCAAAAGTAAATATTTTTTTTGAATAAAATTAACCATACGAAATTACAGAACAAAAAAAGCTAGCTATAGTAGTAGATGTTTAAATTCAATTTAGTAAAATTTTCAATTTAAAATTTTACATAACATCAGATTTTGTATCCCCTCCCCTGCCTATAATAAAAGGAAATTAGAATAAATGAAAAACTATTTTTAATCAATTTAAATATATAATATCTTTTTCATAACTTTCGTTTTTATAAACAAAGATTTTTATTTTATAATACACTCATAAGGAAATTACTTATAAGTACAAGTTACGATATATACTTTGTTACATATTTAGAGCTAATCCTGGCTTTTTAAAATTAATATTATACTGCTTAAGAATTAATATTACTTATAATAAAAATGCTTGCAGTTCTAAATTTCAACCTTAAAGAAAATATTAATTTGAACTGGAAACGTGTATGAAACATCGCAAGCTTGATATATTAATTAAATAGCGGGGGTAATTAATTTACGACGACGCAAGAGTCAGCTTGCACTAAGATGATATTCTGGTTATCCCTTATTTACTTATGTTTAAAAGTGATATATTTTAAAATAATAAATGCACATGTAATACCTTCATATTTTAAGAATTAATTACTATACTTATGGTTTCGAAATTCATATTTGCAAAAACTTATGATTCCTATTTTTTAATACCTACGAATCCCATACATTTTGGAAAAAACAAATGTTGTTTTTGTAAACATGTTGCTGTGGTATTTTAATTAGAGATAGTACTAATATACAATATTCTAGTCGTAATGACAAATGTATTGGTTGCAAAACTGCTGGATAGTGATCAACAATTTTGATACTATATTATAAAGTTTATTTTCAAACTTATTACTCAAAATCATATTACGAAATGAAATACTTATTTTAAATTAAAAAATATATATGGAGGATTAACATAATATATGTTTTTGTTATTTTATAACGTATTCTACAAAAGGTACCTTAAGATTATACTCTTAATAATAAATTAGAGTTTATTCTATGAATTCACTATCTTAGAATAATTAAAAATACTATTTATAGAACTTAATGTCTATGTACAAATAATACATTGAAAAGTTAAAAGACACAGATAAATAAATTAAAGTGTAACTAACACTTTATATGTGTGTCTTAATATTATTCATATCAGTACCAATACCAAAGAACCACCTAACTTCACAATCACAATCGTAATATCTCAAATGTTAATCGCTACATTTGCCAGTGAAGTTATGATTTATGAGATTAAATTACTGCGTAGTTGACACTAAACTATTATATGTTGTTATGCAATAAGATATTCAGATTTACAGTGATAATATAATATATAATAATTCTATAATATTAATCGCTTTACCATTTATCGAAATATAGATTTACTTTTTGGTGAGTGTTAATTTAATAGAGACGGTCAAATGCGCCAATAACGGCTAAGTATACAAGTATCTAGTACAAACATGAATATTTTAAGAAATTAATTTTTTTTTACATAATGTTCCTTATATACCAATCCACAAAAACTAAGGGAAAAGTAATATAATGTATATCCGTATGTAATCACCGTGAAATGTATTTAATGGTTCGTTGGTAATATTTTTATCTATCTCATTAATATTGTTATTTTATTTTGTTATTTAATTTACTCATATTATATATTATTCAGAAAATAAAATAGATTTAGGATTAGGCTTTGATAATAAAATAAAATAAAAAAATCTATCACTATTACGTTATATAGTACTGTAATTTGAATAAATTCAATTCAAGTCTTTTCAGAGTGATAGTTCTTCAAGTTCTTGTATTTTAAACAGTAATGAATTTTCTAGAATAGAATATATTTCTAATCCCATTCCATTATATAACATTTAAATAAATATTAAAAGAATTATTGTTGCTATATGCAGATGATGCAGTGCTCATTGCATCATCAGAATGCAATTTTCAGGCATTGGTCACCACTCTGAAAGATGGGTGTGAAATTAATGGTCTAAACCTGAATGTAGATAAGACAAAGGTTCTGATATTTAAAAGAAATGAAGAAAGAACAGAATGTAAGATCAACGTGAATGGTAAGATAATAGAACAAGCGAATGAAGTAGTATATTTGGGAAGTATGTTTAGCAGAGACGCAATATACGAAAAGGATGTGGAAAGGCGTATTGCTGCCGGTAACAGAGTCAACGGTGCTTTGACTGCATTGTTGAGACGTCAAAACGTCAGCATAGCTGCACGTTTGGCTGTACACAATGCAGTTTTGCTACCGACGCTGTTATACGACAGCCAAACGTAGGTAACACAGAAGAAGAATGTAAGAAAGATGAATGCTGTGGAGATGCGATCTCTTCGCAGAAAATGCGGAGTCAGTCTAGCTGATCGAATCCGCAATGAAGAGATCCACAGAATGACAGGTACTAGCGAAGATGTCACGGTCAGAATGAAGAAGAACGTGCTTAGGTGGTTTGAGCACGTCGAACGAACGTGTGATGAAAGAATGGTAAAAAAGATTTATATAGGAAAAGTGAGCGGTAAGAGAGAAAGGGGGAGGCCTCGAGTGACCTTCGAAAACACAGTATCTATGATACTGAAGGAAGGTCACGTAAAAAGCATGAGGACTCCCCGGAGGGCATGTATGAAGAGGTTGATGTCTGTGGCCGAGGCGAAAGAGGTATGCAGAGACCGTAGCGTTTGGCGCTCCGTCGTCTCTGGCTACCCCGCAAGGGATATGGCGTGAAGCTAAATAAATAATAATTATTGTTAATATAAAATTATACTAGGGGCGCCAACAAACCCTCAATTTCGACTCGCTGCGCTCGCGAAATCTTGGGTGCCGTTTGCATATTGAGCGAAGCGAGCCCAGTGAATTGACTCATCGTTTATATCAGTTAATATCAGTTTTTTGACATGATATAAAAAAAAAATGTTTTTGAGGTCTGTTTCAAAAAAATTTTTTAAAAAAACGATCACATAATGTGTGTCTTTTTGATTGCAAAGTTTCATAATTTTCCGTCAAGTAGTTTCCAAATTCGTTCCAATTCCAATTCGTGACAAAGAATGTTAAAAGTCTCCAGTAAAACGCTCCGCTCACTTCGTTCGCTTCGCTCAATCAATATGATAAAATGTACAGTACCTACATATTATTTATACACAAGATTATATGGTTTATACGATATCACTATATCGGAACGAAATTATCAAATGACCCGTTCTTATGATATGTATAAAATCATATGAAACACGATAACATGCAAATGCAAGTAACATTATTGTAATAATATTAATAAATTCAAGTTAAACATACATTTCTTAATGCTTAAATTTATAATTTTTGTGTTCTAATTTTTATTCGTACAGTATTATTTATACTAGTTTTTTTCTACTCTAAGTTATTGGCAAGTCAGACAATATTTGGCACACAATTTATTATGCCCATTAATAATAATAATAATAAACGTTTATTTCGGGACAAGCCCATATTTTGTTAGTAACAATTATTCTTAAAGACTAGTGTTAGTATTATAAATCAAAAATTCAAAAATTAACAAATTAAAACAGCAATTACTAAATAAGCCAGCAATTTACACATGTAGTTTAATCCAATGTTGCAGCATTGGACTCTCCCATCTATCAACAAATATTTTTAAAATACTATTACGGCTGCCGCGGAAACGCTTTAGTAACGATGCGCTTCTCTTACGCATAATAGCTTTGAAGTCATTAATGCGTCTGGCGTCCATTGGCGTCGTCTCTTCTATTACATGTTTTTCCATGTTTTTTCCTAGTAAAAAATGTTTTAACCGGCACGTCAGATGATTGCCATGAATTCCATAGCCATGAGATCCGTAGCCATGACCGCGACCATGAGGTCCATGACCATATAGCCTGTGGCCTAATGTCATGTGAGGTCCATGTTTGAGGAGACTCTTATGACTATAAAAACCACCTTTAATAAAATGACCACAAACGAGACGTTTTTCCATTTTCATTTTTTTTTCTCATTTTCAGTCTTTAATATCGATCTTGGGTTATTATTTTAGTCTTCCTAGATCCAACTCAAGATCAGGTACAGTAAATCCTAACACTTAAATATTCGTTTCTTTAAGTTTATATACATATACATATATACAATACAATTATCACACTGATTTTTTTTTCTAACACAAATTAAATAACAAAATAAATAAATTTGAAACGTAACATATAGACTACATTATTTTATACATACTCTATACACTACCTAGATTTGCATCATTTTATAATAGCTGTAAATGTCTTTACGACAATTTATATATACAAAATTGAGCTTTATTTTAATCAAGATAAAGGACATAATGAAAAAGAAATACTCACTTATCAAGATTGTCACAATACGTTGTTACAATATAACTGTGAGTGACCTTGATTTTATCATAATATTAAGAACTATTTTTATACAATATTTAATATTATTAAAAAGTAACAACAAATATTCTGATTTAAAATTTAAAAGTGACGAATTTATGAACGAATGAGAAAACAACAACAATAAATTTGAATTAAGCAGTAACTTAAAATTCACCTTATCATTTATTATATGATATAAATAAAAATATTTCTTATATTATAAATGTTATATATTTACACTTTGCGTCTTGTAGCGCTGATAACGGCTTTTAAGTATACTCAATATCTACCGAATAGATAATTATAGTGTACTTTTGCAGCTATCAATGGAACGGCATTTTACTTTAAGTAATTTTTAATTGATAATAAAGATAACCCAAGATAAATAAGGTAAGTACTGTAATTTCAATATAAAGTATCAACATGGTAACAATAAACGATAATTATTTCGTCTGTCACTGAGAGTTTTCAAAATTTGGGAAACAACTACTTACTACTTCACCTTTAAAACATTAAATTTAAAATTGTGAGAATCACAACATATAGGTCTAATGAGGGATTACGATTGTACGAGTAGTTAGGTGTTTTGGCACCATTATCTCTCAATTCTTTATATTCTTTCGTTACATATTCGGCGATAAGTACCGAATAAAGCCAAATAAAATAGTATTACAAGTTCTTGCAAAACTTTCAAGTATACATTCAAGAGCCGCAGCTTTTATATTTACCATAAAATCGCAAAAAATTAAGTGAGTTCATGTAAATATTTTATTCCTTCAACCTTTACTTACCTTTATTTATACAATCTCAGTAAAATTTATACTGTTTGCTTATTATAAGATGCTGTATGTGTGCTATTAATTATTAAACTTGTGTTGAGATTTTATTTCGAATTTTTGTTTATTAACTGTTTAATATTTTCAGCATTAACTGAATTAACTTTTACAAAATGGTGATTTCCAGAAGTTATTAGTACCTTAAACATTTTTGAAAATGTAGCAAAAATAAAGAAGTCAATCATGAGATAAAACTAACTCGAAAAGTTCTTAATTCGTCATAAATAAGTACAATTGAGTAATCCCTCTTTGTAATTCATATCTGATTTTAATTTTACAAATAATCGCATAAAATCATAAAACTGAAATAATAATTTTATTCTGCACACAAATGATTTTGAAAATTGTAAATTTCAGTAACAATATCCAAGAAATATTGAGTAAAGAATTCCGGTGATATTTAAAATGAATGATATAAATAAATAAGAACGAGATAATCTAAACGACAAAATAACAAAAAAACATTAATATGTTGAGTTGAAAATTTAACGATTTAATATTTTTACGCTACGCACTACCTCAAACATAATAATAGTTTTTTTTCAGAATCTAAATATAAAGTTAGAGATTCGAAAGAAGTGGGTATAATACAAAAACACACACAAAAATGTTTTATTAAAATAGATCCAGCCATTTAGAGATATATCACTGAGCTCCATACAAGAAATATATAACTAAAATATTAGTTAATATCTCCAGAATTTTTAAACACATTGTTTTTTTTTTAATCTGTAACTATTCAGTTATCCATACGATTTGGGCAACCCCACCTCACCTTACGGTTATATGCGTGTTTAAAAAAGAAAAGGTGATTTATATATAACCTTATAGTTATATATACGGTTAGGTTATCTTAACCATCATTGAACCGCATTAGAACCGTTTAAAAATATAACAGATTTTTTTACAAATCAACTTATATTAAAAATTCTTCTAATTATATTATATGGCAATGGCACTTTTTCTTAAATTTCTAGACGATTGAAATCCAAATTTTTAGGGCTTCATCAGATAATAATTCGCCGCAGCAAAATAAAATTGTTTATAAGCTTTAAACACATCATAAATTTTAATTATAATAACGTAAAAAGAGTTTCGACAATTGTGAATAGCGTCTATAGTCTAAAACTAAACACATACTAAAACATTCTATATTATTGGGTTGAAAAAATACGTGATGTCGCTACTCCAATAAACACCTCTAGAGGTATTTAGATGCAAGATTTATTTATGTGAACGTGTATGTCATGTGGTATTCTATATTTACTAGTCTCAATTTTATTTATTTTCAGATTTTAAATTGGTAACATTTGCAAGATAAAGGCATAAAATATAAAAAAAACTACCTATAATTATGTGTATATTGTGATTTTTTTTTCAGTTTAGATTACGCGGAAAACATAGCTATTAAAAAAACTGAGTAACAAATAGTAACGCAAAAATAGGTTACTCACGTTCTCTGGCGGCGAAAGGTTGCTATTCGTTTCTTAAACTTCCGATTAATTCTACCTAGAAATCCTTAGATTACAATAATTTGATAAGATGCGTCGATAGATAAGATACTTCCAAAGATCCAAATCAAAGATATTTGTAAATTTACGAGACAAAAAAAAATGAATGGTTATTTTATCTCTAGTGATTTTAACGGTTTAATTTTTTAAGCAACCTGTTAAAATAGATTGCAAATGGTAATATACTGTTATATGCAAAAATGTTGCTGATATTAAATTAATTTCATTATAATAAATACGTTAGGCTGTCAGGGCGAAAACAGGCCTACAAGACTTGCAAAGGCATTTCTTTTTACTAACACCAAAAATGCATATGTACATAAAAGTCTATAACCTATTGTGGTAATAAAATTATATACATTTATATTCAAAGTGCGGTAGACTCGTTGTTTGGCAACCGTGTAAATGAACATTGCGTAAAGGGTGACAATGGAAACGTCACATGTTTAAGCGTGTCATATAATTCAATCTCAAATAATTCACGAAAACTCTCACACTTTTCTGTCTATCTTTGACCAATAATACCTTGTATAACAAGGAAGTAATAGCCTACAGACCAGCAAGCCGAATTTGTAAGTCGTGGAAAGCTAACTTGACAAATTTGAATTTGAGAAAACTTGTAAGCCAAAGAAAAAAGAATTTGCTTTCAAAATTGCTAATAAACAAATTAATATATAATATTCTATATCGGAGGTGTAAAAAATATTTGACATTTTCAAAGAATGTCAGTCTTGACTATTTAGGGAAATACATTATTCCTTATGGGCAATGGCGGAAGATGCAGAAGTTGAAGCAGAGAAATGATTTAAACTGATTTCTCGAATAAAAATTTCGCCAATTTGAGTAAATACTTGAAATATAAAGGAAAAAATAATGTGTATACTTCAAAAAATATTTTTAGGGGCTTTATTTATCTAAAATATTTAATTAAGTTATACAACATTATTCAAACAAAACAACTTGATTGTTTAAAAATCTTTGAACGTAAACTTTAAATAACATACATTAATTACATTACACAATATTGTAACATTTATTATATTCAAATTACATAAATTTGGATTACATTATACCAATAGTTGAATTTTCCTTAATGATTGCAATTGTAAAGTAATGAACGGGGCGAAACTGCCCAAAGGAGGAGTGAGAGTACAAAATTTAACTTGGGTTCGCTGTAAAAATTCAAGAACTTATAGTAAATTTGACAGCTGCAATAATATTATTATTAATTTGATCTTCTCATACCTATTATTTTATTATTAACAAGTTATAATCCAATGTACATACATAATTATAACATTAAGATTTTAAACATGAGCTTATATATATAAATAAATATGAGCTTATATATATACATAAATATGAGCTTAAATAAAGGTTATTAATTAAGTCAATATAAATTCGAATAAATTTTCTCATATTGGTGGACATGCAAACCCATTTTTTTTTATTTTGAGATTTTGATGAAATTTTTCTAGACATCTATTGTTTGATTAAATTTAAAAGATAGGATAATTTTATCTTGATTTTTTAATGCGAATTTGAGGTTTTTTAGGTTTCCAAAATAAAAAAATATTAATGTAAAATAGCTTATAAAGCAACAGTTGAAGTTGTTGCTGACATGTTTTATATACTTATATATATATATATATATATATATATATATATATATATATATATATAACTATAATGTACAAAAAACTGAAATCATTGACATATTGAATTCCTAAGATTCATATTAACTTCATATGTTATTTCAAACACTGCACAGTACTAATTTTCTCTTGTATTTAAAATTAAGTTTCTTTCATCTAATAATTAATTTGATTATTGCAAAATTTCCTCACTATTATAACTCTTTATTTAATTCTTTCGAGTTAACGTCGTACAACCTTGGCAATATCTTCTCTTCAAAGTATAAATAGTTAAATATAAAATATTTGTTGCATGTTTTAAGTTATAACTGTAAATACATTGAATATGCAGTACAGTAGAAATAATATACAGGAATTCATAGTTGGAATAATATACAGGAAAGGCATAGTTGGAATAAAATCTGGTGTCAACATAATAAAACTATTATTTTTGTAATAACACAATAACATTCTATATTAAGATATTTATTAGATTATTATTTAATTAAATGATGGTGATTATAGTTAGTATCAAATCAATTCACTTGCTTTACAAATTTATATTTACTTGTTACTTATAAATCACATAACATCAAAATGTTGTCACTTTTTAGAGATCTGACCGGATCTTTTCGCTCCGGCAACAATTCCAAGCCAGGTTTCTTCACTTACCTGTTTTATGTACCTCGGGTTTAAATGAAAACCTTGAAGACCACCAGCCAATCCAGGCAACTCATATGTAAAAGCTAACCTAACACCTCTATAGTGAGCATAGTCTTCTGCAGCTCCTGATGCTGCATATCCTATAGTTGCAACCGAATTGCCCACCCGATATCTTGGAAAATGAGGTAGTTTAACTTTAAAAATCGCGTCTGCCATGTCTACGCCAACAATTTGTAAGGCAAAGGCATTATCTGAAAGAGTACCATTGTGGCCCCAGGGGTACAAAACCATACTTCCGTAACTGTGCATTGTAAGATACAAAATTGTATTTTTTAAATGTTCTGTTAAAATCTCATCTACTACCCTCACTTCTACTTCCGAAAGGGGCTTGCTGCCAGCATAATTATCCCTGCAAGGGTTATTACTCGTTCCTACTGTATTCCATGCAAAATCAAAGTTGCGGTTGCCGTCTACTCCAGGACATAATCTGCTCGAAATATGCTGATCAGTTGAGCGAGTTTTACGCCACATGCGTTCCTGAAAGTATATTTTTTAAAACTTCCAAAAAATACCAGTTAAATTCGGTGATAATTGTTTTGTATAAACTTACTTTTTCAAAAGAATATTTATAACCATCAGGATTAGCTACCGGTAAAAGAATCCAATCGAATTCTTCAAGAAGTTCCGGTTCGGTTACATTTTCAACCAATTTGTGGATAGCATAAGTAACTGTGGGGGGCGTAATCCATTCTCTAGCATGCATCGCAGCATCTATGATAATTACTGGCTTATTTCCTTGAAAATTATCATTTGATATTTTTAAATACTTTATCGGATTGCCCTCAAAAGAATTTGCTGGAGTAACTAAAGTGACTACATCTGGATAGCGTTCTGCAATATCGTCTATGTATCTGTAAATCTAAAAAGACAATTTTAAATATTAAGCAGGTACGTGTTCTTATTGGATAATTAAATTAACATTAACTAACTTAATTATTACAAATTTTATTACTTACTAATGCATATTTTTTATTTTACGACCCTAATATTTAAATGGGTAAATATTAAATAAGGAATATTTTATACGGTGATGGACACAAAAAAGTATATTGAACTATTACAATCTATAAAATACTTACAACGTCCAAAGGTTGGTAATTATCATAAGGCATCTCGGCTCCGTTGGATCTTGATTCTATTCTTCTTTCTTCTATAAGCATATCGTCCACATCAAGAGATCTAGAATTTATAATATTAATAAAAAATTATAGATATAAATACTTTGATCGAATAGTATTATTCGATCCGAGTGAGGCAGGGTAATAGTAGCAGTACCTCCTGCTCGGATCTGAGCGTGCGTCCTGTTTGTTTAATAATAGTCAGTAAAGCGCCAGAGCTTGTAGTGAATGAGCTTTGTTTCGATTAGCAATACTTGTGTTTTTTGTTTAGTCGTGTTTCAACATTGATTTATATAATTAACTTTATAAAATAAAATATTTTTAAAACATAAAACGAGTAGCATTAAGGATATCATTAACTTACGCTTTAACGTCATCGCTATGCACCCAATGCTCAATATTTTCTAGTTTTAAGAAATTATTAAACTTTTCTTGATATTCTGGCTTGACAAGAACTACTCCCGGTCGGTCGACAGACGCTGAACTGACGAAGTCCAGTTCCAAGTCGGGTATAAGGTCTCCCAGGGACTTGAGTTGACTCTGAGTAGATGGGTTGACATAATACGATTTCCATCTGGAAAAAAAACATATTAATTTTAATTAAAAACTACTTAATAATAACTATTTAAAGTATCACTGAATAAAAAAAACATACCCTGAATATATTTCATGTTTGGCGTAAGCCACCGAAATAAGAAACAAGATCCCTAGCACCTTCATATTGTCTGTCTAATAAAAAAACACATCCAACTCAATATTTATAGTGACTTTGATAAGATTGACATATTTACTAATTATATGATAATTAGCTGAATATGTATGTGAGTATGCAATATTTATTATGTATTTATTATGTTATCTCTTAGTTATGTTGAATAAACATATTTTAACAGATAAAATACTGTCAAAATGAACATGTTAATCTATTATCCTCGTTAGGATTAGACTTCGAGGACATTATTTTTTATTATTATTTAATTTATTTAAATACGCGATACATAATTATTTACGGTGTAAAAAGTGATAAATATTAATAAAATATATAAATTATATACGAATAATTGATAGATTTTCAAATGATCATCTTTGGGAGTAATTTTGAGATCTATTTTTCTTGCCGAGTATTTTTTTAATTAATAACAAAAAATTAATTGCACTTTTGTCTTATCTTCTGCTTGCACAACACGTGTATTCGTTGTGTCTACGAGTATTTAACAAAAAACTCTGTTTATCTTTTTGCTTTCCAATCGTAAAGTTTTTTTTGGTATAATAACTAAGGAATTTATTTGTTTTGTTTAATAGCCTGTAACCAATGACAATGAATTGTTAGTCGTCAAACTGAGAGTTTATTGGTAAGTATAGGTAAGTAGAGGTTTATTGGTAAGTTTGAGTTCAACGTCTGTAGTTCACAAAAGGAGGAAATAAATGCATATGTAAACTCATTGTATTATAAATAATTATGTTACTGTTGGTACTATGCTGTCACTGATAATTTTCATGGTATTTTAGCATTAAAATGCAAGTTTCTCAGGCATAATATTAGGCTATCGGCGAGGTTACTACACCGGCGACGTTGCCCACATGAACAAAGTTGTGCCGCAAAATGGCTTAGTCGTTATAAAGACCTTAATAGGAAATGGATCTGTGTAGTCGCGATGCGTTAGCGAACCGATTAGAAAACGAGTTGTGCCGTGGAAGATAATTGGATCCGAAGCAACGTTACTCCGCTGGCCGACCGCAGTTAGTAGGTAGTAGACCGCAGTAGTAGTAGTAGGGTGTCCAAGTATTGGATTAGCTACCCATTTGTCCCAACAACAGTGCTGACTAGCGACCAGATAAAGAGGCGCGATGGCGATCCCTGCTTTGGTTCGGGAACCTCGCGGTCTCCAGGCTACACTCACCATGGCATAACAATATAAATTTCAACATCAAGTTTGATACCCGACACCTCGTTCAACTGACATATTCCATGATATTCACTACATTCTTTTATATTTCGTGAAAAAGAAAACCATAAAGGGAAAGTTTTTACATTAGTTGCAATCCTTCTCATTTTTAGTGCTCCTTACCTTACTAATATCCGAGGTTTCCATTCTATTCTTGCAATTGTCCATCACCACCTTAAGACAGCGCAGCCGCACTTTTTTTCTAACAGAGATGAAAATACAATGTCCTTTATGCACTGTACCTGGTTTTTCTCGAATACACGTTGGAGGTCAACTTCCACTGTCATGCCTACGCGTGTGACGTGTGTACGCGCGAGTCTCGATCTCTGTTTGAAGCGTCTCCATTCCTTGAAGACTTTTTCTACCTTATAGGCTTTAGTAGACATAGGAAATGAAATAGGCTTTAGTAGACATAGTAATTCGCATCTAGACAATTCGCAACGCTACTCCAGAACATCATCCTTGTTGCGGTATTTCGATGCCTGCAATCCATATTACAAACCTTTGCTTAACACAAAGCTATCCATACCTCTTTAGAAAGAAAATGGTCCTGAGTGAATACCAGTAATTTTATTTAAGGCCTGTGCAGCCGAGTCATCTTCTATATTGACACGTCTGTATAGACCTATTTTAAGACTGGTATGGTGCCGACATCTTGGAAATTAACTAGTTACCCTTACTGTATAAGTTTGTGGAATGTGAATTAAACTCACAATTTTCTGCATACATAAATAGGTAAACTGTGGACCTTCTAGTGACATTCTTAACACACATATTGGACTATATCAATAATGATTTGATCGATAATATATCAAATGTATTTTTAACTGTTTGAGATATTATCTACTGTAATATAGTATTTTTATAACTCTTACATATTTTATGGTATTTGCTAATTTGTTGTAATGCCAAATTATCAGAAAGACAAAAGACTTTGTTTCAAGACAAACAATAATTAATAGAAAACGTAACATACAACGCTAAGGACTTAATTGTAATTATTTAATATATTTACGGTAACTAAATTACTTGCAACTTTAAATCGTCCGATTCCTGAAAATGAAGTATGGAAGCCATGTTTATATGGCTTACGCACCTACCTACATTTTAATTATATCATCAAGTCATCTAGACTATGACACTATTAGGCTATTACCTAACTAATAAAAATAAGCATATATATCTTTGATTTACGAACAGTGGGAAAACAAAACGAAGTTTTATTGATCACTTATTTTTATATATTGCATATTTGACAATTTTTTTTTATTATATATTTTATATTTTTTATTAACTTCATATAAATTTTATACAGAAAATAAATTTAAAAATCGTTATTATTTTGTTAAATGTATAGATAATAATACTTTTAAGTAGTACGTGAAACTAGTGATTAATGTAACTATTAATTTCTCGCGAACTCATGACAAAAGGACGGTGTATGTTCTTTTACGGCGATTTTAAATTTTCTGAGATAATAATTAGCCTATGATCGATGTTCCGACAGTAGATTATGTACCATTTTATAGTTGATCGCTGTGAATGAAAATTTAATGTACGTACATACAAATACCATTTTCAATAATGTTGTTTTCGTGATTGACTGACCAATTTAAAAACTAGCATTTATAATGTCAATAGGATGACAATAGAGTTCAAGAAATTTGATAACAAAAAATACTACACTAATGCTTTTCTTATCAGACAATATGAATAACTCAATTGTTGATACTTAACCATGTACTTAAATTATATTATTTTTTATCATAACAAACAGACTTATATCCTTACATTGTCTGTCGTCTCTGACATACCTCTTCTGAAATAATGGAATAAGGAGATTTAACAGAAAGGTGCATACCTGTATTTTCAATTTTAATCTATTAGTCTGTTGAAAATTTAATAGTAATGTATAGTATTTTTTTTATTTCATCCTCAATAGAAAACATACATTTCAATACATAAAAGAATAAAATGTAATATTATATAAGATTATTCTAGTAGTAACACTCCAAAAGAAAGATATATAATATTATCATTAGATTAAGTAAATTCAAATTTAACAACAAAAATAAGCTCTTGATATATTTAAATCTCTGTAATTTATGCTAGGCTTAGGAAAGCAAGGAGTGAGGAGATAACATACAATTCCAAACGTAATCTTACTTTAGCCAGTGGTGGATAATAGTGTTGCGATTACTATTAGTATTGTCGATGTTTTTTATATCCTTAAAGATGTATATTATATTTATACTTATTTAGCACGTGTGCTTATCACAAAAATTCTTCTAAATGGTTTGGTTAATATTAGTATTTTTTTTATTTGTTTTTGCCAGTGGTATCAATTTGCAGGTGAGCGCAGTAGGTATCGTTGCAATCTGGTTAGTTTTGGTTCTTTATTTATTTTTTTAATCACCCACCCACTCACACTATCTTTATGTCATTCCTTTTATGATAAGTCGCTGTCAGTTTTGTGGTCGTCTCGAGAGCAAGGCCAAGTTGCCACTCATAGAGTACTGTTTCATCTCTGGTCCGGATCACCCCAATATCAGCTTTTTCTTTTTGACCGCGTACAACGGTGAGCCGTTCAGATTGTTGAGGGCCCGGTGCTCTGGAAATGGCTGAACCATCTATGGCATTGCAAAGAGACGTGGCCTCCTTGTGCGTTTTCTACCGTATTTACGATGAGGAGTGCTCCGAAGACCTATTTGATCTGATGCCCGCTGTTGAATTTTATCTCCGCATATCACGTCATCGTCTGCAATCCGTACAACCTGCACACGTAGCGATTTTCTACTGAGCGGTTTTGAGGAACCATTCTTCTACATGCTACTAAAATGTGGAATTAACTCCCTTTGGCGGTATTTCCGGTTCGATATGATATGGGTACCTTAAAGAAAAGCTTATTCACCCCCAAGATCGGCAACGCTCTTGCATTTCCCCGGATGTTTGCAAGAGTTCGTAAATATAAATTGCCACCATATTTAAATCACAAAATAAAATGGGTCGGTGAAAAAAAAATCACACAACAAGATCTACCTTCATGATCAGTAGGTAGGTTGTCTGTTTTCGTGTTAATTTCAAATGCACAGCAATTACCTGTAAATGCTGAAATAATCTTCTACCGTCCTTATGGAACCAAAGATAAATATAATATATTTTTACGTGAGAATCTTAGGCGAAGTTACTGTAATGTTATTTTTGTATTAATTATTATTATATAATTATTAAATATGATTGATTTCTTCCCACCATTCAATATTTAAAAAACACTAATTTTAATTTTATGTTCCTAAATTTTATGTTCCTAATTTTATAATACTTTCTTTCCGACAAAAGCGGACAAGTCAATCACGTTTTACATCAGAATACCTATACGAATTGTATTCAATTTTTTTTATTAATTATTCTTTGTGTTTTTTTTTAATATATATATATATTTTATTAAAAAAACCTTGACCTTGACCTTTTCGGTTTAACGATTTAGCAATACGTAACAAGAATTTTAATAAAATAAACACGGTATGCTATATTAAAAAATATAACAGATTAATCTCATGTTTATTATAAAATAATCATAAATATCAATTTACGTGTTTAACTAACTTCAATCTAAAACAAAAAAAAAACATTTGTATAATATTTGTAAATAATTGAAAATGTCAAGATGTGAGATTCCAATACCAAACACATCTAAAAAATAAGAATTTTTTCTTCATTAATAGAAGTCAGTAAATAAACCTAATAATATTTTTATATGTTTGCATTATTTATTAATTCCTCATTATCTATCCACAAACTAAAAAGGTATTTCAACATCTAACAGTTTTTACTTAATGTGACTATAAAATGTTCTATATGAGAATAAACATAGAATGTTTGTCTTTCTTTCATCAACATGAGCCTCCGTATACAGTTTGATGAATTTAGTATTTTATATAATACAATCAAGTTACCCATAAAATAACCATAATTGAAAATTAAAAATACTAATTTATTTATTACATATTGAAGTTCATGAGAGACCCAAATGTAATAAGTTGTAATTTGTCAAAAAATAAAACAATATATCACAAAAGAGATTTATAACAAAAACATGAAATTAAAGGTCTATAAAGAAGCGTTTATCCTAAAATATACCACAAACCCTTATTTATTTTGCAATTATCTAAGAATGAAGAAAGAAAAGATCACAAAGAATCAAATAAATCTCACAAAATCTTCAGAAAACCGTTGCGAATGGACACTTTTTATTGAAGATTACTTAAGTACCCAATTTTATGAGACCATATTAAATTTTCCGGATTCCGACGATTGTAATTTTAAAATAAGATTCCTTTTGTCGCAGGACGAAATCAATTTTCAATTTGGAAGTTGGTTTCTGAAGTTATTGGTTCTTTAATTTAGATTTTTTAAGAGCAATATTTGAATTTTTAGTTCGAATAGTAGCAGTAGTAGTATCTTATAATATAACATGATCAAAAATACATTATGAAGATATAAGTGTTGTAATATATATAATAAAAAAAAAGACGTAATAAAAAGAAATATAAAAAAGTTTTTATCTTACAGTAACAGTAAAACTTTGTGATTTATATAAACATATATGAATTCATAAACAATTCATAGAGAATGACATATTTATTTTGTCTTTCCTTTAAATTTACTTGTTCTTTATTTTAAATGGAATATACTTACTAAAATGTGGAGTCTTAAAAATAATGTAAACGTAGTGATATTGTAAAAATTAAGTAATTACATATAACAATGTTTAACCATTGGATAATAATGTTCAATAAACAATCAATAAAATTTATATTTCTGAAAGTACTAACCTAATGATATTCTACTAAAGCCTACTGTTTATTTACTTATTAGGAAGTATATAAAAACCTTTTTTCTTATTTATTCACTTCAATTGAAATCTGCTTTCAACTATATTATATAGTAATTTTTTCCGCAGCTACAGCAACAGCTCTCCACACCATCTCAGCAACGGGTCTTATTTCACTTTCCGGTATTATAACACCATCATCACTTTGTTTGATATCTATATTGTATGTGTACAAAATATTCCTATCCCTTACATAGTCAGTACTAGTACCAGATGCTCTATCTCCGAGGGCAAGTGAAGCAACATCGAGCATGTAGTTATTTGCGATAGCTGATACCATTTCTAAACCCAATAAATGATGCTGTCTGAACATTCCACTTGCAGCCCTTTCATACTGCCAAGGATAGGATACAAATCCACCGTTGTTTTGCAATGATATGTAAAGATCTATTCGTTTTCCATATTCTTGGAGAAGATTTTTTATTATTTGAGACTCAGGTTCAGAGAACGCTTCAATTCCTCCATAAAGATGGCTGCAAGGACTAGAACTGGAGTCAGAGAACATCCAATCGATATCGAAGTTCCGATTAATGTTCACTCCAGGACAAATTACACCCATGTGGCTTCTGGTACTTCTTGATTTAGTCCAAAGTCGCTGAAATAAGAATTGTATGCATTTAGGATTTCTGTCTGAAGTAAGGTTACCCATATATATTTTAGTATACCTGTAGTATTCTAATATATATATATATATATATTGGTAAAACTATAAATTATTAAGTATTGGAAAGTAGGAAAGTTTAATTGTGTCTTACGTTACTAGCAAACAATGCTATATATGATTCACATTTAATTGAATATTAGTAGTATAAGATTATTATATATTTTTATGGGTAGGATAGGGAAATAAAAATGAAATAAGTGTTACATTTGTATTATGTGTGAACTCGTAGCCGTCTGGATTAAGAACTGGTATTATTATCCATTCAAGGTTTTCTATTAGTCTTATATGATTTTTTTCAATCAATTTACTTGCAATGTTTAGAGCTGTCGGAATAGTTATCCACTCTCTGGGATTGATTCCAGCTTCTACAACTACTATGGGCTTTTGCCTAACAGTACCACTGTCATTTGCTGTAATTTTTAAGTATGCTAGAATTCTATTTTCATCAGTAGTTCCTGCTTCAATAAATTCAACAGCGACTTCTGAACTAACCGTATCTTTGAATGATCTCATATAATTTAAAATCTGAAATATGTAAATAAAATTACTGTCTCTACGTAAAAGAACATTTTTAAAATTTAAGGATAACATTTAACCTTTTGACATGCTATATTACATTAAATTTATAGATAAAAGTATACACTAATTTAAAAAAAAATATTGCATTTATATACTTACTTGGTTATACTTATGGTAGCTGTCGTAGTTAAAAACGTCGTCTTTGTTATTTTTAGATATCTGCTCTAATTTGTCTTTGTTTTTCAAGTACCTAAATCATAAGCGATATGTATGTTAATATTATTTTAATCTATTAAAAATACACAATTGGTACTTGTATTATATACATTAAATATACATATATTTTTTGCTTTTATAAATAACGTCTAATCATTTACTGTTTTATTTTGGTTACGGCCAAGACAAAGGTTATTTCAATGGATATTTACCAACCTTTATTATAAATTTTTATCAAACTAAAATATTATATCACTTATTTTGTAATTAGTTATCTTAACATTCATCAATTATATTTTTATAATACCAAGTTAATCCCCAATGTCAGCTACCTACACATTTGTTGATTTAGTAGATAAGATAATATATTTATTAAAATATTTATAGCTATTGCCAGCCACTCCGAATAATTGGCCAAAGATATATCATCATTTACCATATTTTTAATTATTAAACCAACTTCATATATATAAAATTGCATAGGACGATTCATACGACCGGGCAATAACAACGTGCAACTTCAATGTTTTGTGCAGCGCACGCTTAGTTAAACAACAAACGATATTGGCTATTCAACTGTGTTTAACTTAATTGTTGCACAGTGGTCCTATCATGTAGATGGTGGTCTCACTGAGATCATTTTATACTCTTGAAATTTATTTCTTTAAGGGAACATAATTTTAAGCGTTTATCACTTAGATTGGAAAATATTAGATGTCAAAACTATTGCTGATATTTAAGATATTTTTCAAATTATGTTATTATTATTATTATTATTATATAATGCATCTTAAAAAATCTTAAAACCATAGTTTAAAAAATATACATTTAAAGTCAATACATAAAAAATATATTAAAATACTTACTCAAAAACATCATCTATGTAAATGTCTTTCACTATGTCTAATTTATTTAATTGTTCTTCAAACCAAATTATATGTGTTGGAGGCACCATAGCTTTGCCAACTATATTATGTTTTAAAGAGGGTTTTCTCCAAAAATCAATTGCATCGTTTTTGAGCAAATCAAACTTATTTTGCTGCTCTAATGTGTTGAATTGCACGTTATATATTCGATGCCTGGAAATTAAAAATATATACATTTAATAATGGTATATAAGGTTTCATTCAATTGTTTATACTTTATGTTAATATATAATTTGTGTATTATTTAGTAAAACTCAAATATGTTTATTTTGGAATAGATTTAGGCATTTTAATATATTTCTTGAATTACGATTATTTTGAGTTCACAAACTATTTAAAGTACATATACTTAACAAGTTTCTTCTAATATATTAAAAGTTTCATGTCTATCAAAGCAAGTTTGCAACTGGCACATTAATTTTGCAATAACATATGTTATATTAATTATATCAAGTACAGTTTGAAAATAATTTAAAGTATAAAAATAAAACATGTTACAAACAACAACCCAAGAATAAGGAATACTAAACTAATACTATACTAATTTACTTGAAAACATAAAATATTACGTAACATTCAAAAGTATTATTAAACTTACCCCAAATACATTTCATTTTTAGCGTAAACACTAAAAAAACAACCAAAAAGTAATAACACATTAAGCATTTTACCTACGTCTTGACAAATAGCAACAATTAATAAAAAATGACATTTATTGATTGAATGAAAAAATATTTATCACAAAATATGATATTCATTTGCGATTTAGATATTAATAACAATATTTTGGGCTGGGTCCGTGATTGTATCTATTCGATTGAAAAGATATGCCTAATAAAATATCTAGAAATATTTCTTAAACTGGCACCGGAAAATACTGTAGCTAATTGAAGAGAATCATTTTTTACTTTACTTTTTAAAAGCGTAAACGAGCAACGGGTTGTCAATATCATATTTCAGTAGACCGTTGAAGAAAATTCCTGAAGCATCGTATTGTGAAGTAACCACACGCATGCAGTTGGTTGAGATGGATAAAGTAATCCTTGGCGTATTATGTGATAACGGAGTTCCTTGGAAAATTCTATTTGACATATGTTATAGTAGACGATCCCTAACCGAGATGGAAACAGTACTCCGTATGTGGTCCGACTTACGATCTTAATTATATATACGTGAAATACTTCCACGCTCTGTTGATCACTTTCGATTTTTTTAGGCCAACTTTGCATTGTATACGAAAAATTGCGAAATTGACTAGTGCTCGAAATGTGTCGGACTACTATTCCCATTTGGCATAGCATTAATGTTTTTGAAGAGCAGTGATACGACGAATGGAATTTTGTTAGTGGTAAGCAAACTTGTGGCTTCTGAAGATAAAGCTGAATAAAATCCAATTTATCTCATTACGAAACCTTCTCTAGTTTTTTTTTATTTGTTTAAAATATATAATGATCAGAAAACGCTAATAATTTACTCGCACATTGTCGATTTTTTTTTCAATATTTAAAATAATTGTCAAGCCCTCTCAGTTACTCTCAATGGCTGTCATAAACGGTATATAAGTTATACGAGAAGATTTTTAATGCACATTTTCATATTTGGTTACTAAGAGAACCATAAAACCTAATCCTCTGTTTTTCTCTACTAAAACTTCATATTAAACAAATGCGACGAGCCAATCTTTGGCAGCCCAGTCAACATCTTCGCCCTGTACTAACTAATCAACATTGTCTGTTTGTAAAGGTTTCCATTGGTTCAATTTAATTCATTTTATTTAAGTAAATAATAAAGGTAAATGCAAAATGTAAAAGTATTTCTTTAGTCCTTCTTTTACTTGGCGATAAGTAATAAAACTCATTTTGGGCTTTTATCAGGTTACAAATATTTTCTTTACCAGACCTCGGTTAATTTCAATAAGTTTCTTAATTAAATAATATATTGTAAAAAAGTGATCCAAACCAAAGTTTACTAAGTAAACTACAAATTTATAACTGTATAAATATAATAAATTTCATTCAGAAATTATAAACATTTAAATACATAGCATAGATTAAGCGACGCTACCACTAATCTCTCGGATTAAAATTTTAACTAGTAAAATTCTTTTTGCATTTCAAGTATCGAATAAAGATATATTGGGGAAGCTATATAACATGTATAACAACAACATTATTACACCAAAATCTTTACCACTAATATCACCTTTCTGAAAAATATAACAAATTTGCCTACAATAGATTTTTTCAAACAGTAAACAAAAGTGTTTTTATCGCCATTCTGTAGTGCACATAAAAGAACTTGCTGAAAACAACGGGTCTATAGGTAAAGCCGGTTAAAAGTAATAGTATTTTTATCATAACAGAGAAAATGTAATGCATTTTAATTGTGATTGCTATTTATATTACTGTGTTATTCATCGCCTCTTTAACGTTCTTACATTTTAACTGTGTTAGAGTAATCAAATGACTTAAGTAATGACAAATATTCTGTTCCGATGACAGAGACAAAAATTATTGAAGTAAAAGAGCTAACAGAGTTTTCATTTTTATTTTAATAGTAGTTTTAATAGTATAATATATAACTTCTTTATTTTGGATTTGAAAATTTATTTATTATATTTACTTAAAATATAAGAATAAAGAAAGAAAAATTATGAAATATTATGATAGATCTTTTTTTTAAGTCAAAATATTACTCGCCCCCGGGTGGGCTTGAAACCAACCTTTCATTTAACAGCCGAACGCGCTAACCAAGTGCGCCACGCAGGCTTTATACTGTATTCTTAAATATTTTCTATAAGAAATTTCTAATAAGAAAATATTTGAGAATATAATATAATTGTTACAAATTAAACAAGGAGATTTTTTTTTAAATCCATGTATTTGTTTACATATCGAAATACATGATAAATATCAAAATCTTATACGATTTTTAACTCACACTTATGTTTTTACGAGTATAGTTTTTATTGTTCATACCTGTGCCCTAATGCTCTCACAGGTTAGGGTTTTGTGTGTATTAAACAAACAAAAATATATTACGGAATGAAATAAATATACGACCCTGTGAAAAATGTATTAGATATGAGAAAAAAACCATCAGTTCCTAGGGCGAAGAGTGTCCATGATGGATTTTGCATAAAGAAATAGTAGCTTAATCTAATCCGCTTAATAAACTTTAATTAGTGTAAGTGCTTTTGATTGAGAGGGACTTTTAATTCATTTATTCTTTACCCAGAACTATTTATCTTTATGTCAATGTAAAGTCGCTGTCGTTCTTTTAATTTATTATTTTTACTTTGGCGTATTTTCTATTTGAAATTATGTCGAAAATTACAACAAAAACATTTTTTAAATAATTTTACTTAAAAACATTGACTTCATTATTACTATTTTAAGATTTCATTTTATACATTTTTGTCGCAGATAAACATATTGAAAGTATAATATAATATATACGAGTACGTCACATATAAGGTTTCATTTTGATATATAACCTTATTTTTAAAATAATCTGTACACATATTTTAATTTTTAATGATTTAAATAAATATTTCAATATATTTTAATGAAATATTTTTGTTACTTAAATTCTTATACTGTATTTGAATCAGTTATGTAAATTGGTTTCTATTTGTAGTAAACTTTATTTAAAAATTCTTCCGCCTTATAGAATTCTACAACAACAAGTCTTTTAAAGCGCAAGTTCCTAAGTAAAACAATGAAAACAACTTATATTGCTCCCTCCAGCGTCTTACTATTGAAAGTTTAATCATAAATTTAAATATATGTCGCTAAAAATAAGGAAAAGTTATGAATAAGCGACACATGTATTGTACACGTTTAGACAAGCTACATAATATATATAAACTAGCTTACTCTATCCCGCTTTGCTGGGCACACTATTAATTTGTACGTGAACTTAGGTTGCTATAGTAACCTTTGTCATATTAACCGTTGTCATAGTAACCGTTGCTATGGTAACCTTTGCTGTATCTTACCGCGTTAAGTGTATAGCTCCTACAGGTTTAAAACTTGGCAAAATGCAAAAAGTTGAAATCCGTTGGAATAGCAATTTCGTAAATTCCGTTCTTAGTGGATATCTACGTCACAAAAGAAGTAACTGATGAGTCAATCACTTATATACAAATAACGCATTAACAATGTCATCATTATTGATAGGGATTTTGGAATAGATTCACTTGAGATAGATTCAGATGTTAGACTATTGGTGCATTCTTTATAAACATAATAAGAGTATTTTGTGATGTAAAACAATACTATTGCTGCTTTTTAATGGGAAGTATGAAAAAAAAACGTTTTGTCAATAAACACATAATTATTTTGATATATTTTTTTTTATATTTTCTCCTCAATATATTTAGCTAATACTATTTAATACTTAATTAATAAAGTTTAAATTCTAAAAAACATATTTTTATGTTGTATTTGTGGTTAGAGCTATGACAAAATATAAGACATTCTTGTATTTTTTGTAGTAATTTTCAGTTAATTGAAAACCGCTTATTTGGTTTTAACTAATTTAATTCCTCTTAGATAGATAGATATAACATATTTATTATACACCAAACAAAGAAAAACATAAAATGATAATAAAAATAACGTAACATTTAGGATGTAAGTAAGGCTACAAGCCGACAACCTATGAGACTGGAGGCTGTGAGGTAAATATGGTAGGTGCCATATATAAATGTACATACTGTATATATAAAATATTTAAATATACATATATGAACCCTGTGTCATGCACTTACATAACGTTTATGTATTATACACAGTATTCTCACATATATTTTAATTAATAAGGTAAAATAAAGTAAAATAAATGGGTGTTAATCATTATATATTTTCATTTATTAGTCAAAGGCGGATTGTTATACACATAAAGGAGATATCAAAGTTATAACTCATAATAACCGTTTATTAGCGAGGATGGTTAATGCGAGGGCAATGAAAGGTGTACCCACGATGGATAGCTGTCATACTTCACGGGATTTCAGAGGCCAGTCCAGTCTTATAATATTAATTATACCGCAAAAAAATTTAATGTTCTCTTTGGATTTATAGGATATATGTTTTTAATAAATAATGTTTTTACTAAATAATATTTTTACTAACTACTAAAACATTTTCCACCAACGAAAATGAAGTTGAACTACCAACGAAGTCGTAGTTGCAGCTGGTAGTAATTAAATAATATAGTCACTCTGTTCTACTTTCGTATTAACCTATATGTTTAAGAATAGTATATAAAAAATGTTATCTTAAAAATTCAATACTATATTAAAACCCCTTAAAGTTAAAAATTAGGTAAAACTGTTACATACTATTTTCGCCTTAGAATATTGTAAACGACGTAGGAAAATGTTCAAGCCGCGGTTTTAGTTACTTTTAGAATATTTATACTTACATACTTAATTCACTTCGAACAAATATATTATTATTATAAGAGTTACTCAAGTTTTCAATGCTATGTTACACTTCAATACCACTACAAACGCAAAGGTAAGACATGATGCATTTTAATAAAAAATCAGTGTTATTGCTTTTATATAAAAAATAATAATTTAAATATATTTATATTTATAAAGATAATGTTTTAAATAACAAAAATATAACCACAGCGTAAAGTTAATGATAGCATAACTTTGTAAAATGAAGAGGGATTGGAAACATGACATAGAGCGAGTATTTCAGGATCTAAGATAATTTATGGATAAATAGTTAGATCTCAGATGAATCCATCGTACATACTTTTAACATACTTTAAGTATTTAAAACGAACTGAAATACAATATGGCTTTATACGAGACGAAAATTTTATGAATAGTTTAAGAGTTTCAACAATGTATATTTATTGTTCCAAAACCAAATGGATGTAATCGTTTCAATCAAGGACTTTTTAAATTATGCTTAAATGTGTAAAAGTTTCAAGTAAAATTCATATAAAATAGTATAATTCTGTAATTTGGTTACAAATGTGTTGGAGTATTTAAGAGTATTATATAATAAAGGTATAATTGCATGTTGTAAACTCCATAGTATATATAGTATTGTACCGCCAATACGCATATGTTCATAGAGACTCTTTACCTACACTCTACTTTAAAATAATAGGAGCAAAGAAACATACTTTATTTATAATACTGTTTCCTCAAATACATTTAACCCCTTTTAATATTAAAACCTCGTTCTACGACTATAAAGTATGAGAGTTCTAAGTGGTAGTAAAACATTACTACTCTCCGTAATATTTAAACAAAGCTCGTTTCAGCTCATCAATGCAGAGAAACACTCAAAAGTTATGAATCATTATTAATACGATACTTTCTTTAAGTATTGATCGCGTACACTTTCGACTGTAAGGAAAAATAATAATATAAATTGTGAATTGTATTTTAAAGTATCAGATTCTTTAAAAGCTAACAAGCTTTATACATAAGATTCTAATACAATATGATTTTGATGGTTTTCAACTTCTATGATACTTTAGATGAAATCAAAATTTTAATATCAATTTATAATTTTATTCTTAAGTAAATTAAAATATTATATTATAAAACTCACATTATAGTTCAAATCCTATCATTAGAGACCGTCTTGTCGCATGTATGCACCTACTCTATTATAATGGCAAACTCGGGGTCCTCGTAAACCTTATCTCTGGCTTTAAGCAGCTCATAGCATTAATACAAAAGTTGCTTGATTGTAAATAAATGTTACTAATATTACTTTTATTATACAATGGATGCGCTTCGTGATAAGGCTGACTTTATTATATTAATACTTTTATTTCACTGTAGTGTTCCGATATTAAATGTGTATCAGAGAAATGTCATCAAAGACAATAATGGATATAAAGAATATGGTTTGCGAACACTGTGAAAGTGAAGTGTCAAGAAGTTTATGTGAACTATGGGAGTAGATTCGTTGGATTATGCCATAATCACTATTAGTATATAAATTTTTTGGAGTTCACCTCGATATCGAATAATGTAACTCCGTCAAGTGGATCAGGTATCTAATACTACTATATAATATAAAATAGGCAGCGATATCACCCTTTTCGCTAAACAAATATTGAAGTAACTCAGTCACAGATGCTATGTTAGGAAGCAACAAAGAAGTTTAAAGCATTTTTTAAATGTCGTCAATTGGCAGTAGCTTACTGTGAAGCACTTCAACTGTTCAAATATTCGAGAATGATTTGCACTGGGATAGTACGCTCAAGATTTCTTATATATATATTTATTTGACTTCCAAACATGTTTATATATTGACGTTACATAGTTTACCTTTATATTTAAATAATATTGGTACATGGTACGAAGTTCACTGGGTCATGTAGTAGTATATAGAGAAGATATATTCAACGTCTTATCATACAATTATTGAAATCTAAAAACAATAAATTATCTGTTTGATTTTTAAGAATATATTAAAAAAACTTTCAGGCTATCACTATGCAAAATAGGGTTTCTTAATATTTACATTTAACAAAATAGAAAACATAATTTAAAATATAAACATATTGTTATTTATGAAAGTGGAAGTATTACTAATATAAGTAATAGAACGTTTGGCTATTAGTAGGTATTTTATAGAATGTAGTATGTTATACCTGTGTGTAACATTGAAACTAGAATTAAGTCAAAGTTACAAATCTAACTTTTGAAGTGGAAACTAGATTTATCTTACATTTATATGAATTACAAAGACTTATAGATTAAACAACTTTTCAGTCGGAACAAAGAATATTAAATGAAAATTAGATTACATTCCCAGTTTTAAATAAAACTAACTAACTAACCTAACCTAACTAACTAACTGTTTATTAGTTAATTACATAGCTTAAGAGTTTAAAAAACTTAGTTATAAAAATGAATATAAAATCACCGAATAAAGTTTAAGACTACATTCGTTAGATATTAGAAAAAAATTAAGATCCCAAGTGTCAATAAGGCTCCGAGAGAAGCATCGGCTGTCTCACAGTGCTTTGTTTTAAGGTAAACACATGAGTGCGATGAAATGGCATTTATAATACAGAGTTTTAAGTTTAATATTTAACAGAATTGAATTTTTGCTTAATATTTCTTATTATAATTTGAAACGATGTTCGAGTATAAGTTAAGTCACGCTATAGGTGTAGGTCTTATAAGCAGAGACGTAATATTTTTCCAAATTGTTATTGTTTATTTAATTACTTAGTTCGAACTTCGAAAATTATATATTAACACACCATCAATAATATTTTCAATGAGAAAATGAATTTAACAAACATGGATGCATGTATTACCGCTTTTGCGGTGAACGCGGTTGCATCGAAACCTGTAATAGTGTTTTTCTACAGTTTAAATTATTCTGAAAAGGTATGGCACAGAAACACTTCCTTGAAAGGATCTGGTGTTTAGTATATCTAAATTAAAAATAAAACGAGGAAATAATTCAGGAAGTATTTACTGCTTCGAGACAAAATGTTGGTGTTAAAAGTTTTTGGTCGGTTATTGAGTTTAATATCCGTTAAAATTCGGGAGAAAAACCAGTGTGAATTTTATTTGCCTTATACCCAAACAGTGTTTCAAGGACCTAAGACAATTAGTCGCATCATAGATTTAACAAAATAAACAATAATAACATATTGTTCCTAATCTTCCGTTCTGATATTATTTCTCCGATGATATAACTGAAGTTATTCTATATTATTTAGGTCCATACTTAGTTGTGGTTAATCACCTCAAATCAATTTGTTTTATTGTCTTTTGGAAATTAAAAAAAAAAACAATTTCTTTTAAAATGCATAATTTGTATCTTTACATTTAAGCATTATTACATCTTTAATAACTTTTGCCAGTCAGTTTTCGTTTTTCTTAACGTGGTTGAAATCAATCTGATAAAATTGTGATCATTATTTTCTGGAATCAGAATACAATGAAGTTAAAAAATAAATATGTTTTACTAAAAATATATCATATGATTTCAATGATTATCAAAGTTTTATTATAAATACTAATTAAGGATTACTGAACGGAAAAAAGACCTTGTAACCCAGGGCTGTTATTATTTTAAAGATCAAATTTCTGTTTTAAGCGGATCTTACAAAAATGCACATTAAAAATAAATATGTTGGTAATTTTATGTCCTTAATTTAAAAAGGCTGAAAAGAAAATTTAATTTTATCAGGTTTAAAAGAAGCGTTAATTTAAAAAATGATCTATTATTATTTCGCAATTATATATTTTGCACTTTCTTAATTTTACTAATTATTACATATACACTAATAGTAATAGTGTAAACTTTAGAGATTGATGAATCACAATGTCACATTTCATCTATGACTCGATAACTACTATGTCATGAGTACTGTTAGATGGGTATCTAACTCTACTCATGACACAATAGTTATCGAGTCAAAATAAGTACATTATGCCTGGTTATTGTAAAGTATTTTGAAAGTGTTACACCAGAGTTTTTCAAACCGCTCTTAAGAAATCGCCATTTGTTTCTTTTCTTAATTTTATAACACCTCATGAAGGTGTCTCTTGTTCTAATATCTTCACAGGCATTGAACATTGGCTTGAGTTGTGTAAAAAAAATATTCAATATTTTTGAGATATTATCCTTCTTCCAAAACATATATAAGAAGAGTATTGCTCTCAAATTTATTTTATTTATATCGTTATTGATGGTTTATAAATCTAAAGCTGTAGGGTCCCCAGGGAAAACATCATGAAGCTTTTTATACGGAAGTTTCAAAATTATTTCATTCTGCCATGGAATACTTTAATTTATCTGGTAAAATTTAAATGAGTAATTTATATTTTAACTTTATTTAATATAAGTTTGAAGGAATTATTGTATGTAATTGAAAATCCTTCTTAATATGTATTTTCCAGTGTTGTATGTATTTATTATTTTATTTTATTGTTTGTTTTTGAGAAATTAAATACTTGACTTATTATTACTTAGAAATTACAAATTTATGTAATAAATACAAAGAGTATTTTTTTTTCTTGTGATTATGAAAGCGTTTCAATATATATCGTAATCATAAATATATAAATCAAACCGACACTAATCTATCTTCTTCTTCTATTATATAAAAATGAATCGCAAAATGTGTTGGTAAGCGCATAACTCAACAACGCATGGACCAATCTTAACAATTCTTTTTTTTAAATGTTCCTTGAAGTCCAAGGATGGCTCTAACGGCGAGAAAAATTTGAATAATTTCCAGGGAAACCCTAAAAAAGCCCTTTTCTTTTTCCTATACAAATATTTTAAATGTAGAATAAATAACTAAATGTAGAGTCAATTTGAACTGTATTGCTATTCAATAAAGTTGATATTAAATTACAAGCACTCATTGTTGTCTAAACAATGTAGGTGTCTTGCTAACGTCAAAGAGTCAATTCGCGCTTTATTGTCGCTGCACAACGTTCAAATTTAATCAAATGAATGTGTACACCCGACCAAATTGAAAAGTCAAAAAAAGTTAATGTAAGATTTGATTGGCCTTGGAATATTCTTTCTTTTGTTTTAGTTTCGGAATGCGACATAAATTGTCATCAGTTTTCACGTCATTGCATCTGTCAAACAAACTGCGTTAAAAAGCGTTTATAATATTTAATAATTAATTTTGATTGTATAAATACCTGTGATTAATAATTATTTCATGTGAATAAATTTAGGTAATTATATACGATATGCCTCCTATAAGACGAAGTAATTTAAGTAGAAGAACCCGAAATGCTACAAACCAAATGAATTACCGATCTTATCATACTGCACATGAACGTGACGACCGAAATGAACGCGAAAGAATTCGTATATCACGAACGCGGGAAGCGAGAGCGAGAGATTCAACTAATAATCGCGAAAGTTTGAATCGAGCTGCTTTCAATTACGATTTGTCAATTGACTACAGTAACCACCAATGTGTTGCTATTGGATCCATGAACTTGGTTTGCTCTTATTGTAAGGCATTGAAATACAAAAATGAAGCAAATGGATTGTGTTGCGCAAATGGGAAAGTGAAATTGATACCATTGGATCCACCACCAGAGCCATTGTACTCATTGGTTTCAGGAATAGAACCAGATTCCATACACTTTTTGTCAAATATTCAACAATATAACAATTGCTTTCAAATGACATCATTTGGGGCAACAAACGTAGTTCGGGAAAATTTCATGCCAAATTTTAAGGTATGTATTATAGCAGTTAATCATTATTATTTTAATGAACAAAATTTCCTGTTAACTAAGTAAATATGTGTCATTAACCTTCAGTTTCCTAAACCCCAAAACATATATTACTTAGTCATTATATTATTTGGTGATTCAGTATTAGCAACACTTTTATTATTTTGAAACACAATATAATTATTTGACGATGGATATTAGTTACAACTAATTATTACATATTGACATACCTAAGCATATCAATTATTATTTGGTGATTCAAATTAAGAGACAGATATACTTTTTAGGAACAAATATTATTTCTATTTGGCAAAAATCTTTTTTTTTAATTTACAGATACAAGGCCAAATATATCATAGAGCAGGTTCACTGTTACCAGTGTCAGATAGCAATTACAAATTTCTGCAAATTTATTTCATGGGCAATTCACCACGAGAAATTGATATGCGTTGTTCACATAACAATTCACTAAAGAGGTCTATTGTAGAACAATTACAAACTTTATTTCATGAGTACAATCAATTGGTTATGTTGTTTAAAACTGCACTGGATCGGATGCCATCTGATAATCACAAAATTGTAATCAGAGCTGATAAAACACCTGTTGGCCAACATGCAAGACGTTTTAATGCACCAACTATTGATGAAGTTGCCATCGTTGTAGTTGGAGAAAACTTGGAATCCCGTGATATTGTTTTACATCGTCGGAATGATCAATTACAACGTATAAAGGAAACACACCGCTCATATGACGCACTGCAATATCCCATTATATTTTGGCAAGGTGAAGATGGCTATGATTTTTCAAACAAGATGATAAATCCCATTACAGGTAATAAAAAATATTAGTTTAGCTATGGAGCTATATTATCAGTCACTATATTATTATTTTTTTAATTTTCAATATTATGAAAACAAAAATCTATTTTCAGGTTCCGAAACCAACAAAAAAGTCAGTTCAATGAACTATTATTCCTACCGCCTAATGATTCGTGAAAATGAAGACAATCACATACTCAAATGTCGGCGATTATATCACAAGTATGTTGTAGACATGTATGTTAAAATTGAAATGGAGAGATTAACATTCATCCGGTTGAATCAGACCAAACTCAGATCTGAAGAGTATATTCACCTTCGAGATGCGATTAATACTGATGGAAATGCACAGAATGTTGGTCGGATGACTATTCTTCCAGCAACATACATCGGAAGCCCTCGACATATGCATGAATATGCTCAAGATGCCATGTCATATGTTCGTCATTATCGTACAGCAGATTTGTTCATCACATTTACATGCAATCCACACTGGATAGAAATCAAGCAGGAGTTATTCCCTGGGCAATCACCTATTGATCGTCATGATATTACAGCCAGAGTCTTTAGACAAAAGTTGAAATCTTTGATGGATTTCATTGTGAAACATTATGTGTTTGGAGAGACACGCTGCTGGATGTATTCTGTGGAGTGGCAGAAACGGGGATTGCCACATGCACACATTTTGATTTGGTTAGTTGAAAAGATAAGGCCAAATGAAGTTGATGCAGTAATATCAGCTGAAATTCCTAATGTAGAAGTAGATCCTGGATTGCATGAGGTAGTTATTAAAAACATGATACATGGTCCCTTTGGAACTCTTAATCAAAATTCACCGTGTATGGTGGATGGTAAATGTTCAAAGCGATATCCACGGACATTAATATCTGAAACAATCACTGGTAATGACGGTTATCCTTTGTATCGTCGCCGATCGACAGCAGACAATGGAAGATCAACAATTGTCAAATTAAATCAACAAGATATTGAAATAGATAATCGCTGGATTGTTCCATATTCACCCATTTTATCAAAGACCTTCAAAGCGCACATCAACGTTGAATCTTGCCATTCAGTAAAATCTATTAAATACATTTGCAAATATGTAACCAAAGGGAGTGATATGGCTGTGATTGGTAATAATGCAGAGAATTCCAATGATGAAGTTACCCAATACCAAATGGGTCGCTATGTTAGTAGTAATGAAGCAGTTTGGCGAATATTTTCTTTTCCTATTCATGAAAGACACCCTACTGTTGTTCATTTAGCTGTGCATTTAGAAAATGGACAAAGAGTATATTTTACAGCACAGAACGCAGTAGAAAGAGCTTTACAGCCACCATCTACTACATTAACCAGATTTTTTGAGATATTATGTCAAAACGATGATTTTGCTCAAACATTGTTATATTCTGAAATGCCAAAATATTATACTTGGAATCAATCCTCAAGAAGATTTATACGACGGAAACAAGGAAAACCAGTTACAGGATACCCAGATATATTTTCTACCGATGCGATTGGTCGAATTTATTCAGTACATCCAAGCAATGATGAATGTTTTTATTTACGACTGCTATTAGTCAATGTACGTGGCCCAACATCGTTCCAACATGTACGAACTGTTAATGGTGATTTGTGTGGATCATATAGAGAAGCTTGCCAACGTTTGCGATTGCTGGACAATGATGCTCATTGGGATCAAACTCTCAATGATGCTGTAATATCATCACAAGCTCATCAAATACGAACATTGTTTTCTATAATCATATCTACCTGCTTCCCATCAAACCCAAAGGATTTGTGGATCAAGTACAAAGATAATATGTGTGATGATATTTTGTATCAAATACGGATTAGAAGGGGAAATCCAAATATACAAATAAGCGAAGAAATTTACAATGAAGTATTGATTTCAATTGAGGACATGTGCTTGATGATGTCAAACAAACTATTATTTCAATTAGGCCTGGCCGCACCCAATCGTCCAATGCATGATGCTTTTAACCAAGAGTTGCACCGAGAAAAACTGTATGATCTCAACACTTTGAAAGAATTAATTCAAACGAATCTTCCACTATTGAATGAACAACAGAAGTATGTATTTGATACACTTTTGAAAGTAATAAATGATAAAAGAGAAGGGATTTACTTCTTAGATGCACCTGGTGGTACAGGAAAAACTTTTTTGATTTCATTGATATTAGCAACAATTCGCTCACAAAATAAAATTGCACTTGCACTAGCTTCGTCGGGAATCGCAGCAACTTTGCTTGAAGGTGGTAGAACAGCTCATTCAGCACTAAAATTACCATTAAACATGCAAAGCAACGAAACTCCAACCTGCAACATTTCGAAGAACTCTGCAATGGCAAAGGTTTTGCAGCAATGTGGATTGATTGTTTGGGATGAATGCACGATGGCACATAAAAAATCTTTGGAGGCTTTAGATAGAACCTTACAAGATCTCCGGAGCAATAATAACCCATTTGGTGGTGCAATGATTTTATTAGCAGGAGATTTTCGTCAAACATTGCCAGTGATTCCACGATCAACGCCAGCTGATGAACTTAATGCCTGTTTAAAGTCCTCCAATTTGTGGAAACATGTGAAGGTATTACACTTAAGCAAGAATATGCGTATCAAGTTGCAAAATGACAAATCTGGAGACATATTCTCTAAACAACTCATTGACATTGGTAATGGCAAATTTCCTATAGACACCTTGACTGGTTGCATTAACTTTCCTCAAGGTTTTTGTCAGTTAACTAGATCAAAAGATGAACTTATTCAAAAGGTGTTTCCAGATGTTGCTCAAAATTATAGAAACCATGATTGGTTGAGCGAACGGGCTATATTGGCTGCAAAAAACATAGATGTAAGTGAATTAAATTTCAAAATTCAAGAACAAATTACAGGCGAATTGAGGATATATAAATCAGTTGATTCGGCTACTAACCAAGATGATGTCGTTAACTATCCGCCTGAATTTTTAAACTCGCTGGATTTACCAGGATTGCCACCTCACAATCTTCAATTAAAGGTTGGTTCGGTAGTAATAATGTTGAGAAATATCAACCAACCGCGTCTTTGCAACGGCACACGGTTAGCGATAAAAAAATTATTGAACAACGTGATAGAAGCAACTATACTGAAAGGAAAGTATAAAGGAGAAGACGTTTTGATACCACGCATCCCAATGATTCCGACTGATGTACCATTTGAATTTAAACGACTACAATTTCCAGTGCGGCTTGCTTTTGCTATGACCATAAATAAGTCCCAGGGGCAATCATTAGGTGTTTGTGGTATTAATCTAGAAAACCCATGTTTCTCACATGGTCAATTGTATGTTGCCTGTTCCCGTGTTGGAAAACCATCAGATTTATTTATATATTCACCAGGTAATCAAACAAAAAACATTGTTTATCATAAAGCACTAAAATAAAAATAAAACAGATTTTTGTTAATAATTATGATTCACTGGATTTACAATAACGCGATTACTGAAAATACTTATGTACGTTTTATTTCATTATTTTTTATTTCATCGGTTATGAACCCTATGTTAATAATAATAGTAATAAATAATTAATTATCTCTATACTTTGTAATTGAAGCACCCACTTTATAAATATTTGTCACCTTTACCTTTTTAAAAATAATCTAAAGGGATAGTGGGAACCACTATCCCTTTAGATTATTTTTCAATCAGGTTTGAACCTTAAGTTCCCCTCTTGGTTTGAAGCCCTCTGGCAGACATCCCAATCGGGGTTTTTAGTGGGTCTCAAAAGGGTGACCAAAGTTCGTGGAAGCTAAGATACTTAAGTCACCCGAGCTGACCTTTTTCTTTAATTCTCCTGAACAGAACCGTCACCATGATGATAGGGCGATGTGTGAGGATCAGCAGAGTAAAAACGTCTAAAGGTCGAAATATAAACTGCCACATTCCAAATCTATTTGACAGAACGAATTCTGCCGAGTTGTATAAAAATTGTATTTATTAAAAAAAAAAAAAAAATCTTTTAAAATTTAAATGTTTTGAGTTTAACTTTCATTGTATGTATTAGTAAAAACCAACAAATACTTTTAATTATGAACGTCTTAATAAAATGATAAAGTAACATATTAAAAAAAAGGAAAATTTTACGATTTATTTATTATATTATTTAAAATATTAAATGATAAAAAAAATCCACCAGAATTCTTAATATATATAAATCACGTGTCGCGTTATTTGTCCGCGATGGACTCCTAAACTACTTAACTGATTTAAATAAATTTACACATCACGTACAGTTTGACCTAACTTAAAAGATATAATAATTTTCAACTCAATTCATAGTCGCAGTATTATTTTATTGCAAATTATTAGTTTAACATTTTGCAGTTAGCTCTTAACAATTCTAAAAGATGGCGGTATCTATTGACTGGATTGAGTAATTACGAATGAGATATCTACCCTACCTACCTCATTCGTAAGTTTAGTGTTCCAAGTTATTTACTAAAAACTTTGTAATATACAAATAGTGTTATAAACTTGGATAAAATTAAACAAATAATTATAATTATTTTGTTTTGATTTTTGCTTAATATCGACTATAAGTAAACATTATGGTTTTCATGACAGATGTACTCTGAACGTTACCCCTTAAATAGTTTAGTACAATGTAATATATCAAAAATAATAGTCACAGCAACGCGTGACCGGGTCTGCTAGTACGTAATAAACCTAAGTATAAATTCCATCTGAAATATACAGGGCACTTTCAAAGAAGAACATTTCATGTTACCCGAAATACTATAGACTTTATATCAAACAAATCAAATCATCGACATTCACAACAAGGTCAATTTTACAACTTTTGCTATTAAAACTTTTAGTGATTTGAAAAGTTTTGGTTTACAAGTTATGTTGTATTTGTAGTTTAATAAAGCCTATATAATGATATGCACACGCATACATAGATTATAAATATATACATTCTTTACATAATATATATATATATACATCTTAGGTATGGAATACTACATTTATCGAGACAGGTAGCTACACTGTAGTTACATTGGTAGAGCGACGGAACGGTTTTCCAGATATCCAAGATTGAAGTGCTACACAATTTTCATTTTATGTGTATGATTTCAAAAATTAATGCCTGTTAAATGTAAATATAAATGTATGTGTTAATTTATTAAATTTTTATGGAGTGATTGAATTTTCCCAAAACTATATAATAATAAATAATTAATACATGTATTTAAATAAATACATAATATCTTTATTCACATTGTAATATAGAATTCTTCTACTTTTTGCGAATTCTCTATTTAGTATTATTAAGGTAAAGATTTAAATAAATCTAATATAACGTTTTTATACATAATCTGTACTAAATAAAAACTGAATTAATCTATAAATAAAATAAATCTGTAACTAATCTGTACATAAAATATATTTAGGAACAATAACTAATCGTTTGTTTTCTTTTCTTTTTAGTAAATAAATGCAAGTTATTAATTTTTACAAGATATATTATTACAAATTTGTTTGTTTACTTAGAAAAATTCTTTGATGTTAAGGAAATGTAATAGATGTTGTTTTTTTGTTTTGTAAAGTTAGTATAGTAAAATTCCTTTAATTGTATCTTTTAACGGCATCTTGAAAGATGTATTTTTGAGTCAATTTAATTCGACTATGATTTTTTTTTGGTTATATTTATTGGAGTTTTTGTCCAGGTTCATTATACAATATCAAATCAAAGATGCTACGGCTATTGTTAATTAATTACATTTTATGAAACCTAAATTTATAATTGTATTAGTAGGTATAACAATAATATTAAATAAACATTTTTCCCTTTCCATTAAACCATAAAATGAAGTTTATATCAGTTTTTTCTTGACCATGTACCTTCTCGAAGATAAAAGTATAATATCATCTCTCAACTCGTAAGTAAGCTATAAATCACGAACCCAGCGGAAATGCTCCACTAAATTACATTTATGATTCAGAAGCTTTTTTTGCCTGATATCAAATGAATTTTTAAATATTTTTTATTTCGTTTTATTATTTGCTTTTATTATTTGTTTTTTATTTAAAAGTTTTGTTGTACAACAAAAAAAATACAATAACAAGCATTCTCTACCAGTGAACCAAAAAAAATACAGAAAAACAATGAGGGGCACAATAGAAAAGAAACAAACAAATACACACAAATTATGTAGATAACATTAAATATATACTTGTACTACATATAAATATATTATATGCATACGTATAAATATATCACATTTAAACGGACAAAAATCATTAATATGTATAGCATATGTAAGTGTTACATTCTGATAATTATTATGTATTTCAATACCAATACCAGTTTGTAGTTTATAAGTTATAAAATTTAATAAACAAATTATTTATACAATCATATTAATATATTATTTTATAAGAGAGTGCCTTATAACTAAGTCGTGCGGTAAAATTAAATTGTCTGAAAGTTTCTAGTTTGATAATTGAAAAAGATACATAACAACTTAATGAGGGAATTCAAGTGAGAATTTAATTATTTTCCAGTTAGCTTGGCATCCTGTTGAAGTTGGAACTTAACTCTAACGGATCTTCGCGGTTTTCCGTTTTGCATATCATATAGATCTACCTTCTTTCCCTTCCGGATAACCATTATTTTTTTATGATTACTGCATGTTCAGTAAAAAATTATAACTTAAAATGAGTTTACCTTGATATGAATTTAACTAACTATTTTATTTCTCTAAAGCAGAGTTGTTTTTCTTTTAAAAAAATAAATTAAGATTCATATAGTCATATTCCTTCTTTCTCCAAATGTATATCTACAAATATTGTTCCGTATAGTGTAGTATGTATACACAGTTTTATGACCTAATTAAAAAAAAAATTAATTGTGAATCAAGGATTATATGTAATAATGTGTGTACATAATAGTATAGTATGTAAGTGTACATAATAATATAATTTAATAATAAATTATCTATAAAATTGCTTAATATGCTTTTTTAAGTTTCTTTTACCAGAATTAAATAATTAGATCCATACTAATAAGAGCAAAGTGAAAGAAACCATAAACATAATATCTCTATATATTATATATCTCTATCAAAAGGTTGAGCTAGAAAACATTTTACAAGAATATTAAGTTTCAAAATTGCCTTGCGAAAACAAAAAGACAAACGAAACGAATCCTTTGCCGTATCTAAGTTTATTGTGCAAAAGAAGTTACTTTTCACATTCCATTTTATCTTTGTTTCTTTGACATTTTAGTTTTCAAACATTAAAAGGTAATAGAAACAAACTTATGACTTTATTTGTAAATAAAATTACATTCTAGAAATTTTATAAACTACATTGAAGAAACATGGAATAAAATGCGTACTTTAAATATATTTAGAAGACTACCGAAAGAAAAACTTATCTAGAAAATTACTACTTTGTTAATAGTTAATATTTTGATAATTCAAAGAAAGTTAATTTTAAGATAGGATTCCAATACCTTATGAAGAATTAAGATATATAGTTTATTAGTTGAATGGTGATTTTAAATGGTACTATCATCTATAGTAATAGTCAAATAAAATCTATAAACGCTTTGTTATTCCTGGAAGGAATACAGAAGATTTAGAAAAATAGTATTAAAGGTTAAAGCTCGCACTCGTAACTAACGACATTTTAATAGCCACTGATTTTCTGTGAGAGTGATCGAGAGCCACCCCGTGTTGGAATTGGCAGCTAGATTCTGTCAACTATATTATTGTATTTTTGAGGATAAATTCATTAAGCACTAAACACATGGACCATTTACATGGACCATTTAAATAAGCTTGAGCGACTCCAAAACAATGCTATACGGTTTATATTTGGTTTACGCAAATATGACCATATTTCCGAATTTCGACAAAAACTCAAGTGGCTCCCTATACGCTATCGCCGGGATTCACATGCTCTTTCCCTCCTGTACTGTGTACTATTTCACCCAAAAACTCCTACATACTTGAAGGAAAACTTTAAGTTTTTAGGAGCACCATCTGAAGTACGATCATCACAGTCCTTACTTATCAGAATGCCTGTACATAGCACCAAATTCTATAAACAGTCTTTTACGGTACATTCCATTAAATTGTGGAATGACTTACCACTCAATATTCGGAAATCAAAATCGTTATTAGTTTTTAAAAAATCTGTTAAGGACTACTTTTTATCCAAGGATATCTAGGACGACAATTATCGTGTATGTATATTATAGATATTGTTTAGTTTATATCTTAATATATATTGTTAATAATTTTATTTATGTAACACGTCTATGTATTCGTGTGTAGTTATTTTTAAGTAGGTTTATTTATTTTTGTACATTTACGCCACCTACTGCTTCATTGGATCATAAGGGTATTTCAACATTAATATTGGTTGTCTGGAAGAAATCGCCTATAGGCGATAAGACCGCCTTTTGTATCTCCATCATTTTCTATTTTTTTTTTGTTATATAATTTTTTTACTTGTTTTTATGATATGTATGGTGTGCAATAAAGAATATAAATAAATAAATAAATAAATAAATGGATTGTAAAATATATTTTTCCCATCACGACATACAACTATTATGAGCTATTCTTCATTTAAATAAACTTAAATTTAAAATAAATTAAAAATGACAACTGGTAATAAATGTACAATTACGAGTATGTCTTATGTCTACGCCAAAATAAAAATCTAAATCGTACATTCAATTGAATAATTTCTCTTTTCTAACTGAAAAATATTTTTTAATTATGGTATTGCTAATTTTATGAGAAATTCTTACGATTATGATCAATACAATCTCATGTAACTTAGGGATTTAATAGGAAAATCTAGCAGTTAAACATTATTTTAAGTGATATGAATGATGTATTAAAATTATCGATACTTTTTGTCCTATGAGTAATAAATATATATACAATATAATGTAGTGTAGAATAGTAATACCAGACGGTAACGTAAATTTACTTACTTCAGTGTAACTACACTGTACAACTGTACACCTTGTCTAAGTCGGTTACGCCTTGGAATCCAAATTTCTTAAAAATTTTGGTAATCATTTATTCAATTAGTTTATCTTCTAAATCTAGGGATCTATAAAATGGATTATAAATGTTTGATAAGAGTACGATCAGTTTAACCGATATATATATTTATAGTTTATTGTTTAAATCCAAACATAAGTCTTATTATAATTGACATGAACCATCTATTTATAGCAAACGTAGATCGTTTTACACGAAACTCTCAAGTCAACATTTAATGTCTACTTGAAGTCAACATTGAATGCTGAATACTTAACATGAATGAATTGACAGATAAAAAGATAGCACAACAAATCCATAACTTCGACCGGGGGTGAATTGAGAATTATATTAATAGCACATCATGGTCATAAGTTTACTTGTGTGCAAAATTTTGATGCTTAACTCGTAAGCTTTCAGGAGTTCTGGAGGGTGCAGACGGACAGACGGACAGACAGACAGACAAACATTCCTGAAGATTCTATAAAGCAGCTTTCGCTACTTAATAAAGAATAAGATTAAAATAACAAGGTACCTAAATCTAAAAACAAATAGACCCGGAATTTTCTTTTAAATGCAATAATCTAGAGATTATTGTAATTTATTGTTATTTCAGATTGGTCATAATTATCGGTTCTATCTTGTTTTCAATTTTAAAACATTCGTTAGAATATATGGATACAACTACAAAAATAATAAATTGTATACTTTTTGAGGAATCTCATAACTACTTGTTGCCGTGAGTTTGAAATAAAAAAAACGTTTTTAAATATTTTGCCTGTCTGTTAGTTTGGTCGCGCTCTCAAAAATAAAATACTTTTCTCGGGACAGCACATAAAATTGTGTAGGTTTTAACGAAAATAAAACTAAGAATTTATGGATTTGTATACTTTTTAAGTAATAAAGGATGGTTTATGATTTTATGACTCACGCGGGAGAAGCAGCAAGGTGACGTTGTCTCTGGCAACAATTAGTGTTTATTAAAATTTACTGTGTGGTATTTTAAATTAAATTCAAGCAGTTCATTTATAAGATTTTACTTCTGATCTTTGAAGAGCAGAAATGTAGTTTTCTGTCCTGGTGATGGATAAATAAACATATTTAGTCCGAGGGGAACTTCTAATGTATTAGTAAATTTATTCGTTGTCATTCAACTTTATTCTTAATAATTAGAAAGTAGCATCAGAAGTATTAAAAGGTGAAATTGCAAAAAATTATATAATCCGTTTTAGAAACCAAAGTAATATAAACGCATATCCAAAAATTTAGTAAATAATAAGTATAAACTCATCCAAACCATGATATACTTCATGTTTTGCATACACGAAACAAAATGTTACAATTGTAATAGGTATTCACCCAGTTAATATGGTTAAAGAATCAAAATCTACTAATTTTTTTTTTATTTATATATATATTATCAGATTATTGAATTGGAAATCATATAAGGTAATGCATATTATCACGATAGTATTATTATTAATACTGACGAGAAGTTACACGTTATATTAAAATTATATTTATAGAGGCTACTTTGACCTTTAACTAAAATGAAATTAAATGTAAGGTCAAGTATCTATTTAAATAGTATTAAATATTATTTTACATTTACAATAATCAAAAGCTTACTTTCTTTTCAAAGAACGTCAATTTTTGTAATTTTATAATGCTAACGTTATGTAGACTTGAAAGACTAAGATTGGGCAAATAAATAATTCTTGCTAATGCAGTGTAAAAATCTACATAGAGATTGTGTAATAAAAAGATAATATGTATTTCAAAAGGGTTTTATTTAAGTTATTGTTGGTATAAATATTTTACTTTGCGTTGTATTATTAAAACAATTATTGAGGTAATTATTGTATTTTTATCTATATTTTTTAGCCATAATATCACGAATATCTCTAGCACCAGTTTTAATTCCTTCCCAAGTTTCCATAGCAAATTGCTGTACCAGATCAGGATCAACCAAGAAACGATTCAGGCCTGAACTACCTCTATGAGCAGGTAATTCATATACATAGGAGTATGGTATTCCAACTTTATTGCCATAGTCCATAGCAAGACCTGAAGCTGGGTATAATATTAATGCCGAATTTCCAACGACGTAATTTTTATTCCATTCTAATTTGACCGCATCAATAGCTTGACCCATTTTTAGTCCGACTTGTTGTAATGAAAATGCGTTAGGTAACAAACGACCATTACCCCACCCATAAAAAATGTAGTTTCCAGTACTATGAATATCTATAAATAGCTCAATGCGATTACTATAATCATCTAATATTTTAGCAATAACTTTCGTCTCAGGTTCGGGGTTACCGCGTCTTCCATGAAAACCTTCATTGCAAGCGCTATTGCTCGAATGTTGTCCAAACATTATGTCAAAGTTTCTATTTAAGTCTACACCTATACAGGAGCTTGGAAAGAAGCCTGTGGCACGGTTTTTGCGCCAAAAACGGTTCTATAAACGATAAAATTAATAAAATTTACTTAAAAATATTACAAGTACAAGTTAACATGTTTATATAAAGTTTTTTTAATGTCTTACCGTTTTATGTGTAAATTCATATCCATCAGGATTAGCTATAGGTAAGATAATCCAGTCTATGGTATCGATAAGATCAGATTCAGTGACATTCACAACCAGTTGTTCGATGGCCCAAAGTGTTGGCGGGAGCGTTATCCATTCACGAGCATGAAGAAGAGATTCAATGAAAACTATTGGTTTGCTTGTATCCTAAAACACCAATTTAATGTAATATTTATTATTCAGCCCTTAATTATGTTTCTTAATGTGTTTTACGCTTTTTGTTTGTAGTAGTAGGTATAGTAGATGACTAACATAAGATATTAAAAAATATATCAAACCTCGAAGTTAGTAGTTGAAATCTTGAGATACTTGATATCTCTACCTTGAACAGATTTTCCAGCATTTACAAGAGTAACCACATTCGGATATGAGTCTGCTATCGCATCAAGATATTTATCCACCTAGAAAATACCTCTTTTTTTTAAATAAATTCTTTGTAACTTATATTACTTATACTGATAATAAAAATATATGTTAATATCTTCACTTAATTAAAAATATTTGAATAAATCTTAATGACTGCTATATATTTATCTAAACATAAATTAAATCTGTAACTGATCACATAGAAAATATTTGGGTAAAGTTATTACTAGTGATAAAAAACAGTACCCAAAACAAAGATTTATTTTCTGTTTCTCTGCTTAAATATGCGTTGGTTTGTGTGTTTACTAATCTCTGGAGCGGTTTAACTGTGTTCAAAATAGTTTCTCACTTAAATGTTAGTGTTTTTGTTTTATTTAAAAAGGCCAATAAATATAAGTTTTGACAATAAAAATGTAGCTTTGTTTCACATTCGATAAAAATATTATTTAGAAACTATTTTGTTGACATGCTTGAAACTGTAACTAGCTATAGTTGAGGTCTGTAACATTTTGATAGTTGAAAGTCAGCCTGTCATGAAAACAAAACTCACCTGAGTGGAGTCGCGGGCCCAAGTAGTACTAATTATACTTACTAAAAATGAGAACCGATAAAAAAATGCAATAATTTCATATTATTGGTAGGTCAATGTCAACTTATGCAATATTTATGCGTAATGTGGTGTAGTATATATAGTGCAGTGCAATCGTAAACTACGGTATGGTACGGTATTCATACTTACTTCAGTATAGTTGTATACTCTATCGAATCCAATTTTGCCTTGGAATCCAGATTTCTCGCCATTTTTGTGAATTGCTTGTTCAAATAATTTATCTTCTAAATCTAGGGATCTATGAAAGGGATTATAACGTTAAGATAATGCTCACTAATTGATTATAATTCATTTATCATTTAAATTTAAAAAAATGACAAATAATTATAAGCTGATCTACATTTATAAAAAATAAAGCATAATATGAATAAATGTACAAGTGATCCAAATACAAAACCAAGAAATGTCGAATTTAATACTATAATCTTGAGATTATCGTAATTTATTATGATATCTTGAGCCGGTTATATTAAAAGGATTTATGTTGTTTTCAGTTTTTAATCACTCTCAAGGCTATATTAACTTAATAAGTAGATGGAATAGAAACAAAGCAATAGTTTCTATAAATATTGACTGTCTGTATGGTTCTTGGCTGATTTTTGCTAAATTGTTAGTAGAATAGGCTTTTTATCCATTCAACTTTTCAGTCCGGAATATAAAGTACTTTTTCCGGGAAAACACATAAAATAAAATTAAAAGTGTATGGTTATTATAAGAGATAGGAGATTAATAGTTTATGACTCAAGTCACGTGAAAGAAGACAGCGGAGTGACGACGACCTTGACAATAATTAATATTTATTAAAACTTACTCTTTGATGTTTTCAGTTTCAATTTGAAACTCAAAATTATTGTCGAGCATTTCATTTATCAGATTTTGCTTTTGATCTTTGGAGACAAGAACCGCAGCTTCTTTTCCTGGTGATGGATAAATCAATATATTTAATCCAAGCGGAATTTCCAAGGCATTGAGGAAATTCATTTGCTCATTGTCATTCACCTTTATACTTAATAATGAGTGTCTGTAATATAAAAAAGAAAACTAATAATGTAATATAAACAAATTTCATTTGAAGAAAACGTTATTTCGACGATAGTCAGGAGGTAAGAGACTTTAAGGGATATTCTTGATAATCTCATACTTACTGCATTAAATGTGTCTATAGATATTACTCGTACAGATTAACAAGTAATATCTATAGACACTTTTTAAAAAAAGATGAAGAGGCCATCTAAATTAATTATAATTAATTCAAAACATTCAAAAAGATTTGATAATAAAAAATATAAACTCACCCATCATACATTTCGTGTTTTGCGTAAACAAAACAAAATGTTAAAATAATAACCAGTGTCCACCGCATGTCTATGGCTAAACGATTAAAATCTAATAATGACAATTATTAGGGATTTTTTTCATTTATATTTGTATTATCAGGTAACTGAAATGCAAATCACGTAAGATAACACATATTTTCATGATAGTATTACTATCAATAATATTTAAATAGTATTAAATATTTACAATAACTACTGGTTTCTGCTTTCCATACGATGAAAGAAATGGATGGCCAAACATGATATCTCTTATTTCCTAATAAATTTATTGTATCTGCAGATTTCTATATTTTACAACGAATAATTTTTAAGTAATGCTTCACCGCTTATAAAATTATTTATTTTTATTTCTTATATTTTTTCCACTTTGAATACCAGTTATCACTTGTAATATAAGTGATAACTGGTATTCATTTATGTTACATACTTAACATCGCAATATTATAATTAAAACGGCTCAATTTAGATATAACCAGTGGGTTCCTAAAATGTATAATGATTTTATTAGATATTACATAATAACTGTTTCCCAATCCATCGACGGCATTACAGTGGTACACACCTTAATCTTTACCATAATCCTTGCTTGCAAAAAGAGCTTAAAGCTTTTGTAATTCCTCTAATCTATTATATAAAAATGAATCGCAAAATGTGTTGGTAAGCGCATAACTCAACAACGCATGGACCAATCTTAACAATTCTTTTTTTTAAATGTTCCTTGAAGTCCAAGGATGGCTCTAACGGCGAGAAAAATTTGAATAATTTCCAGGGAAACCCTAAAAAAGCCCTTTTCTTTTTCCTATACAAATATTTTAAATGTAGAATAAATAACTAAATGTAGAGTCAATTTGAACTGTATTGCTATTCAATAAAGTTGATATTAAATTACAAGCACTCATTGTTGTCTAAACAATGTAGGTGTCTTGCTAACGTCAAAGAGTCAATTCGCGCTTTATTGTCGCTGCACAACGTTCAAATTTAATCAAATGAATGTGTACACCCGACCAAATTGAAAAGTCAAAAAAAGTAAATGTAAGATTTGATTGGCCTTGGAATATTCTTTCTTTTGTTTTAGTTTCGGAATGCGACATAAATTGTCATCAGTTTTCACGTCATTGCATCTGTCAAACAAACTGCGTTAAAAAGCGTTTATAATATTTAATAATTAATTTTGATTGTATAAATACCTGTGATTAATAATTATTTCATGTGAATAAATTTAGGTAATTATATACGATATGCCTCCTATAAGACGAAGTAATTTAAGTAGAAGAACCCGAAATGCTACAAACCAAATGAATTACCGATCTTATCATACTGCACATGAACGTGACGACCGAAATGAACGCGAAAGAATTCGTATATCACGAACGCGGGAAGCGAGAGCGAGAGATTCAACTAATAATCGCGAAAGTTTGAATCGAGCTGCTTTCAATTACGATTTGTCAATTGACTACAGTAACCACCAATGTGTTGCTATTGGATCTATGAACTTGGTTTGCTCTTATTGTAAGGCATTGAAATACAAAAATGAAGCAAATGGATTGTGTTGCGCAAATGGGAAAGTGAAATTGATACCATTGGATCCACCACCAGAGCCATTGTACTCATTGGTTTCAGGAATAGAACCAGATTCCATACACTTTTTGTCAAATATTCAACAATATAACAATTGCTTTCAAATGACATCATTTGGGGCAACAAACGTAGTTCGGGAAAATTTCATGCCAACTTTTAAGGTATGTATTATAGCAGTTAATCATTATTATTTTAATGAACAAAATTTCCTGTTAACTAAGTAAATATGTGTCATTAACCTTCAGTTTACTAAACCCCAAAACATATATTACTTAGTCATTATATTATTTGGTGATTCAGTATTAGCAACACTTATTATTTTGAAACACAATATAATTATTTGATGATGGATATTAGTTACAACTAATTATTACATATTGACATACCTACGCATATCAATTATTATTTGGTGATTCAAATTAAGAGACAGATATACTTTTTAGGAACAAATATTATTTCTATTTGGCAAAAATCATTTTTTTTAATTTACAGATACAAGGCCAAATATATCACAGAGCAGGTTCACTGTTACCAGTGTCAGATAGCAATTACAAATTTCTGCAAATTTATTTCATGGGCAATTCACCACGAGAAATTGATATGCGTTGTTCACATAACAATTCACTAAAGAGGTCTATTGTAGAACAATTACAAACTTTATTTCATGAGTACAATCAATTGGTTATGTTGTTCAAAACTGCACTGGATCGGATGCCATCTGATAATCACAAAATTGTAATCAGAGCTGATAAAACACCTGTTGGCCAACATGCAAGACGTTTTAATGCACCAACTATTGAAGTTGCCATCGTTGTAGTTGGAGAAAACTTGGAATCCCGTGATATTGTTTTACATCGTCGGAATGATCAATTACAACGTATAAAGGAAACACACCGCTCATATGACGCACTGCAATATCCCATTATATTTTGGCAAGGTGAAGATGGCTATGATTTTTCAAACAAGATGATTACAGGTAATAAAAAATATTAGTTTAGCTATGGAGCTATATTATCAGTCACTATATTATTATTTTTTTAATTTTCAATATTATGAAAACAAAAATCTATTTTCAGGTTCCGAAACCAACAAAAAAGTCAGTTCAATGAACTATTATTCCTACCGCCTAATGATTCGTGAAAATGAAGACAATCACATACTCAAATGTCGGCGATTATATCACAAGTATGTTGTAGACATGTATGTTAAAATTGAAACGGAGAGATTAACATTCATCAGGTTGAATCAGACCAAACTCAGATCTGAAGAGTATATTCACCTTCGAGATGCGATTAATACTGATGGAAATGCACAGAATGTTGGTCGGATGACTATTCTTCCAGCAACATACATCGGAAGCCCTCGACATATGCATGAATATGCTCAAGATGCCATGTCATATGTTCGTCATTATGGTACAGCAGATTTGTTCATCACATTTACATGCAATCCACACTGGATAGAAATCAAGCAGGAGTTATTCCCTGGGCAATCACCTATTGATCGTCATGATATTACAGCCAGAGTCTTTAGACAAAAGTTGAAATCTTTGATGGATTTCATTGTGAAACATTATGTGTTTGGAGAGACACGCTGCTGGATGTATTCTGTGGAGTGGCAGAAACGGGGATTGCCACATGCACACATTTTGATTTGGTTAGTTGAAAAGATAAGGCCAAATGAAGTTGATGCAGTAATATCAGCTGAAATTCCTAATGTAGAAGTAGATCCTGGATTGCATGAGGTAGTTATTAAAAACATGATACATGGTCCCTGTGGAACTCTTAATCAAAATTCACCGTGTATGGTGGATGGTAAATGTTCAAAGCGATATCCACGGACATTAATATCTGAAACAATCACTGGTAATGACGGTTATCCTTTGTATCGTCGCCGATCGACAGCAGACAATGGAAGATTGTGACAATGCAACAATTGTCAAATTAAATCAACAAGATATTGAAATAGATAATCGCTGGATTGTTCCATATTCACCCATTTTATCAAAGACCTTCAAAGCGCACATCAACGTTGAATCTTGCCATTCAGTAAAATCTATTAAATACATTTGCAAATATGTAACCAAAGGGAGTGATATGGCTGTGATTGGTATTAATGCAGAGAATTCCAATGATGAAGTTACCCAATACCAAATGGGTCGCTATGTTAGTAGTAATGAAGCAGTTTGGCGAATATTTTCTTTTCCTATTCATGAAAGACACCCTACTGTTGTTCATTTAGCTGTGCATTTAGAAAATGGACAAAGAGTATATTTTACAGCACAGAACGCAGTAGAAAGAGCTTTACAGCCACCATCTACTACATTAACCAGATTTTTTGAGATATGTCAAAACGATGATTTTGCTCAAACATTGTTATATTCTGAAATGCCAAAATATTATACTTGGAATCAATCCTCAAGAAGATTTATACGACGGAAACAAGGAAAACCAGTTACAGGATACCCAGATATATTTTCTACCGATGCGATTGGTCGAATTTATTCAGTACATCCAAGCAATGATGAATGTTTTTATTTACGACTGCTATTAGTCAATGTACGTGGCCCAACATCGTTCCAACATGTACGAACTGTTAATGGTGATTTGTGTGGATCATATAGAGAAGCTTGCCAACGTTTGCGATTGCTAGACAATGATGCTCATTGGGATCAAACTCTCAATGATGCTGTAATATCATCACAAGCTCATCAAATACGAACATTGTTTTCTATAATCATATCTACCTGCTTCCCATCAAACCCAAAGGATTTGTGGATCAAGTACAAAGATAATATGTGTGATGATATTTTGTATCAAATACGGATTAGAAGGGGAAATCCAAATATACAAATAAGCGAAGAAATTTACAATGAAGTATTGATTTCAATTGAGGACATGTGCTTGATGATGTCAAATAAACTATTATTTCAATTAGGCCTGGCCGCACCCAATCGTCCAATGCATGATGCTTTTAACCAAGAGTTGCACCGAGAAAAACTGTATGATCTCAACACTTTGACAGAATTAATTCAAACGAATCTTCCACTATTGAATGAACAACAGAAGTATTTGATACACTTTTGAAAGTAATAAATGATAAAAGAGGAGGGATTTACTTCTTAGATGCACCTGGTGGTACAGGAAAAACTTTTTTGATTTCATTGATATTAGCAACAATTCGCTCACAAAATAAAATTGCACTTGCACTCGCTTCGTCGGGAATCGCAGCAACTTTGCTTGAAGGTGGTAGAACAGCTCATTCAGCACTAAAATTACCATTAAACATGCAAAGCAACGAAACTCCAACCTGCAACATTTCGAAGAACTCTGCAATGGCAAAGGTTTTGCAGCAATGTGGATTGATTGTTTGGGATGAATGCACGATGGCACATAAAAAATCTTTGGAGGCTTTAGATAGAACCTTACAAGATCTCCGGAGCAATAATAACCCATTTGGTGGTGCAATGATTTTATTAGCAGGAGATTTTCGTCAAACATTGCCAGTGATTCCACGATCAACGCCAGCTGATGAACTTAATGCCTGTTTAAAGTCCTCCAATTTGTGGAAACATGTGAAGGTATTACACTTAAGCAAGAATATGCGTATCAAGTTGCAAAATGACAAATCTGGAGACATATTCTCTAAACAACTCATTGACATTGGTAATGGCAAATTTCCTATAGACACCTTGACTGGTATGGTGCATTAACTTTCCTCAAGGTTTTTGTCAGTTAACTAGATCAAAAGATGAACTTATTCAAAAGGTGTTTCCAGATGTTGCTCAAAATTATAGAAACCATGATTGGTTGAGCGAACGGGCTATATTGGCTGCAAAAAACATAGATGTAAGTGAATTAAATTTCAAAATTCAAGAACAAATTACAGGCGAATTGAGGATATATAAATCAGTTGATTTGGCTACTAACCAAGATGATGTCGTTAACTATCCGCCTGAATTTTTAAACTCGCTGGATTTACCAGGATTGCCACCTCACAATCTTCAATTAAAGGTTGGTTCGGTAGTAATAATGTTGAGAAATATCAACCAACCGCGTCTTTGCAACGGCACACGGTTAGCGATAAAAAAATTATTGAACAACGTGATAGAAGCAACTATACTGAAAGGAAAGTATAAAGGAGAAGACGTTTTGATACCACGCATCCCAATGATTCCGACTGATGTACCATTTGAATTTAAACGACTACAATTTCCAGTGCGGCTTGCTTTTGCTATGACCATAAATAAGTCCCAGGGGCAATCATTAGGTGTTTGTGGTATTAATCTAGAAAACCCATGTTTCTCACATGGTCAATTGTATGTTGCCTGTTCCCGTGTTGGAAAACCATCAGATTTATTTATATATTCACCAGGTAATCAAACAAAAAACATTGTGTATCATAAAGCACTAAAATAAAAATAAAACAGATTTTTGTTAATAATTATGATTCACTGGATTTACAATAACGCGATTACTGAAAATACTTATGTACGTTTTATTTCATTATTTTTTATTTCATCGGTTATGAACCCTATGTTAATAATAATAGTAATAAATAATTAATTATCTCTATACTTTGTAATTGAAGCACCCACTTTATAATTATTTGTCACCTTTAGGTTCCCACTATCCCTTTAGATTATTTTTCAATCAGGTTTGAACCTTAAGTTCCCCTCTTGGTTTGAAGCCCTCTGGCAGACATCCCAATCGGGGTTTTTAGTGGGTCTCAAAAGGGTGACCAAAGTTCGTGGAAGCTAAGATACTTAAGTCACCCGAGCTGACCTTTTTCTTTAATTCTCCTGAACAGAACCGTCACCATGATGATAGGGCGATGTGTGAGGATCAGCAGGGTAAAAACGTCTAAAGGTCGAAATATAAACTGCCACATTCCAAATCTATTTGACAGAACGAATTCTGCCGAGTTGTATAAAAATTGTATTTATTAAAAAAAAAAAATCTTTTAAAATTTAAATGTTTTGAGTTTAACTTTCATTGTATGTATTAGTAAAAACCACCAAATACTTTTAATTATGAACGTCTTAATAAAATGATAAAGTAACATATTAAAAAAAAGGAAAATTTTACGATTTATTTATTATATTATTTAAAATATTAAATGATAAAAAAAATCCACCAGAATTCTTAATATATATAAATCACGTGTCGCGTTATTTGTCCGCGATGGACTCCTAAACTACTTAACTGATTTAAATAAATTTACACATCACGTACAGTTTGACCTAACTTAAAAGATATAATATTTTTCAACTCAATTCATAGTCGCAGTATTATTTTATTGCAAATTATTAGTTTATCATTTTGCAGTTAGCTCTTAACAATTCTAAAAGATGGCGGTATCTATTGACTGGATTGAGTAATTACGAATGAGATATCTACCCTACCTACCTCATTCGTAAGTTTAGTGTTCCAAGTTATTTACTAAAAACTTTGTAATATACAAATAGTGTTATAAACTTGGATAAAATTAAAAAAATAATTATAATTATTTTGTTTTGATTTTTGCTTAATATCGACTATAAGAAAACATTATGGTTTTCATGACAGATGTACTCTGAACGTTACCCCTTAAATAGTTTAGTACAATGTAATATATCAAAAATAATAGTCACAGCAACGCGTGACCGGGTCTGCTAGTGGTATAATAAAGTTGATGGGAAGTAGTGATAATGAAACACCGGCTGAATTGTCGTATGACCCCTTATAATTTTAAAAGAATGACAAAATCTTAAATAAGTAAGTTAAAATATTAAGTAACGAGCTTAGATGATGTGATAATAAAAAATTTAACCTGGATGTGTAAATAATGATATTATAAATTTTAAATTCATATTGTTAATGTTAGTAAAATGGGATTTGTAATAAATATTTTTTTAACATATTTTTTTATCTTTTTTATAAATATTCTACAGTCAAAAGGACCATTTTCTTATTATTACATTTTAAATATAGAAAAAAAATATTGTCAAGATCGAAGAATATCTTGTGCAAGTTCGTGTGCACGTATCTGTACTTCTAGCATAAATGGCGAAGAGTGAATATGGTATACATCGTACCCCGCCCAGGCAATAAATCAAACTGGTTCTCGGAGACACCACTCTCGTCTCACATGCTTTTCTTTATTACTTTCTTCTACATTTTCATAGTATGTGACATGAGTTTTATTCAGGAACAATTATAGCAATCTTGTACTTCATCCTTATTTTTATAAATGAGCACTAGAGGACTATGCTTAATTCTTAATGCAACAATTTATATCTATTGTAGTACCTAAATTACATTTTTTTCTGAAAGTAATGCTTTAATTTTTTTTATTTTGAGTATTTTATTATATATTGTTAATATAATGTAAAAAAAAATTGACACTGTTGCAATAAAAATATAATATTTATTTTAAATAGGTTTAATTTAGCTTATTAGTTAATAGAATCCTTTTACTTCGCGTTGTAATACATATTTCAAGTAAATCAACTCAACGTATAATAGAAACAGTCAAAATACTGAGTCGTCTGAAGCCTTCACTCACTTAAAATAAATATTTTAATTTAAATAACAAAAAATATAAAATATCTCCAAAGCGTTTAAAAAGGCATTTATGGTGAAATCTATTTCAAAACAAAACATTTTCTCTTTTTTCTTTTTATAATAATTTATACACATTCCAAGAAAATTTTCACAAAATATCTATATACGGGTTTTCAATATATTACAAAGGTTTATTTTTACTTTATTATCACTTCAGTTTCTACATTTTGTGTCTTTGTAAATATACAAAGACACAAAATGTAGAAACGGGATTCCAACTACTTATAATAATTTTATACATATTTTTTTGAGAAAATATCACGAACTTCTCTAGCACCAGTTTTAATACCTTCCCAAGTTTCCATAGCGAATTGCTCCACTAAGTCAGGATCCACCAAGAAGCGATTTAACCCAGAGCTATTTCTATGAGCAGGTAATTCATATATATAGGAGTATGGTATTCCAACATGATTGCCATAGTCCATGGCTAAACCTGAAGCTGGGTATAATCCTAATGCTAAATTTCCAACAACATAATTTTTATTCCATTCCAATTTGACTGCATCAATGGCTTGAGCCATTTTCAATCCGACTTGTTGCAAAGAGAATACGTTAGGTAAAAATTGACCATTACCCCATCCATAAAAAATGAAGTTACCAGTGCTATGTATATCTATAAATAAATCAATACGATTCTTATAATCATCAAAAATTTTTGCAATAGCTTTTATCTCAGGTTCCGAATTAGGACCACTTCCATGAAAACCATCGCTGCAAGGGTTATTGCTGGAATGTTGTCCGAACATTATGTCAAAGTTTCTATTTAAGTCTACACCTTCACAAGAACTTGGAGAAAAACCTGTGGCACGGTTTTTGCGCCAAAAACGGTTCTGTAAACATTTAAGTTAATAATATTGATTAAGACATTATATTTCGAGTTTAAAAGCACATTTAATATATTATAAAAAAAAACTTTTAATGCCTTACTGTAATATGTGTATGATCATATCCATCGGGATTAGCTATAGGTAAGATAATCCAGTCTATGGTATCGATAAGATCAGATTCAGTGACATTCACAACCAGTTGTTCAATAGCCCAGAGTGTTGGTGGAAGCGTTATCCATTCACGAGCGTGAAGAAGAGATTCAATGAAAACTATGGGTTTGCTTGTGACCTAAAACTCCAATTTAATGTAATATTTATTAATCGTTACTGGAACATGCTTCTTAATGATTTCAGTAACTTTATTATTATTTATATGTATAGTAAATAATTAACATTACGTCTTAGAATAAAAAATACATCAAACCTCAAAGTTAGTACTTGAAATCTTCAGATACTTGATATCTCTACCTTCAACAGACTTGCCAGCATTCACAAGAGTAACCACATCTGGATATGATTCTGCTATCGTATCGAGGTATTCATCGACCTAAAAAATACCTAAATACAGTTGCAATAATTTTAACTTATACTAATTTTGTAATATAATAGAATATAGCTGACTATACATATATATTCAACTTTTTATAACTCCGTTTATTTTGAATTGATGTTTTTTATTTTTTTGTAATTTTGTCTAATGTATACCATAATATAGTATATATTATTATTTATAATATATATATATATATATATATATATATATATATATATACTTACTTCAGTATAATTGTATACTCTGTCAAATCCGATTTTGCCTTGGAATCCAGATTTGTCACTATTTTTGCGAATTACTTCTTCAATTAATTCATCTTCTAAATCCAGGGATCTATTAAGTAGATTAAATTAATGTCATGATAAGAGTAGGCTTAGTGATTAAAATAATCCATTTATTATTTAAATTATAAAATACTTTGATAAGGTACAAATTAGAACTCTTATAAAATAGTCTCTATTTATAGAAAATAAAGAAAAACACACTTAAAATCACCAATTATCTAAATCCAAATAGGTTTTTACCTAAATTTACTTAGAATTAAATACAGTAATCTGTAGATTATTGTAATTTATTATGATATGTCAGGTCAGTCATACGGTAAAACCGTATGTTATCAATTTTTAAAGCATTTAAAAGAACATAAATATAATAAATTAGTAAAGACGAAAAATCTTCGAATTAATAGTTTGTTCTTGACTGTTCGTTGGGTGGCGCTACGAATATGATATTTATTATTTTCAAAAACTAATATGGAAAATAAATAAAATACAACAAAACTACGAATTGGAGTTTTACAAAATGTGCTGTGCTGTTGAGGTATTCCAATCAAGTTATACTTTGCAATCCGGAATGTAAACCTGTTTTTTTTCATAAAAATACATAAAATTTTGAGAGTTTACGATTTAAATAAAACTTATGGACCCTAACTTATAAGTGTAGGTTTTAGTACGATATTTAATTGATGAGAGATGGTTTATAATTTTATGACTCGAGTCACGTGGGAGAAGGCGGCAGGGTGACAAATTCCCTAGTCTCAATTAGTTGAAATTCAAATTCAAATTCAAAATATCTTTATTCAAGTAGGCATTTACACGCACTTTTGAATCGTCAATTATTACAATAAAAAAAGGTCAGTGTAGTCAGTTCGTAAGTAAGCTACCACCGGCTCGGAATGCTGTTCTGTTGAGAAGAGCGGGCCAGAAACTCAACAGTTGCTCTTTTCAAAAGAAATATAACAATTATAAGTATTTATTAAAACTCACTGTTTTATGTTTGCGCTTTCAATTTGAAATTCAAAGCTATTGTCAAGCAGTACGTTTAGCAGATTTTGCTTTTGATCTTTGGAGACCAGAACTGCGGCTTCCTTTCCTGGTGATGGATAAAGCAACATGTTTAATCCGAGAGGAATTTCCATGGCATTGAGAATATTCATTTGCTCTTTGTCGTTCACCTTTATTCTTAATAATGTGTGTCTGTAATATAAAAAAAAACACTTGGTGTGCTGGCGGTAAACAAATTATGCAAGTTATATTTGAAACATATTAAAGAGTTTAAAAGATGTCAACGAACATCCCATATTTATTACATTTCATGTTATCAGCAATGAGAGCACATTTGACAAAAAGAGATACGATTATTATATGAGCCACAATAGTAATTTACATGACCTATTTACAAACCACAGTTTCCAACATTTAATTAAAAAAAAAATCAAAATAAAGTCCCAATTATATATTTTTTAAAATAATATGAATAAACAACCTAATAATAACAAGACAACACATCCAATAACGTTCGAAAATAATAAATATAAACTCACCCATCATACATTTCGTGTTTTGCGTAAACAAAACAGAAAGTTAAAATTGTAACCGGCATCCACCGCATGTCGATAGCTAAACGATTAAAATCTAATTACGACAATTATTAGTTTTTTTTTTCATTTATATTTGCACTATCAGGTCACTAATATGAAAATCATATAAGATAATACATGTTGTGATGATATCATCTTTATCAGTATTGTTAAACTTTGTATTAAATGTATTTCTTTGAGGGTAAGTTTATGTTTTAATGGTATATTTGTTATGAATCTACATAAAAACCACTACTACAGTCCTATTGTTTATGAAGGAACAGTATTTCCTTGTTTTTAAATGATAGGAAGCTACAAGCAAATCTGCAGGTTTCTACACTTTCAGATGCGCTACCCTTGAGCAACGCCGCCATATTAACTTTTACTTTATAGTCCGCTGATATTCTAAAATAGAAAAGTAATTATTTAGGGTTTATTCAGTATTTCCTCAAGATTTTATTTCTGGACCTTTAAATTATTATAGGTTTTATAATTAATAAAATACTCTTTTACTCAATTCATAAGTAGCATTTCTAAGTCATTAACGTCAATTAAATAGCTTTATCCCTTTCTACAAAAACCGAAAATGTTTTTTTATTCCTGCGGTGTAGTAAAAGAGATCCGGTAGTACACTTCATGTAATACCAGGTGAATCCTCGTGTGCACTCTTTTAATATAAAAAAACAGTTATACTTCATAAAAATATAGCATTGTTTTATAATCAAAAACATTATTCCCAACGAATGGAGTAAAAATTTTGTCTTAGATGTTGGTGTGATAATGACGCCCGTGAACTCTTAATATATATACATTTGGAATTAACACTGTTTCTTTTATCTTTTCTTCTTTCAGGCTTATATCGCAGAAGTAAATTTGGTAACATGAAGCGTAAAGCGAATGAAACTTCTTTCAATTTTTTTTTATAAATATTCTTTATCACACGGAGCAGTCTTTTTTTTTACATTTCCCTTAAATAATCTTTTAATAAGAAAATTATTAATAATTGAATTGAGTAATAATATTTATACAATAAAATGATTATCATATTTTAAAAAAATGGGTAACCCTATATAGATTGTATTGGTAGATTATTGTAATCAGTCAAAAATAAGGCGATAAGATAGAATATATATAACGTGAAACAAAATAATATGAACAAGGATATGGATACAAATGTTTAAAAACCTTAGTAATTTTTTTTTTGTTCTATTTTTATGCAATTGAATATTATGGTAAAGATGGTACTGGTTCATCTCATGCTCTCTGGCGGATCATAATAGAAATTTAAATTCTAAATATAATTGGCACGAATCGTACTTCTTTCTCCATCGATTATTTCCATTGAAGTCGATTTAACCTTATTGTTATAGTTTTATTGGTTTCGCACAAATCATAAGATAAAACATATTCAATCATAAATTTATAAATCAGAATTCAGTACTGAAATTACGAATTCTTGTTTTTTATTATAAGTCAAAAATGTGTTTAATGTGTTCTCTAAGATTAATAACTTCGTAAATGAATTAAAGGATTTACCTCTTATCCTGAAAACTATGTCCGGAAGTTAAGAAACCTTTAAAGGTAGAAGACTAATTAAATACCTGAATTACGAACATTTCGTCTTTCCGTAAATATATCCGCTTCAAAGCGCTTACAATGTTGGTTGCAATAAAGTTTAAAATGTAAATCCAATTACGCAGGCCTTAAATTTGTCAAAAATAGTATTATTTTAATGGGAACTACAGAAAAATATAAGCATACAAAGTCTTGTATATCTATGTAAGTACTTGTTAGTAAAATAAATTTGGGAAGGGTTGGATTCCAACATCACTCACGTTTTAACACCAGCTACAGCTACAATCAATTCGTCAAATTGGGCGGCGTCACTCTCAGAACCCATTAGTGTTCTTATATTAAATACTAGCAGGTTACCCGTGCTTCACAACACCTAGGAGGTATCAAACAGGCGCGTTATATTTTTTGCAGTTTTTTAGCTATAACTTTGGAACGGTTTGGAGCTTTGCAAAATCCTTTCTTATTGCACCTACTCAATATGTCAGGAGTATTGTGGCCAAATTTCAGCTTTCTAGGGATTACGGTTTGGGCTGTAGAGCGATGAATGAGCCAGTGAGTCAGTCAGTGAATGTTTTTGTATTTTATATATTAAGATAATTTATACTGTAATGAATATCACTTTAATATTGATATATTAATCATTTATTGTATTATTTGCACATTTTATTTTTCATTTAACTTGTTTATTGTAAGTTAAATATTTTAAACTTCTATTTCATTAAGGCTGAAACAGTTCTACCGATCTTCAATAAATTTGACAATCGCGAAGCCGATTTTACTGAATATATATAAAAAGTTAGTTTAGCTTATACAATTATTAATGTAAATATTAAAACAGAATTTTGTAGGTATATAGATGTGCGTTTATTAAAAATAAACGAACATAATTCTAGTACAATTTATATTACTTATATTATTTGGAGAAAGTATTTTTATCAGTGTATTGCTTCATATTATCCTTCTGAAGACGAGGTTTTGATATAATTTGCATTGTAATCTAAGGGAGGATTTAGACTGCCTTTTCTTTAAACAAATTACATGAAATTTGTTATGAAAGAAGTCACAATAACGTAAACAAATGTATATAAAGTGGTGGTAATGTCGCTAGTATTGTTCAAATTCTTATTTCTTGTAAAAACTTTAATAGGTTGTTGTTATATAGTCATAAATTGACGTTGTAGGCGAATAAGTTACAACTTTGCGTTCCATCTCATTTTCAATAATTTCTACTTTCATGTCTAATTTACAATTTGGACAGTTATATACGACGAGACCTTTTCTGTCATTAATAGAACTTGAATTATTGCACGAAAAGGGTTTAACACACCCTCTGGGCAAATTATCTCCAAATATAGTACAGATTTTTTTCAAATACCAGCTGGCTTCAACACCGAAGATTGTGTTCTTGTAACCAATTTCTATGATTGGGCTAGCGTCAATGCCTAGCTGGACGTGTTTTGCCGACGATAATCCAGCGTAGCTACCCTTAGTTTGAACACAGGTCTTATATTTTTCTGGATCTATTCCCGATTCACAGAGACATTTTTCACTTGGGTTACCTTAAAAATATAAAAGATATTATAAAAAATGATTTTTCTTTAATAATTTTGTTTACGGCATTAAATGAACTTAATAATTTAAATTTATTTATACATTTTAAATTAATTTGTAAAAAAATATCCGTAAAGATACATAAAACGTCTAATAATATAATTTAATGTAAAACATAAAAATATAAGAAATAAATCAACTCTTACCTTCGGCTTCACATTTCAAATACTGAGCCTGAAGAAATGTGTTCATTTTTAACTCATTCAAAACGCACATCTGTGGTACAGTGTACTTTCCACTGCCCTGCAAATAAAAATCAACACTTATTTCCCCACCTATATTATCAATGATCCAGGGATAAGTCTTTCCAAAGAACTCTTGGTCATTGTAAACGTCTCCGTATACAGATATAACATATCTGCAATGTACGTAAGGCAGTATTATAAGTAAAATGTGTATAAACATTGTTGCAAAGTAGAGGACTATGTTGTCATTACCTTTTATAGATATTTTTATTTAAAAATATGCTTTCCTACAATTTGTTATTATATTAAAAATATGTGTTAGGCTTAAAGTACACTATTTTATTTACACATTCACATATTTTTATTTAATCAGAAACTATTCTCAGGCATATAATTGTGAAAATACTATTTTAAATTTATCTATTACATTACTTACATGGTGATGGAGTGCATCACTGAAAACCAGATAATGTATAGAAAATCTGGATATCACATTGGTAACTAAATTTTTTTAAATTTATATTATTGATTCTTTTTATATTCAAATATTTCTTATATCAATACAATGTTGTACGTAAAAAGTTCATTTATTATGGTATAAATATTACACCTTATATTTTATAATAACGTGTGAATAATTATTTCTAATAAACATACACTCGTCGGTACATGGTTTATCTTTTGGTATGTAGAGTTTAAATATTAAGTCAGTGAGTAAAAAAATGCTATTCAGTAGAATTTAAAATATTTTACAAAAATTACATGTTTGAAATAATTGTATATTTTTTTAATTTTTTACACGCGATATAATATTAACGTCATTTATGACTTTAAATTTGAAATTATTATTTTATAGTACAAGTAGACACGTGCATTGATGAATCTGAAATAATAATAAATATGTTCTGGTCGGGATGGAAGGATATTGTCCAAGTTAGGAAGTGTGATTTTAGAGGAATCTAGATGTGTTTTTTTGATTAAAGTTCCAGTGTTGGAGTAAGTCGTTATAGAACTGCAACTATAATAATTTTTTACTAACACCATCGTTCTACATCTAAGCTATACTTTTATGTTTTACGGAATATTTTCTTACGTTCAATGTTTTAGAAAACTGAAATTTGGACACAAGACTCCTGACATATTGAATAGGTGCAATAAGAAAGAATTTTGCAAAGGTCCAAACCGTTCCAAAGTTACAGCTAAAAAACTGCCAAATTTGCCCCCCGCTCCCTCTCTTCTCCCATTGCATTGCAGTAGAAATTAAAATTATTTGAATTTCCCGGGCATTATATTTCTCTATTTAATTTTTTTTTAAATACACCAATTATTAAATAGAAATTAAACATATTGTCAACACAAGAAGTCTAATTTCACATCCAAATTAATAGAGTGCCCAGCGAAGCAGGCAGGAATCAGCTAGTTACATATAAACGTAAATATCCTGTTTTTAATCTTGTTATCTTATTTTTTATAAAGACATATTGTAAAAAACAAACTCTTTAGATTAAAAAAAAACTCTATAAGTGTTCATAATGAAAGTGGTAATTTCAATTTGATTTAATTAATATTTTTTTTGTGGTACTATTATTTTATTGTATATTATCTATTATTTACAATTTATTTATATACTATAATGTTTACTATGTTTATACATTATGTTAGATGATGAAACATATTACTCTGCCATTGATTCTGAGACATCCTTAGTCTCCTGCGAAAATAATAATAGCAATACACTAATTCAAGACTGCTGAGATTTATAATAATCTCGAAATAATTTTAACATATGCGATGTTAATGCTCAAAGTATGTCAAACTTTTCTGAAATAGTTAATATATTCTCCATTATTAACAATATTCATGCTTTTCTTATTTGGTTGCTATGTTGGTTAACACCATTTTTACCTTCTTCCTTATATATGTGTTCACAGGCAACACATGTATTCATTTGTAATTGAAATGATCGTACCGATAAGAGAGCTGGGGGCAACGCAATATATCTATGCGATAATTTATCTTACAAAGTTATGATGTCCTTTCCCTCTTTGTATTCTGCCTCTGATGAATTATTAATATTAGGGACTTAATGTTAAAGAGTGTTGTATTGTCCTCCTGCTATTGACTACTTTACTTTTTTAGAAACATTATTTGAATTAGGTTAGAGTATAAAATGTGTCATTAATATGGGTGATTTAAATACTGATCTAAGAAAGTTTCCCTCAAGCCACCAAACTTCGAAATCTCACGGATTCTGTTAATTTCACTCAACTCCCGTTATCACCTACTATAAATCAACTACTATATACAATATCACTACCGATGATATGTGGATCGATCCATGCAATTATAATATATACTTAACCTTTATTTACTTACCCCTTAAATACTTACCGCTGATTTTCTTCCCTCTTATATAATTACTGCGTATATACTTATCACTTATACTCCTATCACTTATATACTTAACGCTTATATACTGTCCACTTAAATATTTATGCTTTATATACTTACCCTTATGAACTTACCGCTTATATACTTAACTCTCATACTAACCGCTTATTTACTTGCCCTTATTTATATACTTAACAGTCATATACTAACCGATTATATACTTGCCCTTATATACTTACCCTTATGTACTAACCACTTATATACCTACCCTTGTATAGGTACTTAACGCTTACATAGTAGCGGTTTATATACTTGCCCCTATGTACTAACCTCTTATATACTTGCCCTTATATTTCGTTTGCTACTAAGGACTATTCTGTGCAACTACTACACTCTCACCAAAACCATGGGTCGACTGGTAGAAAATGACAATAGGCATTAAATTTGACTTTATATTTCTTAGTTTTAGGTTAATGCAATATAGTCTAAATCCCTACTAATATTATAAATGCGAATGTAAGTTTGTTACGCTTTCACTCGAAAACTACAAAAACTACAACCGATCATTATGAAACTTTGTACACATACTTTTGTATGATTTATTATTGAGGCGAAGTTTTAATCGAAATTATTAATATAGGTTTACCTCAGTGAGTGAAGGCTTCAGGCAACGCAGTATTTTGACTCTTTCTATTGTACGTTGGCTTCATTTTTGAGCTTGGCTGCCCGCTCGATAGACCTAACTCCACGCCCGCCTTCGACGACCGAGACAAAGCCGAATGTCTAGCCGACAGCCTAGAGAGCCAGTGTAGCATTAGCAAGCAACCGGTCGAACGCGAACATGTCGAAGTCGTCGACAACACTGTTCGAGTCATGTGCTCTCAACCACCAGCAGGTCCCCCCATAGAGGAAACGAACCTCGAAGAGGTGACGACTCTAGTTAAGGCGCTTCACGCCAAAAAGTCGCCAGGATCAGATAGGATCACCAACAAAGTGATCAAACTCCTTCCGCCTCCTTTACTTTACCTAATGGTTAATATTTTTAATGCTCTACTGGCCGGTTGCCGGTTTCCGGCCCAGTGGAAAGAGGCCATAGTGATAGGCATTCACAAACCGGGTAAGACCCGGAATCTTCCAACTAGTTACCGTCCAATTAGTCTCCTTAATTCCCTAGGGAAAATCTATGAGAGGATTATCCTCAGTAGACTTAAGTTAGAAGTAGAGAGACTGAACATCATCCCAAATGAGCAGTTTGGCTTTCGAGCCTATCGTTCCAGTTCCCACCAGGTGCAACGCCTCACGGAGTACATTCTTTCTGGGGCCACTTTGTGCCGCAAGTAGCGTAGGACAAGAGCGCTCTTCCTCGATGTAGCGAAGGCATTCGACAGGGTCTGGCACAATGGACTGGTGTACAAGCTATACCAGTTCAGGGTATCGGACAGACTCGTACTAATCATACGGGACTTCCTGTCGAATCGCTCTTTCCGCTACAGAGTGGAAGGCGTGATGTCGACTCCCCGCCCCATCAGGGCGGGCGTCCCTCAAGGTTCAGTCCTCTCACCAATTCTCTTTTCAATTTACTCCAACGACATTCCTAGGCCGCGTTCTAAAGTAGAATTAGCAATGTTCGCGGATGACACCGCAATTTACACATCCTCAAGGGATCCTTATGAGATCTCTCAACGCCTCCAATCCGCAGCCGACTCCCTCGGGAACTGGTTTCGGAAATGGAGGATTGAGGTGAACCCGGAGAAGAGCACGGCGGTACTCTTTGAACGGTCACGATCCACAAGGGCCCCGGAGATTAAACTCTTTGACAAACCGATTCCTTGGAAAAACAAGGCCAAGTACCTAGGAGTGACGCTGGACAAACAGCTAATATTCACCTCACATATCGAGGACGTTCGCAACAGAGCGGCCTTTATCCTAGGGCGACTTTATCCCCTGTTAGGCAAGCGGAGTAAAATGTCCCTTAGAAATAAGGTCACACTTTACAAAGCCTGCATACGCTCCGTCATGTCCTATGCAAGCGTTGCCTTCGCTCACGCGAACCTGAAGCCCCTTCAGGTGCTTCAGAACAGATTCATGCGGCTCGCCACTGGGGCACCGTGGTTTATGCGTAATATCGACTTGCACAGAGACTTAGACCTACCGACGATCGCACAGTATTTCAAGGGGCTCTCCAAAAGCTACTTTGACAATGCTGTGGGACACCCAAACCCGCTGGTGGTTAAAGCCACAGGATACACGGCCCGTAAGACTCCTAAAGTCAGAAAGAGAAGACCCAAGTCGGTACTTTTCGATCCGGAAGACGCGATTACGTTAGGGAACGCTACGTAAAAGCGGCAAAGCGTACATAAATACTACACATACACACACACACAGCGTCTTCGCCGGCGAAGACGAGGCCCCCATCCAAGCACGTTGCTCCGGCGTTCTGCCGTCGGAGAACGTTAGTGTCAAATCCTAACCCACATCCAACCCTCGTTTCCCACCTAACAGCGTCCTGAGCCGTGGTCCAAGCCTCACAGGAGGCGCCCTCAGGACGCGCGTTCCCTTGGGGCCCTTCAGGCCCCCCTTTTTCAAGGGCGGGTCTCTGCACCCGTCCATTCCACCAGTGACGCTGTCATGGCCAATAGGGCTAACAGCAGAGACACACAAAAAAAAATAAAAAAAAAATAAATAAGAGCTTGGCTGTCATTTTGTCGTTAGATGCAACTTCAGTTTTCTAGAGGCTTCTCTCATGGCCATATGTAGCCTGTTCACGAGTATCTAATGTCCGAAATTTACACTCGATGGAAAAACTTATAATATAGTCTATAAAAATATCCTAGATTAATACTCTGCATTCTATTTTTTATATTATTAGAGATTGAAATTATTTACTTTTGTCACAGTAAAATATATTTTTAAAATTGTTGTTGTAAATATATATAATAAAGCATATTTTAAGTTTTTGAAACTTCATTGTGTGGTGTATTTTTAAAAAATGTACAATCCCAGAGTTATCACAGCATAAGCAGTGATTCCCGCTTACGAGGAAAGCATCAATTTCCTGAGTCGACATTTATCATTGTTTGTAATAAGATTTAATTATAATATTTTATGTTAGTCTTGTAGTTGATTTAATCAAGTAAACATGTAATTTTATTAATGAATATTTTATAAATAAATATTTTTTTAATAACTTCGTTGTGTGCCATTACATAACTGGCGCAGTCGGTAGGATTACGGCGTTTCGTAAAAGTTTTGAAATCAAACTCTTCCATACTCTGACAAACGGCGATTCCCAAGTCGCATTCCTGTAATCCAGAACCTAACGGCGGTTAAGCGAAGGCTACACGAGGATATTCTGGAGAATTGGACGTCCCCGTGTACTACTCAAGACTCGACGGGAGATGCAGATACTGGTGTGGTGAGTACTCTCGCTGATAATCCAAGTTCCTGCTCTATTTCCTGTCCTAGTATTTATATTATATTAATGTTAAAGAGTGTTTAAAGCTAAAATGGCGATAAACCTAGTTAAGTTTGAAAGTTTGTCTATTTCTAAAATCGAGCGGGCATTCTTTAGTTTAGTACATCTTTTTGTTTTTGGTGATATAAAGTGTTTAAAGCTAAAATAGCGATAAACCTAGTTAATTTTGTAATATTAAAATCCAAATAAACTCGAAGGAAAATTCTTAAGGTCTAGAATTTCATTCATTGTTTCTTTAATAGAATCATATTATCAGTGGACCATGTCGTAACTGTAACACGATACTGCATTGTCTTTATTATTTTGCAAAAATCTTTTTATTAATACTTAATTTACTAATTTTTCTATTATTATTTTTTTTAATTTTTTGTTAAAAAAATATATATATATATAATATATATATATATCAGTTTGTCGGTAATAGATACACCCCATTTTAAACTAGTCGTGGATTTAATTCCGCGATATGACGGCAATAAAAAATTACTTAATTTTTACATAAGAGAGGTCGAAAATGTCCTTAGCCAATTAGAAGCACCAGGTAGCAGCCACCCTACCTTATTGAGTGTTATTAAAAGTAAATTAAGTGGAGCAGCTATAGAAGCGATTGCATATGAAGAAAACTTAGATTCATGGCTTAAAATAAAAAATGCATTATTAAGACGTTTAGGAGAACGCCGTAACGAGATACAAGTGATGCAAGAGTTGACAAGAACCCGTAAATTAAAATTTGAAGATTCTGCGTCATTTGGTAAGCGATTACGCGAGTTGCTCGTTACTTTGTATTTCGTTGGAAGGCATGGAGATAGAAGTTATTATGAAGAAATGGTTATTGAACAGTACACTAATAACTTAGATTTCCACGTGTCCTTAGGTGTTAGAATAGCTAGGCCAGAAACATTAGAAATGATCATAGTCGCGGCTAGACAGGAGGAAGCTAGGCTTGCTATTAATAAACCAGGCCCTTCAACTTTACAACAGGGTAATTAATATGTTTAAGCATAAGGAATTTAATTCTGTTCCAAACCAATACAATAATAGGTTACCTATTTCCAAACGACCATTTTACCCACAATAGCAATTTAGACCCCAAAACTACGTGCCTCAAACGAACAACATGACTCCTGAGCAACGCGTGCAACTAGTTAAGTCATTACTACCATGGAAGAACCAACAACCAGGTAGGAGCTCTGGTAACTACCGGAATAATTTTAATATACCCCAACAGGATAACCCACCACAGAAAAACTCAGATGTCACTATGAGGTCGGTCTCAAGGCCGAATAAACCACAGTTTGCAGTGGAGGAACTATTTTGTGCCCAAAACGACCCACAAGATCAATACCCCAAAAATGAGGGCGAATACTCTAATTTTGATGATAGTCAACAGGGTGAAGGTAAGTACCAAACAGAGTACAATCAGGGAATGGATGTGGAGGAACCCCAGGATTTTATGGAGGTTCAGGAACACAGGAACCTGAGATAGTTGAAATCAATGTGCAGGAGAGGGAGCATCTGCCGTATATTGACTTGCCGGAATTAGGAGGTAAGTACTTAATCGATACTGGAGCGAGTCGTAGCGTTATTGCATCGGATGTTATTTTTAATACTATTTTTGAATTATGTGTTGAACATGAACCGTTTCAAATCGCTACCGCGCATAATGTGTCTTGTCATAACCATGTAGTTTATCTCCCATTACCACCAATTTTTAATACAGATCTGACTCATAAATTTCTAATTTTTCATTTCGATCCCAAGTACAAAGGATTAATAGGATTTGATTTATTAAGATGTCTTAAAAGTAATATCGATCTTAATAGTAACATGTTACGCACAATAAAGAATTGTGTGACAATTTAAATAAAATTCGAACAAGTCACATGAATGAGGAGAAAAAGCGGGAAATAACTAAGCTTTGTTATAATTACCGTGAAATATTTCATTCGGAAAACATGCGGTTAAACACCGGTTAAAATTATCGAACGAAACACCGATCCATGTTCGTAGTTACAGACAGCCTCCAAAACATCGTGCTGAAATTCGTAAGCAAGTTGATAACTTACTCGAGCAGGGTATCATTAGAGAAAGTATATCCCCTTGGTCGTGTCCTGTTCATATAGTACCGAAAAAACCGGACGCATCAGGAAATGTTAAATGGAGACTTGTAATCGATTACAGACGTTTGAATGATAGGATTGTCGAAGACAAGTACCCACTACCATACATTCAAGACATACAGGTTAGGACGTGCACAATACTTCACAACCCTTGACCTTGCAAGTGGCTACCACCAGGTTGAGATGCATCCGGAAGACGTAGAGAAAACCACATTCACCACGGAGAGAGGCCATTATGAATTTTTACGTATGCCATTTGGTTTAAAGAACGCACCGAGCACTTTTCAACGTTTAATGGATCACATCCTGAGAGGCTTACCATACGTTTACACATACCTTGATGATGTCATAATCATCAGTACTTCGCTACAAGAACACGTAGAAAGATTACGTCAAGTGTTTGAAAGGTTTAAAACACACAACCTTAAAGTTCAACTCAATAAATCGGAATTTTTTCAAAAACACGTTAACTTCCTTGGACATGAACTTACAGACGAAGGACTAAACCCAATAGAGACAAAATAAAAGCCGTACTTAATTTTCCCTTACCTCAAAACCAGAAACAAATAAAGTCATTTCTAGGTCTCGTAGGATACTACCGAAAATTTATCAAAAACTTCGCTTACTAATCCCATGACGTTATGTTTAAAGAAAGGCGGTAAAGTTATTCACACAAAAGAGTTTTTAGAGTCATTCCATAAGTGTAAGCAAATATTAACTAACGACCCGATATTGCAGTAACCAGTTTTTGACGAGCCATTTATACTAACAACAGACGCATCTGACCATGCGTTAGGCGCGGTTTTATCCCAAGGAAATGTAGGATCCGACAAACCTGTAGCGTATGCTTCACTCTATCAGATTCCGAATCGAGGTATTCCACCATTGAAAAGGAACTTTTAGCGATAGTATGGGCCATTAAGTATTTCCGACCTTATTTGTATGGTCGTAAATTTACTATTTATACGGACCACAGGCCTCTAACATACTTAAACACAGACCCTGACCGACAGACAAATTCACAACCACCTGAAAATACTGAATCCGATAGTGTAACAGTTGTCACAACAGACGAACAACAGTTAGTTAGCACAAATTATTCTCAGCCTGACACCGAAAACAACAGCATTCCCATATTATCTGACGCTATTGACAAACAACTAAAACAATTCCACATAAGATCAACTCCAGGCTCCACTTACAGAGTAGATAACAGATCAACTAATCAACGTACAGTCATTAAAGATGTATTTATCCCTGTTAACAACACCGAGCAAGAAATAATTAGATTCCTCAAGGAACTTACAATAGCCAATCGCATTTTTCACTGTTACTTTTATAACGACGAACTATATTTAGCTTCCTGTAGAGTCTATACAACGGTATTCAATGATAGAAGTCCAAAACTCGTAAGATGTACTACGCGCGTCATATTAGTCGAAAACCAGGCCGAACAATTAGAACTAATTAAAAAATATCATGAAGGGAAGACTGTACACCGCGGTATTCACGAAACACATAAACAATTGCACAGAAACTATCATTGGCCTAATATGCTACTCACGATTCAAGGATACATAAGTCGATGTGACACTTGTCTTAATGCCAAGTACGAACGTAACCCATTGAGACCACCTTTAGCGTTAACTGAAACACCCAATAGGCCCATGGAACATTTATTTATGGACTTATACTCAACTGGAGGAGGTACTTTTCTCACCATTATAGATAACTTTTCAAAATTTGCACAAGCAGTTCCATTAAATGAATCCAGTAGCATACATGTAGCTGAAGCATTATCACACGTAATCTCTATTTTAGGACTACCCCACAAAATTACGACAGACTCTGACAATAAGTTTAACAATGAGGTCATTAAAGAAATATGCGCTTTACATGACCTAAACATACATTTCACAACCCCATACAACCCGAATTCTAATTCACCTATAGAGCGTTTTCATTCGACTATACGCGAAATAATTAGAATTCAGAAAATGACAAATAAAAATGACCACATTCAGTTAATAATGAAATATGCAATCATAGCATATAATAATGTTATCCACTCAGCAACAGGCTATTCTCCTCATGAACTTCTCTTTGGTCATACATCATCACGAAATCCGTTAAAACTATACTTCCCAAAAGAATTCTATCAGGATTACGTCTTAAAATATAAAGCAAATGCTGAATCGATACAGGTATGTATAACACCGCTTATGTCTAAAAACAAAGAACAAATAATAGCCAGGCGGAATAAAGAAGCAGAAGAAAGAACATTTAAGGTAGGTGAATTAGTTTATAAACAAGTGGCGAGGACAGCGAGAAACGATAAAACAAAACCGGTATTTAAAGGTCCATATAAAATCATTCACCTTCACCCCAATAACGTTGCAGAAATAATAGGAAACCATCCTAATTCGAAATCTATAAGGGTTCATTATAAACTACTAAGAAGGCCTCACCTTGTTCCAGGATCCTCATCGCAGGAGCAATCATGCTCTACGCAACAGCAGACGTTACCTTTAATCCCGTAAATAACGATCAGGGAATCCTTTTGCTTAAGCAAGGTCAAATAATTAAACAAACAAATATTTTTAATTTAGTTTGTGTTTATAATGTTACATATTTAAAATTAACTACAATTAAATTAACTGCATTATATGCAAGTATTAAAGCTTCGGAAACGTCTACTACGCAATCAGAACGTATTCAAAATTCTTATCGTAATCAAATAGAATACAATTTATCCTCAGTAAATAGAAAACTTTCATTTATGATTCCCCGGAACATTAGGCGTAAACGTGGCCTTATAGACGGTTTAGGTTCAGTTGTAAAATCGATAACTGGAAATTTAGATAATCAAGATGCTTTAAAATTTGAATCTGAAATTTCAACTATAAGAAATAAAATAACTTCTATTGAAAATTCCGAGAGAAAGACATTATTTATTGCAGAAAATACTGTAAAACAATTTGGTAATCAATTAGATAAGATTAACGACAATCAGAGAAATTTAGTTACATATATAGGAAACGTGACAAAAGACTATGAGGGGTTACATAGTCACTTGAATTATTTAGATATTTACGTTCAAATAGATTTTAACTTACAGATTATCTTAGATAAGTTAATGATTTTAGAAGATGCTATAACATTTTTCCAATTAGGTGTTATGCATCCCAGTATAATTAGTCCCCAAAGTTTGGTGTTAGAATTAAGACAACTTAAAACTAAGTTTAACCTAGTACCAGTACTAGATATAAATTTAAATAATATTAGAATATTAGAAAGGTCAATTAAAGTTAAAGCTTACAGTACAGAACACTCGTTAACATTTATATTAGAAATTTCTAGTACCGACCCAAATATATACGACCTTATCCACCTTTATTCTATCCCTGATACAAAATATTTTACTATTATCCCAAAATCCAAATACCTAGCACTTGGAAGCGATGAGTACGAATATCTGGAAGATAACAGCAAGCAACTAACCCAGAACGCTCATCTCTGCGAGTTAATGAACACCAAGCACATTACAACATCGCAAGATTGTATCATAAGCCTCGTTCAGCATAAGGACGCCAACTGCACTCGCGCTAAAATGATGTTAACAGAAGATAAGATACAGAAGACGCGAGACAACACTTGGCTGATTTTCCTTAGAAAAGAAGAAATAGTACGAGTTCAATGTGGAACCAAAACCTCATACAAACGCACTTTGGGAATTCATCTCGTAACACTCACCGAAGATTGTTGTGTTGACGTCATTAACATAACTCTACAGACCCACATGACTACTATAAACATAGATGAAGTCATGCCGCTGCCATTGAAACAGAATGCAACTGTGGAAGCTGTAAAATATCAACTCAAAATAGAGGACCTAGATCTGGACAACATACACAAACTTCTGGACCAAGCTGAAGACATCAACGAAGATGACGTCGCAGACTGGCCCACACTTATGGCAACCCCGAGCTGGCCAACTATCATCCTGTATCTGTTCCTGGTCAGCGCAGCATCATGGAAGCTGTATAAATATACAATAGCCACCAAGATAAATGAACATCCGAAGGCGACACCAACTAGTGAGGACACTAGTGGAAGCTGTAAGATCAGCTTCTCTCTGAAGGACGGAGGAGTTATCACAGTATAAGCAGTGATTCCCGCTTACGAGGAAAGCATCAATTTCCTGAGTCGACATTAATTATCATTGTTTGTAATAAGATTTAATTATAATATTTTATGTTAGTCTTGTAGTAGATTTAATCAAGTAAACATGTATTTTTATTAATGAATATTCTATAAATAAATATTTTTTTAATAACTTCGTTGTCTGCCAATACATAACTCCAGCCAAGCAATAAAATATAGTTATCGTTTTGATTCATTTCTATAGCAATGATTTCTAATACTTATTTAATGACTCAAATAAAAGCCAAGCTACGGGTAACAGCTAGTAAATAAATAAATAAGCATTCTTAATTATTTTTTCTTATCTTGCTATATAAATTACTCCATTACATTGAATAACATAATGTACAATTTAAACAAAATGATTTGTACTTTATATACCCGCTTGACCCGTAATTTAAAGAGTTTTCATATTTAAATTTATAGTCAATATTTTCTTAAAACTTTCTTATTTTGTTCTTTGTATTTCCGCTTTAATAGATTAACGATTTTTTGTTGTAGGATAAAATAAAACCATATAATAGTAGATATATTTATTTAATGATTATTAATTAATACATTTTACGCGATACAGAAACACTAAGACGAAATTAAAGACTAGAGCACTTAGTTTTTTTTTTTTACAGATATAATATGTAATATTTAAATTATTGAAAAAATGTTACTTCAAGTTATTATAATTTAGATTTGTAAGTTCCTTTCTAATAAAACAAAGGGACAATTATCAGCTTTGCTTTGCTTTGATTCTATGCTATATTTATAAAAATAAAGATAAAATATAGATATAAGTATACATAAAACTATTTTTACTGATGCTTCGATTTAACGACCGAAAATATCCCTAACATTTCTTGCACCAGTCTTAATTCCTTCCCAGGTTTCCATTGCAAACTGTTCTACGAGATTAGGATTAACTAAGAATCCAAATAGACTGATCCCGAACCTATGACCGGGCAACTCATAGATATAAGAGTATGGTATGCCAACCTTGTTAGCATAATCCATAGCTGTTCCTGATGCTGGGTATAAAACTAAACCAGCATTTCCAACAGTATAGTTTTTATTAAAATCTATCTTAACAGCATCAATGGCACGAGCCATACTCAAGCCAACTTGTTGTAAAGAGAAAGCATTAGGCAACAATACTCCATTACCCCAACCATAAAGAATCATACTGCCATAGCTATGGAGGTCGATAAATAGATCGATGCGATTACTAAATTGTTCCATAATTTTACTAATAATGACCGTTTCAGGTTCAGAAGTTGGGTTTCTTCCATGGAAAAGTTCGCTACAAACAAATCTGCTTGAGGATGTTCCCCAATTTATATCGAAATTACGATTAAGGTCTACGCCAAGACAAATGTCCTCAATAATAAAACCATTTGCACGATTTTTACGCCAAAATCGGTTCTGAAAATATTATTAATCATAAAAAAATATATAATTAATATTTCAAAATCCTAACACAGATATTATTCAAGTGCTTACCCCAAGATGTGTCGCTTCATATCCATCTGGATTAGCTATAGGTAAGATAATCCAGTCTATGGTATCGATAAGATCAGATTCAGTGACATTCACGACCAGTTGTTCAATGGCCCAGAGGGTTGGCGGGAGCGTTATCCATTCACGAGCATGAAGAAGAGATTGAATAAATACTACTGGTTTGCTTGTATCCTGAAAATATTTAGCAAGTTGTATAACGTTATAGATATACGTGTTATAAAAAAAATATTGTAATGCATCCTTTTAGTTATTATTTAGTTTATACTAAAATTAAATTATTATAATGATATACATTTTATTTTTTCACAGACTGTGTCACTAACATATTTTATCAAATTATAACTTTATAAAATTATGTTATAACACATTTGTAATTTAACAAACCTGAAACTTCGTTTTTGATATCTTGAGATACTTAATATCTCTGCCCTCAAAAGATTTTCCAGCATTTACCAGAGTAACCACATCTGGATATGATTCTGCTATGAAATTAAGGTAATCATCCACCTGGAATGTAAAAAGAAAATAATAAACACATTTTAAATGAAAAGTTACCTTATTCCTTGTTTTAAAGGATAGTATTGTATGGAAAAACATGCCAATCACTTTTCTTAAACTTACTTGAGTCAGGTTATAAACTCTATCGAAACCAATTTTTCCTTTAAATCCGGTTTTCACTGAGTTTCTGCTAATTGCCGCCTCAAATAATTCGTCTTCTAAATCCAAGGATCTGCAAAACATAGTCATAAAAATCAAAAAACTATTAGGATATGTTTCTTGATTTTAAATCTTATTTAGGTTTATCGTGAATATTTTTCATAACAACATTTTTTATTATCTAATAAATAAAAGTATTCAGATTTACTAATCTCAGGTTTATGTTTTTATCAATAGTTTATTATGAAATTATTATTATCAATAGTTAATTATGAAATTATTTCAATCTATTATAATTTAGGGTTATCGTAAGGATAAATCATATAGATATGATTAAAAAAGACTATAAACATGATAATCATGTTAAGCATACAATTTTTTTTCATGATATACAACATTAATTCTGGGAGGGGTCGCAAATTGTAGTCAAAGTACGTAAGATGTCTTTATATTATTAAAATAAAAATTTAATGAAAAATATTTACAAAAACAACTACTAGTTTTTCATCTATTGAATTATATAGGCAAAATGTGTTATAGCATTTAGATTTCAATATAAAAAAGGTAATGCAAAAAGTCACCTCTTAATATTTTCCGTTTGTATTTCAAATTCAAATCCATTTTCATAGAGCTCACTTTGAAGTTGTTGATTATATTGTTTGGAAGCTAGAACTTCAGCATCTCTACCTGGCGCTGGCAACACCCACATATCTAAATGTAGAGTATCTACCAAAGAATTAAGAAAGTTCATTTGTTCTTCATTCTCAATCTTTACTTTCAACAGTGAGTGTCTGTAACAAAAAGAAACAAAATTTTACTACTTAAAAAATAACTGTTAATGCCACAAATAAGAAGCCTCTACAAGTTGCATATTTAAAGTCTTTCTATTGCCCGTAAAAATTACTGTATTCCATTTTTCAACATAGTTCCAAATAAACACAACAGAATTATTGATATAAATAATGCATTTCATTCTTGGATTGTTTTAGTATCACGAAGTTTTATTTTTTTTTATTGGCATTGGATTTTTTTTTAATCAATGTATATTAAACTCACCCATCATATATTTCATGTTTTGCATAAACAAAACAGACCCCAATTATAAAACTTATAATTAAACGCATGTCTATATTTAATGAAGTAGAACCTAATAATGACAACTGATAACCACATTTCAATTATATTTATACTATCAGGATTTCGACAAAATCTGCTACTTGGTATTTTAGATTGCGAGTCGACTCCGAAAAAACAATATTTCTAACTGGACTGTCTGTGACTGCCAGGATATTTTAAAACATTTAACTACAATCGTATTGTGTAATAAGTAGTTTTGTCGTATCACTATTTTGTATTACTACTACTATTAATATTGGTAATATCTCAATCGGTCATTCCGATCATAAAATCTTTAACATATTTCTTTTTCTTCTTTTTACAATATGTAAAGACAAAATTGTTACTACTCTCCCGTAGTAATATAAATTATGTATGTAATAATCGATAATCATTTGTGTCTAAATCAATAACGATATTCATTTATTTCTCTTTATGTGCCTGAGCTCTGTACATATCTTTGGAATGACTATTTAACTACCTTAATTTGGAGTCGCCATTAACCAATATTATTTATTAATCATTCGTAATGGAACAAAAGTAATATAATAACAATATAAGATGTCTGCTAAAGACTTGACTTAAATAAAACTTTTGAAGTTGTTACAGATATGTGATAAACTTATGAACTATTCATATATATGATGATGTCAGCTACATAATAGTAGGGTCAAAAAAATTAATATAATGGGTTCGCAATATAAAAAAAGGTTAAAAGGTTAGGTTGAAAGGTTTAATATCGGTAATAGTTTAATATTACCAAATTATATTCGTACCAATGAAATTTCTTACTAAACTTATTTTTAAAAGATGGTACCTAAATTATATTTGTTATTACTTAAAAACGTTTTGAACTGTCGACAAGTTTAATTTTATTTTTCGTAATACGTTTACAGTACAAAAACATATTTTCATTATGAAAATGTCGTCAATAGATCTTTTATATTAAATTATGTAATTTTATGTCTAATAAATGAGGGCTTTATTCACAACTCGTTCTATACTTCCGTCTTATTTAAAGCGACATATTCATATTTAAATTTATGATTAAACTTTCAATAGTAAGAGGCTGGAGGGAGCAATATAAGTTGTTTTCATTGTTCTACTTTAGAACTTGCGCTTTAAAAGACTTGTTGTTATAGAATTCTATAAAGCAGTAAAGTTTTAAATTAAAGTTTATCATAAATAGAATTCGTATAGAATAAAGCCATAAATTTTTCTTAATACTGCTAAAGATAAATAGTTGTACTACTTAAAAAATAAACGAATGAAAATTTTATTTTAATTTAAATACACTTACACAATTTATAAATTTATTTTAAAGTGCCATGTGTTTGTTTATACATGTAAAAGTATTTATAATGTGAAGGCGGATTTAATAAAACATAAAAAAAAAAAAAATATTCTGAGTACTTTTTAGTTTATTTTTCCTAAAACACTCTAGGTCAACAATATAGTATTTTACAGTGTTAGTGTAAAAAAATTTTTCCTAATAAAAAGAAATAAAAATATTACATAATTACTGTGCAGCTGCAAATTACAAGATTGTCAAATAGATTGGTCAACAAATATTTGTACATCCAGTTGTGATAGGAATTTCAAATGTTTCAGGCAAAATGAAAACCGTATTATTAAGCGAGATCGGAGGCGGTAAATTCATCCAGTGTCATCTGTCTGTCACATTTTAATGTACAGCTTCATAACATGCCAAAACTAAAACACACCCGTAATTCATTAATATCTATAAGTGTTATCAAACTATATACAATTCATAATATACTTTATAATAAATCTCAGAAATCAGAATCTATAAGTTTGACAAATTTTTTATAAATATTTATTAGCAGCTTTAACGGGCAAGAGGATAGAAAGTTAAGGAATACTTACAAATATCCTTAAAAAATAATTATTTGTATTATTGATATTATGGCTTAAGATTTACGTTAGGCATAGTTTACAATAATAATAAATAAATAAATAAATAATAAATAAATAAATTAGTTGGACTCTTCAAATACAAGACACAATTTAATATTTTGCAAAAACTTATTAGTACAATGACGAGGCCAGACAATTATTTATATTAATATTAATATCTAAATCGCAAATATATATATTTTTTTATATTTTAATTTTATTATTGGGGACAATATTTTTTTTAATCATTAATAAATCATAACTTGTATTGTTTTTTGTAAAATACATTTTTTTCTTTATTGACTTATTTTTAATCCCTTATTATTAGATAATACTGTATTTTTATTATTAATTTTGAACAAATGCTCGATACAATAAAATAGGCATTAGCTATAGCATGTAGAGAGTGCTGGTTAGAAACTTGCTCTAGTGGAATTGAAACTTTTAACACTGTCATTAGTAGCAGACAACTTGTTAAGGAACTTTAAACATTGTCTAATACCAAAATATTTAATATTCTTTAACTAATTGTATTAGTTAAGTAGTAATGATCTATCGTTATATCAAATTTACATTTGGATTTGCAGTCGTGGATAAACCACATATTGTTGCATATTCGCATTCGCAAAATTTCTGCAATGTTTTGTGAATATGAACATAGAAAAAAAAAACAAATTGAAAAATAATAGATTAATAAAATCAAAATCAATGACCAATGAGTGAGTGTCGACCTCGTAGTCATATAATCAGTTTTTATTTACTGCTCCATTTTGTTTTATTTCTTTGATGCATCGAAGCGATTTTCTATGGTCCTCTCTTACGATTTACTAATCAAATGTTTTAATTCTTATATGACATAGACTATTAATGTCTAATAATTATTAAAATATAATCAAATATATAAATAAAAAACCTGCAAAGGTTACTTTTCCAACATAATCACATAAACACTATACATAAAAACACTATATATATTCTATGAAAGGTATTTTTGATGTTTCAATTTAGTCTATAAAATATTTTAATTTTTTCTATAACATTAAATGTGTATATATAACTTATATCAAATTAAGTAACTAAATTTATAAGTATTCATAATAATAAATCATTTTCCCATGTAAGTGAAGTTATGTTTTTAAAGTGTACTCGTAAAAAATCTTGAAATCTAAGAATTTTATATTACTTAATGTGAGCTTAACATACTCATAATAATAAATATAACAGAATTATACAAGTAACCCTGACTTTAGTTAGTAGGTTAGTTGTATAATATAATATAAAATTAACTTCTAAAATGAATAAAAATATTATAAAAGTTTTGATATCTTATCTCTCTATACAAAACATGTGTAGATGATTTTGTGGATTTACTTGACATTATAAATATATAATTGATGAATGTATAGATAACAGATACGTGCTCTAATAAGTGGATTTATTATAATGATATCAAATGGCTATGGAAATAATTTTCATCATATCCGTCGATAGAATAAAATGTATATATTTATTTCATGAGATTATCATGGGATGTTGATGTACAAAAATAAAGATTATCTTATATGTGCCAATTATATTTATAGGACAGGACAGAGTATAGAAACTCATACATAGAGGGAATTTGGTATAAACTGAAACACGAAAATTATAATCATTAATTTTTCATATTCGTACAAGACATTAGAAATTATATCCGTTGTTTCAAACATATGTTTCTACGTCCATTTCTCTTCCTTGTTTATATAAATGACCTGCCTACTTTTGTAGACAAACATAATGAGATAGTATTGTTTGCTGATGACACTTCTTTAATATTTAAAGTAAAACGGCATCAGGTAATGTATGACGATGTAAACAAGGCTCTCTCTAGAATAGTGCATTGGTTTAGTGTTAACAACCTATTGCTTAATAGTAAGAAGACTAAACTTCTTAGATTTTCTACTTCTAATATTAAACAGGTGCAAACTAATGTACTTTTAAATGAGGAAGCGATGGAAGTAGTGGAATCCACAGTTTTTCTAGGAATCACTGTTGATGCTAAGCTACAATGGGGCCCTCATATAGCTGGATTAGCTAGTAAACTTAGCTCTGCTGCGTACGCTGTTAAAAAAATTAGATCCCTAACTGACGAGACTACTGCTAAGTTAGTGTATTATAGTTATTTTCATAGCATAATGTCTTGTGGTATCCTACTGTGGGGTAGTGCTACTGATATAAATACCATTTTCGTTATACATAAAAGAGCTGTCCGTGCAATTTACAATCTGGGCCCTAGAGATTCTTTAAGAAATAAGTTTAAGCAAATTAATGCACTTATGGTCGCCAGTCAGTAAATTTTTGAAAATCTTAAATATGTACATAAAAATACTGACAATTTTATTAAGCATAGTGATACACACTATGAATACCAGGAACAAACACAAGCTCGCGCTACCTGTTACTCGACTTAAAAAAGTGAGTAAATCTTTCATGGGGCAATGTATACAGTTTTACAACAAAGTCCCAGCAAACGTTCAAGTATTACCATTTAACAAATTTAAGAGAATAGCTAAAGAACGTTTGTGTGCAAAAGAATACTACAACGTATCTGAATACTTAGAGGATAATGCACCGTGGGTATAAAGCGATCGCTGCCAGGCTGCTTCAAGATTATTTATTTAGTATTGTGTAATGTATTTATGATATTTAGAATTTAAGAAAAAAAAAAAGAACGAATCATGACAATCCCGCTGAGTTTCTGTCGCCAGCTCTTCTCAGGTCTGTGGAAATAATTTTCCGAGCTGGTGGTGGTGGTGGAGCTTTGACAATGAAAACATGTTTTATATGAAACTTATTTTCAATAAAGATTTGATTTTTGATTTTTTTTTTTTTTACATTTATTTCAGATGCAGGTAATCCTGCATCCGAAAACTGAAAGCAATAAATAGTGATTTGTCTAGGTTTGTTAGTTATACGAGTATATTATAAGCTAATAAGATATCAATTATGACAAAATGGTTGTTTAGCTGCTCCCATATATAGGTATACTGAATTAAGCGACTTAGTCTACATCGGATTTCATATATTTACGGCGTTGTGAGGCTGGTATTTTTTACTGTTATATTAGATTGAATAATATTTTTTCACGAAACAGTAAACTATGCAACTTTTATAAGAATATAATATAAATTTAACTTAGAACATAAAACGGCAAAATTTAAATGACAAAGGAACTTTCTAATAAAAATTATTAAATCAATTATAAACGAATATAATTTTATTAAATTTTTGTTAAAAAAAAACAAAAACTTCGCAGTTTTAATTAGGGTTACTAAAACAGAAAAAACTTTTATTAAAATTTTTATTTTTAAAAAACTTTTATTTAAACTAATAAATTTCAATTTATAAAGTATATACTCGTAGGTGATTATTACTTACACATTGTACTTAATTTTTTTAATGTCCCTTTTTTATTTAGAACTTACAATCTTTTAATATATTTTTTAAATGCTACTTATATTTAACAAAAAAGTTCAGATATTATTTCTAAAAAAATCAAAGAAGTTAAGTGATAAATTTCCAAATTGAAAATTGATCCGTCCTGCGAAAAAAGGAATCTCATTTTTAAATCCCAATGTCATCGAAGCCCGGGAAATTTAATATGCTCTCATAAAATTGGTTACTCAAGTAATCTGCAATAAAAAGTGTCCATTCGCGACGGTTTTCTAAAGATTTTGTGAGATTTATTTGTTTTTTTTGTAATCTATTCTTTTTTAATTTTCTAGGATAATGGCCAAATAAATAATAGGGGTTTGTGGTTTTTGCCATGGCTTAGGTCTCATTTCTTTTTAAAGAAATTGCCGGTATTTTATAAATCTTTTTTGTATTTTAATAAAGTCTTGCTTTTATATTTTGGTTTTTGTAAAATAACATTATTGTAATTATTTCAAACAAGTCGAGAAGATGATGTTTTTTCCAAAGGAAATTGTTTTTCTTAACACAAAAAAAGAAGTAAACCTTTACGGCTTTATTTAGTTTTCAGGGATCGCGTGACGTTAAATCCGGGCTATTTTAGGTGTTAACATTACCTTTTTAATTTTAAGGGTGTACGGTACATCGATATCGATAAGATAAAACTAATATAACCATGTTAATATCTCCAATATATATTTTCATGTACCGATTTGAGAGGATTTTCCAACAAAAACTTTTTTCGCATCTTTCAACACATAATAAAAGACAAAAAAATCACAAATACTGGTAGTTTCAGATATTTGATACAAAAACAAATTATATTTTTATTTTATTAGTAGAGAATTTCATCGACATAATGAATATCGACACAACACTTAAGTACGAGTACATTACCAGTCCGAGTCACGTCACGTTTGGGAATGTACTCATATATATCTTCACACTTCACTTTGCTAGCCTGAGTGTACACAATAAAAAATTTAACTAATTCTAAAACAGTATTTATGTTTCATTTGTATTTTATGATTGACATTTTATTGAACTTTTGTATTATTATAATATACTAGATTCGATTACCAACATTTTTTTGTATTTTCTTAGTTAGCTTTTATAGTTTTGTTTATATTTTAAAAGATACTAAATGAATATTTTCAAGCCAAATACAATAAATGAATTTAAATCTAATTCAATAAACTTACACATTAAGAAAGTGCAATAGTATTAAAAATGGTCAGTTTAAAAATGTACACTGACCTTAAATATTATAGGAATCTCTTGGATTATTGCTTACCTTCTTTAAAAAACAACGGAGTATCCCACAGATATCTGCTTTTCTTATTCGAGTGTTTCTGTAGAATATATGACGGAATTATTCTAGTTTTTATTGATTTATAGTGAAATATGGTATATGAATGTTTGTTTTGCAGCGGCCCCGTTTCATGACATTATAAAATAAGTTTAATATTATTCAATGAGCCACTTACACTTATCAAAAGTTTGAATAGTTATAAAGATGACTATTCACGAATTCATAGTATCTCCCATAAACTGTTAAATAAATGAAAACTTGTTTTTTTTCGTAATATTATAAAAATAATAATTTGTATGTTTGAATGCTTGTCCGAACATACGAATGTTTTAGAATATAAATTTTATGAACGTAGACAGTTATTTTTAATATATATTGACTATCTTTATTTGTCGCTAATGTGATTGAATATGTAGCTAAATGTTAAGGAGTATTGTTAACTCGATTGAAACCTTACCTGAATAATAAAAATAAAATATTTTCATGTCGTTAAAATATACACAAAATCGGGATTGTCGAGTTAAATTCTAATCATGCTGACAGATAAATTGCAGTATTGGTTACCCTAGTAAAACGTCACTCACACGTATAAGTGAAGTTAAAGTTCGTTATAATAAATTAAAACTCTTACAATTTTCATATTTTACAATTACTAAACACAATTAACGATGCTCTACGAATCCATGCCTTGCCTAATATTCCTTGAAAACCAATAACTCCAAAAATATCTACCTACATTTTACAAAACATTGTTTATTAAGAGTTATATTTCACCCGAGCGAGGTTTTCCTCTAGTGGAATTTTTAAAGTTGCTATATTTTTGGATTTGCATTTTTATAAATAACGTGAATAGGATAAAAATTAATCTTTGTTATCATTCAGAAACATAATCCACTGTAAATGAATTAAACTGCGTTAACTACATCACCTAAAGCATAAACTTTATCATACTGTCAGAGTTTCTGTTTAGCCAGCTGATCTTCTAGAATCATATTTATCTAATAGATAATAGAGAATAAGTGTAAATTCTTAACTTAAATTAACAACCTTTCCTATTTAATGAGCAATCACTGTAACACAAATTTATTTGCCGATGATACTTAACTTGTCGTTGACGTTTTACTAGTAGACGATAACCTAGTGGTAATTTACAAATGTTTTGTGGCAAACAACCTTTTGTTTATTAATTATTAATTATAACAAAACAAAATCACTTAACTTTTCCTTTATCTAATGTCTCAAATAAGACAAAAATTTTATTCTTGACGAATACTTAATTAAGGCTATTAATAAAACCGTATTTCAGGTCGATCTTTAGATTTCAAAATTACACTGGCTAAATGTTTAAGTTTAACACATGCTGTTAGGAAATTTAGAAAGCTAACTGAGCACTTTACAGCAAGGTTGGTTTACTTTATATACTTTCCCGAATTCTATGGAGTGCCTAGAAACTGTTTTTGAAGACGTCCAAAAAATTAAGAAATTAAACTCATTTTTATAATAATAGGTCCAAATCTATGACCGGTCTATCGAATAAAAAAATAAAAGCTTTCTTAGAATTCTTTGGTACCGCGGTTTATTCTTCTTTATTTTCACTTAACAATAATGACTCATGAGTCAATACTATATTTCATGGAGTTTGTTCCGGTTGCTTTTGTCCATACAGAATCTTATAAGTGCAATGTATACCTAATTGTTATAGAAATGATAAAATTAAACATACTTTTACTTTAACTTAGATTCGTTTATTTGCCATATCATTTTACGCAATATATGCATGTCGTTTTCGATTGGCATGTTTTCTTCTACCTACCTAATTTCATATTTATTATATCCTTCCATGTAACTTTATCAAAAGATCCTAATTAAAAGATAAATACAAAAGATATCTCTTACATACTAATTTTAAACTTTATTCAGGGTCATTTAAACATCCATTTCAACAATCACATAAAACATTTGCTGTTGAAGTGCAGCATGTTTCGCAGCATGCATGCAAAACTAAAAGGTTTGGATCTATATACATTTACAGTAATGGTAAATGTTTTCTGATAATAGTGGGGATCGGACAATGTCGATAGCAATAAGCCATATTAAAATAAAATATAATAAAATAATTTGATACACAAGGGTTATTATCATAATAATAATAACTTAAGCATTTTATATATTTTATTTATTTACGTCATCGATCAATTTTCAAAATATAGTGCTCTGTTTCTGACAACATGACGAGCTGCAACCTTAATTCCTTCCCATGTTTCAAAACCAGCTTGACGAATAAACGCTGGGTCTACCAGAAAACCATTCACAGTATTCAAGTTTCTATGGGCAGGAAGTTCAAAGGTATATGAGAGCCTGTTTCCCATTACGGACTGAGCATAATCACTGCATCCACCTGATGCTAGATAATTTAATACTTGGACAATGTTACCTACCCTATAGTCTCTGTTCGCAGGCCATTTAACAGCATCGATTGCTCGAGCCATTAGAGTACCTACCTGGTGAAGGGTATTAGCATGAGGTGGAAGCTGCCTATTTCCATAACCATAGAGTACCATGCTCCCAAAAGAATGAATGTCGAGGAACAAGGCAATACGTGGTCTATATCTATCTATAATGTTTCTTGTCATCTGACTCTCAGGTTCTGAAAAGGCTCTAGGTCCGTGGTAGGTATCAGCACAAGGTTGGTTGCTAGCACCGGCGGTTCCAAAATTGATGTCGAAATTTCTGTTCAAATCAACACCCATACATATACCAGATCCTGCACGATTTTTTCTCCACATACGGGTCTGCAAATACCAAAATTAAAAGTATTTTAATTCAGGAATCTGATTTGCAAAATTTGTTATCATTTAAAATAGACTGTGCATTATTGATTTTATATATGAAATAGGTATAACTTATGAAAGTAAATATATTTACCCTAGTATGAGTAAACTCATAGCCGTCAGGATTAGCAATAGGTATGATAACCCAATCAATATCTCTTACAAGGTCCTGTTCCGTCACATCAATTACAAGCTTGTGGATAGCGAACAAGGTTACTGGAAGAGTAACCCATTCACGTGCATGAAGCAGAGATTGAATAACTACAACGGGCTTACTATTGGTCTGAAAAAATTAGTTAATTAAAATTATAATTTGTACAGCATATTAAATTTTTTGGTACCATTTTATATAAATTTAATTTAATTCTGATTTTAGTAGGTTATTTGTTTAATTATATAACTGTTATACAAAATAACAAAGTTTAAAATAAAAACTTCTTGAAATTTTTACTGTAGGATTATAATTCTCGTTTCTGTTTCACTAAGTAGATTAATAAATATTATTAATTACCTGGAAATTATCGCTGGAAATTCTCAGAAATTTGATATCACGTCCTTCAACACTTCTTCCACCAGATTCAACCTTAACTAATGAAGGGTATCTAGCTGCCAGCTCAGTCAGATATCTGTCCACCTAAAATATGAATACAACAATAGATGGAAAAATAGTTGCGAAAAAAGATAATTTAAATATGCTTAGTATTAATCGTCACTAAACTTTCTTAAGAAGATTCTTAATTTATTAGCCAGTGATCTTAACTCATAATTTATACTTACTACAGCATAACGGTGGATTACATCAAATGAAATTCCAGGATGTGACCTTCCAGCTTGTGAAAGGCTAGCGTTTGCCAGAAGTTGATCTTCAAGTACCAATTTACTGAAAATTTTCGTTTAATTTAAAATAAATAAAAAGCTTAAATCAAAAGACGTATTATGAGTAAATATAAATAATCTTCAATAAAAAATAATCATAATTTAATCTCAAACATTAACAAGTAAGATTTTAATTTAATTTATTGATTAGTATTATAAAATAATTTAACTCACTCTCTAATGTTCTCTGTATCAATTTTATAAGTCAACCCAATCATACTGAGCTCATATTCAAACATGGGCTTCAATTCCCTTGAAACCAGAATAAGACCATCGCGTTCTGGATGAGCATATGTCCAAACATCAAGCAGAAGTCGTTCCACAACATCCATTAACTGATTAATTTGGTCAGCATTCTCTACCTTAATCTGATAGAGGGAGTGGCTAGAAATACGGGTAATAAAACATAGTTAGTACCTAAATAACAGATTTGAAGATGTACTTCTTAGAGCTTTAAATAATCTTACCCATCGTATTCCTCATGCTTAGCATGAACAAAATAAAATGACGCGAACAAAAGAAACAATATTTTAAACATTTTGACCAGATCTATCGATTGGCCAAAAATTCAATATGTAATAAAGAATATTAGACAAAACTTCATTTTATTAATTTTGTGAACGGATTTAAGATATAAATCAGTGCTCTAATCATGGCGTTTATTAATTTTTTATCAAAAATTATCAGTTACATTTTGAACAATTAACATTTTATAGATACGTTGATAATGTACTGAAAGTTGGTAGGTATATTTTTGTAAGGTACACTTAATTTAATTTAATCTTAACGGTTCTGGACTTTTCTAAGAAATAATGTTAAATGCACAAATGTTATGTTAATTAATTTATGTTTTGAAAACTGTATCTTATCAGAAGTGCATATAATTTTTTATGTAAACAACAAATTTTCTTGAAATAAACTTTGTGATCTATTGCAATATATTTAATTATAAAATTATAATAGTTATATTAATTATATTATTTATATGTATTATATAAGAAAATTAAATTAAATTTTAAATCAATAGTTTTGTTATAATTATTGCTCGAAAAACTAGGCATATTAAACAAAGTCCTTTGCTCGTCGAAAGTCTTAAAAGACATACGAGATCAATTTTGCCCCATGGGAAACGGAAAAGATTCGCTCGTACTTTGCTTTCACTGGGCCAATTGAATCTAAAATTTTAAAAGTAATAATCTTTGTTTTTTCTAAATATATTAAAAACATTTATTGTCACATTATACCTATGTATTATATAAAAAATACGTCTGAAACAAGGTAAATTACTTTTTTGATAAGATACTTTTAAAGATAGGGTACTTATATTATTTATCTTGATATTCAATCGTAATTAGGGGTTTTACCTAATCGATATCTAAAGGTTATCACTTTAATCCGTTGGCACATAAACTAACAAGTTATTCGCATGTCATTCTTCGCTCGTTAATTGATATATTTTTTTGGTTTTTCATCTTTTAGAGAAGATTTACACCACAGATGTAAAAAAATATTGTTGGAAAAAATATTGATAAATTAGTTGATAAGCCAATAACTATGTAGTATAACTAATTTAATTTGTTTACAGTATTATTTAATTTCTTTGTAAGATACCTTCCAAAATAAAAATAAAAAAAGGGAAAAAAGACATTATATAGAAGATAATTTAATTTTCAGTCTTTCATTCGTACAAGGCTTAAATTTCTTTTATTATTTTATTTAATCATTCCAGGTATTTATATATTTTATGATATTACAATAGTTTGTAGCAGGCAGTGATACTTATATACAAAATACATAGAAGAGGTTGTTGAAGTAAATTTGAAATTGGTATATTTGAAAATAATAAACTCGATAACAGTTCTGCATATGTTGCTTTACTGTACATCCAAGATAAGTTACATCAAAAAAAGAACCAACTAGTTCAAAAATAATACATTATTAAATTACTGTTGCTTTGAATTTTATAGTTCAGAATGCTTTAATATGTTGTAAATGTCATAGAACTAATAGTGTCGTAGTATTATTGACCGAAACACGAATGCTGAGCGTAGCGAAGCGTTTGTCCGAAGGACTACGTTTCCACTTGATAGGCCCATCCTGCTATTTTTCCGTATGTATTTCAGCCTGTTTGTTCCGGCGTAGCCGGCGTATTTTTCATCCTATCGACACGAAAATCGGCAGGCGTATGTATGCTTTGAATTATTTGAATTTTTATGTCGAGCCGTTTTTTTGCTTGGGCAATTTTTTTTTAATAAATGGCGGATTTCTGATCCGTACTACAAAAACGGACTTTGCGGCAGCTAGCAGGCTGAAATTTCGTCTAAGTATTCTTTGCCGAAGTCTAAGGTGTTGTTTTGTTATTTCAAAATCCAAAATGGAGGCCAAATTTCATCTAAGTATTCTTTTTTTTTTGTTTTGTTTTAGGTCCAGTGTACAGTGTAGGTTACTGGGGTGGCGCTCATACTTGTTTCACGGGTGAAATGTCGTAACCACTGCACCTCGTGAAATCCACTATAAATAATTTCCCAACATTATCTCATCCCCTAACGTACTGAGGTCTACTGTTCATGGAACGACTAGTCAATTATTTATTTTTAATATATTTATTTCTTCACGCCATATCCCTTACGGGGTAGCCAGAGACGACGGAGCGCCAAACGCTACGATCCCTGCATACCTCTTTCGCCTCGGCTACAGACATCAACTTCTTCATACGTGCCTATTCTTAATATGTTGAGTTATATCGCCGGAAATACTATTGAAGGAAGTTAATTTCCCATCTCAATAGTACGTGGAAGAATGGCTGTGCGGTGACGAATTTTAGCGGCAGGAATCATATTAAATAGGTCTACGGAGCGCACCCCGTTGTAAATGCGATAGAAAATGCATAAAAAGGCCACGTCACACACCACATAACATTATTGCAGAACAATATTCAAGTACAGTCCTAAACGAATATGTAGAATCGAGCAATGTTTACCTCCTATCATCTATGCCATTAACGTACTTGCATAAAATGGTACTGATACAATTGATAAAATTTCCACCACTTGTTACAAGTTCTATCGTGAACCTGTATCTATATTCAAATTATTGAGATGCGTTATATTCATTACATATTTATATTTCAAATTGCTGCTTGGAAAAAAAAATCGCTCCTGGGATATAGTATAGATATCGATCGCAACTTCGATTTCTATTAGAACACCATAGTCGGCTACATTACGTCCTCTTATGTTTATCCTGCGTTTTCACAAGTCAAACAACAAATAAGAAACATTACAGGTATGTTACATGAAAATGAAGAAATAAAAATGAAAAATATTTATGTAGGTATACCTCTTTTAGCAGTTAGGGGAATTTAATTATGTATCCTTGGGAATGAGCCGGATTTCTGTTTAGTTATTCTTTAAGTCCGTATTATTCGTGTTGCAGTAATTAATTAAAAAGTAGATAAAGGTGGTTTAATTCGATTATCCAGCAATTCAGGAACATCTATTGACAAAGTAGGCGTTCTATTAACATTTACTATAGAACTGTCTAAACCTTTTGGGGGTTGTTTTATGAATCCTATTTATATTAAAGAAGTTTATTTTAAAACTTGAGGGGATAATAAGGCTGGTCTTAGAAGAGCTGAACAATTATATCAACAATGATATTAATAATTCAATCACATTGACTAGAATGTTGTTGTTGAATGTGAAAAAGTTATATCTTCCTTATTGTCTTTTTCCATTTGGTGATAAATTATTCGCTTAAAAATTGAATAAAAGGTTATAAACAATGAAAGATATTTTTATATACTACAAAAAGAGTTAAAACATTTAGTTCAATACAGTTTTATCAAAAAGGAATAGCTTTATAAACAACAAGGTTACTCATTAACCTATAAGTAATATTGTATATTTATAGTTTTTGTCGCATCTTTTAACCGTGAATAATGTAAAAGTAAAAAAGTTAAATGTTATATTTCTCTTTTCAAAAACAACAAAATTGTATACTTGTAAAACACTAAGAGTTGAAATTTAAAAATATATATAATTGCTATAAATATATTTATGAGTCAGTGGTTTTGACTATGGGATTGAACATTATAACATTAATATACAAACATACATTATAAAAAGGGTACATACATTAGTGATGGATTACACATAATTAGTGTAACCAGTTAATGTCATTATATTACAAATATTTTTGGTTTCTCTATTTAACGTTTGCAAAATTAGTTTTAAAATTAAAATATTTTTTAATGTTACACTTCATTTCTTTTTTAATTTACTAGCTGGGATACAAATACACAAAATATGTTAACATACAGATAGGTTATATTAAATACGTTTTATTGCAACACTTGACAGATAGTCAAAATGGAATCATTGAGTTACAACAACATACACAACAATGACTATATTACAAAGATCTAAATAACCCTATCTTTTATTTTATTCACGAGAAATTTATATTCTAGTGAAACTTCATATTTATAATGACATTGTTTTAATTAGGTTATACAATAAATTATTGTTGAAAAATAATAAAAATAACTCGGGTTTTTTATTTTTTTTATTTGATGCCTCACATTTAATGTTTTTATAAGCATACAAGTAAAATAGGGAATCAAAGAAAGTTATATGTCATATATTTAATGTGTGCTAATTCAGTCCTTTCATTTGACACCTCACCTTACCGGGTAACCCCTTAAAATATTTTGTATTTTTATTTAAAATAAAATCGCCTCTACAGAGCGTTTTATTGGATTAAGGATGACGTGACATATCTAAGAATACTTGGACTATAAACAGGTATTTGACGCCACCTTCGTTATATAAATCAGTTCAAGCCTTTGGAATGTATGAGGTAATAAAGACCATTACAAAAAAAAAACAAGAAACTAAAAAATAAAAAATATATTAAAATAAATGTTATATCAAGTTACTGTTTTTTATTATTCTTATTTTACTCTTAAAATAAAAATGACATTTTATTAAAATGTTTTACTTTCTGGGAAATTGTGCAGATCTTTTTACTCCGGCAACAATACCCAGCCAAGTTTCTTCACTAACCTGTTTTATATATCTCGGGTTTAAATGAAAACCTCCACCACTTATTCCAGGCAACTCATATGTAAAAGCTAAACGTACACCTTTATAATGAGCATAGTCTTCTGCAGCTCCTGAAGCTGCATACCCTATGGTTGCAACCGAATTGCCCGCCCTATATCTTGGAAAATGAGGCAGTTGTACTTGATATATAGCCTCTGCCATTTCTACGCCAACAATTTGTAAAGCAAAAGCGTTATCAGAAAGCGTACCATTGTGTCCCCAGGGGTATAAAATTAAACTCCCGAAACTATGCATTGTAAGGTACAAAATAGTATTTTTTAAATGTTCCGTTAAGATCTCATCTACTACCCTCACTTCTATTTCGGACATGGGTTTGCTTCCAGCGTATATATCACTACATGGATTATTACTTGTTCCGACTGTATTCCATGCAAAATCAAAGTTACGATTGCCGTCCACTCCAGGACATATTCTGCTCATAGGATGCTGGTCAGTTGAGCGCGTTTTACGCCACATACGTTCCTGAAACATAAATTTTGTACTGCTTTCGATAATTGGCCATAAAAATATCGAAATATTAATTTATATATATAAATTAGCATCCAGTTACAATTTATTGTCAAATTTACCTGTTCAAAAGAATATTTGTAACCATCAGGATTAGCTACTGGTAAAAGTATCCAGTCGAATTTTTCAAGAAGCTCTGGATCAGTTACATTTTCAACCAATTTGTGGATAGCATAAGTAACTGTGGGGGGCGTAATCCATTCTCTAGCATGCATCGCAGCATCTATGATAATCACTGGCTTATTTCCTTGAAAATTATCATTTGAGATTTTCAAATATTTGATCGGAAGGCCCTCAAAAGAATTCGCTGGAGTAACCAGAGTGACTATATTCGGATAATTTTCTGCAATCATGTCTATGTATTCGTATATCTAGAAAGTAATATACATTATAATTATAATTAACTCTTGATCAGTAGTAAAATAAATTACAATGTTATTGTCGTATGAAGATCTGTTTGTTGTTATCTGACATAACATATGGTTTATCTAATAAAAAAATAAATAAATAAAACTCAACACATTTTATAACGTAAAAAGATCAAACATGTATATCTCCATTGAATTTATAAGAAAACTTACAGTTTCCAATGATTGGTAATTATCATATGGTATCTTGGCTCCATTAGACCTGGTTTCCGTTCTCCTTTCTTCTATAAGCATATCATCTACATCAAGAGATCTAGAAGTTAAATATATTATTTAATTAAATATTTCCATAATTTACATAACAGCAATAAATAGATTGCGTTAAGTTGGAACCATCTAGGAATTTCACAAATTATTTAAACAGTAGAACTAATTATACACTATTTACTAAATTTTATGGTAATTTTATCGCTTCTTGTTTAAATCATATGACATATCGTAACCGAATGCGGTTATGATGTTTTCGATTCGATGTGAAGTATTCTTTACAAAATGAATATTTTATATCGATTACTAAAGATCATTTTTACCCTTCCTGGAGTGGTATTTCAAAATATTATATTATAGTGAATGCCTCCGTAATGGAAAAATCCGTTAATCAATATATTCAACTCAACAGTTTTGGTTATGCATTGAGTTCCTTTGAGAAGATTAAAGACTTGAATAGAGTCTGTTTACCATTTATTATTATGATACTATATAATGTTAAAAGTTATGATGTCGTTATTTATTATTATCATCGTATATATTTTTAAAACAATATTAATAATAATCATTATTGTATACCTAAAATATAACAAATAACATCACCTTGAGGGTCACTAAGCGCTAGACAAAGTGGCCATGTAAAGTACTTAAATTACAATCAAAATCATGATAATAATATTATAAAATTTTTGATAATAATTTAAAAAATTAACATGATAACAATTTAAATAGTAAGAAATTAATATTATCTTTAAATTGTAAATTATATTAAGTACCTAAAACCGGTTCGTCCGGAACCGGTATCAACACTTAATTGATCTTTTAACTTATAAATGTATTAAAACTTATATTAAAACTTTACTGAATTGAGGGTTCTATGGTACTTTATTATAAAGGTGAAGCTTGAACAGATTCAACAGTTTTTGGAGTAGAAAATATCAAATAAAGCAAATATAATAAATTTGTAGGAAAGAAAAAAGTGCATTATCATATCGATATGATAAAATAGCATTAATTCATATCTTAATTTTGTAAAAATTTATTATTATAAATAAAGAATTTATTTTGTAATTATAAATATTTCTACAACTTCTCATCATATTAATATTTTAAAATAAAAAAGGATACTTACGTTTTAACATCATTGCTATGCACCCAATACTGAATATTTTCTTGTTCTAAAAATTTTACAAACTTTTCTTGATACTGTGGCCTGACAAGGACTACTCCCGGACGGCCGACAGCAGCTGAACTGACAAAGTCAAGTTCCAAGTAGGGTATAATATTTCCGAGAGACATGAGTTGACTCTCGGTAGATGGATTGACATAGTAGGATTTCCATCTGAAAATTGGAATACAGATTATATTTTATGCAAAATCTGAGATGAAATATATAATTACAGTTTATGTTTACATAAAATTTCAAAAAAGTACTATTATTTAACTATGATTGCATAAAAAACATACCCTGAATAAATTTCATGTTTGGCCACAGCCACTGAAATAAGAAACAATACACCTAGCACCCTCATAATTTCTATCTAATACAAAATAATACCCAACTCTGCATTTATAGGACTTGGTAACTATTGATATAATATCTACTAATTCTGTGATAATCCACTTAAATAAATGAGTGCGTAAGATAATAAGAAACAAAATATATTTATTTTAAAGTTATAATAAATTATTAAAATATATATTTAAATAAACCTTTATTTTTAACAGACGCCTATTAATATTTAAAACAATATAGATTTAAAATGTAAAATTAAAATTTTACATTACATTTTTGAATTCTCTAATTTTATACGACAAATTATAATTAAATATATAAAACATCATTAACATTTCGCTATATTCATTTCAAATTTAAATAATCTTGAAATAGCTAAAGACGTTTATAGAAAATATCAAACATTAATTTCGATTGTGCCATTTTTTAAACCATTTTGTGCCATACTGTAAAGTAATAAGTCAAGCATTTACGAAATAAATCTAGTAGACGTTGCCTCCGTCCCTATAAAATGTAATATTATAATATGATAGATTCATCAAAGGCAGCAGGGACACGGTAGCTCAATGCTAATTCTGCTAAGAACGACGGGATATTACGAGTATATCCAAGGTTGCAGGATCGAGTTCTCCCTGTATTAATACATTTTTCATTCAGTATATTTAATATTCAATAGAGAAGAAAATAGTATTCAATAGAGAAAGATCTCATATTTTAATAACTAATTATTTTTTGATGACAAAAATCAAGGTTTTGATATTCATAAAAATAAGTCTTTGTTCACCCCCACATTATTCATTGTGAGTGTTTAATAGAACTTAATGTTTATGTGCTTTGGAAATAAAAAAGTTCATTACATTGTCAAATAAATAAAGCTCTTCATAGAAGTGAAAGAGGTCTGCTATTATAAAAAGAACAGTGTATAAAAGTGCAGTTCTTTGGATGCCGTTTTAAATAGAGCTTCGCAGTCTATACAGTTAGAAGTACTAGTCACTTAAATAACATTATAAAACTTATTTTTACTTATGCATGAAAATGTTTGCATTGATATGCAAAGACTGATAGTCTTTACCATGAGGTGTATGCACGTTTTTAGTGAGTTTCTTGTTTTGCATTTATTTACACATAATTGATAATAGTTAGATAATAGTAGTCATAACTTGTTAGCAATGTTAGGTTTATACCACTTTTGTATATAATTACTATGTGTTGACAGTAACATTGTCTGCCCCTCCACTAATTTTTTGTTTATTGCTTATTTGTTGTTAGTTTAAGAGTCAAACTTTTGAAAATTAGAGAAAAGACTATTATAAAAGGCATCGTATACGACAAATTATAAAACAATACCCTAATAAACTTAATAAAATTATATCCAGACTTTTGTGTGCTGCACGACGAGACAAATAGAAACACGGATAAACCAACAGATAACGAAAATAATAATCAGCAGTTTATGTAGCAACTAATCGCCATTTATTATTTTATCTTATCATTTACATTGTATAAAAAACAACTAGCAAAAGAATGGAGTGTTGTCAGTCTTGTTTATTTTGTATAAATCCTGTTGAACAAGTTTATGTATGAAGAATCATAAGTTTATATATTATGTTTAACAGAATACTTTGCTACTTTTGTAGGTTTTGATCTCATATTTTTATAGTAATTCAGGTGGTTCAATAACTAATAGCATCATAATCACATTTCTATGAAACAATACAATACATTTTCTGATTGATTCATAAAAAAATGTTTGAATTGATTCTTAGCCGCTATGAGATGTCAAATATTCACAATCGATACAGTAACAACAGACAAAGTCGTTGCAAACGAGACTGTTTTTTTATACTAAAAGTATGAACATTTCCTTATGATGTCATTCATATTTTTATATGATGTTGGATTATAAAAAGTACAATAATTAGGTGACTAAAAAACTGTATTATTTGATAAAAAAAGGTAAGGTATATTCATAAATTAGATTACTAAATAAATGTCAATGAAATCAATTTAATTTTGTGCTACATATTTGTTTTATAATACTACTGGATTTTTTTAAGATATATATATATATATATATATATTGTGTGATTGAAGTATTAAAAACTGTTTTTATATAAAGTGCTCTAAACATTTACTTTTGGGGAAAAGGAAATTTTTAATGATTCCGTCTATAAAGGGGTTTCAGTACCGTAATCTTATTTATATTTTTTTTTAATCTTTATTATCTAAATTAAATAGAACTAGGCATTTTTATTGTGGCCTTGTTGAAAAAAACAAAATAAATTAAATCCAAGTTGCTTACGTTAACATATCTAATTATATTGGAAAACACATATCAACATTTAACAAAATAAATGTAGTTCTTTTACCAACCAACCGATTACCGCTCTTGTAAGAATTGGGTCTGGCAAGGTAGCACCACCTTCAAATAAAAACTTAACAAAATAGTAAGTATATGAGCAAATTACATGGTGATTTTCCTATAGATCTTTATGATGAGATGGGCCGTATGGAAGATTGTCAGTAAAAAGATAAAATTATTGAAATAAAGGATGAAAGGATTGAAATAAAGGATAATTATTGAAATAAAATTTTTGAAATAAATGGAAAGTTGTGCAAAGGAAAGATCGAGCCTCTAATTTCTAATAGGTATTTTTTGATTTGATTTAGTTCCATACCATTTTTTACCTATACAATTTAACAAACTAACATATTAAGACAAGTGTAAGCCATTAGCGTTTCTAATTTTTATTGTTAACTGTATTACGCGATCTAAAGTAAGTCTATACTATAACTTAGTCATCAACTGTCTTGGGTATTAAGGTCAATTCTTAAATTAATACATATCACAACAAATAACAAAAAAAAACCGTGATAGCTTTGACCGGACAAAACACGAAGTACACTTTGATAAAAATCCTTTTAAGTACTTTTAATTCAGAGCCTTCTATAATTTTATTTAAGTAAGTTCGGCAGAACATAGATATACATGTAAATTAATATCGGTATACATACAAAAATGTTTAAAAATATGGGAAGGTTCCAACTTTCTTTTTGTTGGATAGTTTATATTACAAGCAACTAAGCAAATAATTATAGTACCGGTTACTTGTATTTAATTAGTAGTAAAGCAAAAAACCTTTTAATACAAACATTTTTGATGATTAAATTAATAAGAGTTCCAAAACTAGTATCCATCCAAGTTTCTATTAATTGATAAGAAGTTATCTGTTATTGAAATAAATTAATATTTACTAAGACATTTTAATATAAAACCTGTTTTTTGTTTAATATACACATGCGATTGTGAAAACCATTTTGAGTAATAAACACTTCTATTTTAAATATTTTTAGTCAGCAAAACAGGGATCATATTTATTTTTATTTTTGCTGCGGGTGGGTATTGATGAATGTTTAATGTCTGTGGTGATTTATTATGCCGTTTGTTGTGAATGTAATGAAAAGTTGTAGTATCTTAAATGTAAATGATATTCGATTACAATCAATACTGACTATCAATTAAAACCTCAATGCTTAGATAGTAGAAGACATAAATAGATTAAATGAAACTTATAATATGTTTTATATTAAAATTAAAAGAGATAGAAATAAATTCTTATTAATAAACACATAGCATAAATTTAATATAATCTTTAATATATATATGTACATGTTTCTTTCCAGTAAAAACCAATGTCATAGTAAATTGATTTATTATACTATTTAACTACATAATAATTTAACTACATATAAATTATAGCTAAATATATTTTTCTTATATATATGTACTAACACTTTTTATATCACGAAGGTTTTATATCACCACTAAATGAATATCGTAAGCCAAGATTGCAAAAACGTCTTTGTATAAGCAATACGTTTTGATGAGATGTAATCTTATCAATTTATAACAAGAAATTGATCCTTCGAGTCAGGTTAAAATTAATGATTTTTCTCGCCTTTGCTTTCGTTATAGTAGTTTTTTATTTGTATTTGCTTTTATTGCTCTTTCACGAGATTATCGCTGTCTTTTTAAACAATATATTTGATGATGCTTTGAATTGTGTAATCTAAATTATCCGTATGAATAATACAATAGATGTAACAAATAGTTTGGCGAATACTAGTATAGGTATATTTTGTTATGATGACATATTTGATCAAAAGCCTGCCGCCGAATTTCATCAACACACAGCACGTCATCGCCAGCAATACCATCTTTACCAACTAGATGTGTGGCGATCCTCTACTGTGCGGTTTTCAAAAACCTTTCTTCCACATACCAATAAAATATGGAACAAACTTCCTTCAGCATTATTTCCGGATCAATACGACATGGGTGCCCTCTAAAAAGACGTATACTCCCACCTCGAAGGCCGGCGACGCTTCTGCGATACTCCGGATGTTGCAAGAGTTCGTCGGTGGCGGTGTAAACCTGTCATCGCCGACCCACGCGCTCGTTTATCCTCAGCTTACATAAAAAATATGCAAATTTTGGTTCAAAGTATGCATAGTGTAAAGTAAGTATAAAAGATTTATGTTTATATAAATATTCCTAGGTCTCGGAATTTTCCATGAATTAATTACTAACTTATTTCATTATAAATTACTAAATTTTTGTGTATGCTGAAATAAAATAAGTTTTAGAAATTGTACTTAAGAATGTCAAAACTTTATGCAGGGAATGTTTAGCTTACCTCCCTTACCTCAAGTTAAGCCTGTTTTGAAGAAGTGAAGCAAATAGTGCGTGACTTTTACTCGTTAAGTTAGTGGTACGCTTCATGAATATTGATTCGGCAAGAAGTGAGTACTCATTAAATAGTTTTGAGATAATGTGATGAGGAATAGTTATATGTTTATAGTAACTATATATTAACAATTTTTTTTAAGAAACTAAACATGATTTTGAATCACACTGAAGGAAAGGATGATATTGATCTCATTGATATTAATAATAGGACCAGAGAAACAACAGAGACTGTGGTTTAAGAAATCGCAGCTGCGATAAAATGTTATTAAAAACAAATTACAAAAATCGTGATAAGAAGCGTAACTTAATTTTTAACTATAATATTTATTATGTAAATGTTTTAGTTGTTTGATAAATGTTTTTAATATTATACTTATATTACTTTATGTTAAGCTCAAAATAGTTCGAAAATCAAAAAACTTGGTCGATCAAAAAGCGAGCAAGTTCCTGCATTTAAAAGTCAATAAAGTAAAACTTTAAATAACACCGCAATATAAGTTTTACTTGAATCCGCATATACAATTTCTTGTACTTAAACTTTGGAAATTTTATTGAAATTGTTACACTTTTCATAGCGAGTTCGTTTATTGAGCTTTGAGGAAAAATAAGGAGAGGCTAGAACTTTTACATAACCGTACTGAAAAAACTTTACAATCTTACAGCTTCAGTTCTTTAATTTAAAACTTATTTATATTTAAATAATTAATTTATTATTATTAATCTGAGTGCTGTCTTACTTTGCTAATTATGTTAGGGAAAAATTTTAATTAATTGAAAGTGAGAAAAACTATCATACGTCAATATGCTATATGTATAAACAACGTTACTTTATATTATATTCCTTTTGGCAGTTATAATTTTTTTAAATAGGTTTTTTTAATAAAATGAAAAGAGCAATTTACTAAAATAATTATTATGTTGAATTGTAATTTAATATGAAAATATATTTAAGAAGTTTCTTAATACATATATCGAATTCATATATTACTTTATAGGATATACTAAATAACTTAACGTTCAATTTTGAATACTTAACTAATCAAAGCCGAGAGGATTGTTTATAAATAATTATTGGTTTCATATTTATTTATTTATTTATCTTCACGCCATATCCCTTGCGGGGTAGGCAGAGACGACGGAGCGCCAAACGCTACGGTCCACGCAAACCTTTTTCGCCTCGGCCACAGACATCATACATGCCTCCCTGGGAGTCCTCATGATTTTTAAGTGACCTTTCTGCAGTATCATAGATAATGTGTTTTCGAAGGTCAATCGAGGCCTCCCCCTGTCTCTCTCACCGCTCACTTTTCCTGTATAAATCTTTTTTACCATTCTATTATCACTCATTCGTTCGACGTGCCCAAACCACCTGAGCACGTTCTTCTTCATTGGTTTCAGGGTCTGAATAATGTATTAAGACGCGTATCTGACATAATATGTGTATTTGTTGTATGTAAAAATTAAAATTCACGCAATCAATCTACACAATTATTTAATTTTCTTATAAAACTAATATTATCAAAGCCGTTTTGAAATAAAAAGAAAACAATTAGAAACTGACATAACATCAGTAAAGCCAAAAAATATGAATAATCTGAAGATGCCATCCTCTCAAGACATTTTTAATATAAATTTTGTCTGTGACTCCGTCCACTTAGACTAAAGGTAACATCGTGCTTAAAAATCGCAATGACCAGTTTTTTTTTTTGTTTATATGTTAGCAAAACCTCTCGCGGCCTAAAACTAGTGTAGCAGTTGCTTAAAAATACTACTTATATGAGATTCTATTCAATCCAGTATAGGATGAACATAAAAATTGCATCTACACTGTTGGTTGGGAAACGAACATTTCCAAGGCTAAATCTTTTCTGAATCTAATAAGAATCTTTTCAACTTTCAAAAGAAATAATATTGCAAGTCTTTAGATTGCATTCACTAATTTCCATTTATTAAAAAAATAAACAAAACACTTATTACAGAAATAAATTATTAGGTCATCTAAACAATATCTACATTATATAAGTTACATTATGAAATTTGAAGTTCTTGTTTTTGTACAATTCATTGTTTACAATTTATATTATCAATTATAATAATTTAACTATGTTCAATAATTTTAATTTTGTTAATATTTAAAAAAATACGTAATTTTCAATGGTTTGCTAACTATGACCACTGAAGAATTAATTTTATTTTATTTTAAGGATTAACCAAGAATTGGAAATTAAATGAAAGGTTTAGAACATAACATATTATTTTTTATTAAAATATTCTTCACACATTTAAATTATCTCCTTACCGCGAGTAAGATTGTAAATTGAAATTTTACTATAACTAGATGTGACTCATACGTTTACATGAATAATAATTAAAGATCAACGTAAAAGAATAAAAACAAATTTATTCATTTATATTATTGTAATTAACATTTTATACCTCGTTACTTACTGGTTACTTCTATCATCCTAAATATATTCAACAAAATCAGTAAAAATCATAAACAGATAACTTGAATTAAAAAAAAAAATATGGAAACGTTTTATTTGTTAAGACTCATACAAATAATTATGTACAATGCATCTTGTTATTTTATTCGCCAAAGATATTGATTAAAATACCTCATTTGAAGATTCACAGAAAAATACGAAGCTATATATAGAATATTCCTTATTTCTCGTGGAGTATTAGATGATTTATTGTATAATGAGTTTTAATTCTTTATTACTTTTATTTTGATAATTACTCTTATACATATTTTTGTAATATTAATATATTTAGGTTAAACCTTAGATTATAGGGTATATTTCTATTATTCGTATGTGTATGTGTGTACTATTAAATACTAATAAATATTACTTGCAAAATATAGTTTTCGTTTCATTTTTATACCTAAAATATCAATAGTCGATTAAGTTATTAAGTTAATAAATAATATGTTGAGGTCTCAAAAACATCGTTGTTATACTCGTATGTTATGGTGTCAAAACAAGCAGTTTTCTTTAGTTTTTTTTTCGACTTTTTATTAGAAGAAACGATTTTTCATTTAAGTAATATTTTTAAAAATCAATATTTTTTAAATAATCCAATTAATATATTAGTGAAATTTTTCTGAAGCATATTTATCTAAGTGAAATTTATTGTAATCATCCTAATTTCACTCAGTTTTGCAATTTTGAAATTATTTAGTAGAATGGTTGTTTTCGTGACATTAAATGAGCAATTTATTTTCTTTTTGATAATAAACTACAATTTCAACAAAGAACCATCACCACAAGGAAAGCGATATATAAATTACTGGAATAGACCTCTACTGATATTACAATTCAAAAATATTGTACACTATAATTTGTTTTGTACAAGTCATCATCGGAATGCAGAAATTCATACAAATCCATTACATTTAACATTTAAACATAAATTGTTAAACAATTATATAATAAGTAGAATATAAAAATATTGTTTTAAAAATTGTTTTTATTGACTAGTTCACTAGATTTTATAGATTCAATTGATTCTTAGCTGTCATGAGATGTCAAATGCTCACGCTTGATCCAATAACAAGGGTCAAAGTTGACATAAACGAGATTGTTTTATATTATACTAAATGTATGAACATTTTCTCATGATGTTCAATACTATTTTTCATATAATGTTGGATTATAAAACATATAATAATTAATTGGTTATAAAATATCCTATCTGATATGAAAAAATGTGTTATACGTTTATTTTAGGATACTACTAAGATATATTTTTATTTTAATCTCTGTGTGCGTTTAAAGTATTGAAAAGAGCTACACCATTACAACATACAACATTATTACAGCCAAACTATTTTTTTATTAAGTTTTTAAAATATTTTATGATGAAAAATAAAAAGTAAACAATATATATTTTTATATGTATATTTACTTTCAACCATTACTAACACGCAGTGGAAATAGCCTCTTGGCACCGCAAGACAACCCCCGATGATGGTTTTAATAGACAGTAGTAATCACCATTACGGTTGGGGTCAGGATTTACTCAAGGCCATCCATCATCAAACAGATGTTATTAACTTATACATTTCTTTATATAAATTTCACTTTTATTTTACTATTTCTGTAAATTTAAAAATGTATTACAATAAGATAATAAATATCATATCAAATAAATAATAAAATAGAATAGAAAAATCATATCAAATACAATTTTCAGGACTAGCCGTCGAATTACGCAATATGTTGAACAGAACTGTAGAAATGGAAAATAGAAAATGCTTTAAAATATTTCAAATGAAATAGCATTACACAATGTATACATTATTCATGTATTGCAAAATAATATTTTATTAGTGTTATGCCTTTCTACGAAATACGGTAAACTTATTTCTGTACTAGCTGACCTATTATTGACCCCGGTTTTTCCAGGAGATACGGTATTTTCCGGATACCGGATTTTTGCGGATTATTAAGGATTTTTGTATAAAGTATCCCACGTGTTTATCTGTCATGTTCTATTTGTGTACTAAATCTCATTCAAAGCTGTGATCCTTCTCTTTTTGACATATTAACTTTATTAAATTAAAAAGAAGAAAAAATAATTAATTAAATTTAAAATTACGTCAATGAGTTATTTAATTCAAATAAATATAGTTATACTGTGAAAACAATTAAATTTGTGTGTAGATACAGAAGCGAACATCGCGGCGAAACTGTTTGTGTATAGCATATTTATATTCATGACAACTTTTAAAATAAATGAAATACTTTACTTTTATAAGGATTCATATTATCAAATGAAAAATTGCTTCTAAAGTACGTAGTGATAATTTAATAATCTTTACATATACATATATATATATATATATATATATATATGATGTATATGGATGTATATATATATGATGTATATGGATGTATATATATATGATGTATATGATGGATGTATATAAATTATAGGTTAAATTTTGTAAGCAATTGGTTTTACACGGGGTATACACCAGAGGGTATATTTCGACCTTCTGGCGAACTTCTTTATACGTCTCTTTTAGTCCTAAAATTCATTTGTAGACCATTTCGTCTTATTTATACAACGAGCGCAAAGAAAGGGGATTTTTGATCTTGGTTAACATAACCTGTTTTTTCTGCTCGTCTAAGTTATTAGAAATAAATTATAGTCTAGTCTAGTTTCCAAATAATCAGTTTCATTTTAAAAAGTTTGATATATAATCTGAAAATAGTAAAGAATAATTTGTTATTTTAACAATTAGTATCTTTTATTTCATTATTTGCTGATTTGTCTAGCTTATATTCGTTTTAATATTTGCATTTTAACTTGCTTACGTTATTAATGTATTTGTTTAAATAAAGTCATGGCTTGGTTATGTCTGAAGTGTTTGGCAAGTCGGAATCAGCTTCTAGAGATAATATTCATTTACACCCCACACAAAAACATTAGGTGCGCATTTAGATTTGTTAATAAATATAATTTGTTAAGTCGAAAAAGAACATGTTCTTCAATTTTTTCACCACTTTACAAATTATTATCAATAATTAAAAGGCAAAAAAATATGGAAGTATTCAAAGAGACATACGTTGATACATTCAGTTATAATTGAATATACAATTAATAATACTCTTATAAGTACTGGTTATGTCCCTTAAAAGAAGCTTGACAAAGCAGCAATTTCGGGGACATTTTAAACAGTCAGTGAAATGCTTAAACCCTCTCCTTTCCTCTCCGTGTGATTATGCCACGCTTAAATTCATATTCCCCAAGCGTCGCAATATATTTGCAACTTTCTATATTTATATAACACTTATTAAATTTTATTATGCACCTATTTTTTTCAGATGTGTTTGTCCCTAATAATATAAAAAAATATACAAAAACAGGAACCTTTCATTTCTAGTACTTATTTGATGACTGGATTAAGAATTATGTAATTTTTAACCTAAAAACACATCACAATTTAACAACACAGGTGTGGTTTTCAGAACTCGTTTGATAACACGAAAGCTTATTTCAAGCTGAATGTAAGCCATTTAGTTACTAATTCCTATTGTTAACCGGGTTACTCATTCTAAAGTACGTCAATATCTTTGAAAGCAGTGCGTCCTGTATTTTTTTTAATAACAGAAATATCGTCTACAGAACATACATATACATATACATAAATAATATATTTTAATGTAAAACCTGAACTCTCGTTTAATATGCACATGGAATTATTGGTTTTCGAATAATAAATGTTTTTATTTTAAATATTTTTACTTAGCAAAACATCAATCATTTTTTTTTCGCTGCGGTTGCGTATTGGTAAATGTTCAATGGTCTGCGCTGATTTGTTATGCTATTTGTTATGAATGAAATTGAAAATTGTATTATTATAAATGTAAAGAATATTTCATTACAATCCCTACATAAAGACATCAAGTAATATGTTTTATTTAAATAAATATACAAAGAAACAGATAGATACATATTTATTTTAATTTAAAAAAATCAATATAAAGTTGAACTATAATCTTTAATGTATTTATCCAACTATTGCTTTTTATTAAAAACCAAAACGGTAATATGAATAAAAAATATTTTATTACATTATTTAACTTTGCATAAGCAACAATAAATATAAACAATTTTATAGCTAAATATATATTTATTACTTAATGAAAGTGTTTTATATATTTATACCGAAAATATATTCCTTACCTACTTACTTCTTATATCAGAAGGTACCACTGAATAAATATTACAATATTTATTACATCTACCTAGATTGCAAAGAGGTCTTGGTCCACGCCATAGTTTTAATAGTATGTGATCTTATAACAAGAAATTGACAATTCGATCCAAATTAAAATTATTATTAACATACTTAGGAGAAAATCTACAATTATTTTAATTTATGATTTTTTTATTTATTTTTTTATAAAGTTACCATAAACTTGTAGTCCATGCGATTTTTAATTTAGTTTATAATTATTAATTTGATTTCTTTTGTTTTGAGATTTTTGCCTGTGTATTCAGGCACAAGAGTTACTTAAAGAAATACATAAATAAATATTCTGTTCAATTGTGGTTCTTCTATTTTTATCTCGAGATAATAGTTTTTTTTTTCTTAAATCGGCTTATTGATCTACTACTACTTACTTACTTACGACCTACTTACTACTTACTAACCTATTATTATCTTAAAATTGTTTGAAGGAGATGCAGATATCTCAACCTAGCGAAACAGCATACCTATCATACCCCTTGTATAAATTCAAACATTTTCTTTCCATACTACACGCCGGGGTATCTGTGTTCGTATGGGAGATTATCTGCTACGGTCATCTTAAGGTTTTTAAACATATGTCCAACCTCGGTTTTTTTTATATTATCTAGGTTAATGCTTGAATATATTCCACCTGATGGAAAGTGGAAATGTAGTCATAGGTGGTAAGGCGCATTAAGCTAGGAACCTATACACTCTTATCTTGAAGACACCCATATTGTATTGGGACGGAAATACCTACGCAGGCAAGCTGTTCCAGTCCTTTGCTGTAGGAAGTAAAAAAGACGGAGCAAAGCGCTTCGTTCGGACAGAGGGAGTATCCACAACGTAAGGATGGGTACTTGGATGGATATAATACCCATAGGTTGGTAGTTTATGGCTACCACCGCGCGTATTCGGAGTAGACAAGATATCAAACTGCTCTACAAGAACTTTTGCTTTTTCTTATTTCTTATTGTACCATAGCTTATGTTTTGATGTCAATACCATAATGAGCTAAGTCACCTTTAAAATAAAAGATAAATTACTATTGATCTGAAGACGATATTTTTTTTCGAATCGAATAAATATTTGAAAAATTTTTTCACCACTTCTACCACCTATAAATAAGTTTCTAATACTAAGAGAGCTAGACTGAAAACAGATGCATGAATGGATGGACAAGACAAAACTATAAGGGTTCGTAGTGGACTACGGAACCCTAAAAAGTTTAATTCTACGAAAAGGTTAATAAAAACGTTCAAGTAAAAAATTTAAATCTAATATTGCAGCAGATGCTTTTGCTTTGTGAAGTTTTTAGTTAAAGTTTTGTACACTCGCCCTCTTCGCTCTCATCCGCCTCGACCCCTTCATAGGTTTATAATTGTACTTACTTAATTATAGTTATAGTTATTTAATGAATCTTCACATTAAACTTGAGTGTCGTGGTGCACTGATCTCGACATATTCTGTCCCGTACATACTTTTGAATTGCTATTGACTTCGATTATATCCTAACATCAACGATGTTTAATAAAATATATTTATAATGAAGGGCTAGTATCACAATCTCATATAAAATCAAAGAAAATATTACAGTTCACATTAAAGAATAAATATTATTAAACTTATCTTAATGACTGGTCTGTATAGTTTTGTTTTCTATTTTAAAAATATTTTATCCTCACCACTTTGTAAAATGTTTACTTAATATGTTTCATTTGATAGTGCTTTATATTAAATTCCAAAAAATGAAGTAAATCAGAAAAAAAATCATTATGATTACGAACTTCACATATTCACTTATATATATATGTATATCTTGCAGCTCTTACAGACTCTCCCTCTCATTACTATACCCTCTTAAGGTTTTTATCAGACGACACAATCTTGCAATTTTTCAACCCTCTTTTACGATATTTTTTGAATCTATGTATTTTGGTTAAACAATGGGCAGGTTAATATAAATTTAGAAGATCTATATTCTTATATAAATATTGCTAGGTATCAGGTATACTATGAATTAATTGCAAGTAGTATTGTTACAAAGTTTAAACATAACAGTTCAGTTTGGTGAATACCGGTGCAAGTAATTTAGTTCTCACTATCACGTATCTGTGGTACTTATATTAACTACCTTAATTCTCGTGGTTCTAAACTTAGGTTTTAAGTAAATTCACAGTTCTTTAGTCTATTTTGTACTGCAACGCAATTCAACAGACATTGTTCATTAATTTGTAATTCTTTTGACCATATTGTTAACTTTTCAAAGCGAATATTTGAATTGAAGATGATCAGGATTCTTAAAATAAGGAGGCGACTTATGTATGACATCATTAACAGATATTAATCTATAATTTTTATAAGTTTCAATAACTGTATATCAAAATTTTATCATATACTTTTAAATAAACTATTAAAAGTTAAAAACTAAATAATTTTCATATGATCTGATTACCAAATTTTATTTAATACACAAAAAATATTATCTGAAATAAGAAAAATCTTAAAATTTTATCTTAAAATCTTAATATAAAGACTTTGTACAGGGAAGAATTAACTTGCTTTCTTTAACAATTAAAACTTGTTATGATGAAGTGGAGTAATTAGAATGCGGGATTTTCAACTCGTTAATTTAGTCACATGCTTTAACAGTAACATTTATTTGGCAAGAATTGAATACTTATTAAATAGTTTTAGGATTAAGTAACGAGGAATGGTTATAAGTTTATATTAAGTATTTACGAGTGTTTTGAAAAAGAAATATAATGTTGATTTACATAGAACAAAACGATCATCAACGAAATTGTCGTTGACATTAACGATAGATCCAGTAACACAATAGCGTAGACAGCGCAGAATCTGCGATTTAAGAAGTAGAAGGTACGATAAAATTCTATTAAAAAGCAATTTTTTTTTGTGATAATATAATTAGGTTTCGTTTTTTTTAATTTTTTAGTTGTTTCATTACATTTTGTAATATATTATACTATTTGACTATTTAGAGCTTATGCTCCAAGGTCGAAAATCGAAAAACATTGTTGAAAGAGTGGGCAAATTCGTACATATAAAAGTCAATAAAGTAAACTTTAAATAACATCGCAATATAAGTTTTACTTGAATCTCAATATACAATTTCTTGAACTTAAACTTAACAAATTTTATTGAAATTGCGCCAATAACGGCACTTTCATATCGAGTTCGTTTATTGAACTTTGAGGGAGAATAAGCGGGAGGGGCTAAAACTTTTACTTGAGCTAACTGAAAAAACTTTACCATCTTAAGGCAAATGTGACAGCCGCAGTATTTTAATTTAAAACTAATTTATACTTGAAAATTTTATTTTTTTCTTGATTGCCCTTGCTGGCTATAACTACTTTTGTGCCTTGTTTTAAAGGTCAGACCAAAATAAATTACATAAATAGATAGTGAAAACCATTATTAACTAATTTATATATTTATAATGTTCTTATTAATTATTGTATCACACAAAGCGGATCGGCAGACCCCACGAAACAACCTCTAAACGGGGAACGTCATCAGATGATACGTATACGATTATTCTAGAAACTAACTATAAAAACTAACGACTTACCTGTCTGCTTCTGGTACGTTCCAAAGAATGAAGTCTCTTAGCCAGCCTGTACCAGTCATGGATTTGGGGTTCCCCAGAGTGTAGGATAAATTGTATAATATTTAGCAAAAGGGAAATAATTATGGGGTAAGGGATTTGATACTTAAGTGTTAAGCAAGTAATAAAATAAAACATAATTAAGAAATATACATATAATTCGAAAATTAAGTGATTTTGAGCGCCTGATGGCTGCTATTAGCAACTACACAATTTGTGTAGTAGCTATTCCAAACAATTATTATTCACAATATGAAAAGTTGAATTTTAATGTGAACATATATAGAAGAATCATCTTTATATATTGAATTCTTACATAAAATATTACTTACTTTTCAAATACATCAACCTAGTTTAAAGTCCGGTGCATTCTTTATGAATAATATTTTATTTCAGAGCCTGAATTGTACAGAAAGAACATTACAGCGAATCTGTCACAATATGCATGTCAAATGTATAATTTTCTATCCTGTTTTTTTCCTGATCTACACTATTTAACATTTAATTTGAATGCATTTTTGAATATTTTTTATAAAACTTGTGTTGTCAAAGACGTTTTGGAAAAAAATAAACAGTAGATCTTTTATAAACGAACATAATTACAATGTTTAGAAATAAAACTGTTATACTGTCAAACAACATCGTTAATTGCAATCTTGATCCAAACATCAATTTCGTGATGTAAATTATGGATAATATCCTATCCCCTATATATAAACGTATAGGGGATAGGATGTTATCCCCTATATATAAACATTTTAACATAAACTGTTGCCTGTGTTACCATCCTCGTAGACGTAAACATAGACGTAAATGACGGCATTTGTAAAAATCGCAGACTCGACCAATTTTTTCGTTACCTTAGCAAAATTGGTTTCTATGATAATATGTGTTTAGGACAGTATTGACTTGGACATATTTTATGTGTATAGCTACACCTTATAGACTAATTAATAATCTTTTTCTCTTAATAACGTCTGTATAAATAAATAATAGTTTATCCTGAAATAGATGTATATCTTAAAGAAAACTTTTACTAAATATATATTATATTCCGTATTGAACTCACGCGAGTTCTAGGTCTTTAAAAAAATTATGAAGAACAATTACATTATAGGTATTTTAAATCATTTAATTGGTTTTCACATAAAAACTTATTTAAGATATTATTAAATTCGTTATATTTTACTTAAAGGTCAATGGTAAAAAATGATTCAATAAATAAAATATATTAAAGCATCAAAACGAGCACCATGATATACATATAAACTTAATATTGTTTGATAATTTTTTCTTACTTATTGTTATCTCATAAAAATTTAAATCCAGTATTCATTTAATTTCATAAAAATTCTTTAATCAATCTCACCACAGATCAAAATAATAGCGCACTATAAATGTTATTTATATTAGTGTTGGGCACAGGAGCTTGAGGGTCACAGATGATACGTGATCACCGACGTCCATCTCAACCTAGCGACACAGCGTACCCATCATACCCCGGGTATTTACTAGAATATAATTTTATACCACGCGTCGGGGTATTTGTGTTCATAATATCTGCTACCGTCCCCTTCAGATTTTTGAAGATCGAGATCTGTATGTATTCTGCGCGTGGACATGGACGAACACGTCAGAGTCTACACGTGCCTCTTCATTTCCCATCGTGACAATGCAGTAACGGATCAACTCTTGAGCCACATCCAAGCCAAGATTAACGACCTACATTGACAGACTCCCTCCGCAGAAGTCGTAGTCCTCAGGGACATTAACGCGCACAATAAAAGTAGTAGTAGTGGCGCAAGTAATTAATGAGCCACGTAACGAGATCTGTGTTTAACACGAGATCTGTGTTTAACTTTGCTCTGGGAAATGGCCTGTCCTAGCTGGTTAAGACGCACGCTCGTCTACCAGGCGTGGAAAGTCACATGCCCTCTTTGATGGATCTTCTGCTGACTATACATCCAGGAAAGTACCAGTTCATTATCAAGGCGCCCCTAGGGTTTTCTGATTACTCTCGCTACAGAACCAACATACATGAAATCGATCTCCATACGCTAATTATGTGTCTCATTTTTATATTGTTTTTCGAGTCGGGATGTGCCTCGGTTTATTGTTGTTTATATGTTTGTAAATCCTCCCGCAGCTCGAATAGCTATTATATTTAGTGTAGGAGTATTTTAAAAATAATATAAATACGAGTTTTTTTTAATCCACTATAGGAGGAAAATTAAATTTGCCTCATTACAGTTGATGTGAAAATTCTAATTTTTAAGACTAAATCTTTTTCATTCCCTAGTTTTCACTTATTACAAAATTAAACAAAACACTTATTACCAAAATAAGTCATTAGATCATTTAAACAATATCTAGATTATATTAGTGAAATTATCAAATTATAAGTTTTTTTCTTTGTACAATTCATTGCCTATAATTAATATTACCGATTATAATAACTTAACTTTGTTCAATAATTATACTTATACCATTACTTTTCAGTAAAAGTAACCTTTAAAAAAATAGTTGCAATAGCAACTTAAAAAACACTGTAATTTTTCTACTTTACCTTAAAGGATTAGAAAATAAATTTAAGAATTTTAGTTTATACATTATTTTTAATTAAAATATTCTTCACAGATTTAATTATTTGTTACACCGCGAGTGAGGTTGTATATTGAAATTTTACTATAACTAGATGTGACTCACTTTTTCTGGTTACTCCTAACATCATAAATACATTCAATAAAATCAGTAAAAACCTAAAGCCATAGACAACAAAAATAGAAATAAAATAATTAAATGAAATAAAGACATTTATAAAATATTCTTAAATATTTTATTTTATTACTAGATGAAGTAAACAAAATTGGAAACCTTTTTTTTATTAAGATTCAGTTACAGAAATAAATAATTAAAACTCATCCAGCTATTATATTCGGTTAGGCCAAAGATATTGAAACGGATATTCATTAAAATATCTCATTTGAAGACTCCTAACGCAGTACGGGTCTGACGTTATTCATTTAGAGCTACTTTCTTGTGAAATCTGGCTTAATATTCCTTATTTCTCATGGAGTGTTGGAGCATTTATTTCTTTATTAATTTTATATTAATAATTACTTTTAGAAACGATTTTTTATTAATAATCTATGTAAGTTAAGACTTAGATTGTAGAGTTAGTTGGTATTAGTTTATGCAATTGCTTTTTATTTTACCATTGTGAAGAAATTAGAAAGAACATGTAGCCAGAAAAAAATCAACAAATTTTTATAAAGAATGTTAATTAAAAATCTAAAAAAATCATAGAGCGTAATAGATGGTTACGAGAGTAATACTAACATCTACAAAAATGAATAAAAACATGTTTATTAATTTACATAATACACACTAAATATAGGCAACAGATTAGATATTAGAGAGACCAAATATTGGACTGATTTTAACATGACTCTCTGGCGGAGAGCTGATGTCATAAGGAGTAAGTTAAGGTACACTTATTTTAAAAACAAATTCCTTGCGAACAAAGACGTGGTGTCACTGCTAGTTGAAAATATATTCCTTACCGATCCCTTTTTATATTACGAGCCACTAAATGAATATTGTAAGCCATCTACCAAGATTGCAAAAACGTCTTTATAAACGCAATACGTTTTGATGGGATGTGATCTTATCAATTTATAACAAGAAATTAATCCTTCGAGACATATTAAAATAAATGATTTTTCTTGTCTTTGCTGGCGTTGTAGCAATTTTTATTTGTTTTTGTACATTTTATTGCTCATATACAATATAATCGTTGATGCGTCTTTGTAAAGAATACATTTGATGATGCTTTAAATTATGTAATCTAAATTATCTAAATGGATAATACAATACATAAGACAAATCGTATTGTGAAGTCTTATTCTCACAGCTGGGGTAATTTCTTTTATTTAAATAGGATTTCTTTTCTTATGATTTAATGATACCCATAAGTAAATATTAAAATAGTTCATATATATAAGTTTTTTAAATTATATAGTCAATGTATGTATATAAGATTTTAATAAGTTATTATATGAGATATGAGTTACTTATCTTAGTTATGATTTATATGTATAATAATAATATAATGTTAAGCATTCACAAAAATTCAAAATTTTTCAGAGAAAATAAATTTATCTAAATATATATAATTAGAAAATACATAAAAAGATAAATATCAAAAATATTTTTAAAATTATGACTTTTTTTTAATAAACTAGGAATAAAAAGTTACAAAGTTACATATAAGCAAAATATACATAAACTTATACTAGGGTATATCTTAGTATACGCAGGTATTTGCTTAATTGTAAATAAAAATATTTTATTTTTTCAAATTAAATGGTATACGTAAACTACATAAACATTTAAGAATTCATTTTTATTTATTGTTAAGTTTACTTTACCTTTACCTTAAATTACCTTAAATTTACTTGATGTTGCATATCTGGTGATACCTTAATTTTAATTTCTAGTTAATATTCTGTATTTTAGATTAAATGGACTGACAAAAATATTTAATAAATAAATATTATAATAATATAAAATTAATAATAAAATAATAATTATTATTGTAAATGCTCAATAGGCTTATGTACCGCTCTGCCTGTACCTTTGAAGTCTCTGATATCTTGTAAAATATTAATTTTAATGATATGTTTTTTGGGGCAATATTAATCTAAATTTAAAGTATAATATATTCGATTTAATAAGACAAGAGTTCAAACAATTTTGTTTAAACTGGTTAGTAAATAACTCATTGTTTTTTTATAATATATATGTAAAAGACAAAAAAATTGCTATTTTTTTTTTTATAAAATTCTATAATACATTATTTTAATCTATCTCCCAAGATCTAACCAGCGTATGCAATATACACGAACAAAAAAATATATTTTAAGTTTACCGGCTATTACTCACAAACTTGTTAAGTCTACTTAGTCGTGATAATTTTCCTTTTAATTTCGTTATATATTACTACGAATGGCAATTTCGTACTCATCATCATCATATTCCTGCCCATATCCGAATTTTGGGAACAGCGCAGTATTTTTTTTCCATCCATACTCTCCTGTTACTCGTAATCTCTGTACACAATCCCTTCTTCTCCATATCGTCTTTCACGCAATTCCTCCAAGTTTTCTTCGGCCGTCCTCTACATGTCAGTCCCTCCACTACCATACCCAGAACATTTATTGGTTATGTGCCTTTCATCTCTCCTCATAACTTGCCCATACCATGACAGACGGCTACCTCTATTTTTTTCTGTCAGTGGTGCAACTCCCAAGCTTCCCCTAATATACACATTTCTTAAAGTAAATTTTTATATTGCAGCACACTCTTCTGCCACAGCTTTGTAAATTTTTAATAGTTAGCACAAGTTAAAGTTTTATGCACATTCATTCGTCTTGCTCCCTTCATTGGTTTATATCTCATGTACTAAGAAAACTTAATTTTATCTCTATTAATAAATGACTACGACACTTTTAATTTTAGTTTTATACAACTGATCTCGATGTTTTCTGTCCCGTATATATTTTTGTGTTGCTATTGATTTCTGTTTTATAGTGTTATAAACGTAAATAAAGTTTGTTGAAGTATTTATAAAAAGATGTAAAAGCAGTAAAACTATTTTATATATAAAAATTCAGCTTACATTGAAAAACAATGTTTTTGCACCTATTTTAATTAGTTGTGTTTTCATTTATAAAATATTTTGGAAACTGTTTACTTCATTTTATTAATTTGTTAGTGTTTTATATTGAATTCCATCAAATGAAATAAAAAGACAAAAATATTAAAAATGCAACATTATGATTACAGAGTTCACATGTGCTTGTAACATGCAGCTCTTGTAGACTACCGCGCTCATTATTATATCCTTTTAAGCTTTTTATCAGACGGCGCCATCTTGCAATTTTACAACCCTCTAATATGGAACTCTTTGAATCTGTATAAGTTGTTCAAACTATGCACGGTGTAATATAACTATAGAAGACAAAGGTAGATTATACTATGTATTAATTAGTGAGTAGCATTGTCAGAAACTTTAAACTTTATACTCAGTTTGGTGAATACGACTTAGTGCCGAAATCTAGTTATTACTTACGTATACTTACATTAACTACCTATATTTCTCCGATTCTGAACTCAGATTCAAAGTAAGAAAGTAAATTTACAGTTTTGTAGTCGATTTTGTACTCCAATGCAATGCAACCGAAATTCTCAGATTTTTATGGCTATTTAGTTACTTTTTTCCCAATAATTGCATTACTATCCTAAAATATTTTAATCAGAAGATCACTATTCTTAAAATTAGATGTGTTATATGTTAAATCACCTAAATATTGAATTTAATATATCTTTTTTGGTGAAATCTTATAATTTTATCATTAACTGTTAATTTATATATATTATCTTCACGCCATATCCCTAGTGGGGTAGCCAGAGACGACGGAGCGCCAAACGCTACAGTCCCTGCATACCTCTTTCGCCTCGACCACAGACATCAACCTCTTCATATATGTCCTCCGGGGGGTCCTCATGCTTTTTACGTGACCTTCCGCAGTATCATAGATACAATGTTTTCGAAGGCCACTCGAGGCCTCCTGCTGTTTCTCTTACCACTCACTTTTCCTCTATAAATCTTTTTTACCATTCTTTCATCATTCATTCGTTCGACGTGCCCAAACCACCGGAGCACGTTCTTTCTTATCCTCACCGTGACATCTTCGCTAGTACCTGCCATTCTGTGGATCTCTTCATTGCGAATTCGATCAGCTTGACAGACTGACTAACTGTTAATTTGATAAGGTTTAATGATTGTATTACATAATTTAACCTTAAACTTACTTTTTCTTTATTGAGTATGTTAAAATAAAATAGTCGAAAGTAAATATTAAATATTGATCAATTGTAATTCATTCGTTTAACAAATTTTAACTAATACATAAAGGGTGTATGCTGAAATAAGATAAGTCTTAAAATTGTACTTAAGAATGTCAAAACTTTCTGTCAAAACTTTCTGCAGAATGTCAAAACTTACCTCCTTTACCTCAAGTTAAGCTTGTTTTGACGAAGTGAAGCAATTAGTGAGTGACTTTTAACTCGTTAAGTGGTACATTCCATGAATATTAATTCACCAGGAATTGAGTACTTATTAAATAATTTATGGATAAGTTTAAGAGGAATAGTTATATGTTCATAGTAAGTATAAGCAAAATTCTTTTTAAAGAAAATAATTTCGGTCCACATAGAAGGTCATTTTAACAGAGTGCAACGTAGGCATTATCTGACTTCAGTGGTAATTTGGTTTGGTATTAGCTATGAAGAAGGGACTGAACCATATTACTGGACATAAAGCTTGATCCACCCAATCTTGGTTAGAAACGAAAGTTCTGGTCGTCACCTAGTCCTGGTCTTAATCAATTAGATGATTTATGGTCATTAGACAGTAACACTATAATAGTAATAAATGTAACATAAAATATATATATATATATTTTGTAACAATATTTATGGCAACACTATATATAATTTCTTCTTTACAGACTTCATAAATTTTACTTAAATATTTTTTTGGAACAGGAGTAAAAAGATTACTTGACTCTACTTAAAATGAACCAACACACTAAACACGGCAGTTGCGGATCTTTAATTATTTTTTTTTTACATTTGAAAGTTTTGATAAACTAATATTACATTCTTTTTATTTAATTTCCTTATTAATATCAACTTAACACTTAATAAAATGTATTTTCAATGATTTGTGGATTACAATACGATACCAAAAGACATGAAATCGATTTCAACAATCCCGTTATTTGTTTCTCCTTTAGGTAGTTTTCTGAGTGTTGACATGCTTAGGATTATTGTTATTTAAAACATGACCGCGATAAGTACATTTTGTGTATTGAATTTTTAAGAAGAAATCGTTTTTAAATCTAGTAAAAATCTTTTAATGTTTCAAATGCAAAAACTATTTTATTATAGAGTTCATACTGCATTGACTAGTTTCCACTTATTACAAAATTAAACAAAATATTACAAATATAAATCCTTGCATTATTAAAGTACTATCTACATTATATTAATAAAATTAATTAATTTTAAGTTCTTCTCTTGGTTAATTTTTTTATTTATAATCTATTTTATCAATTATTAATATCTTAACCGTAGTTAATGTTAACATGTTAAATGTTAACATGTTAATGTTCCATAATTTCACTTTTACCAATATTTTTTACAAAATGTAATCTTTAAAACATTTGCTCAGTATTACAATTGAAAGCACTGTATATTTTTCCACTATATTTTAAGAATTAATCAAAGATTAGAAATTAAACTAAAGATTTAGAACTTAACATATATAATTTGTATTTGCATTTATCACATAAATTAATTATCTGCTAGATCACGAGTAAGATTATAAATTGAAATTTTACTATAACTACATTTGACTTACATATTTGAGTGAATAATACTTAAACATCCACATAAAATCAATGTTTATTCATTTACATAATACACAGTTGAAGCAAAAGCTCATACAGGCTACATTTTATTGCTCTTTTACTGGCTCCTATCATCCTAAATACCTTCAACAATACTATTTAAACATAAGGAATGACCAAAATAAAAATAACAAAAGAATGAAATGAAACAAATACAGTATAAAATGTTCTTTAATACTTTATTTTATTTTCAATAAAAAAAAATTAACATTTTCTTTCTTAAGAATCAGTCATATAATAAATATGTAAAACGCATCCAGTTATTTTATTCGGTACTACCAAAGATATTCAAGCGGGTATATTCATTAAAATACCTGATTTGAAGACACTTTGCGCAGTACGAGCTTGGCGATATTTATTTAAAGCTACTTTCTCGGTACACCTGACTTAATATTCTTTATGGAGTATGGGATGATTTATTTCGCGATTTCTTTATTACTTTTATTTTGATAATTACTTTTAGAAATATTATCAATAATCTATTTAGATTAAAACTTAGATTGTATGGATAATGTGTATTAATTCACGCGTTTCTTTTTCTATTGTGACATGGAAGAAAATTTAACTACATAAAAATGTTAAAAAAATATTAAATGTATAAATAACATGTAGTATATATATATATAGCACTTGTAAAAATATTTTTGTGTAATTTAATTGATTTTAACTGTAATATAATGAAACAATAATTTAGTCATTAATTAATTTGTTGAAGTCCCATACATGTCGATATTATTTATCATGTTGTTAAAAAGAGCAGTTCAAACAATTTTCCAGTGAAGAAAGCTTTTAAAATATTTAAAATATGTTAAATAATGTTGTAGTAAAATCTAACTACTTATCTTAGTGAAATGAACAGTATCATTATAATTTAGAAGCATTTTATAAGTACGAAAGAAAATACCTACTATAAGTAGAATTGTATTATTAGTAGAATTGTTGGTTTTGTGAAATTAAATGAGCAATTTATCTTATTTCTGATATTATACAACAATTTAAACAAAGAACCACCACCACCCTTTTAATCTCTCGATAATGAAAAGCGAAATATAATTCATTAGAATAGACTACTAATGAGAATATTACGGTTCAGAAACAAAGGTAAAATATTGTTTATTATTATTTTGTTTTGTATACATAATTTGTATTTGCATCCGCCTTTCGTTTATGTGCAATGGTGTATGAGCCTCTCACCAAAATAACAATCTATAGGAACAGATAGTGGCAGTTCTATTGCACCCTGATAATTAGCATTCTCAATTAAAAGAAGGTTAACTATTATTTTGATGCTTTATTTTAGAATACTTTAAGTCTTTTTTTTATACTCGTAAGTCTTTTATTTTTGAATACTTTAAGAACTAAAACTTGTTGTTATATTTGTCTCTCATATCAACAACGACTTTGATCCAAAATTTAATACTCAATTGTATAAAAATAGATATAATAGATTAATATATTGAACGAGTTATTTGAATAGTAGATTCATGTAGTTTTTGTTAGTGTAATGTTTTTCTCCATACATACTCTGTTTGGACTTTTTTTATGAACTTTGAATTTTTTAAGTTACTTTAAAAAGCTATACACATTTTCATTTATATAAAGGATTAGATTTATACGTGAAAAGTACGTAAAATATATATATTCATCTACTATGATATTTTCAAATTATACGGAATCAGTGTTACAAGAATCCAATAGATATAAAAACATCATACAGTATAGAAACACCTTATTGTTAATATTTGAAAACTAATTATTTCAGGATTAATACAAAAATTTTATCTAATAGAAGAATTTTATAATCTTCATCATTCATTTGAAGTATATATAGTTGTAACTATATAACATGACCATCTTGACTTTGCATATTTATATTGATATATGATAATTTTATATCTTAAATTTGCAGAAACAAGATAAAGATTTTTATATATAAATATATTATCTTATCGTAGATATTTACAGTTCCTTCAAACGAAACGTCTACGGTATTTTTTAAATATTATTTTGTAACTAAAAATATTTTATATTACGTAGAAAATAAATTGTCTTAGTTATCTAAGATATCCAGAATAAATAAAAAATATATTTCTATTGTACTTATTTAGATGCTTACAAGTTATAATGCATGCACTTCTGGTTGCATTTCAAGATAACACTTATGACTTGAAATACATACAGTTAACAATAGGAATCAGTAACGCTATGCACTGATTGGCTTATTCGGCTCTAAATACGCTGTCTCGCTATCAAACGAGCTCTGGCAACCGCGCTTGTGTTAGGAATAGTTGTTCGCTATATTGTAGAGTGTAATAAATAATATATTCAAAAAACATTCTTTATTTTATTTTTATTTATGAAAATTATATTTTAGTTAGGTATAATTTTATAATTTACTAATTATAAATAGTACTTCCATTGATAAATAAAATAAAAATACAACATTCTACAAGAAATAACAATATTTTTTTGTTATGATTTCAGAATAGATATGTCTACTTTGATAACTCAGTAATATGATTAAAACAAAGTGTATTAGTCGGTACATAAAATTATAGCAAGTGATTAAAAGTATAATTATGTTATAAGTGCTTTTATACAAAGAAGCGCGCACTTCATATTGTCGTATAAAGTATCTGTATCAACACTAGAAGCCGATTCCGACACTCAGCAGACTCGGACTTATAGCCGAGCCTTGAGTTTATCTTTCAAACAAATAAACGATTTACAACAGTTACTGATTTAGGCCAAGTTGAGAAAATAATAGTAATAATTAATTTTTTTTATTTAATTAAATATACAGTTTTTGGAATAGTGTAATAAATCATTTTTTGAAACCATATTTTCTGGTATGTATTTAGTTCCAACTGTTAAATATATTATCTAGGATTTAATATTGATAATTTAATTTTAAAAACCTGTCAATATATAAAATTTATTCCGAAGTTAATTAAATTTATCAGTGACCTTCAATTATCAATATCCAGAAAACGTTTTACATATTAGTTAAAATATTATTTGGGGACATTTATCCTTAATATTAAATGTCAATATCTTCTTTTTTTTTGGATGAATAAGTATTTAAAGAATGCTTACAAATGTTGCCCAATTAACCTAGATTTAATAGCAAAAATATATATATTTTGCATAAAATATTCTAATAGAATATATTAAGGTAATATTATCTTAAGATTTGTCATAAAATATAAGAATGCTTATAATATCGTACTTAAATATTTGTAATTACAAAACATATATAACTCCAGTGTTCATCCCATCTTATCCAAGTGTCACCTGGGTCCAATTAGAAATCCAAATAATCCGGCCCACGTAAACATACACGAACCATTTCTGCAAAATTGGTCCGACTGTTTCTGGATTAGTATAATAATTTACGTGGCGTGTTATATTTTTTAACCATCGTCTATAAAATATGGAATTTTTAAAATTAAATAGAAAATAAATAGATTCTCAATTAGTCCAGTTCATACACATATAATAAAATTGTAATAAGACAGAAACTTAATTGTATATATTATGAAGAAAACTAATTGGTGCGCACTGAGCGCGTACAATGTATAGTGTTTTAAACAATCATTCCTAAAATGTTGTTAGCCTGTTTGTTTGTTCGTGCATTACAGATTAATTGATGAAACGGTGGTCAGATTTATGAAATTGGCATGATGGGTGATTGGGTTTGGAAAATCCTTTTGTTTTTACAGTTAATCAAAAGAACCTGGTTTGAGTTATGTTAGTGTAATCATTTTGAGAAAACTATTTGATGATATGGTGTATTGTATGTATGGTGTCTAATTTTTAAAGTTAATATATAAAGTACTTTTCTTCCGAGAAAATTCATCTATTTTAATGGAAAAAAACTAAAATTGGTTTAAGGTAAAAACACAATACAATAAAAATTACCAGATATATTTTAAGTGTGGTGTCTTATATTGTTTAAATGTTGCTTTTTACTATGAAACAATTATGAAAAATTTTAAATATAGAAAAGATAACATTTATTTTTAGTTATTTCATATATTTTATATTACATTTCACAATATAATGAATGTATTTCACAATATTTCACAACCCTATTGATAACTATTTCACAACATTTTGCAATCGATTCTATATAAAAACGGAAATCTTGTCGAGAAAATCACTTTATACATGGACTTTGTACTATGAAGACTAAAATTTTATTAAAATCTTAGAATTGAAATTATAAGCTCGGAAATCAAAATGAGAGATCATTTTATATGTGGTAATTTTGGTCCTTCTTTTCGTGGTGGTTGTTTCGATTATGGACCGCCACCAATATTTGGATATCAAGAATATTGTCATGGACTCTATCGTCCCGGATCTCATAGACATCATAACAGACTGCCTGGTTTTGGACACCATCATTTTGGACATCACAGATTTCCTTACAACAGTCCATATGGACACGGACCTCACGGTCACGGACCTAATGGTGATGGACATCAGTGCAACAGAACTCATGGCTTTGGACCTCATCAAGGAAACCAATTTTGGAAAAATATTAATCACCTAGAACGTCTTCCTTTCATCAGACCATTTCAACATCGAGGAGAGCAAAATGAAGAGCGGAAAAAAGGATGTAAAAGAAGAGATGATGCTAATTTGCATATTATAACATCACGACCACATTCTATTTAAAATAGTGAAAAAAAAAAACAAAAAGATAAAATACACAAATAAAAAGAAAACTCTATCGGCAAAGAGATTTTATTATATTTTACGTAGTGTTTCAAAGAAAATCTATATTTGTTTAGCATTATGCGCAAACGCAAAGAATCCAAGGAGCGCTGGGTTACTCATATATCATTCAGTAGCCATGAAAATCTCTTGGAAAATCAGTCACTATAGAGTGTTTAGTGGGAGCAGATCGCGCATTAAGTTTGTTAAAATTTTTAAAATTGAGTGATTCTGTTATTGTAAAATAATTTGCTGGTCACTTAAGTGACGTACCAAATATTATTTTTACATTGAATTTAAAAAATGTTGAGAAATTTGAACAGACCAAAGCAACACACTACAAAGATAAAAATCCTAGCGGCCAAGGTCTTCAGGATCAGAAAAAAACGTAAAGAGTGTAAATCGATCCGTTATTCGAAGCGTGCAAATACTTTAAATGTGCGAAGTCTAACTAGCTAGCTTGAAGAGACAAAAATTATTCTTTGCATTAAGCCTATTGGACTCTTTCTTATCGGATTATTTCAAACCTAAAGTCTATGGCAATAAATCAATTTCACTAATGCGTTTGAAGAATTATATCTGTGTAAAAATGACACCCATCGGAGATTGTTCCCGCCGAGCGAACCGTCATAAGAAAATTTACTATACGATTGAATAAGCGTTCCCAACGCGAGTTTTTACATTTGAACTATAATATTGTTTAAGAATCAAATTTCTAAATTGTTACAATAAATAAATTTATTTTCGGTAAACAGCTTTTTTTATGAATCTCCCATATATTAATTTTATTTTAAAAGAATTTAAATAAGCGCGTCTAAAGAAAATTGACCTGCCCTTAAAATATAAAATAATCCAATGTGCATGTAAACCACCCATAGAAACAAACAAAAAATGTTATTAATTTTAGACTAAGTTCAGTGAGAAAAACACATTTGGAGAAGAACTATACATATACAAAGACAGTACTATGATCTAATCTAATGTAAAAATTTAAAAAAAATACAATATTACATAACTATTAAACGATATTTCTAAATAAGTTGAATACATAATTCATATATAATATTTGAAGTTAAGCATGCTTAAAATAATTTTTATAAGTTTAATAATTAATAATAATTATTAAGAACTTAATGTTAATTGATGATTTTGTTCAGACCTGTTAGCGTTGACTTCCTAAGTGTACCGGTAAATAGTGACTTTATAATCTGTTAGTACCTTATCTAGTTATATAAGTTTTATAAACATCTTTGATTCGTCTTTTCGTGTCATACTATTATTATTAAATTAGTATTTTTGTTTAGTTTTAGTTACATTGATTAAGGGAGTCTGTTTTTAAATTATATAAAAATAAGATTACTTTAAATTATAATTTTTAAATTAAATTTTTAAGTTTAGAAAATGTGGAAAAAGTTATTGACCACTTTTATATCCACTGAATAATATATATAGCAAGTTTATTTTATTTTTAATTTTATTTTAGGATTTATATAACCAAAAAAAATTTAATATATTTTTCTGGCACTATTTTTATAAAATAAACTTTCGCATTTAAGTTATGGAACCCAACATATCCGTATTTATGAGCAGAAGGTCATAATAGCCTCTTTTCAGAATTTGTAAGTGAACGGTTCAGTACGTGTGTTCTGGGAGAGATAAGTCGTGTCAACACACTATAAAATACTACACATGGTGCACAACAATGTACAACAAAAACTGTTTTATTTATCGTAACCAAATTTGCATATTTAAAGATTTGGTTGGGCATTGAGATTATTTAAAAATAATAATAAAAACAAACTATTATGAACGCCTTACAATGTGACCATCAAACTATAATAGTTTAATACTACAGAACTTGAGTTCATTTCTTGTATTTACTATACATAAAATATGTAAACCTGACAAACAATAAAATTCAGGTATCTCTATCTATAAATAAGACAACACATAATAAATTTTCCAATATTCTGGATATCTATAGGGGAAGGAACCGATTACGATCAGATCATAGAACAACTACTTATTTTGCAACTTAATACCTTCAAAGAAATCTAACTTTTATTGTATTATTAATCTGTAGTTATTGTTAAATTCAGTTTTATATAAATAAGATTTGAATATATAAATATTTGAATCAATTATTTATATAACATTCTACCTTTTGATTAGTACTCTTATACTAATGCATATCTTAATAATACTACTGCTCGTTACTGTTTATGCCCGTGGTATATCTATAAGACTAACCAAAGTCTATAAAGTTCAGTATATTAACATAATAAATGGTTTCAAAAGCTAAATCGTGTAAATGTATAATAAATTATATAAAGCCATAATGAATTAACTTAGTTTTTGAGTTCAGAAATGTTCATTATTATTTATTTATTTTAAAATGTTGTTCTTAATTGAAAATAGTTTATGAGCGAGTGCTAAAAAATATTACTAAATGTACTCCACCTCTGCTTAAAACTTGTACCTAAAACTATATTTAGTTCAGATTTCTTGTGCTAAATGAAATTCCTTAAGGGCTAGCTTTCAATATGAGTATTAATTTGTTTGGTCGTGGTTCAAAACATACACTTTAAACGTTTTGTAATAAAGTAAACATTTCTTTTGTATAATTTGAACCTCAAAAGTTATCCACATAACTTATATATAACATATGATAAATCACCATTTATCATCATATTTAAGGTTTAGCCGCTTTATATGTTTTCATGATATTAAACAGAAGACACCATCATTTTGGTTTGGTCAATTGGTTGTTATTTAAAAATAATAAAATATCACGTACTTTACTTTAATAAATAAGTGTAATAATGCTAACCCTTTAGTATATTTATAGTAAAATAAACCAGTGCATATACATAGAGCTTAAACTTTCACATGTTGTAGCTTGCACCATAATGTTTTATTAATTGAAAACAAATTAGTTGGCGAATTACGGAATACCCAGAATCCATCGACGGTGTAAGTAACTAACAGGTAAAGATTCGTAGCAGTTTAATAATAAGTATTATAATTAAGTGTATACCAGATCTAAGATGAAAGAAATATTCACTTATCAAATAAATAACACTGATATAAAAAATATGTAAATCAAATATCACAAAAACACCACCAATACTAACAATAAAATAATGTTGGTATTGGTTCACTGACCTATCGTGACATAGACGTGGGTATCATTTATCATATTCTTTTTTGAAAATATTGAAAATATTGCAAAATGTATAGGTGTTATTTAAAATGAAAAATATAATTTTTCACCTTAAATATTGTATAAATTTGTTATATACCGTAATACACACATACACAAATACACACACACACACACACACACACATATATATATATATATATATATATATATATATAATATATATATATATATATATATATATATATATATATATATATTCAAATTATCTCGCCCGCTCAATAAGTTACCTAGAAAATGAAGTTTTAATGAAAGGTTGTTCAGACTTCATTACAGGACATAATTACAATACATAAATATAATAATATTAGTATTTTTTTACAAAGTTTTCTTATGCTCTAAAACAACAATGTTCTTGTGGATATTTTTATAATGAGATGGAGATGAAATAAACAAATCCTTAATTAAAGAATAAAAGTGTTATAATATATTTTTGTATTTATTTAACTTTATTATCAAATGAAATCGCGACCAAAACATGATCTATTAACTCTTTAACATTATCCTACTCCTGCGAATTGTCATTAAATCATATCGTATTTCATTAGAACATACGATAGTTTAGTGTCAACTAAGCAGTCATTTGATCTCATAAATCATAACTTCACAGCCAAATGAAGCGATTAACGTTCGGGATATTGCGTTTATGATAGTGACGCTATAGGTGGTTCTTTGATTTTGATATTTGATACTGATAAATATATTAATATACAATAATAAGTAATTACAATATTGATAAATATCTGTAGCTCTTTGAATACAGTTCAGATGGTACGGGTTATAGAAAGTTTCAGTTTAGTTAGTTTAGTTTTTTTACATGTTTTCCAATTTACCCGTAATTATAATCCCAATGCGTGTTGTTTCTTAGAAAGCAATCTTAATTTTTGATTGTAAAATTTATTTATATCTTTGTTTTTGTTATATATAAATAATATTATTTGAGCTCTTTGTACTATACATTGGGTAATACGAACAATAAAGTAATTTGAAAATGTATTTTAAAATCAAGTATCAAGATTGTTGGTCACTAACGAGAACACTTGCAACCGATGCATTTGGCGTGACGGCTAGAACATTGCGATATTAATAGTATCTCTACTCTAATGCACGCAAATATTAGATCCATATGTTTAGATGATAATATATGTAAATGTTTTGATATATAAATCTGTGACAATACATGCCTTTGGTTTTGTGAGATCTGGATACAGTGCTGATAATAATTAATCGGTCTTACAAAACTTATGGAATCTCGAAATATTCTTAAATTTTTTGTCTGTCACACATTATTGACCTTAGTCAAGAAACTCAGATGTTTAAACTTAAATATACGAGTACCTAAAAAAAACAAAATTGTACAAAAAGTCTATTTTTGATATATAGTTTATTGTGTTTAAGATATTAAACATGATATAAGTGAAAAGTTTTTAAAAGTTTGTCAAGCCTTGTAGTGAATGATCATCATCGTCAAAATTTATTAGTTTTTTCTGTTATTTTTTATAATTAAGTAAATAGTTCAAACTTTTTCTTATAAAGTTAAATAAATAATTAAGCACCATATATTTTTGTATCGTGCAGCAATATAATAAATGATAATAATAAAATACAATAAAATAAATTAAATTTAGAGAAAAATCATATAATTTAAATTTTTGTTTATTGACTTAATGATTAGTAAGCATTAATTAATATTTTAAATATTATATTATATATATTTAACAATGTATTCAACATTGTTATAGAAATAAAATAAAAAATCAAATTTGCACGTAACAAACATATATATGTAAATAAATGGAGCTTTACATAATAAATGTTCACACATCATTTCGTAAACAAAATTATCTTTAAATTCAGTAAACTTGAATTTCACGACTAATTTCTTATCTACGTGGTTGGACCATTTACTTATACATTCTTAATTAGTAAATGTATAAAGTCAAGTCTTAAGTATAGTCAATATGTTTTACAATAATTGGAGTAACTTATTATTAAAACCACATGACACGACGATTAGTTTAGTTTCAAAACAACAATAATACAACTAGTGTGTCTTATCTATAAAAGTTTATTACACCCCGTTTAAACATACAGATATTGATAATTATTTAAAATTTATAAACAATATACCATCTCCCGTATGGTCTAGTGGCTAGGATACCTGGCTTTCACCCAGGAGGCTCGGGTTCGATTCCCGGTACGGGAAGTTTTTGATTTTGAAATATTAGTTTTTCTATGTATGAATGTATGATTTTATACTAACACTATAATAATTTACAAAATATTCATCTATGCAAATAATAAAATCCTTTTAAGCTTAATCCTAAAGTAAGTCGTTTAAATACCAATAAATTATTATTGCGTAGACAGAACTTGCTATAGATAACAGATCATCTTCGGGTATTTTAATGCGCCAAATCCAACAAAGAATAAATAACAAAATTATTTATAGCCTTTTGCAGAACAAAAATGGTTAGATTTATTGGATAGAAAAAGTTCTTTTAAGTATGTAATATTTGAGACAAATTATTCATACTGATTAACTTTTCAACAGACTTTAACATACGACAGCCTATAGTGACTTAATATTTCACAACAGGCTAACTAATTAATAGAATAAAAAAATTAAAAATGCATCCTATGTCCTCGGCGGTCTCTATCCCATAAGAGGACAGCCAAACAAAATTTCCAATGTTCCAAAGGGGTAGCCCAAGATATAACAGCTAACAGCAACATAACACTACTAACTAACTAACAATATTAGAAGAAAAAAGTTTTTTTTACGTCTCAAAATTTTTAACTTTTCAAGTGAAAAAAATAATTTACTGAACGCTATAAATCTGGTCTGATTTGATCCAGTTAACTCCAGTTCCATACCTATCTATACTATCGGAAATCAAGAATCGAAGCGATCGTTACGTAGTTTGTGGCAGACAGATAAGCGTATCGATGCCATTTTCAGTATAGCTGATAATTTCCGTTTGAAGATGGCGTCATTTACGATAAACGAGGTGTGCCCTCACTTACAGTTTCTGATATCATTCGTGTCTTGTTTATCGAAAATATATTTTATACGTATGAGAAAATGTTTTTTTTTTATATTTTTCGTTTCTCTGATTCGCATTTGTGTTTTGGATCTAATTTTTTTTTAACAATAATGAATATAATAATAATGAATATTTTATTTAATATTATACTATGATGAATTGTTACACAGTTGTAGTGTTTAATTTCAGTTGATATTGATTATCTTTAAACCTCGAACAATATGATAATAATTCGCGAAATATATTATGTAATTAGTTTCTTTCTTTCAAATAAATACGAATAAATTAAACAATGATGACAAATATTAATACGTGTTTAATCAAGCACAATTATAAATATGAAACTTTACATATATTCAAATGTCCGCCAATCATACAGAAAATACTTGTAAGATGTCTTCAGGTCGCTATCACTTGAACCAAAACTTTATTTGTACATTTCAATAAAATCGTGAGCGATTTTGAACCCTATATACAAGAAGATAAGATTTAAGTTTTATCATAAATATTATTCAAATTTGAACTAACTTTTCTTAAATCAGTACTCCGGATTGAAATATAGATGCCACTCGCAAAACCCTGATTAAAAGTTATACTTGAGCTGACTCAAGGATTATGCTGAGTCTAAACTAAGGTTTCTAATATTGAAATTTTAAAATTTAGGTTACCTATATATTTTATTGTATTTTTCCAAACCTTAAAACGACTGAAATAAACATGAATAGAAACAAAAATAAATTAACAGTTATTGATTGATTATAACTTGATTTTATATAATAGTACATATAATTTTATAAAACTCTTAATAGCACTAAGTTCCAAGAGGAAAAAAAACGAAAATTATAGTTTAGAGATCTCTATCATATGATATTGTTTTGTTTGCTACTTTTAAATGTAATAAGATAAATGTTGATAAAGTCTGATTAAAGCTTAACGGTTTTAATATGTGGTAAACAAATATTTATATTACCCAGCGTTTATTTCATGCAATTAAGGGAGGATTACTGAACAATGTTGTAATATAAGTCATGAAACAGACCAAATTAAATTAAACAGCTCTCGATATAGTCGGACAAATATAACATTAACTGGCTTTATAATGTGAGATTTTAATTAAACAGCGCAAGGTTGAACATTATTAAAATAGTAATGTTATAATGAAAACAAATTGTTTATATCTAGGCCGTATATTTATATACATGTAACAAATATAATATGTATACACACATATACACATCACATTATGAGTATAATTCATTTTTCAGATTCATTCATCAGATTTTTTTCATAGTTGTGTCCTATTTCATATAAAAAAAATAAAAAATTGATATTTTTTTTTATAAAACAACAAAAATGCATTTTAGATATCAAAAGTACTTCATATTAAAAGGAGGAGAAGAAGGACGAAATTTTCGCAAATCTGTCTGTGTATTCGTGTTAAACATTATTTTAAGTAAAATTTAAAAAAATACGTACTTTTGTGCTGTATCCAGATATTTCATTATACGTAATCAAACCGTAGAAGCCGTCCTTCAACACGTTTTCAGTTTTCGTGCATAAAGCTACACAAAAAACATTCATTATCTTGAAAACTCACTGATCCCAAAATATTTCGTTATTTAATAATAATTATATTTCGATTAAGGAAGTCAGTAATATAAGCTTTTTCATAAAGATCCAAAACTCAGTCGCTCTTTGCATTATTAATGAGACCCTCGAATTTATTCCGCATTGAAATGAGAGTAATTACGTAATATCCATTAAACATTATTCCTTGAAAGTTCAGACCAGATATAATTTATTTTAAAATTAATATATAATTCAGAAACAATCTGCTAAAAAATTATCGGAAATGCGTACGCACAGTTTCTAAGAAGAATACTTACATAACTAATATAAACTGCGATTACAAATAAAACTACCATTTATTACTAAAATGCATTCAGCATGAATAAAACAATTATATATCTGAAATTTAAGAAACTTCATCTCTAAATATAATAAAAACAATACATTGTAAGTACTTATTATCTGTATATACATACAGATTTCGTCGGTATGTTTACCAATGTCTATTTAATTAATAATTTACAAATTATTTAAATATTAATAAAAATATTTGTATATTAATTATATAGATGTAGAACAATATAAATAGAATTTAACTAAGCATTAAACTGATTACCTCTAAAGTTATCCAGATTGTAAGTGTATGGAAACTAACATATCGTATTTTTGGTACTAGTATTTACAAATAAGTAGTCGTATACTACAAAAAATCTAATTCTTTTAAACCGAGTTTGTTTTGAATAAGGAATTATGTGATTACGTTAGGACTAAGTAACCTTGGTCATGCTTTAAACGTAACCGACGTTGTTATCAAACATTTATTGATTAGATATGTTTGATGTTTACATTAACTCCTTTAGTAATCATTAGATTAAGGTGTTATTAAACACCTGTTTTATATTTCAATAACACTGATAATAACATAATTTATTCATTGCAGAGTTAAGAAAAGAGATGGGTTTGGCAGGTAAATGTTACTTTATATTTAATTATATTTTGATAATATAAAATACTCTATAAAATAATATAAATAATTATTATCTTTTAATAAGTACTTCAGAATATATTAAAAAATACAAACTGGAATATAATCTGGAAGTGCCCCCGCGAATTTCAGTAAAAAGGCAAACGTGATTGGGGCCATTTTCAAACTTCTGTAACATCTTGGTAAAAATTCTAGAATACTCGAATTTTCAGACACTCTGGGTCACAGGCATTATATAGTTAGAAATATTTCCAAAATACATTTCATTTAAGCGGTGGTTTAGAAAGTACCAAAAGTTATTCGGGCTTATGAGTATTATCCGGTAATATTGAAAATTGAAAATATAGAATACTTCGTGGGTAAACCTACAGAACAGCCAAACTATCAAAGAAATAGAATAGCATTTTCTTAAGTAACATAAAATAAAATAATACGGAACATATTTCGATGAATTCGCTTGTATAGAGATATTTTGATATCACAAGAAAGAAACAGGATACTTTATAGTTAGTTACTTTACAATGGTTTTAATAAATTATTGAGCTAATTTTTTTTCGGTAAAGTAGCCACTAAGCAATTTCACAATTTGTAAATATCTTTAGATTTATACAAGCACAAACGGATTTTTTAACTGATTTTGTGTTATCCAAATAAAGTTTTAAGATTGATTGATATACATAAGAATTGATAAAGTTACCCACCTTATATATAAAAATAATGGCGTTTTGGGTAGACCTCGAAGAATTCGGTCTGCCCATTCATTTGTACCCGACTTTCGAATTTTGGAAAAATTTCTTCACAGGAGGTCTTCTTATGACCCCCTGAGTCCGAAATGACCATTGGTCAAAATGTTTATATTTATATATATATATATATATATATATATATATATATATATATATATAACGGCATCATGTGCTATTCTTAGGAAGTGAGTTATATTTTAAACGAGTTACACACGAGGTCTATCCACTCGTGTCCCCCTGCGGGCACGGATTTTTTACTTTACACGACGAATCTGTCATTTAATACCATTATGTTGCGGTGATTACTCGTTCTGGATTTGTGAAACTCCAGATAATAATGATGAATAGTGATTATTAATTGTATAAACAAATTGTAAGTAAGATATTTCTAAGGTAAACTAAGTTCGAACCGAAAATTTAAACCTCGGATGCTGATGAATTATGCCTTCAGCGCAGGTGGGAATAAACTACGGACTAACCCGAATTTATTTGGTAGAATGACCGGTTTGTAGGCTAGTTAGTAGACATGGTTAGTTGACTGCTTAGTAAACATGCTTGGTAGACTGGTTGATAATCTAGTTGGTAGATTGGTTGGTTGAGTTGTTGATAGACGTTTTGGTAGTCCTGTTGATAGACTTGTTGATACACTTGTACATAGCCTGGTAGGCTTTCTGAAAAACCGAAAAATTGGCAGACTAGAAAGATTGTTGATTTTGTCGATTACCTGATGAATAAAATTGTAAAAAAAAATGTACTATCATCATAGTAGAAATTATTGCTTGTGGACGTGGTTCTTGGATATAAAAAATTAGAGACATACGCGTCCGTTGTACCACGCCTTTATTAAAAGAATGTTTTCACTATGGTCATATACCTACAAGGTGTCATACTTGATCTTGACTTATATAAAGTTAAATTTACGATCTTCAGGTTATATTCACATGTATTTATATAAATTGATTAAAAACGCGATTACGAGGTCGCAACCGTTGAACAATTAACTCGTTATTGAGTTAAGCGCCCTTAACTGCTAGTATTTATATTGAAATAGCTCATTTGAACAAACAGCATTTACCCAGTTCATAAAAATTTATGCCGTTACCACACAATTAATTGTCAATTAATTGTTAATTTAAAACATCGATGATTCTGGATTATACCTTCACAACGATATATGTTATATGAAAATAACATGAGTTTTATTATTAATATCTTATTATAAACATTGATCCATAAGCATTTAAGTTAATAATTTAAAAAAATATAGTTAATATTTAATGATGTACGGTAATTTCGATAACCAATTTTATTAGCCGTATATTTTATTTTCATTTATGTTGTGGTTTGTCAATACGAATCTGATATGTTTTAATTTTAAAGATATTAAAAACATGTATAACTTGAAATTAAAAATTTATATTAAAATCACAAGTTATTCACTTCGTATTTCCATAGTTATAATCTTAAGAAACAGAGCTACCGTAAAGCTGTACTAACAATATTATCATTCGTCATTGTTAAGTAATACAGTTACCGGCACAGGTAACTTAGTAACCGGGTGTAATTCCCAGCTGTTCAACTAATTGAGATTCAAGCATGTTATTATAATAGTTTGGGGAACGCCGGAGTATTTAAAGTGTTTTTTAAGTTCAATAACAAAGTAATTGGTTTAAGATTATTTTAGAAACATAGAAAATGTAAAATATTCTTTTAATATTAGTTTTACGAAAAATATCTTACAGTCTTGAAACTTGGTTTGTTTTCAAATAAAAGAATCATAGCCAAAATAACGACTTATAAGATTCGATGTTGTTTTAATATAATTATTTTTTACTGTAATTTGGCAAACAATTTAATCAAACTACATTATTTATTTGTTGTATTTTTTATGCCAAGATTCCACTCCCGTTAATATTGTATTTTTGATCCGAAACGACTATTCGAATACTTTCAGCAACCCCTGTTTGAATATGAAATTAGAATATAATATTAGAAAAGAATATATATAATATTTACGGTACATAGCTGAACATGCTCCTTAAGATTGGAAAAATCGATTAGATGATATAACCAAGAACCTTGTGTATTTAGGAATAATATTAGTAGTACCTAGATTAAGAGAAGCGAAAAAAAACTATATTTATTCACAAAACCTTTAAAACAATCATATCACGTATTGTTTTGTATAAGAAATACAAAGTTAAAGTTATGTTAAAGCTTTGATTTTTTATTTAAATTGGCCATTTTGAAAAAGTGAATTGCTTCTTTTTATAAATCCAAATTGTATTAACTAAGGATAGGAATTATATCATATATATAGTCAGCACAAAAACAGCTAATAAAACAATTACTTACGAGTAAACAACGATGATGTACGTCGGTTATAATTTTTAAAGACTATTTATTTTATTTTAGCTAATCTTTAAATCAATACCAATGTAAATTTTTAAGACCCTAATCACTATTTCTCAATATTAGTTTCAAAGATGTATATATTGATTTTACCATGTTTATTTTGAGAACACAATACAAACATATTCTACATCTGATATGCTATTAGTTCCAATTTTATTTTGTCCAAAAGATTGAGTAATTTTAATTAGCAAGTCACACAATATTACAAATAAATGTTTTTAGATGAAAAATGATATAGAACTCCGCGTGTCTGTTTTTTCTTACATTTAATATGTTTATTTTAAAAAAAATTTAAAGATTCTCAAGCTTAAGTTTAATCATCGCAAATATATATATATATATATATATATATATATATATATATATATATATATATTATCTTAATTTTTATTTCATGGGCACGTATTTTTTTCACAACGATGGCATCACCATGCGTCGGATTTTATTAGAATTGGTCAAGATCTTAAATTTCATTGTGGGTATCTGAAATTTCGTATTCAACATCCAATAAATCATTGCTTAAGATCGTTGCTATACCTATGTTTATTGCAAATAGATAAAAAAAAAAAAAATATTTGGCTTTATCTTGTCTTATATTTAATTTAAAGAAGGATTTAAAGGGAGTTTAGTTTAACAATCGCAACATTATTGTTACACATTATGGTTAATCATAGAATGTTTATTATCTACTCGTATGTGCTTTTATTACAAAAACAAGTCACTTGATATAATATTATAGCAATAAGTAGTCTTTGCTATAATCACAAATAAATTATTTTGACATTTTAAAGATAAAATAAGTTTAAAATTTGCAAAGAAATAAAATTGTTATATTACCAAGTATTATCGTAATTGTTTGTACGTGTTTGTGTAAAGCATTCTTAGTGAAACATTTTAAAACATTTATAATATTTTTTATGTACATTAATTTAATAGATATGAATACTAATAATATGTCATGTTATTGATTCATAAATACATTTTAATCCAAGATAGAAGACAATAATACGGTCTCACTATATATATGATCCAAACCAAAATTAGTAACTAAATCTAGGTCACTTATATCTGTGACAAACAGACGTCAAGTACAGACTGTTGTTATTAATATGGCTGCAGCTTCAAAGTAATTAACGATTTATAAACTGTCAGTTTCAGAGAATATTTAAAATATTATATTTAAATGAATATTTATGTGATATCTGTTGCATACAATTGTAATTTATTTTTATAAATTTTGTTCTGTGATATTCTAATTAGTTAAGAAAAATAAAGAATATATTTCTACGAATATCAAAACTAATTGGATATTTATTTTTATACTCAAGTGTCTAAATTAACTAAATTCAAATTACAATGTTACTTGAAAAGTGATTATTATCAGAAAAAACCTCTTCATTATTTAATTCGATAAAAAATTTCATTCGCTGGTATTTACTAATAACTACAAGTATATTTTAAACAATAAATTCTCCTCTTATAAATAATTGTCTATTTTATAAATAACATTGGCGCGGTATAACAAAACGAAGTAACTTAAAATGATAAATAGAATTATTAACTCAATTAAAAATGTAAGATAATAAGCGATATTAATGAAGCAGAGCTTCATTATCAGTACTCAATATTAAAATGTACTTCATTTCAGCTCATAAATATTAAAAAGTTATGAATCACTAAACGACGTTATCTAGATCACGATATTGATCGTATACACTTGCGATTGTCGCATGATACTATGGAAATACAACAGCATTGTAGGGCCATTCATGGTTCGACCTTAATAGTGAAAGGTATGAGAATGTAACTGAAAGTTCTGTAATATAATTGTTTATTGGAATATTATTTATTCTTAAACAATAATGAAGTATTTTTCAGTGAGTCGTCTTAATTTTTTTATTTTTTTTCTTATATATGAATTTATTATAAATACGTTTTGTACCTACTATAACCTTTGATACTTTTGGGATTATTATATTCGTCTCAACGTAATTTCCATAGTAGATCAAATGTCTTATTCTATGTAACTTACACCACTACTAATACGATCTTCTTGTCGTTTGTTTGCGAATAGTATTAACCTCTGGGTTTTCCTAAATCTTACAATTATAGAGTATGTCCACTTGTGTTTGATTATAAAATAAATAAATTAAAAATTTAATCGTAAAATAAATAATTAGAGCATTAGTAATCCAGTAACAATGTTAGAAGGAGAAAGTATAGCTTATTATCGTTATTTTTGCTTTTTTGTTTTACAGATAAACAGAATATATTACAATGATAACATAAAAATCAATGCAAAAATATACAGGATCAGTATACTTATCTCTTGAATAAAAATAATATACTTAAATGAAGATGCACATGACATCCATAAATACTTATTAATCGATAGATATATTCGCTACGCAGACACAAGGAAGTTAAGACCGATTGACATTATGTCATACAAATCGCTTTGGAGGTATCCATAGAAAATCCATCAACCCATCAAATACCGTGAAAAATGTGAAGCAGCACCGAAGAGACCACGGCAAAGTCAATCGAAAATCAAGTCATGTTGAGTTTTTTTTACTATCTTGGTGTGGTGCGCTATGAATTCTTTCTCTCTCTCTCTCTCTCAACAAAGAATATTATTTAAGTTTTATTCATCGTATGCGTGAAACTATTTGTCTGAAATGGGCGAACAATTCTTGATTCCTTTATCACGATAATGCACCATGTCATACTGAATTCGCGACTTCTGCCAAAAACTCCTCCAATATCGGTCCGTAACCTCTTTATTTGCCTGATTTTCCTTAGTGTGACTTCTGGCAACGGGAATGCCGTTTTGACACAATTGAGGAGATAAAACCGAATTGAAGAAGGTCTTGGACTATGAAAAGAGTTGGCAAAGGCGCGTTTTATCGAACGAGCAACGGGGATTACTGCAGGGGGAAGTTGATTTGGAAGAATAAATAAAAATATTACATTTAACAAACAATACACCTTACTCTTTGATCACAGTATTATACTAAAGTTTAGTATAATACTGTAATATAATAGGTATAATGAAACATTTATATGACAGAAATATATAGAATGCAAGAGCGTGTGGGTGATATGCAAACATAAGATGAATATTTGGAATGTCAAGAGTGTTTAAAGCATAGACCGAATATGATAAAAGTAATTTGAAAATAATAATAGTGACTAAAATAGTGAGAATAATCAAGTGATTGTAACCTCGACAAATTATTATTTCTTACCTATAAAGAATACTTACTTATACTTACCTACTAAATACCAAAATTTTAATCGGTATTTAAAAAATTTATAATTAATATTAAACTGTAGTAACAATTATACATTACTAGTACTAAAAACTGCTTTTGTAATGAAAGAGGTATTATAGAAGTAAAACGTAGTTTTTAAATCTTAAGAGCAGTGAAGTACTTTCAGTTATTATGTATGAGTATTCTTCGCTATATTCATACAAAAATTATACGGAGTTTAATGATCCTTGACAGATTACATTTAACACCCAATGGCTTTCAAAACCTAACTGTCTTGCTGTGAACACGCAATGCAGGAAATATTTTTGTTTAATACAAAAAGTCAAGAAATTAACAAAGAATTACTTACTAGCTAAACATCGTGAATAAAAGGAAATGTAGGTCAACAGATGATTTTAGAAAGATAATAACTTATAGAAAGTCGTTATGTGTGTTAATGAAGGACTAACATTTAACTTTCATTATACCTTTATGTATACTGTATTACAGATATTAGTAATCACTCTAAAGATGCGATTCTTATTTTGTTTTATCTTCCGTTTCGTCTTGATAGATTAAAGAGCCGTTTAATGTAAGTTTGTAGAGAAATATTTAAACTAAAAAGTTATTAAAAATGGTTTCATTTTTGAAATAAATATGATAAATATTTCTAACCTGGATGTTATTTAAACTTGAAACAAAAGGCATTTATTATCCCTGAACCTTGGCAACTGGTTTAATCAGCTCCCATTCTTTCAAGTCTGTGAACTGAATTACATTGTCTTGGCAATTCAGAACAAATGCTGTCATTATTGAACCAGGTTAAAAGGTCGACAGATGAAGTAATTTTAAATGTTTTGTTAATATTACGTTTTCTTTTTCACATTTCTTTACTATATACTTTACTGTTAAGTAATTTTTTTTTGTATATATTAAAAAAATACAATTAAAATGATTTCTTATAAAAGTTGCAAGTGTTTTAAGTACAAAGATTTATGAATAATACAAAAAGCGTGTTTTTTGGATTGTTTTCTGAAATTTAATTATTGCTGGCTCAGTATTATAATATATTTACAAAATTAATTTAGAAGTTTTTTTTTATACACATCTACTGACTTTAAAACTAAACTAAACTAAATAAAAATAACTAAATCATTTCTTTATAATTTTTTTTCCTCATTTAATATGATTATGTCGTATTAAGTGAGGAATATGATTATACACTCATATACGAGTGTATTAATTTATTGTATTAAATTTCGTATTTCTAAACAATTATTTAATGAATTTAAGGTTTAAAATAAACTGATACCATATCTTAATAGAAGTTATAAACTAACACCCTACACTAATATTACTGTAAAAAGTTTAACTTGAGAAAAGAATACATATTATTTTTCATATCCAGAAAGATATGTCCTAAGGAGATAACAAATTATCCAAGATTGAAAACTTATTATTTATTTTTTTATATTTATAAATCATAAATAATTATTACATGAATTTTACTTATATATAGAGAATTTATGAGTAATAATTGACATAGGTAATTTCTTTCATCACCCCGGTACATTCGGTACCCGTGGTACACGTAGTCCTTGTACACGACGTTTCATCACTGGCTGTCGTTTCAGTTGAAGACTCCGGGCTTACTGGCTGTCTCTTGCCCACTGACCGTGTGACCGGCATCTTGTTTGATTAAATTGTCTTGAATATCCATGCTCCCACTGAGAAAATCCGGTTCGAAGGACAATTAAGTGAACTATATGGCGTACACTTAACTATGATCATCCGCTTAGTAGGAGTGTGAGTAGGTTGTTTTTCAAAGCAAACTCGTGTTGAGTTCAAATAACGTTTTCTTATTGTAGCACTTCATAACTTGAGTCTGATTTGATGTAGGCTAAAAAGTTAATTTCATACCTGGAAATTAAATGTAGAAAGTCAGCATACCCACAGCTTATGTGAGGAGGTGGTCGATGCAAGTCATAATCCACTTAAACAGATTTCATTAATTCCAATTCAGTAGTAATTTATCTAACCAAGGATGATTGAAGTATTGCGCCCCCAAGTCACAATAGATTAAATAAGTATGTAAAAATAAACAAATTAATAAAAAATGTACATGTGTATAAAAAATTAACTCATAATAATAAGTTTTTAGTGAAGAAAATAAATAATCTCAAAAATGAGCCCTTTAAAATAAAAAAAGCAAATCATTTAAACAGGACCCTGATTGAGAGTAAGTCTATGTATAAGTAGAGTAATTTTTTCATGAGAATCAATTAATAACAAATATGAATCCTCACAGCAGATTAAGGAACACATTCAAATCATATGTTATTTAGTGGACTTGTGTAATTAGAACATAGAGTGGTTCGAGACCTTAACAAATAACTACGGTAATTGTAATTGTGTGAATGAAAAATTTAAGTAGTTACTAAATAATTAGAGCTTATTTTAGTAACTAAAGTAGTTAGTAAAATAAGTTCTAAGGTGTAGGATGACTCGGCTATATATCACAAACATAGTGTTAAAAATGGAGATACTACGACAAATAGTCAAACAAATAATAAGTGTCGTGCTCAAAAATAATTACTTTGTTATCTCTGACCAATTAGGTCAAGGCAAGGCAAGTCTCGTGTAAATAATGAAATAAACAATGTTTGTAATATATTCTTGCCTGGAACCAGTAACCAGCATGCATTAAAAAAAAAATCGTTCCACTTTAAACTGAATAATAAGAAAAAGCCTAAGCTGTTTAATATTGTCCATCAAAATATAAAAAACTTAGATAACCAGGAATCGGAAGTGGAGCTGTTTGTTAAAAATATATCACATTATTATTATAGATTATCTAGTTCGTTATGTGGAGAGAAAGCTATTCGTGGTTGCTCACTTATCTTAGCTCCTAGTGATGTAGTTTTAAAGTCTCGATCAGAAATAGTGTCGCGCTCTGTCGAGGGAATTATCGAACTATACTGCAATTAACCCAATGAAAAGTTTATCTTATGCGTGTAACTTAAAAAAATAAAAAAAATAACTGAAAATCATATTATAACATAACTTATAGATGAATGCTAACTCTATCTTTACTACACTAATATTACAGTGAATTGTTTAACTTGAGACCGAATTCCAAATTTAAACCATAATTCTAAACTCCAGCTCCTGGAAACTATATATCCTAAAGAGATACGAAGTTGACTGAAATTAAGTTTTATTTATGAGTAATAATTGACGTATGTAGTAAAATCATATTTTATCTTTAAAATAAACTAATTTGTATTGAAATACTCACAAAGATAAATAAAAACTACATATTTTATAATAAGTGCTGCTTATATGCAACGAAATAATTATTTCTTTGATTATAATTAACTAGTCGGTAAGCTTTTCGCAAGTGTGTGCCAGTTACGGTAAATTATTTTTCTAGTTTTATATATATATTATGAGCTGGAGGAGAAAGAATGAAAGCAATATCGTTGGGGTAGGTCAAAATAAAGGTGAACTGAATTTGCGCTTACTTAATGTTATTTCTGCGGTGGCTGACGGAGATTAGCAACTAACTGGTCACACGATGAATATTATACACTTTGCACTATTAACAAAGTGTTATTAAGTCCAGTTTATTAACTTGCAGGGAGGAACATTGTGAGTATAGAAGTACCGCGTCTTAATAAACAATTTAAAAAATGCGGAGCTCGAGGCGGGTCGGTCGCCAAGTTCATCCGTGTCCTTTCGGCTGTGACTGATCAATTATTTTTCTCTGCGGTTGGCGCGGTGTCATTAGATGGTGCCTTGGGAGTAAAAGAAAGGATAAAAGGGATGCGAATGTTCCTCAGTGAAACTACTAAATAATTAAATAAGGAATAGTGTAAACAAATAGTATAAAACAAAATAAAAGTCTTCACATTACCATATTTTCATGTAGTCTTTATATATATGCATAAGATTATTAAAAAACGATTCTTATTTATAACCTTTCTGTGCTTTAATAATTTGTGTTCGATCAAATGAATAAGATTATGATTTATTGCTATAAATTAATAATTAAATTAATAATTATTTAACGTCATATACAGAAATATTCTGTAAAATTATAAATATTTTATTAGAAAATAATTAAAACTACTATATTACTAATTAAATAAATGAACGCTAACTAAATTATGTACGAGTAATAATATGCAAAAGGTCAGTATGCACTCTTGAGACCAAACAACGTTAGCGGAATTGTGTTTTGAGTAATTATTTGCATATCAAGATTTAACAGTTTATAATCGTAACTTCCACATTTGTATATTCATATTCATATTCGTGTTTATTTGGTAATGTTTTTATTTTTACAGGGCTTTTAAAATTATTTCCAAAAATATAAATTTGCCGCTTAGGGCATCACAAATCGATCGTCAAAAATATAATTTATACATCAGTTCATTAATTAACATTCTATGATAACATATAATAAATATACAAATCATTATAATTAAACTAAAATATCAAAAAATATAAAAAAAATTAAGTACCAAAATCATAATAATAAATTAAAAATACGTGTTTCATTAAATTATTTGTATGTTAATATTATTCAAATTATTCTTTAAATATTCGTCATAAGTGTAATAAGCCTTTTATGTCAACATTTGTTTAATCTTATTATAAAAATAGTGTCCTTTTTATTTTTTTAAAATTTCATTTGGTAACTTATTGTATGTTTTTTTAATCATACAATAAGTACCTTTTTTATTAAAGCCATCATTTTGTCACGGGGGTAATTTAAATGTTGCTTCCTACGACTGTTATTTATGTGAAATAAGTGGCGTTGTTTTCATGTAAACATTAACATTTTTAAGATATAGATAGAAGACATTGTTAATATTTTAAATTTTTCGAATCAAGGCCGGCAGCTGTAGTATCTGTAATTTTTATACCTGTTATTGTGCGTATACACTTTTTTTGACAGATAAATATTTCATGTGCATTTATAGCATTTCCCCATAAAACAATACCGTATTTAATTCAGGCGTACGGATAAGCAAAATACGTCGAAAGAGCAACATTTATATTTGTCCTCTTTCTTATTTCTCTTAAACTGTAAATAAATTTTTTGAATTTATTTTTAATTATGTCAATGTGTGAATTCCATGTCATATTACTATCTAAACTTATACTTAGCAAATTAAAATTATCGACAAGTGAAATGTCATTATTATTGAAATTTAACGTAAAATTAATTGCTGGTTTTTGGTTTGGATAAAATTGTATTTAGTTTTTGTAAAATTTATAAATATAGATTGTTGTTAGATAACCTATTTATAATAATTTCAAAAAATGATAGTATAAATATCATTACTCTTGGTACCTTAAGAGTTTCAGTAAAGATTGTTAATAATTAATCTTATCTCGTTTGCGTCTAGTCTTGCATCTGCTCCTCTTATTATATATAACAAGTCACTTGTCTTTGGGACCTTTCCACAACAGCGGAAAATGACATAAGATGTATCTATACATAAATCCGACAGCAAGAATTTGGTTCAGTATTATCGGAAAATCTTATTTTATCTATTTTTGCAAAAGTATTTGAGGTTTTTCTTTGTCCTTTATTGAATAGTCACTTTAAAAATGTTGACACCCGGCCGGTCCGACTATCTTGATGTTATATACCGATTTCCTTTTCGATCGTATAGCCTCTGGTAATGAAGTTGAAGATTTATATACTGATTTCAGTAAGGCTTTCGATCGGGTCTGCCTAAAGTTTCTTATATTGAAAATTGCATCTTTAAAGCTCTAAAAATGCTAAGTTTTGTTATGCGTAACGCAAAAAAGTTTAAAGAAGTTAAAACTATTTAAGTTAAGGTCTATTTATATAACGCGCTGGTACTTAGCATTTTTTTTTTTTTTTGGTGTGTCTCTGCTGTTAGCCCTACTGGCCATGACAGCGTCACCGGTGGAATGGACGGGTGCAGAGACGCGCTCTTGAAAAAGGGGAGCCAGAAGGGCCCCAGGGGAACGCGCGTCTTGAGGGCGCCTTCTGTGAGGCTCGGACCACGGCTCAGGACGCCGTTAGGTGGGATGCGAGGGTTGGATGTGGGTTAGGATTTAACACTAACGTCCTCCGACGGCAGAACGCCGGAGCAACGTGCTTGGATGGGGGCCTAGTTTTCGCCGGCGAAGACGCTGTGTGTGTGTGTATGTGTAGTATTTATGTTCGCTTTGCCGCTTTTACGTAGCGTTTCCTAACGTAATCGCGTCGTCTGGATCGAAAAGTACTGACTTGGGTCTTCTCTTTCTGACTTTAGGAGTCTTACGGGGGGTACTTAGCACATTCGAATATTGCAGTACAGTTTTGGAGATCACGTTACGCTACTCAAATTTTTAGGCCAGAAAGAGTCCAGAAACGATTCGTTGTCTCTTTCCTAGCTGTAAAGTATATTTATCCAAAAGTACCCTACAAAAAATCTTGGATAAATAGATGCGTAGATTAAAATTGGACTTAACTAAAGATTCTATACAAAATACTCCAAAATAAAACTGTCCTCAGGTTCTAAGTATGTCCTAAGTAAGTAAATTTCTGGATTCCGTATAGACGTCCCAGAAAACCCATAATTCTTCTTAACTCTCCATTGAAAGAACTATTTATTGTTTTTACAAAAAGCAAAAAAACATTATATTCACTTTAAAAGATACTGTATCACAAATACTCTCCGTTATTTTAGCAATGTTACTAAGTATCTGCCATCAAGTAAGCAATTGTGCTTGGAGTACCATTATCATTAAATGTTTTGTTTTCCTGAAGAGTATTGTGATGATACTATTAAATAACCATTCAAAACAAGAATAACGTATTATTGTTTCTTTTCTTTCTACTTAATGTTATTAATATTTTCGATAAAATTACTTTATTAATTAGTTAATTATTTTTGTGTTCAATGATAAACGTAAGTAAATTTTTGGACAGTTTATAATAGACTAATCTACTACAATACTATATGCATTATTTTATTTAACAATATCTATCATATTTTTGGACTACTTTGAATTTATGTCCAAGCTATATTTGTTATATCTCCTTTTGTGTATTGTGTGTTATACACCTATTGTTAATAGTATAATTATTATATTGTAATATAGACTTTAGTTTGCTGTGTTTTCTTTTATTGATTTTGTATGTACTGATTTAACGTAATTCCCAAATTAATATAATAAAATATCTGAAAAACCTTTTAATATGGTATCGCGGACTGTACTGTAGAAAAATTTTTTGTTCTATCAACAATACTTTAGGCAGCGCACGACATGACAGATTTTTACTAACCAATTTTTGCACACCTTGGGAAACATTATTTCATTTTTATTAGGAATCCCTATTTTTTAAAAATTCTAATATAACCTATGTCACTTAGTAAAGATGCAGTTTTCTAATGGTGAAAAAATTTTTTAAAACGGTCCAGTAGTTTCTGTGTGAAAACGTTACAAACATACATACAAAAACACAAATGTTTCCTTTTTATAATATTAGTATGATTAACGTTTTATAAGTGACATTATATTATATATTAGTTATTGTTTAAGAAATCCTACAAGATTCCATGAGTACTTTTAAAAATATTTATTAAATATAACCAATTTTTAGATATACAAATATCATTAGTATATTTGATAATTATTTTTATCCTGCTTTGTTATTCTTCTTTTAAAGTAATATAATTTTTTAATTTAATATTTCAAATTTAAACCTATTTACACATTCACACAGTAAAATATTTTGGTATAAACACAAAACCCGCTGAAAAATATGGTTATTTTTTACCGTACCGTAAATTGCAGTACTAAATTAAATGCCTGTTTTATTCTCTTCGAACTAATTTAATTATTAACCGGAGCAATGTGTTAAGTTCAGTATTCTTGAGAGATGAAAACAAACTTTAGTAAACACAAATACGCAAACTGGCTAAAATATAATAGTTGAACTTTGTTTTGACATGAATTTAATATTTAAGGTTGGAGTAAGATTAAATGAACTTAAATGTCAAAAAATATTTATTTTTATTACATTATGTATGAAACAATGAAATGAAATAAAATTATTTCTCTTTAAGATGTCCCAATTGCGTTTTATAATCATTTTCAATCCGAAGACACCTTATTATTTTTAATTTAAGTCTCAAAATTAAAATATTATCGCGCTGTATATTGTATCTTAAAATTAATTTATATACATATTTTATAAGTAATTAGTATTTGTAAGCACTTTGATAAAGATAGTATATCTAATTATTGTAATCGTATTTACGATAAAAATAATTTAATCTTTAACTAATTAATACAGCACTAAAAGTAGGTATTAAGATAATCCAGTTCAATTTTTGTTGACACTTATGAAACTGATAACAAATTTTGTAAAATATGACTGAAAAAATTCTAAAGAAAACACAACCCCATCTGCTAAATAATCTATGAATAAAATAGGAACGAGGCCAATCTGGCCGCAGCTAAAGTCGACAGGATAGCTTTATATAAAATTTATGATAGTAAGATGGAAATATTATTATAAAAAATTATTTAATTATCCTATTGGTACTGCTATAATTCTCTGATTGCTTTCAGCCAAGACGTCATCTAGAGATGTAGCTTCTAGTTCTAAACTTGTAAGAATGAGATAAAGAGGACGCGTTTGGCCAATAGTTAAAATAATGTTTACTTTTGATTTAATTGATTGATGATTTAAAAGTAAACATGCTACCCATAATGTTGAAGGTAATTGCTGAAATTATATTTGTATCTTACCAACGGAAAAATTGTTTGTTGTAACATTATGACGTGCTTATATTTTGGTACCTTACGAAGAGATAACAATAAAACAATAATACATTTCCAATATGTAAATTGATGCCAGAAATAAACAGTACCAGTGTGTTTTTCTAAAAAAAACTATTTGATTTTGGAAAATAAGACCGGAAACTTGAGAGATATTAATATAAAAAATACTTTTTTCTCTTGTCTAGTTATTAATAACCACTAATTGAACTTTTACCACTTCGAGAAAAGTGTATCTATCACCGTGGAATAGTGGTTGCATTTTCAAAAACATGCAACTATTTATAAAACTAACTATTACACCTGACGGTTCTATATTTACTGATTTCATAATGTCTTTATAAAACGATAAAAGGAAAGTAAGGATTACTTATACTTTCTTCCTTTCTTGTAGGCTTTGTTGTTATAAATAATTACTGTATAAATTGGGAAATTAATTTCAAATTATTTTATGATTTTTTATTTGTAACTATGCATATATAACAAAATTCAGTACAAAATGTTATTTAAGAACTCTTCTCCAAGCCTCCGTGGCGCAATTGGTTAGCGCGTTCGGCTGTTAACCGAAAGGTTGGTGGTTCAAGCCCACCCGGGGGCGATATCATTGTTTTGGTTTTCTATAGTGATAATAATGAACTAAATATTTATAGAAAAATAATAATCATAAAACACGTCTTTTAAAAAATTAAGACAAGTACTTTTAAAATCTTATAAATATAGCTTAACTTAACAGTTATATATTGTCTTTATTTGAATAACACACACTTGTAAAGACAATAATTGAGCTGAACGTAAGCGAAGCTCTTAACCCTTTGGGAGACCTTTTTTTGTATTTAGTTGTCTCCAGAATGCGACGAGATAATTAGCTAAAAATTTTCTCATGTATGTTTGAGCCGAATGCGAATGTTAGAGCGAAAACAGATTGAACAAATGTTTAGTCATTCAAAAGTTATCAAAAAAAGATTACTCCTGCCATAGACAGTACATTAGAGCTGCCCTGCGCATGCGAGCAATTTGCTAAGCTGGAAGATGCCAATTAGTCCTAATAAATCGAAATTCTTATTTATTTCTCTTGTCATATATATATATATATATATATATATAATATTATGTTAAAATAAAAATATACTTGCAAGAAAACCTATTCTAATCTAACTTTTTATTTATTGCATCCCAAATATTTCGAGCAATTCCACGTAGACTACAGAACGGCATTCTGAACACGTCTGTAATATTAGTTTAAAGCTACTGGATAAAATCAAAAAACAAACAGTGGTATCCATGTTTTTTCTATATTTTTCAAAAAGGCACTGCTTGTTATGTTAAATGAGTTATACAGCTTATAACCATTCTCAATAAATAAAATGCGAACTGAATTATTTAAGTAAAAGTACGAGATATTATCGATCCAAACAATCACAGATGATATATCTCTTTAATAATTTAAAAGATATAACGTAATTGAATGCATGAAAATTATAAAAATAATGAAACTTATTATTATTTAGATTTGTTAAGTCATTAATAGTAAATATACTTCAAAATATATGGCTGTACATAAATTAAATTAGACGATTCTTAACAATTTGTTGTTTAAAAAATACTCATTGAATCTTAAATTCAGGTGGAATGTTGCAGATATCTGAAACTGGTAAAACGACTGATGTGAGTTTTATTGCTTATTCCAAAGTAAAATAAAAGCTTATAAAATACCTTTTAGGACTGTTATATTATTCAGTATTAATATTTACAGTTTTCGACGAGTACATTTATTGTTATTTGAATTAAATTCATGTCATTCATGTGATGACAGACGAGCGAGCGCCGGTGACGAGCGGACGTGCTCTTAACTTAAATTTTAAATCTACCCGCATTATATTTTACTAATAATTAATTATAAAAGTTGGTTAAATCAATCTTTTGTGTAATAATTAATATGATAATATTGTATATGTGTAGTGTGTTATAAGTTTGTGTTTGTGCTCCCGTGAATTCTCCTGAACTGACCATGTCACCAGAGTCAAATGCCGGTGCTAATTAAAAAGGTCAAATCAAATACAGTCTGATTGCCCAGACATGATGTATGTCTGTGCAAAAATCCACAGAGATTTAACTATCTCTCCAGTCTTGTAAAATATATGAAAATCAGAAGAATATACTACATGAAATACAGAAGAAGAAAGAACAAGAAAAAGAGTTAATTGCAATAAGTCTGGCCGCCAGCTGCACTCAAAAATCAATTCCACCACAAATGGAAATCAAAAAACAAGTGTGTCTGCACAAAAACAAGAAAAAAAAAGGTATTTCAAAACTAAAAGCAAAGTGTAAAATAACAAAGAGAACTTAGTGTAGTGACCTGTATGTGATATAATAACGAACATTTTATATAATAATTTGTTCTATAGTTTTAGTTATTACAATTTCAATTTAAATTTTATATATATATTAGAAAATGTTTCAATTGAAAGATTAATTTAATAATTTATTTTGTATAATGGTAAAAATGAGATGCAGTTTAATAAAATTGTAGAATAATAATGAGGTGTAAATAAGTTTCAAATATAATATTTTTATATGTATGTTTTACAATAATTTGTTGTTTATTTTTATTTTTATTTTTTATTTTATTTTTTATTTGTTTGAATCAATTTAATGTTGAATGCACAATTTAAATATATTGAAGATAATAATTTCTAAATAATATTATCGAGCGAATTATTAGCATATTTTTTACCTTTTGTTTTAAAGGTTGTATCCATGTTTTCCATTCATTGTGGTGAAGTACAATAGTTGTTATTTTTAATTTTATAATAATTTTTACATTCGTTTTTTGAATTTAAATTTATATTGCAATGTATATTATATTAAGTATTTCACCAATAATTGTTTGCTAGTTGTCGGTCCCAGATGAATTTATATAGTTTTTTGTATTTAAATATTGTATTTATTATTGTCTTGTGAAGTACAAAAGTTGTTAATTTTTAATTTTATAATAATTTTATATTCGTTATTTTGAACTTAAATTTCTATTGCAATGTATATTATATTAAGTATTTCACCAATAATTGTTTGCTATTTTTCGGTGCCAGATGAGTTTATATAGTTTTTGTATTTATTATTGTATGTTTATATAAAAATGTGTGTATGTAATATTTAATATGAACAAATGCGGCGTTGGGGACCGCCAACCAACACGCCATGTTCCGAACGGCGGGAGGTGGAGGACGGAGCTACAAATAGCTACGTGGAATGTAAGAGGAGGAATGGAACAGAAGATGAATGAATTATTAGATGTGATGGATGACAAAGATCTGGATGTTATTTGTGTGTCTGAGACCAAGCGAAAAGGCAATGATACGACCGATTTGCCTGGCAACCGGGTCGCTTTCTGGGCTGGGGTTCCAGAGGGTGGGCGAGGTTGCCAAGGTGTAGGCGTATTGTTGTCTTCTCGAATGGTTAATGCTATGGTAGAATACAAGGCAATCAACCCGAGGCTTCTTTGGGTTCGCTTTAAGCTGGGGATAACAAGAGTATTCTTGTTAGCCGTGTATGCTCCAGTATCCTCAGCTCAAATTAGCGAGCTCGAGGAGTTTTGGGAGAGTGTCAGGGATGTTCTAAGTAGTGTCAGAAGTAATGAAAAGTTGATAGTATGTGGGGATGTTAATGGATGGGTTGGAACCGCGCGAAGTGGTTACGAAAGCGTGCTAGGCAAGTACGGTGATAAGAGAGTAAATGAGGCTGGAAAGCTTATTTTGGAATTTTGTAAAGAGAGAAATTTGTTTGTGGCAAACACGATGTTTGATCATAAACAAATTCACATGTACACATGGGAGCGAGCGGAAGAAAGAAGTATGATTGATTTATTCCTGGTGGATCAGCGAATTCGAAGCCAAGTTATGGACACGCGAGTGTTTAGGGGTGCTGATCTGGGAACAGACCATTATCTAGTCGTTGCTAGAATAAGAGGTCTGTTTGCAGGTTGGCGCAACCGCACGACGTGTCCAAGCTTGGAGTCGAATTATCGCATAAGAAGCTGGAAGCTTCAAGATCCACCGATCAGAGAGGAATATCAAGAAAGGGTTTCCAAGAAGCTTGAAAGCTGTGATTCAGGAAATGAAAGTGTTGAAGTATGCTGGCAGTACCTTAGGAATGGTATGGTGAATGTAGCGACAGAGGTATGTGGTAAAAGGAAAAGAGGTTTTAGTAAAAAGCGCGATGAATGGTGGGATGATGAAGTGAAAGACGCTGTAGAGTTAAAGAAGAAAGCATGGTTGGATTATAAAGCCTCGGGTAAGGATAAAAGTATGAGAGATATAAGAAAAAGAGAGTACAAGCTGCAAAAGCACAAAACGAAAGCACTTATAAAGATGAAGCGTGAAATTTCTGAGCGTGAAAGGGACGACAGGTTGACAAACAACTTCCGGGAAAATACGAAGCTTTTTTGGCGAGAAGTTAGTGATTCCCGGGGTTGTTCGGTAACCTGTAGAATGAAAGGGGTGCTTTCGAAGAGCGGTGAAATTTTATTTGAGCAAGCACACGTTTTGCAGCGGTGGGCGGAGTTCTATAAGGAGGTGTATGAAAGTGAGAACGCCTCGGCCTTGAGCACCAGTGAAATGCTGAGTCCGGATGTAGCCGATGGTGAAATCAGTTTGGAAGAAGTGGAGAGCGCGATTCGAAGTCTGAAATGTGGTAAAGCTGCGGGAGCGGATGAAGTTACTGCCGAGATGATCAAATATGGTGGGCCACGCGTCTGGGACTTGTTCTGGTTTTTGTGCAATTTATGCTGGAAATCAGGGGAAGTCCCAGGCGATTGGCGAGGTGCAGTCATCGTACCTTTGTATAAAGGCAAAGGTTCACAGATAGACTGTGCAAGCTATAGGGCTATCAGTTTGATCAGCTTGGGCAGTAAAGTTTATGCTAAAATATTAGCGAGAAGAATGCAAGAAAGATCTGAAAGGCTGTTGTGGGAGGCCCAAGGAGGTTTTAGACCTGGAAGAGGATGTATAGATCAGATCTTTTCCCTCCGCATGATCACGGAAAAGTTTTTGGCCCTAAACCAAAAGGTTTTCTGTGCTTTTGTGGATTTGGAAAAGGCGTTTGACAAGGTTGTGAGAAAGAAGTTATGGGAGATACTGCCCCGATACAACGTGAACGGACCCTTGCTACAGGCTGTAAAGTCTCTTTACAGAGATCACTCAGCCTGTGTGCGAGTAGGAGCTGACATGTCGCCCTGGTTTGACATCCAATCGGGTGTTAAGCAAGGTTGCGCTATGTCAGCTTGGTTGTTCAACTTGTATTTGGATAGTTGTCTCCAAGGCGTGAAAGACAGTGACATGGGAGTGAAAGTTGGTGACCTTAAGGTCAATTGCTTGCTTTATGCAGATGATGCAGTGCTCATTGCATCATCAGAATGCGATCTGCAGGCATTGGTCACCACTCTGAAAGATGGGTGTGAAATTAATGGTCTTAACCTGAATGTAGATAAGACGAAGGTTCTGATATTTGAAAGAAATGAAGAAAGAACAGAATGTAAGATCAACGTGAATGGTAAGATAATAGAACAAGTGAATGAAGCGGTATATTTGGGAAGTATGTTTAGCAGAGACGGAAGATACGAAATGGATGTGGAAAGACGTATTGCTGCCGGTAACAGAGTCAACGGTGCTTTGGCTGCATTGTTGAGACGGCGAAACGTCAGCATAGCTGCACGTTTGGCTGTACACAATGCAGTTTTGCTACCGACGCTGTTATACGGCAGCCAAACGTGGGTAACACAGAAGAAGAATGTAAGAAAGATGAATGCTGTGGAGATGCGATCTCTTCGTCGAATATGCGGAGTCAGTTTAGCTGACCGAATCCGCAATGAAGAGATCCACAGAATGGCAGGTACTAGCGAAGATGTTTCGGTAAGAATGAAGAAGAACGTGCTCAGGTGGTTTGGGCACGTCGAACGAATGAGTGATGAAAGAATGGTAAAAAAGATTTATAAAGGTAAAGTGAGCGGTAAGAGAGACAGGGGGAGGCCTCGAGTGACCTTCGAAAACACAGTAGCTACGATACTGGAGGAAGGTCACGTAAAAAGCATGAGGACCCCCCGGAGGGCATGTATGAAGAGGTTAATGTCTGTGGTCGAGGCGAAAGAGGTATGCAGGGACCGTAGCGTTTGGCGCTCCGTCGTCTCTGGCTACCCCGTAAGGGATATGGCGTGACGATAAGTAAGTAAGTAAGTAAGTATTCATGTCTTTATTTGACCAAATTGTCTTTGTAATTACGGATACGATTGTCAAACAATTTTTTAAAATTAATATATACAGTTATCGAAAATCTATTAAACTTAACTTATCACGCTGCTTATCAGCTTATATTATGTTTTTACCAAAATATAAAATATGTACATATGTTCGGATCTTATTGGATTAGATTTGACATTATACTAAAATTATAATACTTCTTAAAACATCATTTAATATATCAACGTGTAATATACAACACTGTACTATTATGAGGCACCTATAGTGATAAATGTTTACGGTTACCGTTTCATAAGACGTATGGCGACATGACGAAAGAAGCCTTACCTTATTACGTCGAGATTCTCATATTATGTGTTTTAACAAACAGTTCTTCACAATATTTTTCTCTTCATGTATTTATGGTAAATAATGGAACCATTATCTCATTACATTATATCAAACTGAGTTTGAAATACAGTAAGAAATACTGTTGTACAGTAAGAAAAACTAAAAGGATATTACTATTTATTTAAAAAATATAATGCATAAGTAACATTTTTTTCTCTCGTACAACACTTTATTTTTTGTACAGGTTTTAACATACTTACGTTTTAATGACATACGTACTTACTTCATGAATATAATATGCAAATATAATTTCAATGTTTAAATATTTTTTATTTATTTATTTTTTTATGGAAGAGGAGGGCAAACGAGCTGGCGTCACAGATGATTTGTGATCACCGCCGCCCATGAACTAGCAACATCCGAGAATTTACAGGAGCGTTGCCGGCCTAGGAGGTGGGAGTAAACGCCTTTTTTGAAGGTACCCATATCGTACCGATCTGGAATTACCGCCGAAGGGAGTTCGGTTCCACAACGTTAAATATTAATAATGAAGTTTAATTATAATATTTTTATAAAGCAAAACATTTTAATTAATAACCAATTAACATAATGTCATGTCCATTAATTTGGTACATATTAAATATAGTTAAGAGTCAAATTACATTTAAACCGCTTTTATACGCGTTACAAATAATATTGTATTGCATTGAATTTAAGCCTATTTTTATAATATATTCATGTACTTGATAAATATTCTTATTTTTGATATTTATATCTGATCAAAATCATTAATGTGAATTGAGAGCCAAGTTCAACATTATCTTAAGATTATTAGATATTAACTTCAAGAAAAAGTCTGTTGTATTTAAAGATATTTTTTCCAAAAAAAAAAAAAAAAATTTAAGTATATTAATATAGTGATGATATAATACATAACCCCATTTATAAACGTAATATGTCAAGTCTTAACGGATCCGTTGAGAAAAAATTTGCATATTTATTGAATATTATTTTTGTTATATTTAACAGTCCTTTTGTTATGCCAAAATTATCGAATGTTATTTATTTGTTGCAAATCATTGTCATTATACAGATTATCTGGAGAATTCACAAATAAATGCGTTTTTAATATAGTAATGGAAATATTGTCATAATTTTCTTTTGCCCGTCCAGTCGTGCGATATGGCGTTCAAACTTTATTTCGATTTATGTGCCAACAAACTCTAAATATAACAATTATTTGTTCGAAAATGTCGGGTATCCCATATGTCTTATTTATTATACATTATAGCCGCTTCTCGTGTTAACTACAGAAGTGCGATAGGCTTTCTGAATTACAGATAAAAGTCTAGTTATAATGCATACCATCCGCTTATATGATCTATCCTCTATGTGGTGTTTTCTAATACTAGTAATGCTCCTAATATAATATTTTATAGCGATGGAAAATACTTTCTACAATCCTATTGGTACTGCGATTTACAATGAAGAAATATAACGTTGTACTTAAATATCTGAATACAACAACAAAATAACAAATAACAAACACAGTCTGTCTAATCACAAGGTCACCATGTACCTCATTTATTTTATTATGAAATAAATATTAATTACATTTATTTACAATCAAGCTACTGGTGATGTGCGCTGTTTAAAGCCAGAGATCGGCTTTACGAAGACCCTAAAGTTGCAGTTATACGAGTATAATATAACATGCGTACGCACAAGAAACTAACAGGAAGCTGTTTCTTTCTTTCTGTAAGAAACTAACAGAAAGCTGTTAGTTTCTGGTGTTGAAATAAAGAATTATTTATATCTTTAAAGAATTTTTATTGCTATCAAAATTTATTTACTTTTATTTGCCATAAAATTTAAATAAACAGTTTTTCATTGTGGTTGGTATTATAAAAATAAAAACAAAAACAACGATATAAAATTTGTTAACGATTCAAATCCATCCGTCGTCGTCTTTTCTGAAACGTTATTAAGTTCGAATTATCTAAAAAGTTCGAATTATCTAAAAAGTTCGAATTATCTAAAAAGTTATAAAAGCTAATAAATGCAGATAAAAGAATAGTTAATAGCAAATAATAATTTACAAACGCTATTTATTATATGTAAAACAAAGCTGCTTTAAACATTGTATTCGCTTTTTTTTTTTTTAATTATTTAATTTACTGCCAACAACTTCACGTTATTCAGTTAACAAAGAACTGAACGGCGTAAGACCAGCTTAAAACCATTGATGGTAATTTTATGCTCTGACCATATTTATTATTCATATTATGAATAAAATGAGATTAAAAGAATGTTGAGATATAGTTTAATGATATTATCAATTTCAAGTTATTTGGTTAAAAATCTATATTGAATAAAACACTTCTGATTATGTTTTTATATTTATCATCTAAGAGTGATTTTTTGGGTCGAAATTTAATTTAAATATGTTACATGTTAAAAGTATTGGCACGAGAATTCGTTTACAAGTTATGAAAACGACAATAATAGTATTGATCATATTAAGATTTTAAACTGAAGAAAACATTTCTTTATTTAATCTTATATAATATCATACAAAGAAATAGTAATTAAGCTAGATGCTTATCTCTTAACAATTTACAATTTTTCGACAGTATTGTTTAATTATAGAACTTATTACTTTATAAAGAAACTGTATAGATGTTATTAAATAGTCATATGTATTTGCTGTAACATCTTATATTGCAGTTTGAATTAAGCATTCTGGGTTTCGATTTTCTGCCATTACTCATATGTATTGTGATTATTTATAAATAAAATACTGCAAAAAAAATGGATATATGTGAAAATTTATATATTTATGTATGAAATAATTCAATAAGTGTCAAGTTTCTAAATTTATTTTCTTCATACAATCTATCACACATGTTTATGGAGCCTACTAGAATCACCTCCACTAGTGCCACTTGTATTCACTAATATTATTCCAACTTCCAAATGTTTAATTCAATACACTAGATTCAGACCACTTTGGTCAATTTATTAATTTCAAAAGTAATAAGAGATCAAATTTAAAAAGGCAAATAGTTTTTGTACCAGTAACTGCTGACCGAATTAGTAAAATTCTAAATGACTTACTTTGCTATTTACCATTATTAAGAAATTGAAACCCCAATATTATGTATAATGATTTTTCTTATAATTTTATTAAACTATTTCTGTCTTTGTTACTGATGCATTAGTATTTAGTGAATGGGCAACAGCAGAGTTACATAGAAACAGAGAAAAATTATATCAACTCTATGCGGAAAGGCAATTTAATACTAGTGAAGAGTTTAAAAATTATGTAAAATTATTTTCTAAATCGTTTAAAGAAGAATGTTGTATTGCCAAATCATTATGTATAAGTAGAAAAATTCAAAATAGCAATAATAAGATAAAAACAACTTGGAAAATAATTAATGAGGAAATTGGAAGAGCACAATCTCAGAGAAGCGAGTTCAAGTTAAATATAAATAATAAATATGTCAGTTCTGACCTTGGAGTTGCAACAGCTTTTGGAACTTTCTTTACAGACATTCCAGTTACTACTACTAAATTTTTAAACTCTTCTACCGCTACAGCATTGACATTAATTGCAGAGAATGTATAAATGTAAATCATCGTGATATAAATTTTAATTTCAAAAAGGTTAATTCCCAAAAAATAATAAATGTTTTTAAATTAGTTAGTGTTAAGAAGACAAATGATCTATGGGGAGTGCCGGTTAACATACTTAGGCCACTAATAGAAATTCTTGCACCACAATTAGCATTAATTTTCAATAACTGTATTGATTGTGGTATATTTCCTGATCTAATGAAACATAGTAAAATAACACCATTATTTAAATCCGGCAATACATTAGATCCAACTAACTATAGACCTATAGACTTTCAGTATTACCAACATTTAGTAAGATCATTGAAAAAATTATTCTCTCTCAACTAGTTACTCATTTTAATAAAAATAACCTTTTGCACAATAAACAATTTGGTTTCACTCCTTGTCGCTCAACAACAGATGCAGGTATTGAGTTATTGCTGAATATTTTTGGAGCCTTGGAGGAATCGCAAGACGCGTTTGGCGTTTTCTGTGATCTATAGTAGGCATTTGATTGTGTTCAGCATGAAACTCTAGGTAGAAAATTATATCATTATGGTATTAAAAATAAGGGCCTAGATTTAATTAAATCTTATCTTAGTGAGAGAATTCAAAAAGTAGACGTGTTCCCCTGGTTCACTTGTCAAAATGGGTGTGCCAGAAGGCTCTATATTGGGACCTTTCTTATTCCTCATTTATATAAATGACTTGCATTACCTTGTGAGGGATAAACATGGGATAGTGTTATTTGCTGATGATACTTCTCTTATCTTTAAAATAAATAGACAACAATCAGTAATGGACGATGTAAATAATGCTCTCTCTGATGATGTACAATGATTTAATGCAAATAATCTTTTACTTAATGAAAAAAAACAAAATTTATTAAATTTACATTACCTAATGTGAAAAAATTCAAAACCAATGTACAATTAAATAATGAGGAACATGATTTAGTGAATTTTGCTGTTTTTTTGGGCATTACCTTAGATGCAAAATTACAATGGGGCCCTGTAATATCTGTGATTTGTCGAACAGACTCAGTTCTGCCACTTTCGCGGTTCAAAGAATACGCCGATTGACAAACGTTGAAACGGCTAGAATAGTTTACTTTAGCTACTTTCAGTGTCATGTCATACAGCATACTTTTATGGGGTAATGCATCAGATATAGATACGATCTTTGAATTGCAGAAGAGGGCTGTTAGAGCAATTTACAATATGAGGCCTTGAGAGTAATTAAAAAATAAATTCAGAGAATTAAAAATTATGACTGTGTACATCAACATATTTATGAAAAGTTTATGTTCACAAAAATATCTCAAAATTCAGTAAAAATTGTGATGTACACAAAATTAATACTAGAAATAAAAATAAACTTGCTATGTCCATAACTAGGCTCCATAAAATAGGTTATTCTTTTATGGTTAATTGTATACGTTTTTACAATAAACTTCCCAGTAAAGCCTTAAATTTGTCTCGAAATAAATTCAAAATAACATTAAATGGAATTTGATAGAAAAAAGTTATTATAGTCTAAAGGAATACATTAAGGGGTTATATACAGTTAGAAGGCCGAAAAAAAGCGAATTTTCCAGAATTTTTTTTGAGAAACCTTTTAAATTTATTGATCTAAATATTTGAACAAATATTATGGTATCTTTTAACAATATTTTCAGACTTAGTACTAGTAAAAATATTTATTTGGACAGGAGCTACAGCTGATCTCCGGGAGCTCCTCTCGAAAAAGATGTTTTGCGGTGACCACTATATCTCTGAACTGGATGCTCTGAAATTAAAAAACCAAACAGATTTTGTTAAAGTAATGTAAAATCTAGTGATTAATCGAAGGAATAAGCAAAATAATTTTTTTTGACGAAATGGCGGTTTCTAAAAAAAAAAAATCTATTTTCGGCCAAAATTTCGACCTTAAATTGTTTAAAAAAAAAAAAGTATTAATCGGAAAGATAAAATTCTCGATCAACTACTAAAAAATATATTTAAGAAGCTTGTGTCAAAGTTTGAGATCAATCGGTTAAGCCGCTTTTGAGTAATGTTGGTCACCGACTTTGAAAACACCATTTTGAGAAAAACGCGTTTAAAGTTTGAAAAGCACTTTACTTAGGATGGATTTTTTTTTTTTCAACTTACATGGAGTCGTCTATTCCAGGACCATATAATAAACCCTCAGACGCTTCGACAGCTTCTAATAACTCGAGCTGATGTTATCTGCGAGCCATTCTTCCATCTCGGGTGCTCTCACGCGCTCTGATATTGGAAATGTTCACGCGCTTCTCATCTTCTTTTTCAGCATATGAATGCGCATTGGGTCCAAGTGTGATTCGTCGATTTATTTCATAAGAGTGCGCGACAAAACGACAAGAATTTATGTTACGATCTGTACACTTATCACACAGCAAAACAATTTTAAAACCAAGTCCTCGTTCTGAATCAGTTTGAAACTTCACATCTCCGTCACAGGTCTTACATTTCACATATTCAGAAATTGCTGCAAAAACACTGTTAAAAAATTTAAAATGCGATACTCAACAGACGGATCCCGTGGAACTGAGATTTCCTCTTGTTCTTTAAATTTTTTTGCCGAGGCACTGAAACTACTTTCATCCGTTTCGGCTGTTTTTGGATTAAAAACATTTTTTTCGCTTTTTTGGTCTCGAGTTACGTATGTTAAGAGATTTTCTCAATTCTCTAGAAGCCTTCATTTTCAAATTACAAAAAAAAAATATTCACGAACTCACAAGTTCACTGCTTAGCTTAGCTGCTTATAATGACTATCACTCTTAAATACTTTCCAGATTAGGGAGAACAAAATTAAAATTTATCGTTCAGGTATAAAAATGACTACAACACACTAATGCTTTACCCATCTAAATACATTAGAAGGGCTCATTAACAATAGGTAGGCGCACAAAAGGGACAGAGTTCCAGGTAAGCGCTGCCGCTACGGCCTTATGCTTCCAACCGCTCTGTTAAATTTGCGTGTAACTTCGAAAATATTCACCGGAACGATATGAAATTTTCTGTGTGTATTCTTAAATATATGTACATTAACACGTTCCAAGCGAAACCAGGTCGAAAACTCCTGGTCCCTATCTCGCTTGTGGTGCGGCTACGAAAAGTATAGACTTCTCTGTCGTGCGAAGAGCGTAACTTCAGATTGGTTCGGTGTAGGAAAGAGATAAATACCTATCTGAGATGGGCTATTAAAATAGAATCCAGTGGTGTGCCTATCTTAATACCGGATATTTTATACCTGCTACCGCACTGAACAAATAAAATTTCATCACAGTGCGGGTACAGGTTGAATACACCTGGTACCCCCGCTCACCTGGTACCGCACCCCGCGCTCGCTTCGCACGGGCAGTGTTGTGATCGTAATCGAGTGAGCGCACGCGTCGACAATGACTTCAAGACCAGCGAAACCACGTAAGATCTTTCATAATAATTTTATTTGCAGAACCCTTAATAAAACCAAATAAACACCATTTAGTAAAGGGCACGAAGAAGAGAAACTGTGTTGGATGCTACGAAAAGCTTCGAACAATTTTAACAAGTCGTCAAGCTGACAAAAAAGTTTAAAACATTTTAACTGAATGTAACACATGCAAAAGAAACTTCTGTTTGGATTGTTTCAATGAAAAACATTAATGAATTTATGATTATTTTTTCTTTTATTTCTTCAATAAAACTTAGGCTCATCGATATCTGTTTTTCCCATCCCTAAAATATGCAGAAATATCCCTTTGTTCAGTGCGGCACAGGGTACATAAAACCCTGTATTTTATTTTAACTATAGATTCTAAACCAAAGAAGCTGTCCACGTACGCCGTCAGGATCTCTTCAATCAATTCATTAATACTAATACTCAAAGCAAACAAATATGTTTTTTCTTTTCATGAAGCCAAAAAAAAGATTAAAGTTTTTTTAACATTACAGGGTATTATAAACCTTGTACCGCCGCAATGGTAGTTTTAGGTCCAGGTGTAAAACGCCCGGCACCACAGGAATAGAAAGAATAGAAAATTTTGTGCCGCTTGGAACGTGTTAAGAAAATAAAATAAAAAAAAATCAATTTTTTGAAAATTCTAACTGTATATAACCCCTTAACGACGGTATGGCTTGGGAATAAATTGTATTTTAGCGAATAACTAGTGCCTGCGCAATTTTTTTCTGACGCTGTTTGTTAATCTCGTTCAATCTACTGGCTGCATCACACCGTTGCCTTAGAAGTCATTACTTGCGGTAGCGATGGGGGCCGGGTTGCCTACTTCCCTCAATTATGGCGAAGGGGGTGATGGCTGACCCTTGCGTTATGCTCGTGAACGGCTGCTGCATGCGGTGACTAGTCGTATTGCTAGCCACGGGTTTCCCTTTTCTTATTATTATTATTATGACGGCTTATCGAATTGATTACGATGGTTCTAGTCGTTCGTACTTTGCTCATTAAATATATTGACTTTTGTGAAACAGTGATCACAATAAAATAAAATAAAAAACTCGGCTGAGTTTGTTGTGTGGTTTTTCTCAGACCAACGCGCGTTTAGAACCCTCGTAGCCTTATTATCGCCTTATATTAAATCGGAAAGTTTCTTTACAGAAGGGCTTATATTAATACATATTTTATCAAAATAGGCCCTCCTGTCACTTCCATTTGACGTACACAAGTGATCACTGGTATGGATTCAAAGTGGAAAATATATAAATAAATAAATGAAATGTTGCCGTGGAGTGATATCATACGTTTAAGTCAGTTTCTTAACTAATTGGAAAAAACTCTCAGACCTGGGGTTAGTATGGCCTGATGCTTTTAATTAAAATTAATTTATTATTATTAGCCTTTTTATAAGGAGGAAAATACTTTATTCTGTTTTAAATATAAACAGACAAATTAACGACAACAATTAATATTAATCACACACACAAAACTTGGGAACAAAGACAACTTATTAGTAGATAACATCTTTTGCTGATGAAGAAAACTCAAGTAATTGACAAAAAAAAAATTACAATAAAGTGACTGGTAACTGTAACATTAAAATTTTATTACATATCTCTTTATGTATATTTTTGTATACAGAATACATATACAGGATACATATAATATCAGTATTAAAGAAAGTCTTCACAATATCCATTTAACTCTTATACAGAATTAAATAAACAGTTCAAATATGTGGTTCTTTTAACGTTTGGTCTTGATAGATTAAAGGATCGTTTAATGTAAGTATTGTAGAGAAACACTATTTAGAACAAAACTTGTTTCAAAATTATTTCATTTTCGAAATAAACTTATAACTATTTCTAACCTGATTAAGGTTTAAATTTTAAACAAAAGGCAGTTATTTTCATCAACCCGAAGCTTAAACTCAACTGGTTTAATCAGCTTCCATTTCATTTCACGTTAAAATTAAATTAATCAGACGCGTTAAATAAGTCTACGTTGAATTTTTATGTTAAAATGAAAATTATCATGTAATAAAATCTAGCCAACTTTTTTTTACTACAGGTCAGATACTTAAAGAAACTCTACCTAAAAAACAGAACGGCATTCTGGTCACGTTTGTAATATTACTTAAGAGCTATTGAAAGCAAAAAACACACTGTGTCAGTATCCGCATATGTGCTACATTTTTCACATATGAACTAATAACTTAAAATAAACTTTTAAACTGACCGGGATATGTGGGCAATATGAATTATGGTTAACGCATAATAATTTATCAGCCCTGTAATTAATTATACACAAGTATAATTAAAAGGATCAACGCCTTATAAGAATCATTAAGAACACTAATTTCAATCACATTTACCGAAGGTTTATTAAAAAGAAATATCTCAAGTGCTTATGATAGACAGTTTGTGACCCCACGCAAAACCTGAAATTAAATGTGGGTAAATTCTTAATTATTAGAAATGATCATAATCATAATTCATTTTGTAATTTTAAACTAAAGAACTGATTGCCTTTAGAAACAAATGAGCATTATTAAATCACAATATTTTAATATACGAGTAATCTATATATATCAATATCAGTAGGCAGCATCTAAAGATCTGAAATGAATTTAAAATTATGTACAGTAGTAAGCTATCAATTTATTTAATTTATAATCTAAGAACAATACTGAATCTAAATAATAAAATAGTATGATATTTCGAAGAATCCAAAGCATCCTCAAGTTGGCAACACCTAATGTCTAAAACAATACGAAATGTCTTAGACTATTAAAGTCTTGTAAATTCTGTCTGTCTGTCAACAGATAACTAATCAATCTAATCACACATAAACATCCTAAACTTATCTTCAACGGATTTGTCCGTTGAGGATACAGTTGCATGTGGTTTATTAAAAAATATTTTTGTTATATTTACAAGTCATTTGTTACGTTAAAATTGTAATTGTTTGTTGCAAATCGTTGTCTTGTAAAAGTTGTAGAGTTAATAAATAGAGAGATTGTCCATATTTTAATATTAGTTTTATCATAACTTTATTTTGTGACTAAAACAGGATATATAAAATATTTGAATATTACAAAGAAATAAAAAAATATTAATAGGTCTTATCAAGTTCACTATGTATCTCATACGATTTACAAAAAAATAAATATTTATTTACATTCAAGCGACTTTCGTATAAATGGTGTGATAATGGTTTAAAGCCAGAGATCAACTTTACAAAGACCCCGGGGTTGCCGTTATATCACAGTAAGCGCAGACACTCGACAAGATTGTCTAGAGCATTTATTTTGTTATTTATTTTGTTGTAAAATCACGGATTAAAATGTGCAATTTTAAAGTAGGTTTAGACGTCATCAATATTAGACACTTCTAGAAATTGTGAAATAAGTCTTAGACAAGTTTATTATTTATAGGTAAAAGTCAATCACAAGTGTATTCGACTAATACTCGAGGAAAGTATCATATTTAAAATGATTCATGATTTTTGAATATTCAGCTATATTGATGGGCTGAAACAAGCTTTGTTTAAATATCACTGAGAGTGGTATTATAGTACTACCATTTATAAGCCTTTTACTCTTAAGCCATAGGACGTCTATACGGTATGAGCGTTATTATATTATATAACGAGATATTAAAAGGGTCAAATTAAATTAAAAGGGTCAAATCTGTTTGAGAAACAGTTTAATAAACAAAGTTCTGTTCTATACAATATACATGTCCCATTGCCATAATTATTTAACAGTTGAGGGCTTCATTAGTAAGCAAATAACTTAAATCTACCCACATTTAGGTGGGTTGACAGATAACATTAGATATAATTTATACTGACATTATTATGATATAGTTAATATTTAAACATTTAAATGTTAGATTTTTTAATTACTCAAATAATCTATTTATATTTATTTGTACTAAAGTTTAAATAATAAAGAGTATTGTGGTTGGTATTGTAAAAATAAAAACAAGAACAACATTATAAAATTTGTTCTTGATTCAAATCCATAATACAATTAAAATTCTTTTCTGTAATGTTAGTAACTAGGAACGTTAATATAAGAAATTAAAAATTATTAATAAAAGAATAGATAATAGTAAAACAATGCCGCTTTTTCCTTAAAAATTTCTTTTAATTTACGTCCAAAAACTTCACGTTCTTTAGTCAACAAAGAACTAAACGGCCTAAGACCAGCTTACAACCTCTGGTGGTAATTTTATCCTCTGACTATATTTTATTCATATTAATAATAAAATAATATAAACCACTTTGAAAACACCATCTCTTGTGTATAGAGTTGAAAACAGTATTCTGAATATGAGAATGTTTAGAAATAGTTAAAGATATTCGTAGGTTTAGATCGGTAATTCTCAATGAATTTATGCAATAATTTCAAGTTATTCGGTTAAACATCGATATTGGATAAAACAATGCAGATTACAAATGTTTCTATCTGAAACTATTACATTATGTTTGTACCTCGAAAAATAATTATTTTGTGGAACAATAAGTCTAAATATTTTGTGGAATAAAAGAAGGCATTAGAAATTGGTAAAATAAAATAAAGAATAAAATATATAATTTCAATGACACGCTGGTACAAAAACTCGTCTGTACGTTGTCGCATCGATAACTATCAAGTTGGCCATATAATGAACAACTTTTTACACTAAGATAAAAATTATTTTTTAAAAGGTTATATCCTCTTATGAAATGATACCGTAATATATAGTTACAGCTACAGCTCAAGCTCAAACATATATGTTTATCTCTTAACAACTAAAAATTTTGCGACAATGTTATTAAATTATAGAACTTATTACTTTATATTGAAACTGCATAGATGTTAATAAATAATCATATGTATTTGTTGTTATATCTTGTAATATATCGGCACATCATAATATAAGCTAAATATGGAGGATTTGGCCGACGATCAAGTAGCTCAACATATTTCGTAAAAGCTTTAAAAATTTCCCGAATTCCACTCGCTCCATCATTTGTTCAACCAATTCAGTAATTGCTTTTGTTGCTCTACAGACCTGGTTGCTATGACATATTTCAATCATTGTTTTATGTACGTTGTATTTATATATAGGTTTTAAAATCATTATATAATAATGACGAGATAGAATCTTCTTATAACAAAGTTAACGAAACTAAAGGTTATCGGAATATTTTAAAAAAGTAAGTACAATTGTTTTGGTATATCGTTATTGATAATTAATTAAAAGAAAGTGAATATGATTCGATAAGCTTGTTAATGGAAATATTTTTTAATAATTAAGGGACAGCGTTGCTTGATACGAACGTAACGATATTACGAACGTAAATTCGATTACGGAACAATAAATGCCATTTTTGTAACTAAAAATTTGATTCAGGTTAAAGATTTCTCCAGTACTAAATAACTAGGGGCGCCAACAAACCCTCAATTTCGACTTGCTGCGCTCGCGAAATCTCGGGTGCCGTTTGCATATTGAGCGAAGCGAGCCCAGTGTGTTCACTCATCGTTTCCCATTGACTTCAATGGGATATCAGTTTTTTGACATGACATTAAAAAAAAAAAAAAAAAAAAAATTGTCATTTTTCAAAAATTTTTTTTTTAAAAACCATCACCTAATGTGTGTCTTTTTGTTTGCAAAGTTTCATAATTTTCCGTCAAGTAGTTTTTGAGCCAATTCGTGACAAAGAATGCAAAAAGTCTCCAGTAAAACGCTTCGCTCACTTCGTTCGCTTCGCTCAATTAATTATTTTTGAAATCTTTTAAGAAATTAATGTGTTTTAAGAATACAGAAAATTGATTGATCTGAGATCAAATTGTCTAACCGCCAACACTTAATCGATGTCGTTTGTCCCATCGCCGTTCAATTCCCAGCGGAATGAATCGTTTACGTTAGATAAACTTAAATTAGGTCAGATTTTTTAATAATAAAAAAATGCTGTAGTCACTAATATATATGTGTAAATTATATATCATTCCCTAGAATCCCAATTTCCTAATCCTAATTTTTATACATTGGTGACACGACAAATTCACCATTTATTAGCGTGGCTGGTTAATACGATAATACAGAAAGCTGTATAGTAAACTAAGCTGTGAACAAACTGGATAGAATTATTAAACTATTTCGGTTTTGCTACACCAATCTCGATCGTAAACAATATGAGAAATTTTGTAATTTTTTCTACAAGGTCAACTGAGTAATTCAACAATTGAACTACTGGGAAGTAACAGAGTTTCGATTCCTTTTGGTTTATTTATGGGTAACATATTTTTGTGAAAAATTGAAAATATTTTATTGTTATAAACTCAGTGTTATATAATTTCATTTGTGACACGTTTCAATTTATTTCTAATTATATTGCCGAGCTATGCTAAAATTTACCTTATTACAATTAAAAAGCATAAAGATACTAGTAGATAGTGTTAGATGGATTACGTGGTGTTAGTTATTCTTTCATAAAACAAAATAAATAAAATTGCATCTATCAGAATAACACGCCTACAATTTATGAAAGTCTTGTGGTAATTTGTAAGTTTATAACGATAGTATAAAGTGAAGCAGTCATCAATTCGTAATGAAGCTAATAAAGAGGTAATTAGAAGTATTAGTGCATCCACCATAATATCAAAACGGTCGTAATATTCGACTTTAAATACCTAAAATTAGTTTGTAAGTTATTTTTAATCAAATCAATTCCACATTAGCAAAGATATATTCAATTTGCATTTTTAATTAAGAAAATTCTTGCCAAATAAAGGATTTGAAGTCTGAGAACTCAAGAAATAGTGTCGAAACATCGGGATGTCTTCTTGCACAACCAGTAGCTTTCTGCAATTTATCTTCAACATCATCTTGGTGTCTTCAAGAAAAGAGTGAACAGGTTACTGGGTTAATGCGCCTTACCACCTATGACTACATTTCCACTTTCCATCAGGTGGAATGTAGTCAAGCACTAACCCAGAGAGAATTAAAAAAAAAAAATCACACATTCGCACAGTGAATAGTTTTTCTAATTCTTCCATGTTACTTAATGGGTTCATGTTTATGATATGTTTTTGAAAGTTATGTTAGTGGAAGTAATTGATAATTAGTGGGAAAGAAAATTACACTAATGGAAAGATGTGTTTAGCATTTTTTTAAGTGGATAAAAACGTAATAAATATAAATAATCACAGTACACACTTAAAATATGTGTTAACTTTACTCCTACCCTCTTATATATTTCCTATTAATATAAAAGAAAAAAAGTTACGTAAGACTATTTAAATCTTTCTTGCATGTATTCTTTTACAATATTTATATCTTCACCCTCTGCCATTAAAATTATAAACTTTCAGCAGTATTTTCTAAAACGGATAATTTACGTTGAACCGGAATTAAAATTATATATATTACAACTAGGAAATACATCTTTATAGCACATTTTTTGAAATTTACTGTGTTGTGAATTGAATATTTGCTGGTTCAGTATTGTAACACCATTTTACAAAAGTTTTTATTTAATATATTGCTACTTAGCTATAAAACTACACAAAGAAACATTTTGTAAAGAAAGAAATATATTTAGGAAATATATAAAATATTTTATGAACTTAAAATTACCTGAAAGCAAATAACGATAAAAGTTATAGATGAATGTAAACTCTGTTTTAGTTATACTAATATTACATAAACTGTTCAAGTTGTGACCAAATTCAAAATTACAACCATAATTCTAAACTCCAGCTCCAGGAAGCTATGTATCCTAACGAGATAACAAATTGACCGAGATGGAATTTTATTAATTCAGATATGTTTGTAATCGTAAACAATTATGACAAAAATTCCACTTATTGATTTTTTATTTATGAGTAGTTATTAACACACGTAGCTTCTTTAATGTTTAAAATAAACTAATTTCTATTTAAATAATAAATCAATTTATGTTGAAATAATTCAAGAGAAATTTTATTAAAAACTATATTTGTGTAATCCAAAATAGGTCTAAATGAAATACAGTTAGGGCCTTATTGAGTATGCAATGGTCATTCGTTACTTATCTGAAATCTTACGAGTTACTCTAATAATCTAATTCTAAAGTTAAATAAATATTAATATTCTCGAGAACGGTTTGAATTAAATATTTTTAGTCCCATGATTTTGTTCAAGCAAATGTGCTATTATTTTTTTTTAAATAAAAAACAGCATTTCAATAAAAAAAAATATATGTATAGAAGCAAAATTAACTAATTGAAATTAGTTAATTTTGCTTCTATGCTACCAAAATAATTAATTGCTCGAATAAAAAAATAATATAAGACAAAAAAATAATGACAACAAGGTGGAAGAATTTGTTTATCATATTTTTGTATAGTCTATAGTAAATGTTAACGTTGATACAGAAATAAAATACATATTTAATTAGAAACAATACAATGACTATTAATAATTTGAAAACAAAAAGAAACAAAATAAAATAAAACATATAATTTATTTAATTCATCCCCATCGGCAATTTCCTTTTATAGATATATTATATCTGAGGAGACCATATTATATTATACAAATAATTTTAAATATTGTATTTTATAATGTCAGTACAAATCCGACTGAATATGAAAATATGTAACATATTCTAGGTTTCCTATGTTTATTTTGTTAATTAGGTGAATAATAACAATAAAACAATAATGCTATGATAACAAAATATGAGTAAAAATTATGTCGCTTATTAATAATATACTATATACGTCAATGCTAGAAAAAAGGTTATATTAGTGTTGAATGGCTTGATGTTATTGATAGCACCAGTGTGAATTTAAAATAAATATTTGAACTGGGAAACTAAAATCAAAATTTTGTGAAAATCGAATACACTTTTCTGTTTATTAACTTTATTTTCTAACGGAGTAAAAATAAGTCAGAAGGTAAACATAAATCAATGCTGTAGCTACAGACTTTATGTTGCGCCAACATAACTTTAAAATAATCATTGTTTGTGGATACACAAAAACCGTAAGTTCTGCGGGCATTATGTAGAACATGTTTATCAGGAATAAAATGGAAGTTAACAGTGTACGGCTTCCGTTTTATCAAGCGTTTATCGCTTTCGGCTCTTACTCAAAAGGTTTATGGTTCAAGCCCACTCGGCGGCGAAGGCTGCTTTGGTTCTATGTTTATAATACTGGACTAAATATAAATAATAAAATAACAATCATAAAAACAGGTCTTTTATATTGTGATTATATTAGTACTAACAATGTTGTAGTAGTACATGAAAATGTATCAACTAGAAATTACACTTATATGTTTTGATTTTAATTTTTTTTACTGTTTTAATTTTTTTTTTGTAAATTATAAATTATGATAATATTAACACCAAATATGATGTTTATTGCAAAGATACTTCAAAATGTGTGGCTGTAATAAAAAATTGACAATTATTTACAATGTGATTAACAAAAACACTTCTGTTCAGAATCCTGAACTCCTTTCTGATGTTGGACATATCAAGAACCGATAAAAGGGCCAATGTGAGTCTCTGTTAAGAAAATAAAGAATTACCTTATCTTCTTACCCCTTGATAAGTTCACTCCTAATAAAAAAGAATTTAAAAATATATCATTATTTAAGTAATAAAAAGAGTGTTAAGATGAATTTACTAGTCGATATTGTGTTTTAGCATAATATTAAATATGTACATATATGCGGTATATACTATATATGTACATTTGTCTGGTACTTATTGGATTAGACTTACACAGTACACTAAAAGTTTCCTAGAGCGTCATTATAATTCAAATTGCAACATGATTTTCATAATGTGAGATTTCTTTTTGTTCGTTGTAAAATTAATCATACATAACTAAATACTGAAACTGGAACTTATAGTGAGAAATGTTTACGGTTGCGGTTTTTTAAAACATAAGGCGTCATGTTTGAAGAAGTGTTACATTATTACGAAGGGCACTCATTACAATGTGGTGCAACAAACAGCGCTTTACGAAATTTCGCTCTTCATTTAAGCGCAACGAATTTCAAGATAATTAATGCGCGCATCAAAAACTTCATCTTTGAACTATACACATAAATCTGAGTTTGGAATACAGTAAGAAACATTAAATATTGCTATTAATTTGGGATATTAAAGTTTTTTCCCATAATTACTTTTAAAAAAGTTTTGGCAACGTCTATAAATTCCTTAAAACGTGACTTGAGACCGATTATGCGATACGAATATGAATTATCTTTAAGACCACGTTTTATGCAATTCATTTACCAATGCAACTATAAAACATGTATAATAATAAATACGTATTATGAGTATTTCAATCAATAATTACTTCGTGAATATAATATGCAAATATAATTTCAATGTTTGAATATTAATAATGTAGTTAATAATAATATTTCAAATACTAACGAAATATTTTAATTAATAGTCAATAAACATATCATCATGTTTAATAATTTTGTAATAATTTATTAAATACAGTTACGAGATTAAAATTACACCACATTTATATACTATAATATAATTGAAACATATTATTATAATATGTACAAGTATCTATTAAGCATTCTTATACATCTATTAATAATTACAGAAGTCATTTAGTCTGGACTGTATACTTTTACTGTGTAAGATAAGATTTTCAGACTATGAATGATCCAGTTACACAATATTGTGTTGCAAAATTAGACAGTTGTGATTATTCTTATTGATGCTGTTACTATATACAATAGTATACTTATATTTTTATTAGCCCATATTAAAAAATATATATTCGTAATTAAATGTATATAAGTAATGTAACTCTTTTACATTTGTATGTGACAAAATAATCCATCTGATGAAATGGTTTTATCGTAGTCCCTGAATATCCCCTAGAGAGGAAGTAAAAGGAGGGAGGTGGAACTGCAATCTGTATCTACATAATTTCATACTCAATAATATAGTAAAACAAAATTCCACTTTATAAAGACGTTTAACGTAATTTTTATATTAAAAATATGCACAAACACATGCAAGTACATCCAGTAATCGATTTAACAAATCGTTACTGTGATAATAGTTACTGTAGTCTTTTTTTTAAGTTATAATACATTCAACTCTGGAATAAGTCATATTTTGTGGGTTTTATCTTCGATAATGGATATTCAATTATATATTCTAATAATAACCGCTCTTTAAATGTTGGACCTATTTATCAGTGCACTGTCTGACACTTTTGCCCTGTTTTGTTGTTTGTTTGTTCTTAAAGTTTTTATCGCAATAAAAAAAACAATAAAATGTGTGTTTCCGTGTGCAACTCATACACGGAAAAAGTGTTAGTTCTAAAAAGTAGCCAACGAGAGATTAATATGAATATAGAGTATCAGGAAAACTTAATAAATTAAGTTTTAGCCAGTTTAACGTCCCATTGCTTCAACTATTTTACATTTAGGAGGGTAATTAGTGAGCACATAATTTAAACCTCAGCGCCTTTCTGTAAGTTGCTGGATAATAAATATAATTTCAAAAAAATATATATTATCTACTGATATTATTATGATACTCAGATATCATCTATCTATTGCAGAGAATCTAGGTATCTATATCAGATATAATTAACATATAATTGTTTATATATTCAAAATAATTTATTTTTATTTTTCTAAAAGAAAACAAATTATCAATAGTAAAAAAACATTATCAAAATGTATTACATTGAAATCCACAACGCAATTGATTTTGTTTTCTTTGATGTCATTAAGTAGAATCGTATGAACCTAAAAAAGTATTACAAAGAAATAAAAGCAAATAACAGAATAGTTAATAGTAAATAATAGTCTGCAGCGCGATTACAAATAAAACAAAGCTGCTATAAACGTTACTAGCACTTTCATTAAAAAATCTTTTAATTTACTGCCAAGCTTACATTATTCAGTTAACAAAGAACAAACGGGCGAAAGGCCATTATAAAACCAATGATGATAATTTTATATTGTATCTTAAAAGAGGTTACTTAATGTTAGAATATTGTTATTATATTAAAGATAAATTAAAACAAAGAGCTTTGTAACGAGCCTCACTTGTTTCTGTATTGAAAACAGTATTCCGTCTATGAGAATGTTTAGAAATAGCATAAAGGTATTCATTGATTTGGATCGATAATTTTCAATTAATACAACAATTTAAAGCTCCTCGATCACGTCAAAGCAATGCAATGCAATAATAAGGTTTATATTGTCCCGTACGAGCTATTTATTTTGTATCGAATTCAAATTCTTGAAATTGTTAACTCACGTTTGTAACACTCGAAAGATAACTATTTTGTGGAACAACAAGTATAAATATTTAGTGGAAAAAGAGGAGGCATAGGAAATTAGTAAAATAAAATGTATCACTTCAATGACAAACGAAACATGTCGGCACTGAAACTGGTCTATACGTTGTCGTATTGATAACTAACTTATTGACCACATAAAGATCAACTTTTTACTCTAAGAGATTCTTTCATATAACCTTTTATGATATCATACCGTAAAATATAGCTGTTGAGCTATATGCTTATCTTTTTACAACTCACAACTCTGATACAATGTAATTAAATTATAGAACTTCTTACTTTATATTGAAACTGTATAGATGTTAATAAATAATCACATGTTTTTGCTTTTATATTTTAAAATATCGACACATCATAATGCAAACTGTAACTGGAGGATTTGACCGACGATCAAGTAACTCCAAATATCTCTTAAAAGTTTTTAATGGAATTTTCATACAGGAAATGTGCCAGCTGAACTTAGTGGTGTACCACTTACGAAAAAAAACTTTTACTGAAAAAGATTCTTAATATTATAATCTCTCAAATTATAATTCTAGGCGCACTGATATTGGACAAGCGAAGACATATTCGAGTACACAGTCCTTATATTAGTCAGTATAAGAAAACTGCTATGAAATATTAATATTATGGTATTAAATAAATAAACAAAGTAGTAAGAAATATAACAATGGCTTCACATTCAGCTGCAGCTACCTCTAGAGACCATGAAACTGGACGTCCAGGTCGACGGCCCGTAGTTTCACGTATACCCCCAAATAAAAATATATTCGGATGAAATTTATTTTCTGGATAAGTATTTAAAAATTTTAAACTATCTGCCCTATATATATACCTTTGTAATATACTTATTTGTCACAAACTTGAATAAAAAAATTAATTAATTTAAAACTAATTATGTTATTATGATTTTTGCTTAAAATTCACTGTAAGAAAACACGGTGGTTCTCATAACAGAATTTTCTTACCGTTATTCCTTAAATAGTTTGGTACAATGTAATATAACAAAAACCATAGTCACAGAAACGTGTTGCCGGGTCTGCTAGTTATTTATAAAACCTAAGTTTTATTGGTAAACGATCCATTCAACTGAGAACTGATGACGATCTGTTCTCAGTGGAATTCTCAGAATAATTTACTACAACACAAAAACATTATAAGTATTTCATATCTGGGTCAGATATTAAGCTAAAAAAATAGGCTGGTTTAAACTTTGAAATCGTTATATCAACGCTTGGATTTTGGTTAGAAGTGTGATTTTATCTGACGTACATTTGTTCTCACATCTGTGATCTGAAAAAAATGTTTTTATACTTTTTATAAAATGATACGCAGTTGAAATAAAAGTAAGGTATTTCTAACTTCACATTTCTATACTTCTTCTTAATAAGAAGACAGCTATGACAAAGCAATATTATCATACGTCATTGTTACGTTATACATTTACCGGCACAGGTAACTTAATAACATGGTATAATTTCCAGCTGTTGTAGTAATCAAGATTCAAGTATGTTATTGTAATAGTTTGGGGAAGGTTGAAATATTCAAATTGTTTTGTAACTTCATTTACACTTTAATTGGTTTAGAATTATTTAAAATACAAATAAGGTCTAAGATATATTAGTTTTTGTAAAATAATACCATGATATTTTTTATACCACGTCGGCTAATAATAGGTTGGGGGAAAGTATTGCAATATGGACTTGTAAGTAGTACAATACAGCTTAGGATCTGAGAACAGACCAAGTAAAAGTTTTAACTCATTTAGAAATGGACGGCTAACCAAAAAAAAATCGAGATATAGACGCCACATGAACTTACTACAAATACCTAATGGACTGTTTACTCATTTGCGATTCTCTCTTAAAACGTAATAAAATCTACCCATTCTCGAAGAGACTGATCATTGGTAAAGGTAAGTTGATAAGAATATACGAGAAAGATCTGGTCAAGTGTCGTTAAACTGCACAGACTGTCACGAAATCAGAGTTAATTCGCAGTAATTTTTGGGTATATCGTAGATCCGGAAGGACATTATTCATTTTGAGATTTTAATGCCGGAAAAAACTATCGATTCAATTGTCTACTGTCAACAATTGATGAGACTTAAGTATAAAATCGAAAAGAAAAGCGGCTAAATATTATCAACAGAAAAGGTGTAGTCTTTCGTAACAACAACGTTTGATGACATATAACTTTGGCATTCATCAATTAAGAGAGTTTGACTGAGAAGTCTTAATGCATTTACCATATAGCCCTGATCTTGCACCTTCAGATTTCTATCGGTTTTGATCTCTTCAGAATTCTTAAAGTTCTCATCAAGGGAAGACTGTCAAAACTAATTGTCTCGTTTTTTTTAAAGAGAAGTCCCAAAATTTCTCCAGCTACAGAATCATCTCACTGCCTACAAAACGTCAATAAGTTTTCGAACAAAATATTAAATATGTAATTTAAAATAAATTTTAAAAATCTTACCTTTCTTATTTTCCCTAATTAGATCAATTTTAATCTTACAAAGATAGACATAAAAGAGATGTAGTCCCAGTTAAATCTTATAAGTGGTTTTAAATATACATGCTTGTAGTTTATTTATCAGGACATTGATCTTATGTTATGTTAAGTAAATAATGTTTAAGTGCTAGCATTTATCAAGTCTCAAGAAAAATAGAGGAAGTTTTAAATTAAAAAGAGTAGTCTTAAGTGCGGATTGTTCACGAGGTTGGTAAATTACTATTCATGAAACGGTTGCTTTTATTAACACCTACTACTTTATATAGTTATATGTTTGTAAAGCATTATTAGTGAAGTGTTTTAAAAGATTAAAACTATCTTGTTTGTATACACAAAGAAATTAATACATAATAATAATAATAATATGGTATATTTTATTGATTTTTTAATATTTCATAACTTAGGTATCTTGCTTATTTTAAGCAAATCATAATATATATAATTTTTTTAAATAAATACTTAATTTAAACTCACTCAAAGTTAGCAAACAAATCTAGGTTACTTATTGTTGTGATAAGCACACGTCAAGTACAGACAGTCACTATTAGTGTGGATACAGCTTTAAGTAATTAACGACTTATTAACTGTCAATTTTATGTTTTATTTAATATTTTTCCTTTTAGTCTAATGACTATTCACATAATACATGTTACACATGACTGTATGACATGAATTTCAATTTAATCATTATTTGTCTTCAGATATTTAATTAAAAAGTAGGAATACATTAATAAAAGTAGCAGAATTAACGAGGCCATTTATTTTTACTTTCATGCATAAAATTTCACTAAATTCAAATATGAATGTTAAGTTTATATAATGAATATACATTCTATAAGACTAAAGACCTTATATATTTATTTCATTAAACATAATATATAATATTGCACCAAATTTTATGCCATCAATATTATGATTGAATAAAAGTGAATGTGCTTTATATCGTTAATGTTGCTTAGTTGTTATGTTGTTTAAAAGTAGCAATCCTCATTCTTACTATTACAATAATGATTTTTATACGGTTTTTAGTCATAGGATATTTTTTTTTATTACTAGCCGTAATTTATTATAAGTTATTATCATATAAAATATGAATATAAAAATATAAATAGAAGTTCTGCTTGATGTCAAATCTTATACACTTCATATTATAATTCAGTATATGAAACTAAATAGTGAGTAATTAATTGTATTAAAGCCAAGCTTTATTATCACTCTTCCATTATTAAAATCTATTTCACTTCAGATTAATGTAAAAAAAAGTTATAAATCATTAAACGATGTTTTCTAGATCACAACATTGATCGTAGACACTTGCGACTGTCGCAGGATATAGTATTGTTTATGTCATTGATATAACACTTTAGAGTCTGGCTGGCTTTTGACTGTAATTATATAGATATACAAAAAAGAATGAAAGTAAATCTGAAAATTCAGATATTTTTCCTTATCGATTTATTTCTATTAATCTTCCACTTGTTAATAATATTAAAGTATAGTTGTCAACTGGAAAGCACATAGGATAAACCTTTTTTTAAATGTGTAAATATTTATTTATGTATTTCCCAACATTTAAATAAGTTTTATCCTCGAAACTTTTCAAGCCCATCTGTAGGTGTCAAGATAATTTCCATGAAAGTTCAATAATTACAATTAGTAAAATTAAAACAATCTTGTTGGCGCTTCTTTGGCCGTTGTCTTTGAATAACAAATTTTGGGTATACAAGGATGTTGAGAGCGGCCTAGGAAACCGTCACGATCTTTTGCCATCAAGGTTACAAGAGAGCTTACTCAAAGAACGCTGTTTGCATGAACAGAATTTTAAGTTTTTTATTATATCAAATACCTTGCTTTTAGGTCCAATAATAATTTTTTTTTCTACAAAAGAAATAAACCGTTTTTTTACCCTCTCTCAAATAATTTAGACTACAAAAAAATAAATAATCTTTATATTATAATATGACAATCTCTGTTCCTTAAAAATGAAACATTTAAATAATCTATAATTGAACAATTTGTGTAAGCGTTCGAAAGCACGTTATTTGTTGTTTATAATTAATTTGTTTTATGAAGAGATTTGAAGAAAATGAAAACGATAATGTATTTTTTTTGTAGAATAAGAAACATGTTTATTTTTCCTGTCTATTAAATTATTATGTATTTTTTGTTTGTTATTGTAACTTAGAATTTCTTATTGTTTACCTTTTCCCCTTTTTTGCTATAAAACCATTTGCTAAGTGTGAACTGGGAATGAATAATTATCTTATATTTAATTCCGATACATAAGAGGAAAAGGCTACCGAAGACGACATGGTTGGGGTATGAATGTTAATATAGCAAAGACTAGACTCCCTCGAGATGATATATAATGGAATATAGTGATAAAAGCAGATAAAAATATACATGTTACCTACATGTATATTTTTACTAAAATGACTTTAGATAATGATGTATGTATTTTACCTTATATAAAAATAACATGAAAACAAAAAAGTCCATCGCTATAGAGATCGTTGATATCGTAGAAGTGTTTAGTTTTCATACTACTTTTTAGAAGTTAATTTTGTGTGATGCTTACTTGAGTCTTAATAGTTATTTATACTATAAGTTATAAGCATAAATTATAAGGATAAAGTTTGTATAAAAGAATATATTTAAAATTATAAAAGAGTACTGCTATCATATTTTCTAACTATAAATTTAAATTGTTTATTCAAGTTTAGTTCGGTTCAAGAAATTGCTTTTCTAGAATAACACTGACAGACTTGGCAACCTGTCCACAATGTACAGATTACTTTTCAAATTTTACCAAATGTGGTTAGTTACTTTTAACTGGAAATGATTGCAATAATCTCGACCAAATTTTAAGTAACGAATATAATAAGGTTCCTTGTTTTATAAAAAAAATTAGGAAAAAACATCTTCATCGGAGTGACCCCGGTACCCCACCCGGGTAACTTCATACATACACGTAATTTGAACGATGACCAACGATTCTGTGCTTACTTTACAGTATTATTATTTTAGTAAAACAAAAGAAATTATATTCTTCTGGTTGAAGAGTATAAATTCTTTTATACTGAATTATGGAAAGCAGTTTACTTGCCACTATTTCAAATTGCTATTGTGTTTTATATGATTTCATATGATCAATCACATTACTCGTCTAGAGCATTGAATTGAAAGCGGAAAAATATAGCATAAAAATATTTTGGGCTTGTGACATAAATAATTTATACCTCCTAAATTAATATTTACAGTTAAGTCAAATGATGGCAAACGTCATATAAACGTAGGAGAAAGCACTGTGTTAGATCTCATGGCTAAATATAGTACAAAGTATAATAACTGTATGCTCACGTGTACTTAAAAAGAATAAAGATGTAATAATATTTGCATCAATAATTGGCAATACTAAGGAAACTTGGAAAGTTAGAAGTTGTTAGTATTTGTCACTCTACTATGAGTTTCAAATATGATTAAACTTTCATTAAATAAACGAAGTTAAGAGCTCTCAGTCAAATTATAGTTGACTGTGAGGTGTTTAAACAATGCAAAAGTTACTCAGATACCTCGTCACTCACATAAGGGTTAATGAAACTTAATTTTCTCAAACCAATCCAAGAAGCAATTGTTATTTTTATAGCAACTATTAATTTCTTATAATTTAGTATTTGAAAATGTTTTTACTTTTGCTTAATGCCATTAGAGACTGTCCAAAATATGATTTTAAAATATGATTAAAGTGTTTATCAACTTTAACATGATATGAGTAACAATTTCATATTTAGAATACATGCCAATACGTTTAGTCGGTTACACTAGCGTGGGTTTTTTTAGTATGATAATAAAATCCTATGGAAATAATATTTTAGACGTTAAAACGACGAGACGTACGAAAAATGCAAAATGAATATGATAACAGGAATAAGATTCAAAATAATCCGTTTCTTGTTACTGTAGCCTCCATAATTTTTAAAAGAATTATCCCTTTGCAAAAATAATAAAAAAGCAGCATCAACGGAGTATCCTATATCATTTCAGAATGTTTCAATTTTAGTTCGATAAAGTCGATAAAGTATATATATAAAAATAAATTTCAAATACCTATAAAATTAATTCCAAGGACAGAGTGATTCATACGCTAAGACTCAATAAATCTGTCAAGTAGATTTATGTACCTAAGTACTGTATAGATAATGGCTTATTTGAGTTCTACTTGCATGTGATGGATTTGTTTTATTGGACTTGAATTAAAATTTTTCTTAAAATAAGTAAATAATATTTATTAAATAATACATATCAATAATAATAAAATAGCTCAAGCACAGCCGTAGCTTAAAATTTGTTTCTTTTATTATATAACTTATGTATATTATTATATTATAATATATATGTATGAGAAGAAAACATCAAAGGCGCGTGAGCGAAAGTTGTACTCTAACGAGTAACCGGGATGATCTAGGTACGCAGCGCTTAGAGGACATTGTATCTGTGTCTCCGTCAAAAAGAGCAAGTGCGGTTGCTCTGTCTCCAGGTGGTGGTGGACAGGTAAGAGATTAGAGTGCAAGCCCCTGATATTAGTGAGGTGCACTTTAAATGAGGAGGAGTGCAACCGCTGTAAAAACTTCTTCTTTTTATTGGACTTTTTCATAAAAAAAAAATAAAAATAAAAGAGTCAATAGGATGAGAAATGGCAGTTGAACGAGGCGGTACGTATCAAAACCGGCGCCAAAATTGGTGATGTCATGCCACTGGGAGGGTAGTCTGGAGACTGCGGGGACGCCCGAACCCCCCAGGGATCGCCATCGGGCCTCCTCATCTGGTCGCTAACCAGCACGATGGAGCCACTCTGGGATTTTACGCAATAAGCACCAACTCAACGCCAAACGGGTTCGCCAACGCAACGCAACTATTCAAACCCATTTCCCACATAGACGGTTTCATCGAACAACGTGCCGGAACACGACTAGGTCGCTTTGCGGCACGAATTTGCCCGATGGGTGGTAACCTTGCCGGCGACTCGATGTTATGGTCTACCACCGAGAAAATTTCGGGATTTCGATCAACTAAAAATTTTTGAATACTTTAATAAGATTTATTGAATAATGTGCATTTAATTCTGGATTTAAAACTATGAAAAGTAGATACTACGTTTTGTAATGAAAGAAACATTATGAAAGTAAAACAATGCGACTAAGTCTACAGTGCAATATAGTGAAGTACGGCTCTTCGGTATACGCGTACAAAACCTTACTATACAGGTCGCGTTTACTACTGCTTTATTTTATTATTCTGTTTTTATAAATTGGCTGGTTTTTCTAGTTGTTAGGGATTCTAAGTACCAATCTAAAGGTAATTTGGTTGATTCCTATAATGATATATTCTTTGTAAAATTTGGTTGTCGCTTTGAGTAGTAATATTTTGTAATATGTTGTAGCTATTATTTGTATGTTAGAGAAAAACTATAACACAATGATTGGAATAGGATTGGCCGCATGCAGTAAAGTAAAAATAAAATTTTTAAATAGTATAGCAGTTTCAAGTTTCTCGAGAAAGAAAAAAATTTTTATTTTTTTCGAAAAAATGATTTTGACACTGAAAAGCAGTTACACGAAATCTTTATCAATTGCGGTTCACTGCACACACTCACACGCGGATGCTGCAGCTTGTGGCCGATAATTAATCTATTACCTTTTGTCAGTTTCCTCCATAAAGTGTATTTAAAAGGTTAAAAGTTTAATAAGTTTCACTGACAAGAATATTTTTAACAAGAGTGTGTAATATAGGTATATAACAATACAAAATAAATACGTAATATAACCAAAATTCAGTTACACACAAAATAGTACTAATTTTTTTATAATCTTATGATAATAACGAGACATAATAAACATTATAATATTAATGGTTAAGCAAAAGTGGCTTCTACAATAGAAAAAATTATAGAAAAATACATTTAATAGAAGGTTATGTTCATTGCAGAACGCAGTATAATTCGATATGAAATAAACTTTTAGAAATATTAAACATTAATGTATTAACAGTATGTCCTGAACAGAAACGCATAGTTAGCGGATTGAATAGCATTGTACCCAAATTTAGCAGATAATTACTATACAAATATAAAGGAATCATTAATTTAGACTTACAATTAATCATGCACTAAGATACTTATATTTTGTCTTATTTAATGTCTATTTGATCTAACGAGATTCATAAACAATTTCAATAATGGTTCCAAGATCTTACTAAACCCTTATCTAATATTCTCTTTAATCTAACGACGATTAAGAAGGATATGCCGGACTTAATAATCCTTAAGAGATTAAAGTTATGATTCCGTTGCCAATGTCTTGTTTTTATTATGTCGTGCCTTATTTTAATGCGATTATCACTTAATACTATTTATATAAATCAAAGTACTAACACGTATAGTTTTAAATAACCTTAAAAAAAAGTCGTTGATATAATTCTTTTTTTTTCTATTATAGATTTTCAATGAAGTTCTTCTTTTGTTTGGTGTTAATACGATTCCTTAATAACAATATATTATGGTAGAGAAAAGATTTTATTTTTGAAAAAGCTTTATGAATATTTCTAACCTGGATGAGGTTTAAATTTAAAACAACAGACATTCATTATCCCCGAAATTTTAAAACTGGTTTAAACAGCTCCTCGTCTTTAGAATTTGTATACTGAAAATAATTTTCTTAGCAATTCAGAACAAATGCTTTAACAATTGAATCGGGATATAAGCAAATTAGATCTAAAAATTAAGATTTTTTTAAATATTTACATCTCTTTAGTCACGTTCAATTTGCTTAGTTGTATATAATATTCACCGGAAGAATATACTTCATGTTGTTAATAATAACTTCGTAATTAGTTTCTGAAAACTCTATCTTGGAATCTTCAATCTTAAGATTTTGTAAATCATTTGAACTAGGATTGAAGAGCCATTAACTTTGAAGGCGACATTAAAATTTCAGTAATTTCCATTTCAAACAAAGAAATGTAAACAGAAATAATTAAAATGATTCATTTTCTTTTAAGTGACTGAAATTATTTATGAATATATATATTTTTATTTTTAACATCAATGTTTGAAATTTACGCTGCTGTGAATTTAATAATTGCTTGTTCTATATTATAATACAATTATATAAATTAATCCAGAAGATAGATAGAATAGAATAGAATATTTGAAAGTTAACTCTATTTACGCTACATTGACATTACACTGACCTCTTCAACTTGAGACCGAATACCAAATTAAAACAGTAATTCAAAACTCCAGCTCCAGGAAGCCATGTATCTTAATAGAGATAACAAGTTGACTAAGATTAAATGTTCTTAAATTAATTTTCAAAAGTTATACATTATTATTAGATTAATTTCCCTTACATATTTGTTTTTATCTAAGTGTAACAATTTACATATTCAGTAAAAGATTATTTTATCTTTAAAATAAAGTAATTTATATTAAAATAATGTCTGTGATAATAGTAAAAGAAAAAAAAACAATAATTTTATTACTTTCTGTCTCTCGGCTAACTTTAATACCAAATTATTATATATTAATAAGTAAATGTAGAAGAATACATTTGGTTTCAAAACAATTATAATTTCTGTATTTTTAGGTAAACAAATGCTAACTAAATTATGGATTAGTAATAATATGCAAGCAGTATTAGCTTTGTATTTTGCAGTGTTTGGGATCAGTGTAAATTTTAAAAACCAGGAGCAAAAAGAGGTTTGTATTGCAAGATTTTGGAGTATATTATGTATAAGTATTATAACCGTTTTAATTTCGTTCTTAGTTTGCATTGAAAGGAATATTACTGGTATTATTAACAGTAGAAAACAATATATATATATTGATTTGTATAATATATATCTAAACAAGTTTATAAGCTACAATTAGCCTACAATTATATAAATGAATAACAAGTGCGGAAACTCAAAGAACAGATTTGTCCATACACTTGCATGCATAAATCCCCATGAAATTATTAAGTAGTACGTTGAAAGGTAACAACTAATATAGCCATGCAGTAAAAATAATTTAGAATATAATATAAGGGGATGAACTGTACTCTATAAAATCACTCCGCTTAAAGACTGCATTAAAGTTAAAGAAAAAAGTAAGTAAATTGCTATATGCTATGAAATAATAATAAAGTAAGAACATGAATGAGTTCTAACGTAAAATAGTACGGTATAATGTAAGCTTAATAAGAACTCAAATAGAAGTGTGCTAACATCAGATGAACTACGTTCAACGCCGCTCAAACGAATTATTCATTCCAGAGAGGAATGTTAACGGTTACTTTATTTACGCTTTTAAACGTAAAGTACGTTAATACCTCATTTTAAATAATACAAGCTGAAATGGAAGGATGTTAAAAAGTAAAAAAAAACTAATTTTTGAGCCTAATATTAATATTTAAATAATATTGTACTTTACTTCTGTGACAATTTAAAATAATTAATGTATATCTTACGAGTTTCATGTTTATCTATTATTATTTAGGAGTTTATATTATTTATACTATAACTTTTTTTTAGTGATATCAAAACCGTTTCTCATTTTGTCTATATTTTAAGAAAAGGATTTCAATATCTCAGGTTTAGAAAATAGAATAAAAACGGGGAAGAACTAAGAGACAATATTGTAAACGGATTGAAATACATATCTGCGAGTTCAACTTCACCACAAATTTAAATGTCTATTCGATACTTTGATGCTAACAAAATATCATTTTAAAATAGAATAAAACTGTTTTGAAATTGAATTTTGTTAGCATCGAGAGACTTAAATACGTTTTATAAACATAACATTGTTTATTACCGCTAAAGGATTAATTATATTTAAACAACAATAATATGTTATATTATATAAAGTACAGTTAATATATATTAATATAATATATAACATCCTTCGTAAATCTAACATTTCAAGACTTAACGGATAGTTCATTTACGTTTAAACCTGTCTGCAGTGGATTTCAAAATTCATTTAAATTCAATTAAATTATTGAATATTTTTTAGTTTTATTGAAGGTTCTTTAGTTAGGAAAAACTTGTTGAAAATTAATTATTTGTTGCAAATCATTGTCTTTTTATTGTGTGTATTGTGTAGGTTATTTATAAAGTCCAACCGGGATCCGTGGCGATATTCCACTGTGCGATTTTCAAGGACTCTTCTTCAAAGGAACGAACGAATGTGGAACGAACTACCTTTGTTTGTAGACAGGTGCTTGTAGATCGGTACTACATGGGTACCTTCAAAAAAGACTAAATAGGGATTAAATTTAAAATCTTTACAAAATATGCTGAGTTCCACTCGCTAAATCATTAGTTCAACCAATTCAGTATTTGTTTTTGTTCCTTTTCAGACCCAGTTATTATAAGATATTTCAATATTTTTTAAAATGTTTTTAATTTACTGTTTATTAATTTGTAAATTTTTATTTAAATAATGACAAAACTTTAATGTATTACAGTTATTTAAAAAAAAATAAGGTAGTTTTATTATTTGTCAAAACTAAATATAAGTGTTTTGGATATTATTTTTATTTAAGAAGTTACTATTCAAACATAAATTAATTACAATAAACATTCTAATATTGTAAATGCCATTGTAAACAATAAATGCCATTTTTTTAAATTTAAATCTGATGTAGTTCTGAGCTACTCATAAAGTTTTTCTTTGGTATGAAAGTTAGTTTGGTATAATGAATGGTGTATGTGTTAGTGTGTGTAGTATGTGTGTTAAAAGTACATAAGAGAGATGAGAAATGGCCACCACATGAGGTAATTGATAAATAAACTTAGTTAATTTTTTGTACAATCCATTAAGATTTTTATTATTTGATTTTAAAAGGAAGTGATGAAATATTTTTAGCAATTATTGTTATATATTTTTTATAAATATTTTTTATTTAAATTAGATTTAAATCAAGAAATGAATTTGTGATTACAGTAGACACAGTACAGTGCACTACGCATACCCTTAAATACTTATAATAATAAAAATTACTCAACCTAATTACAATAATAATAATAATTATTATTATTATTATTGTTGTAATTAATATATATTTAAGAATGAATTGAATTGTATTGAATCGTATTTAACCAAATCGACATTTTTGCAATGATTTCAAAGAATATATATACCGTAAATTTATTGAATAAATATTTAAAAAAGGGTAGAATCGCCGATTTTATAGTGTTCATTGATTCTATAATAAATAATAGTGTAATAAAATATACCAACTATATTTTTAAGATGTTATAGAAATTAAGTGACTGGTAATTGTTATAGCGAATGAAACAAGTTATTTCTTATTTTAAATCAATAATGTTTAATTTAAAATAAATAAACTAACGAAGATTCTTCGTAGAATGTAAATTATTAAAAAATTAAGAGCAGTTTAAGCTCTGCTCGAAACACCGTCATATAGTTTGAAATAATCTAGTTTAATTCCTTGCTAGAAAATATCAAAATGATGATTGTTAATTATTGCTCAGATTCGATCGGTGAAATAAATACTGAACACTAGAAAACCTGTATATCTGAAGGTAATATATATACATACATACATGACATGTAACTCACAGAGCAGCGACATGATAGAGTAACCGTAACTTGAATATAACCTTTAGGTGTGCCTGAAGTAGTCCAGTTTGTAGAGGCTGATACGTTTATTTAAAAAACGCAATTCATACTTATGATATTACTTACGAAAAGAAAAATAAACAGACGAGATAACGACAACATTTAAAATTAGTCACACACTCAAGACTTTGGAACAAAGATAACTGGATAACATCTTCGTGGATAACTGAGTTTGTCTGTTCATCTCAGTTTAATATTTATGATACTAATAATATGAGGATAATCAAATTAATATTGTTCTGAATATGTAAAACATAATTAAATGTTGAATTAATTGAAGTAAAAAATAGGTTTCTTCATACTAATACTGAATACTGTTTTGTAGAAATATAGTAAAAGTAACTTAATTTTAGGTACTGTTAGTTCATTTATATATAACATACTTTTATGAGGAGCTTATAGTATTTTATTGCAAAATATAGAACTCAGTGTTAAAAACGCAAAATGTGAAGGGTTTAATGGATGATGATGATGATGATGATGATTATGATTAAATGGATGGATGATTATTGTTATAACTTACTTAAAATAATAAAGTTCACTTATCAAAATACGAGCATAATAATTACACGTTATAAATGTCTTATATTCATTTGTCAAAATATGACTATAACGCTCGTATATATTAAAGTAAGAAGTAATTATTGTGGTAGTAAAGATAGACATATTTTAATAATATTATATATCTATAAATGAAAATAAAAAAAAGATAATTGTATTTATTTTTATATCAACGAAATACAATCATAAATAATTCAAGTGTAATAATAATTATCTACATTTAATTTATGTATAAGCTGACTATAATTTTATTAAATGTCTCATTAATTAAATACAATTAAAATCCAATATCAAAGTTTGAATTGAACTACAATTGAAATTTCTTTATACACAGATACCGGTAGAAAAGCAATTTCTAAATTGGTTGAACGTTTGAACGATAAAAATTCGGAATATTTATCAAAGGTTTCAGGAGATACGCCAAGTTACTTTATCACGGGCCACATCATTCAGTTCTGTTTCGTTTATAAAATCTTGTAACGGTTAGAAACATAAAACAAATATACAAATATAAGATAAAAAAAACTATTCTTTTATAATATATATATGAGTGACAATAAGTATATTTCTTTGTACCAACCCTTTAAAGACATGATACAATATTGATAACTTAGTGCATAACAATTTAAATAATTATATAAATGCATCTTGGAAATGAGTTCTGGTACTAACATTAAAAAGTCGCTGAACGTTAAACCTTACATTATATTTTAATAATATCTTGTACTTATTTATAATATTTCCTCAATTATGTTTTGTTGGCCACATATGGTGCAATAGTCAATATTATACAAGGGTTTTGATTCTGTAATTACCCGAGATATATATTTTATTGTAGATAGACATTTACTAATAATTAAATACTTTTTTATAAAATATTAGAACTCAATTTTGCTTATGTCACATTAAAGGATATTTACACATAATACATATATATATATATATATATATATATATATATATATTTGTTGGCATTCGTCAAGTCTGTAGAATTAAATTAAAACAAAATTAAAAAGAATAAGCTTTTACTTTAGTTTTGTTCTGTTCTCAAGTCCTCGCTGCAAATTATTATTAATTACCAAAATTACTAGCTACGGAAATTTAAGGTAACTAAAAATTTACTAACTAAAATAATTAAATACAAAATTTATTAATTTGTACGAAAACTCATGAAAACGTCCTAAAAATAAAATAAACATTTTAAGACTTCTGGTTTTTTGTTTCACAATGTGATATAAATAATCATAATAATTTGTCAACACAGGCCATACAATGACAATACGTCTGCTCTGGTCAGTGACACTATCCTTAGGCCTTAAGTATACAAAATGTACTCTGCGGTACTAAAATGCTTACCCATCCTGCGACATTGTAAGTAACCGCTATATATTTAAAGCTAAAAGTAAACAAAATGCCACTCTCAGTTTAAACAAATTCAAAATCAGACCTCTTAGCTTCGACGCGTATAAAAAAAACTAACAAGTCAATTAAAAAACTTACAAAATTAGTGCCTCTATAACTATTATACTATTTTATAAGATTTATAAGTTAATAACACAGTAATCTTTTTATTTATACATAAGTGATTATTACATTATACATAGTAGTACATTTTAATTTGATTAAAATCACACAAACGAAGTGAATTTTGTTAGTAACATTACATCATGAAATAAGGAAAGACTCCTTAAATGTATGCTTTGTCTTTGATATGACTTTGAAAAAAATAAAGAGCATTATAAAGAAAAGGAAATATCAAGTTACTTCTCAGACCGAAGGAAGTAAATGTGATTCCAGTAATACCTTGATTTGTATAAAGGAATTCTGAATTAGAAAAATAATAAATACCTTATCCTTGAAATAATAAAAGTGTAGTACTTAAAAAAAGTTTTATAGTTAATATCCCTCAAAATAATTAATTTATTCAGAAAGATTTCTATACAAAGCTAAGCTAAAATTATTTTGTTTTTTTTAACAATCTAGATTAATTGTTTTGTATTCTTTGGAATTTAATAACGAATCTATAAAGGTTTATTTCATTGATATATTATATCTATTATACTGCATATGTCTGACATTTATTTCACATAAATACAAATTAATTGCAGTTAGGTCTGTATCCAACTGAATAAACAATTCCCTGTACTTTGTCTGTATAAACATTCTAATGTAACTCCTAGTTTTAACTATTAGCTTCGCCGTCGACTTCTTGAATAGATAGCAAGTAGCAAATTAGTTTGTTACCGATCCTACAGTTTATTCAACTGAGTAATTTAAATATAACCTTATTGAATTCTACTAATACACATGGAACTATGTCATATAAGTAGTGAAATATTGAATTATGATATAATTGAAAAGCTCTCCATTAAAATAGTTTGCCATCGGATATTTTTCTTTTTCCAGTATGTGTACAAAGTCATATAAACACTCATGTCTGAACATGGGTTTTTGTTAAGGGGTCAGCTTTTAAATCGTCACCGTCTTTATTGCAAATATTAATTTTTATACTATAATATTGAGAGTTTTATCTTTATTTTATATTATTTATTATTTCCAATATAATTAATTCTAAAACCATCCAACACTATCGTTGTTGGAAAACCTAGAGAAAATAACATATGTATATTGCTATGTTCTAGGTTCAAAGTTAAATTAAGGAAAATATTATAGAAGTATATAAGACTCAACTTTATTTTTTTATTATGATTCATCAATCATCTGTACATATGTAAAATATGAAATATTAAAAAAATTGTACAACATAATAAAGATAAATATGAATGAAGACATCCTATAATAAACTGATAAATTTCTCCTATTTGTGAAATTGCAAATAAAATAAGTCTTAGATATAAAATATTTAGATTTTCTAAATATCTATATAACGAGAGAAATTCTACTGAAAAAAATGCGAGTATCTGTGAAATTTTATTGCATTTATTCTAGTTTAATGAAATAATTTCACAAAGGAAGAAGATTTTTCTACAAACTCAGAAGTAATAAACATAGAAATAAAATTAATTTATAATTATTTAATTTTATCCCGACAAAATGCTTTGCATCAATCATCAAAAAAGTAAGTATATGTCGGTAAGTTAGTCAGTAAGTCACTTATTGACTGTCAACATCTCGACTTCCCATGAATATTCACTGCTTATTGCAGCAATTATGTGTATAGTGCTATAAGCATTTGATAAGTTGGATGAAAATTAAAACGTAACGTGAGTAAACGTAACGGGTATGTGAGTTAAATCCGTAGTTCTAGTTCTGGTAGTAATCTACATCTGGTATGTTTATTATTCTGTTATAATATTATATATAATATTCTTGTAGAAGATACTTTTAAAAATATTATGTCCCTTACTTATGAAATTAGCGTTTTGTTGTACTAGCCACTTTAACCACAATTTTCTCCTCTTTGGTTAGGGATTCCAAATTTAAATTTATACAGCTATTTGTACACGTATTTATGTTCCGTTAACTGTCATTTATTTGTTTTTTTTTTTCTGTTTTTTTTCTTTTAGTGTCATGCACTTAACAAAATGGAATTTGTAATGATTTTTTAGTAAAGAGATCAGTGAACTACCTATGAAATGGTGTAGATAACAATAAGAACTTAACGATATTTAGTAATTATATACATTTTATCACCCAGTTATACCAGCAAAATTTAAACTTGTGTGCGTTTATAAAGATTCTTAAAAATGTTCACAGAAAGTAGTTTTAATTTAAGTGCACTAAAACTCGTTAAAATTTGTTAAACAGGAATATATTTTATCTTCATGTTATATTTACCAGATATATAAATATTTTATTCCAAACAAGATTTTATGTTCATGAGCATAAAGTTAAATTTTTGATTTCGATGCACCATCTTTATTTACCAAAATAAATGGCTATTAAATGAAGATTGAAGTTATGAGAAACAGAACGACATATGAGAATTATATAATTTATAAACTAGTTTCTGGCAACGTCTGAGCCTCGTGGGAAAATTAGATTAAATGAAAAGTTATTTTCATAATATTGAAATTATGTAGAAATTTTCATGTCTAATTTAGTTCTCTGAGATTACTAATAATAATTTTCGTAATAAGTGCCTTCTTCATAAAGATAACCTTACTTAGTTTAACATTGACAATCTGTGAAACTCAATGAATTAGTTTTTATTTTTTCATTTCTTTTTTACTTTTAGTACCAATATATCTTTTATATGTGGTAATCAATACCCGTTATGTACGTGAAATGGACGTGTCAGGAGAGCTTACGTAAATAAGCCCTTTCGTAAAGACTTAAAATTAAGACAAAAAAAAAACTTCGTCGAAAACATTTCAATTTATTTAAACACAAATTAGGGAAATAATATTATATTATAATTATACATTTTTCTTGACAGATTTGAAGAGATTATAATTGATATTATAATGATATTTTTTCCTTCACAGATTGTAATCATCGTGTTTATATTTTACTACAAACTAGCCTGCAGACACTGTAGTGACAGCTGCGAGTTTACAGACTTATCTCACCAATGTATATCTGTAATTACAATATGTAATTAACTACAGATGTATAAACACATGGATCTATACATATAAATACAATGTTACTTACTTAGGAAATGAAGTGGATTTAATTAGTGATGGAAATTAACAAAAAAAAAAAACAATTATCTAAATATTTTTTATATAAAAAGTATATTAGTCAAAAGTGATATTACATGAATTATTGATGTTTTAAAATTAAAACATTCATAATGTACATAAAAATTTTTCTACAATATATCTTTAAACATGTTTCAGATATAATAAGTTATGTGTTAAAGAAATTATCCACGAAACTAAAGTTTTCACTGAAGCAAATTGAATTTGAAAACATTATAATTATGTGGATCTTAATATATACATTTTTCCTTTTATTGCAGAATATAAATTATTTTTAGAAATAAGAAAGTGTACAAAAAGACTGACGGAGCCGTTAATCAAAAAAATATATTTTTCTATTTAGGCATTATTAAAGTCATTTGGGTACTTAAAACCTCAATAAAAAGGTAAGGAGCGCTATGGAATTCTAAAGGCGTTCCTTGTCTTAGTTAGAAAATACTGTAGTCTGTGACACTGCTGTCGTAATTAGCGAACTTCTGTGTTTGAATGAACTGCACGGTTCTTACAGGTGTTGCAATCACCTGAGTTAGCAAAGTTAGTGGTAGTACCTACTTCAGCATATGAATTAGTGCTTTGGTAGAGTATTGGCCAAGTTACGTGTAAAGTTGAAACTTACAGATTTTATTGAAATTTTCACTCCGGTAGTTGTAAAATATTGTTTTCTATATACTGTGTACCGATACCAATTAAATAATTATATTTCCTAATATATCCTCTACAAACATCCAAATTTTACCTGCAAGTAGTGGACACAAAATCTAGTTTAAATATATCTATAATGTCAAAATTAACATCCAATAACAATTTTTTTGCTTTTTCATTACAGATATATGATATAGGTTAAAATAAATCAATTTCAGAAGTCTTTATGCTTGTTTCATACATACAAAAATGTATTTTACATTTATGTAATAAAGTTGAATTTCCTTGATTGAATAATAGCAAAACCTATAAAGTAATACTCGTCGGCAGTTGTACAAGAAATAAAAGAGAGTAAGACGTTACAATAAATTTTCACATGACGAGACTCATAAGGTTCCGCGACGATAAAAGGGCCCGTAACACATGTCTGTCAATAGGGCTGTGTATTAAAATATATATTAAAATATTTTAACTTAATTACCTACAAGTAAAAAACAAAATAAAATAAAATTAAGTATGATTTATCTAAATCTTTGTTGTAGAAAAAAGAATAGAAAAACCAATTTTTAGTAAACTTGACATCGGATCGCAATCTATGGAACTATATTATTATTCTATAAAATAATGAAATAATTAGATATATAGACCAAATACAAATAAAATCATGATGCAATTATAGTAATACATGATGTTAAAAAGCGACAACCCTAATGCAAAACAATTTATAACTTCGCAATCACTCGTAGGTTATTACAGCTCGTGCAGACATTATTGTTAGAGTCACAATCCAAGGTACACATGAAAGTTGCATTTCTGAACTCCAATAAAAGCCGATATTGCCTCTTATAACATTCTTTGAAAAGTGTTTGTATTTTTTGAAAATCCATTGTATGGTTATTTTATAACATTTAAGAATAATGTTACATTTATTGGATAAACCTAAAAGTTTAGTAAAGTAAAAATATATAGTATTCAGTTAGGATTTTTTTTAACAAAATACCAAATAAATTCTAAAGTATATTTTACAAGTTTATGAAATAACATATTTTTATAGAAACAATAATATCTTAGTTATTAGTATAGTAATAACTAAATATATTCAAAATGTTTTAGAACTATTGTAAATTTATAATTTATTGTACTCAAAACGAGGATGAGGATTGTTCTTCTAACATTTTGTATAACAATATATAATGTAGGTGTGTTGTACAATAAAAGTTTTTAATCGCCACTATATTAAAACATTATAATATTTAAGAAAAGATTACTTAATAAAATTAATGTTTAATATTTTAATAACAATATTTTTAAGGCATCAATAATTTCAGCATCAATCGACAAAGGATGATGTCACTTCCAGTATACATCGATCGAGCGATTCCAAACTAGTTATTACTATATAAATTAACTATTAAAAGTGTATAAAACAAATATAAAATATACATTCGCTATGACCCACATCTCTATTGCGTGAGCTGGCATAGAAAAATGCTTTCCTGTCCTTTACTGATGTAGCTTTAACTTTGAATGACGTCTGTTTCGCGGTTGTATTCATATATTGCTTGTAACAAAACACGCAATGTTTTGTGTAAATACATTTTTAAAGGTGATTTTTGTTTAATTGTTTCAAGAAATACTTCGAATGGAAGATCCGTCGGAAGCTATATTTGCTTTTTATTTTGATTTGATGTAAACATAACATTATGTCTAAATGACTTTAATATATACCTGTATGTATAATTTACTGATTACATTTTTTATTTGCAAGTATGAGGTAAGTCACAAGATTCACCTATAATATAAATATAAGGTACACTTTTAACAAAAATAAAGAGGAATATATAAGCATGAATAAGATGAAAGACTATTGAATTGAATACATCACTAAGTAATTTTATAATTATAACTGGTTCATTCAGACTATTATTGTTAAAAGCAGACAAAATTGTCGAACCGGGTGGGCTTGAACCACCAACCTTTCGGTTAACAGCCGAACGCGCTGACCAATTGGCTTCTTTCTACATTAGAATCTTAAATAAATAAGTTAACAAGTGCTTAAATCAAAGATGTAGATAATATTATTTATTATCTTAGTATAGAAGGTATTGATGTATTGAATGGATAATAAAATGTCGATTAAAATTAAAAACATAATTTTTTTGATTAAATTTTTTGTATAATATTATTGGTATTTTACTAATTGCGTTTTTGAAGTCATTTTATAATTTAATTTCTTATTTTTGCGAAATCTCTCTTATTTATAACACGCTCACAGTTCTTCTTACTTTGACGTCATGTGTTGGAACAAAATTTCGTCAGTTATGGAAAGTTGAATAAAGTTGATTCATAATTGTACTTTGGCTATTATATTATGTCACTTAGTTACCTGGTATCACCGCTAAAACGTTTTATTTTATTACATCTACATTTTGGTTAAATCCTAGGTGATGAAGTCTTAAATAATTTATGTATTTCTTGTTCTGCCCGTTTTTTCTTTGTGTCTGTATAAGATGCTAATTTCAAATAAGTAATACTCGCATGATAATAAATCCTGTCAAATACGTTCAATGCTTGGAATTCACATTAATTATAACCGCACCATGATTTTGCTTCTCAATACATATACGAGTATAATAACATATTATGTTTACGCCAAAAACAATTACTTATATAAAAAATAGTGACCTTAAATAAGAAAAGTAATTTTTAATACAGATTGCAATGTTCGTAGAGTGATAGGCAAAATATTTTATCCAATATTGTCGTTCTTATACAGATTTGTAAAAGTGCAAAATAGAACAATTAATATATAAATACAATGCAATGCAAATTGGAGAAGATTGTTGTTCAATATTTTATTTACTTTAATTATTAAAGTAAATAAAATATTGAACAACAATTTTAAAAAACTTATCATTAAAGATTATTATAAAACTGCTGTGAGTAGATTAAAGCCAGCGATAATCTTTAAGCTGCAATGGTGAGGTACGAACAAAACATACGGCAGCACTGTCTCGAGATAGACATAGTACTTAAAAACGTAAACGTAATACTTGTGAATAATTAAAATAATTAAATAAAATATAGTATTTGTGAAATAGTAACTTGTTTTTTATTTCTAAATTTGATTTACTTTATTTTTATTGACTACTTGGACTACGTTTCCACTAGATAGGCCCATTCTGCTATTTTTTCCGTATGTATTTCAGTATGTTTGTTCCGTAGCCGGCGTATTTTTCATCATGTCGTCACGAAAATCGGCAGGCGTATTCTTTGAATTATTTGAATTTTTATGTCGAGACGTTTTTTTTGATACCTACATACATACATAGGTATACTTATTCCTTTTTGGAAAAATTACTTAAAACATTGTCTCATCCCCTAACGTACTGAGGTCTACTGTTCACGGAACGACTAGTCTAATTTAAGTGAAAGTTCAATTTTTAAGATAAGTGACGTCTTGGATCTCACGTTTCAATCTTACCTGTTACAATATCAATGAAATTTTATTCTTACTAAACTTTTTGCCATTCTTAGAAAATCTAATATCGTCTAAATCTATATTCAATTGTAATATCAATTTCTATCTTTATTTCTATTTTCGATTATTATAGTATAGCTAAACAATTGAAAGTGTCTATCAATACTCGAAGAAAGTATCGTATGTATAATGATTTATGATAAGTATTCATCATGAACCGATATTTGTTTCAATGTCAGGTGGAATGGTATTGTAATACTACCATTTATGTATAACATCCATATTTTATAGCTGTAGAACGACGCTCTGGTATTACAAAGGTCAAATCTGTTTGAGGAACACTTAAATAAAGTTGTAGACTGTAGTCTTTTGGGAAACTACACAACCGGACGTGACATACTGTGTACAGTATGTCACGTCCAGTTGTGTAGTTTCCCACTCCACTCCACTCCACTCCAGTTGTTAGTCCCACTGCTTTTTTTTTATGTAAGAGGAGGTAAAACGAGCTGGCGGGTCACAGATGGCCGAGATCACCGCCGTCCATTAACTCTTGCAACATCCGAGGCTTTACTAGGGTGTTGCCGGCCTTGTAGGTAGGAGTAAACGCCTTTTTTGAAGGTACCCACGTCGTACCGATCTGGAAATACCGCCGAAGGGAGTTTGTTCCACAAACGAGTGGAACGTGGAAAAAACTGCTTAATTATAGCATTTTACATTTGAGAAGGTAATTATTAAGAAAATAACTTAAATCTCCGTACCTTTGTGTGGCTTGACGAATAACAAACTATAATAAGTGTAATTATATAGAAATAGGTATCTTTTCTACCGATATTGTCATAATATTGAAAGTTAATAATTAGTTAATATGGGAACATTTAAAATTCTAAAATATTTTTATTTGTTACAAAATTAGTTTAGATAATAAATAGTATTTATTTATTTACCTTCACGCCATATCCCTTGCGGGGTGGCCAGAGACGACGGAGCGCCAAACGCTACGGTCTCTGCATACCTCTTTCGCCTCGGCCACAGACATCAACCTCTTCATACATGCCCTCCGGGGGGTCCTCATGCTTTTTACGTGACCTTCCTCCAGTAACATTGATACTGCGTTTTCGAAGGTCACTCGAGGCCTTCCCCTGTCTCTCTTACCGCTCACTTTTCCTATATAAATCTTTTTTACCATTCTTTCATCACTCATTCGTTCGACGTGCCCAAACCACCTGAGCACGTTCTTCTTCATTCTCACCGTGACATCTTCGCTAGTACCTGCCATTCTGTGGATCTCTTCATTGCGAATTCGATCAGCTAGACTGACTCCGCATATTCTGCGAAGAGATCGCATCTCCACAGCATTCATTTTTCTTACATTCCTCTTCTGTGTTATAAAAAAGCAAGCAACAATAACTAACCCCTATTTTTTATTTTAAAAGAACAATTTATTTATTTATTTATTTATTTACAATTATGAAATCGCCTATTTAATGTTTAGTTAAAGCTAAAGTCAACAATACAATTTTTTTTTAATTACAAAATATTACAAACACATAAATGTAAATAAAAGAGCAGTTTAGTAGTAAATAATAGTTTGCAGCGCGATTATAAATAAAACAAAGCAGCTCTGAACCTTGTACTCACTTTTAAATTAAAAATTCTTTCAATTTTTTTTCTATTTCAGCCAACTACTTCACGTTATTCAGTTAAAAGAAAACAAACCGGCCTAAAACCATTTCTAAAACAATGCTGATAGTTTTATGCTTTATCCAAAAGAAAGTAAAATTATTCATAGTTTTTTCTTAATATAATTAAATTGTTAATGTACTCATATTATTTATAAAATAAAATATAGCACTTTGAAAAAACAAGCTTTACTTTTTTCATGTTAAAGACATAACCAACGTACAAGAATTTTTAGAAATAATTTATGTGTTATAAACTATTTCTATATATTCTTGGTTTATAATCGATCATTTACAATCAATTTATGTAACAATTTCAAGCTACTCGGAAATACGTCTATATTATATAATAATTGTGTAAATTACATTAAATATTTTATTACTTTCTGTTGAAACTGTAACTAAGTAAGTAAATAGTTGCTGTCATTTTTATTACATATAAAGATTTGATAAAGTAAACGAGGTTTGGAAGATTTGGCTAGCACTGAAGTAACCCTAACATTGACATTGACATGACATCATATTGATATTAGTAGCAACGATTAAAACCTAATCTACGTACAAATGAATCGGTATAATGTTAACTAAAATGATTTTAACTACGATCTAAAATTGTACAATTTATTCGTGGTAGTATTAAATATGTTAAGAAATTAAAAAAAAGACGTTTAACATAAATTCAGAGCTTCGGATACTGAATAAAAAGTAACATTATTTTAACTTTAAATCTGATTCTGAAAGCTAAACCAATCATAAAGATATTCTCTTGTAAGAAACAGTTATTGATTATAAGTTCTTTTTAATTTTAATGTATGTATATTTTACATATCATGTATGTTATACATAAAATTATTATAGTCAACTGAGATTAAACTTAGTTAGACTCTATTATCTGGATATTGTCTAAGAACTGCAAACGCTTACTATGTAGATGTGGTTCATCCGAAAGAATTTAAGTTGGGTCAGACCTATAATATTATAAAAAATTCTTATGTTTTGGATTGAAGAACTTATTTTTGTAGGTACTGTATGTATGAAAAAGTAAAAGTATAACTTGGTTTCCTTTAAGAGGTAGTAAAATAAGTATTACATATACTTCACTGGTCGTCGTGTTCCTAGATAACATTTTATTGTGTTATTTTATGGACTTGTAAAACTTTATCATTATTTATCGAGTTACATATACATCTTATGTATACGTTTTTCATTTTACCTACCAATGAGAAACGGCCATGACCATTTAGTAAATAATAAATAAACCTAGTTAATTAGGTATAATTAAATGAAGGAAAATGCAAAAGACTTGGATCTTTGTTTAATATTAATAGAAAGTAATAAAATATTATTATATTAGTAATGATTGTTATATACTTTATATCTGAAACAAACATTTACCTGTTAAGTGGTATATTTCTATAGTAACCATCCAATTTTGGTTTTATTGGTTAATATCAAATAAGGTTTGAGGTTTTATCGTTGTCCTCAGAGATGGTAATTTATTAAATCCAACATTATTAACTCCCAAACATAGGACATTTAAATTTAACTTTGTGGTACTTATAATTAGAGAAGATGATAAAAGATTGATTTGATTTTGATTGATTACTGGGAGGAAAAATCCGAAATAGCGGTGATTTAAGTTTTTGTTTTGACATGTCAGATGTATTTTTATGCAATCGTTAATTAGCTAGCTAATTATAAAAAAAATTAAAGTTGAAAAACTCTGTTATTATTTGGTGGAGCCAAATTTCGTTCGGTAGTTATGTACCTACATACATACATACTTATTCCTTTTTGGGAAAGGCACTTAAAACATTGTCTTATCCCCTTACTTACTAAGGTCTACTGTTCACAGAACGACCAGTATATGTATAAATGAAAATTTAAAAAAAACTTTTATGTTAAAAATAAATATTATCTAAAATATTGAAAAGTCTGATTCCATTTAATTTCATTCGAATAGAAGGGATCCACTCTTTTGGGAATTAAGAAGTATAGCACAAACGACATCGTGTAAATGTATCCGGATCTCAGATAATATAAGGTTTAAAATACTTAAAATATTAAAAAAGTTAAAATATTGAATTGGGTAGTTCAGAACTAGACCAGATTTAGAATGAAAATAAAGGACATTTATTCTTTTGAAACCGAAGCTTTGAATTCGTTTTAATTGACGCTTGTTTTATTCATATCCTTGAAGTAAATAACAAGAATAAATATTTCAGTTTTAAAATATTAAAAGAAAATGATTTTGTAAGATAATTGTATTTATTTTTAAATTAATGAAATACAATCATAAATAATTCAAGTGTAATAATAATTATCTACTGTTGATTTAGTATAATAATACGCAAATATTTTAATGTATAAACTTACTGTAATTTTATTAAATGTCTCGTTAATTAAATAAGACTGAAATTAGATTTCAGTCAAAGTCAAATCAGATCAAAGTTTGTATTAAGTTACGATTGAAATATCTTCATATACAGATACCGGTAGAAAAGCAATTCCTAAATTTGTTGAACGAGGAATCGATAGGAATTCGGAATATTTATCAAAGGTTTCAGGAGATACGCCAAGTTACTTTATCACGGGCCACATCATTCAGTTCTGTTTCGTTTACAAAATCTTGTAACGATTAGAAATATAAAACAAATTTACAAGTATAACAATCTAAAAAAACAATTCTTTCGTAAAATGTTACTATATGTTTGATGGACAATAAGTAAATTTCTTTGTACTAATACGTTAAAGACATGGTACAGTATCGATAGTGTATAATAATTTAAATAATTATCTTAATACTTAAAATACAAAAACACTCACTGACTGACTCACTGACTCATTCATCGCTCTACAGCCCAAACCGTAATACCTAGAAAGCTGAAATTTGGAAACAAGGCTCCTGACATATTGAATAGGTGCAATAAGAAAGGATTTTGCAAAGGTCTAGACCGTTCCAAAGTTACAGCTAAAAAACTGCAAAAAATGTGACGCGCCTGTTTGATACCTCCTTTTTTTTTTTTTCTTTTCTTTTTTTAACGTCTGGAACCCTCATGGGTGCCACCGCATTCCAGGGGAGGAAGGCGGTGGGTATGTGAGACTCCTATTCACTAAACCAGACGGTTGCCGTCGCCGTCATGATGGGACACCGCGGGAACGCTTGCGCATACAACCGCGGCGCCCCGACGGACACCACGTAGAGGGCACCCCGTAATGAGAGGCCCCCTCCATAGTCGGCAGGCTTGATAGATGGCGGGGAGGTCCCCTCCCCCCCACCCAAGCTCACTTAAGAAGAAGGCCAAAGCCCTCTTCTAGCCAGGCCTGGTCCGGAACCCAAACGCCCGGGGGAGTCTCTGGTCAACTCCAAAACGCCTGAGGACCTCGTCCAGGCCCAGCGCCCTCGGCGGTGATCTTCCCGAAGGAAGACCACCGTTCGGACCCCACATGAGCGGACAGCCAAGCACGACCCGGCTGGCTGGCAGGGAGAACTACCAACGCACAGCCGCCGCGCAAGTCCACCACTCAAAAAGGGAGCCCGACCTCAAACCCGACAGTCCTCTACCGCCGAACACGGTGGTCAACCGAGTCCAGCAAGAAAGAGTCATAAGTCGGGAACCCACCAAGCCGGGACTAACGATTGCCGAGCAAGACCGTGGTGTCACGCTCCACGAAGGTTAATCTGGGCACCGTCTGTTGTTTGGAGAAACGACCTTCCGAACCGCGCCTTAGAGAGCGACTCGACAGGAAGAATCCCAAACCCTAATCGCCCCCAAAACTCCGCAACCACGAGGCCACCCCAAGGTCAACTCTGCAATCAGAGAAGTACCCGGAATGACCCCGCGGCTGTCCTCCGGAAAAGAGGGCCTGTGCCTTTCACCGAATTGCCCAGGCCCACTTTCCAACGGCTGAGGCCGAAGGAAAGGGACCCGAGCCCGCCGCCGCAGACGGGACACCCCTAAGGGCAGACCGCCGCGTGATCCCCCCATGTCAACCATGAGCCAGACTCGGGCACCTCATGGCTGACAATCCTGCGCTGGACATTAGCAGACGGCTAACGCGATCCCGAGAGACCGCATTAACCGTCCCCCAGGGAGCACCGGACCGTACCGCTTCCAATCCCGCCGGACGAATCCGGATAACATTGGTAGCGGACGGGCACACGAGGAGGTTTCCATCATGGCCACCCTGTTTGATACCTCCTAGGTGGTGTGGAAATTCAAACGAAATGTTTGATAACTTTCGCAGTCCGTCGTGAAGCACGGGTAACCTGTTAGTAGTATATAAAGACATCTTGGAAATGAGTTCTGGTACAAACATTAAAAATGAAGGTTAAACCTTACATTATATTTCACTAATATCTTGTATCGTTTGAGTTGTACTTATTTTTAAAATTTCCTCAATTACGTTTTATTAGGCACAGCAATGTTATGTTGTTATGATGCAATATTAAATAAAAGTTTAAGTTTTTATTCTGCAATTACTTGAGTTATATTTTTCATTGTAGATAAACATTTATTTCTAATTAAAAACTTATATATAAAATATAAGAACTCAATTTGGATTATGTCTTATTAATCAATATTTATACATAATAAAATACATTACCAGCAATTATCTGATATTAGATTTACGGTCTTGTCTGGTTTATCTTTTGAAAAACAAATATAGTGAAGTTTGTTGACATTTATCAAGTCTGTAGAATTAAATTGAAACAAAATGCAAAAGGATAAGCAAGCACAACGTTCACTTTAGTTTTTTTCTGTTTAAGTTCTCGGTAATTATTATTAATTACTAAACTGGTCTTTTATTTGCCTTTGTAATATGTTTTAATTTCCTATCTGCTACGATTTAAAGTTGTAATTCATTACAATAAATAAACTAAACATTAACTAAATAAATAATTCAATATTAAATTTATTAACTTATATGAAAACGTCCTAAAAATAAAGTATAGATTTTTAGGACTTCTGGTTTTTTGTTTCACAATGTGATATGAATAATCGTAATCGTTTGGCAACACACGCCATACAATAACAATACGTCTGCTCTGGTAAGTGACACTATCCTTAGGCCTTAAGTATACAAAATGTATTCTGCGGTACTAAAATGCCTACCCATCCTGCGACATTGTATATAATCGCTATACAACGCTGAAAGTAATTAAGCCACTCTCAATTTCGACGAATTAAGAAAAAACTAAAAAATCTGTTTAAAAAATTACAAACGTAGTGTCTTACTTTTGTCGTATGGTTGCAAGTACTCTTAATATAACAGCAACCTAGGGCTTCTCGTAAGGCTTATCTTTCTTTAATCATTTATTTATTTATGCAAAAGTCGCTTGAATGTAAATAAGTTTTATTAATGTTCATTTTCTTTTGTTTTGTAATGAAAGTTGGTTCATATGATTACTTGTTTCATATTTTCTTATGATAACTAATACTAAGTTAAGTAATAAATTTTAACTTAGTATTATAAATGAAGCATTATATACTATGCTTTCTGACCTGTTACAACATTTTGATTTTATTAAAACCACGTTGACGAAGTGACTTTTGTCAGTAATATTAAATCATGAAATAAAAAAACTCCTTAAATGTATGATAAGCTTTGTCTCTGGTATGATTTTTTTCCATTTTTATGAAATCCTTTAGAATAAAAATAAAGAGCATTATAAAGAAAAGGAAATATCAAGTTACGTCTCGGACCGAAGGGATTTCATACAGAAAATAAATGTGATTCCAGTAATACCTAGATTTGTATAAAGGAAGCATGAATTCGAAAAATAATAAATACCTGATCCTTGAAATAATAAAAGTGTAGTACTTAAAAATAGTTTTATAGTTGATGTCCCTCAGTCTTAATAATTTATAAAAAATGATTTGTATGTAAAGCTAAAATTATATAGATTTTTTAACAATCTAGACTAATTCTTTTATATTCCTTCGAATTTAATAACAAATGTATATATGTTTATTATATTGATGTATTGTATCCATTACTGTACTGTATATGTCTGACGTTTATTTTACGTCTTCTTGAATAGATGGCAAGTATCAAATTTGTTTGTTACCGATCTTACAGTTTATTTTACTGGGTAATTCAAATATAACATTATTGAATTCTACTGTTCTAATACTCATGTAACTATGTCATGTAAGTAGCGGAATATTCTATTATAGTATTATACAATTGAAAAGCATGAAAATAGTTTGCCATCGGATATTTTTCTTTTTCTAGTATGTGAAGATAGTCATGGAAACACTCAAGTTTGAACATGGGTTTTTTATTGATGACTAAACTTTTTAATCGTCACTCTCAATACAAATTGAAAGTTTTATGTCATCTATTATTTATTATTTCAAATATGACTAATTCTTAAACCATCCAACACAATCGTTGTTAGAAAACCTAGAGAAAATAACATCTTAATATGTATATGACGGCGCGTTGATTGAAGTTTATTTTAAATTATAAGTTACGCAATTATAATATTTGATTTTTGTAATGGATTGTTATAAAAAATATTAAAATATGAGCGGGTAATCCCGAATAGGGTAGTAGGTGTCGTCACTAGTAATGGCGGTTGTCATTGAGTTGACAGCTATGGCAAGAAGTGCACATATGCTAACCTATTGGCTCTAAATCCAGTTTAATCTTATTGTTTGTGTGTGATATTTTGTTAAACAAGGTGAAGGATCGATCGATTGCGATCGCTCTTACTTTAGCACTACTTTATACTTCAAAAATTGAGCCGCGATTGTAAAGAATAACATTTACTACTGAGATTGACACTCGTAATAAATTGCAACAGGAACTTATGGCTTTAGAAAAAGAGGACCCCCGACTAGTGAGAAGGCTACTCCGACTGAATTAAAGAAGCCGCGTACAGATAATGCACGGCGATGCTATAACTGTGGCAAGCCGGGTCACGTATGTCGGGAATGTCGAGGAAATAGTAGTCGTGACAGCAATACTACTACACGATTTGAGATTTCAGATACTACCTCCTTTCAGCATTCGAAGGACGCTAGCTCGCAGAAGAAGACAATTACTGCAACATGCTTCAAGTGTGGGGAACGAGGCCACATCGCGCCCCGTTGCCTCAGTACGGATGTCAAGGCCAGCGATGCACGAACTGAACAACGAGTGAATGTTTGTTCCATCCAACCTGCCATTGATGACCTCTTAGATGAAACCGGCGAGAAGTTTTCATTTTGCTTTGACTCAGGTGCCGAATGCTCTTTAATAAAACGAGTTCTATCCGATAGATTTCTAGGTAAATGACAGTATGATGCAGTATTATTGTTAGGAATAGGTAATGCGCATCTTAATTGTAACGTCCAAATTCTTTCTACAGTTTCAATTCAGAGTTATTCAATACAGTTACTATTTCATGTGGTGCCCGATTCGTGTATTTCAAATGATATAATGATCGGGAGGGATCTACTTTCGTTAGGGTTTTCAATAGAGATTTTTGAAAATAATCTTATCCTTAAAAATAATAGGGCCGTTTCTATTTGTGACATAGGTACAAAGGAAAACAAATTCGAAAGTATAGATTGTGATGTGTATGATTTTGAAAAACGGCAATTAGTTGCTGTACTGAACACTCATTCTAATAATTTCGTAAAGTGTATACCTACTGGTAGGGTTAGTACGGGTCAGCTGATCATTAAATTATGTGATCCTAAAGTCACGGTCCAGCGCAGACCCTATAGATTAAGTCCAGATGAAAGACAGGAAGTACGTCGTCAAATTAAAGAACTTTTGTCCGCTGGCATCATACGTGAAAGCTCTTCTCCCTTTGCTAGTCCAATTATCCTTGTTAAGAAACAGGACGGGGGTGATAGGCTCTGCGTAGATTATAGGTAGTTGAACAGTAATACAGTGCCTGATAGATATCCTCTCCCACTTTTTTTAGACCAAATACAGCGTCTAGTGGGGGCAAACTATTTCACTTCTTTGGATATGGCTAGCGGCTACCATCAGATTCCAGTCGAAGAAAATTCTATAGAACGTACCGCGTTCGTTACACCGGATGGCCAATTCGAATATTTGTGTATGCCTTTTGGTCTTCGTAATGCACTTTCAGTGTATCAACGTGCCATTAATAAGGCCCTTGGGGCATTAACTGAATCTTTCGCCGTAGTTTATATTGATGACGTCATCATTCCATCACGAACAGTAGGCGAGGGCATTGAACGTTTATAGCTAGTTCTTAAAGCGTTAAGTGATTCAGGATTTTCGTTGAACATAAAGAAATGTAGATTCTTTAAAACTAGGGTAGAATTTTTAGGCTTTGAGGTATCGGCCGGTGAAATAAGACCAAATCCGCGCAAAATTCGAGCCCTTACTGAACTCACGCCACCTCAAAACGTCACTCAACTTCGCCAATTCATTGGATTGGCTTCCCACTTTAGGCAATTCCTACCTGGGTTTTCTCAAAAGGCAGCTCCTCTTTATGGGCTTAAGTCAGGCAAAGGAAAAATTAATTGGACTCCCCAACTTGAAAAGGTTCGAAGAGATATAATAAACATTTTGATTGATAAACCTGTATTGATGATCTTTGATCCTAAACTCCCAACGGAACTACATACAGATGCCAGCGCTGAAGGTTATGGTGCAATACTTATGCAGCGAGTTGAGGGCAAACTGCATGTAGTTGAATATTAAAGTCGCCGAACCTCCAACGCTGAATCAAAATATCACTCTTATGAGTTAGAGACGCTTGCAGTGGTAAACGCTATCATTTTCATCATTTCTTACAAGGTAGACGATTTACTGTTTGCAATTCTGGTAAGGCTTCTAAATCGAAGGTTGATCTTACACCTCGGGTACATAGGTGGTGGTGTTTTCTGCAGGCATTTGATCTTGATATTAATATAAGGAAATTGATTCTATTAGGACGAAACTTCAAGCAAACGAGCTTAATTCTGATATCGTTAAAACGTACGAAATTAGGCGCGGTCTCCTTTATAGGAAAATTGACACGAGTAATAAGAGCTATTGGTTGCCAATAGTACCTAGGGAATTTCAGTGGGCTGTAATTTACCATGTGCACGAAAATGTCATGCAGAGGATGGGAGAAAACGTTAAAAAAGGCCTATTGCCACTATTGGTTCCCAAATATGAACAAATACGTACGAAAATTCGTAGAGAATTGCATAACTTGCAGAATGGCGAAGTCCAACTCGGGGAAAGTCCAGGCCGAACTACACCCAATTCCTAAAACTTCTATCCCATGGCATACCATTCACATGCATGCAACTTGTAAATTAAGCGGTAAAAAAATGCTCAAGAGTATGTTTTTGTATCAATATACGCCTTTACTAAGTACGTGATATTATATCATACACGCAATATAGATATAAAGGCATTAAAATACAATGTGTCTTTGTTTGGTGCCCCTACACGCGTTATAGCTGACCAGGGTCGATGTTTTGCTGGAAAAGAGTTTAGGGACTTTTGCAATGCATACAACATTAACCTACATCTAACCATCATCCATCAAACCAAGTCGTGCAAATGAGCAAGTAGAACGTGTCATGTCCACATTATAAAATATGTTAACTGCTGTCAAGGTAGATAATAATAAGGCATGGCAAGCTGCACTGCCTGATATACAGCTATCCATCAACTGTACTATGAGTAGGGTTACAAAAGCGAGTCCTTTAGAATTGTTAATAGGAAAGGTTGCTCGGTCCCTAAACTTAATGACATTAGAAACAGATGACATAGAAGTTTATTTAAATCTTATAACAGAGAAATCGATACGAGCAATAGAAGCTAATGCTTTTTCGGAGAAATAAGGTTTGATAAAAGTAAAGCAAAATTTTAAAAGTTTGAAAATGGTGATTATATGCTACTTGAAAACCACGAGCTTAACCAAACCAAACTTGACCCAAAATTAAAAGGCCCTTTTAAAGTAGTTGCGCTGTTGGTTGGTGACAGATATTTACTTCGGGCCCTTAATTTTAATAGGACATTTAAGTACGTACACGACCGTATATGACTAACCGGTGTGGCAGAAAACTGCCTGTGTGGTAGCAAATGACCTATGTAGCATTAACTGACGTATGTGACATATGTCATATGTTGAGTATGACTTTTACCAAACATTTCGTAGTACTTAAATTAAAAAAAAATGTATTTGCTGTAAATTGTAGGACATGAACAAATGAGAATATTGTGTGGTCAAGAAGACCGATGGCGATATAGTATAACGCGCTATATTTATTGTCCACAGATGAGAATGGTACACACGAGGTCATGTGACAAGGCAGGACGGCCGTAACGGCGCGTTGATTGAAGTTTATTTAAAATTATAAGTTACGCAATTATATTATTTGATTTTTGTAATGGATTGTTATAAAAAATATTAAAATATGAGCGGGTAATCCCGAATAGGGTAATGGTAATGGCGGTTGTCATTGAGTTGACAGCTTTGGCAAGAACTGCACATATGCTAACCTATTGTCTCTAAATCCAGTTTAATCTTATTGGTTGTGTGTGATATTTTGTAAAACAGTTAAAAAAATGTAATAATAACGTTTTGGACAATACGAGTGTACTTCTATGTTTTAATTCCTATCATTACAACGCCCATTATGAACAATAATAACCAAGACCGCTATGAGGCTTCTCCTGACGCTCTTAAATATATATATTATTTTATTCTATTATTAAATTTTATAATATCTATCTTATTGTTAAACTACTTTGAATTTATGTCCAAGCTATGTTTGTTATATCTCCTCATATGTATTGTGTGTTATATACCTATTGTTAATAGTATAATTATTATATTGTAATATAGACTTTAGCTTGCTGTGTTTTCTTTAATTGATTTTACGTAATTCCTGTATTAATATAATAAAATATGTTTTTTTTAATATATAAATAAATCTTTTTTTATAAAAGGTAGGTATAGATTCACTGACAATTGTTTTTTTATTTTATTTCAAGACTAGCAATGCCCCGCAGTTTCACACGCGTAGATACCGATCTTGTGGTAGTGGACTTTTTATAGGTGTTAAAACGGTCTTTAATAAAATATAACTTAATGGGACAAGGATTTGTGTAGTGGTATGAATAGTATGGTTTGATTATTGTCGGTACTTTTACCAATTTTAAAATTTATGGTATCGCGGACTTTCTAATTGAAATTAATACGTTCTATAATAGTGTAGAACATTTTTTGTTCTATCATCAATACTTTAGGTAGCGCACGCCATGACAGATCTTTACTAACCAATTTTTGAACACCTTGGATAACATTATTTCATTTTTATTAGGGACCCCTATTTTTTTAAATGTAATATAGTCTACGGCACTTAGTAAAGATGCAGTTTTCTAATGATTATAGAATTTTTTAAATCTGTACAGTAGTTTTTGTGTGAAAACGTTACAAACATACATTCAAAACACAAATGTTTCCTCTTTATAATATTAGTATGATTAACGTTTTATAAGTGTAACGTTTTATAAATCCTACAAGAAATTCCATGAGAACTTTTAAAATTATTTAATAAATATCACCGATATTTAGATATACAAATATCATTGGTATATCTGATAAGTATTTTTATCTTGCATTGTTATTATTTTATGTCTTTTAAGGTAATATAATTTTTTAGTTTAATATTTTAAATCTAAATCTATTCACACACTAAAATATTTTACTACAAAAAAAACCCGTTGAAAAATAACCACATTACCGTACCGTAAATTGCAGTACTAAGTTAAATGCTTGTTTTATTCTCTTCGAACTAATTTAATTATTAACCAGAGCGATGTGTTAAATTCAGTATTCTTGAGAGACGAATACAAACTTCATTAAACACAGATAAGTAAACATTTGCGAACTGATTAAATAATAGTCGAACATGTTTTGACATGAATTTAAAATATAAATTTAAAGTAACATAAAATGAACTTATATTCATGTCCAAAAATATATATTTTTATTATATTATATACGAAATAATAAAATGAAATAAAATATATAACTTTTTTCAGTTTGATATCCTAATGTCCCAATAAACATTCTAAGTCCGAGAACACCATATTATTTTCTATTTAAGTCTCAAAATTAAAGTATTATCGCGTTGTATATTGTATCTCATAATTAATTTATATGCATATATTTTATAAGTAATTAATATTTGTAAGCACTCTTATAAATACAATATGTCTGATTATTATAATCTTATTTACGATAAAAAATAATTTTATCTTTAACTAATACAGCACTAAAAGTAGGTATTAAAACAATCCAGTTTAATTTTGTTGACACTTATGAAACTGATAACAAATTTTGTAAAATATGACTAAAAAAATCCTAAAGAAAACACAACCCCATATGCTAAATAATCTATGAATAAAATAGTAACGAGGCAAATCTGGCAGCAGCTAAAGTCGATAGGAAAGTTTTTATAAATTTTTGTAATATAAAAATACAAATATTATTATAAAAAATGATTTAATTATCCTATTGGTACTGTTATAATTCTCTAATTGCTTTCAGCAAAGACGTCGCTTAGGGATGTAATTTAAGTAATAGTTTTAAACTTTGCAGAATGAGACAAAGAGGACGTTTGACCCATTGCCGTTGGTAAAATACCTTTGATTTAATTGATGATCGATATAAGAGTATGCATGGTACCCATAATCTTGAAGGTAATTTGAAATTATATTTGTACCTTACTAACAGAAGAATTGATTGCTATAACGTTATGTACGTTATGACTTGTGTATATTATGGTAGCTTATTTAAAGATAACAATAAAACAATAATACATTTCCAATATGTAAATTGATGCCAGAAATAAACATAATTTGAGTGCTTATTAGCTTGATGTTATTGATAGTACCAGTGTGTTTTTATTAAGAAATATTCGATTTTAGAAAATAAAACCGGAAATGTGAGAGATATTATTACAAAAAATACTTTTTCCTTTGTTTAATTATTGATAAACGCTAACTGAACTTTTACCTATTCGAAAAAAGTGTATCACCGTCGAATAGAATCAGATGCATTCAACTTAAGTTTTGAAGACATCAAGATATAAAAATAGTTATTAGGGATAAAAGAAGTATACTTTATTTCTTTCAATAGGCTTTCTTCTTTCTTGTAATAAATAATTACTGGATAAATTCTGGAATGAATTTCAAATTATTTTACGTTTTTGTATTTGTAGCTATGTATATATAACAATTCAGTATAAAATATTACTTCAAAACACATCGTCAAGCCTCCGTGGCGCAATTGGTTAGCGCGTTCGGCTGTTAACCGAAAGGTTGGTGGTTCAAGCCCACCCGGGGGCGATAACATTGTTTTGGATTTCTGTAGTGGTATATAGTGGTATAATGAATATATATTAATAGACAATAATAATCATAAAAACATCTTTTAAAAAATCAAGACATAAGTACAATTGCTGTGATTATTTTTAAAATCTTATAATTAATTACAATTAACACCTTAACTTGACAATTATATTTTGTCTTTATTTGAATAAAACACACTTGTAAAGACAATTTTTTTTTCTATTGTCATATATATAATATTACGTTAAAATTAAATTATACTTGTAAAAAAATTTATTCTAATCTTACTTTTTATTTATTACAGTTCAAATATTTTTAGCAACTCCATGTAGGCTACAGAAAGGCATTCTGAACACGTTTGTAATATTAGCTTAAAGCTACTGGATGAAATCAAAAAGCAAGCCGTGTATTTGCTATATTTTTCAGAAAGAGACTGCTTGTTATAAGGGTTGTATTGTATATGAAATGTGTTATACACAGCTTATAACAGTGTTTAATAAATAAAATGCAAACTATAATATAATGTAATTGAATGTATGAAAATTATAAAGATAATGAAATTTATTATTTATGACGACATATATTTCTTAATTCATTAATAGTAAATATACTTCAAAATATATGGCTGTACATAAATTAAATTAGATATGTTTAAAAAAATACTTATTGAATCTTAAATTCAGGTAGGATGTTGCACATATCTAAAACTGGTAAACGACTAATGTGAGTTTTATTGCTTATTCAGGTAAAATAAGAGCCTATAAAATACCTTTTTGGAACTGTAATATTATTTAGGGTTAATATTTAAAGTTTTCGGTGAGTACAATTAAGTCTTTATAACTACGGATAAGGTTGACTGGTTAGAACAACAAGGTAATGATTTTAGATTAGACTGCAAAAGATGATCTCGTCACAATTGAGCAAAATATTAGTGGTAGGAGTTCTTAAGAAACGAGGGAATAAAGTTTAATTTCTCTCACTAAACAATAAAAAAAACTAAAAACTTTTAAAAGGTAATATATAACAGTTATCGCAAACTTATTAAACTTAACTAATCACGTTGCTTATCAGCTTATATTATGTTTTTACCAAAATATAAAATATGTACATATGTTCGGATCTTATTGGATTAGATTTGACATTATACTAAAACTATAATACTTCTTAAAACATAATTTAAGGGGTTACACCACCCTGAGAGTCTGAAATAAGACTCAATTTTCATGATTTTTTTGGAGCTAAAATAATGCATGTTTTTTATTTCTTATTTTACACACTTTTTATATAACATTTCCGCTTTCCAAACATATTTTTTTAATGTGAGATTATCTATAATTGGCGGAGATATACGCCTCCGCGCGCATCAATATTTTTTTTGCTTATGCTTATTGCCCTGCGGGAGTCATAACTGCCTGACGGTTCATCTGAAAAATATACGATGAAAATATGTTCTTTAGTATTGTCAAATTTATGGAACTAAGGATTTTTCCGAAAAAATAAAAAATGATTTTTTGGCAGCACGCAAATTTTTTTTTTCTTTTTTCGCGAAAAATTCTGACCTCAAAACATTAATAAACAAAAACGGTTACCAATATCGAAAAAATCATACGTAGTTCCATAGATTATGGTGTTACATATGTGTGGTATAAATTTCAAGTTGATCGAAATAACCGTTGTTAAGTTATCATTCGCGCAAACACGAAAAATGTATTTTCGAGAAAAACGCGTTTAAAGTTTTGACGCGGTTTCAGCAATAGAAAACATTGAATATTCGTAGCTTACTTTGTTATACGGTTCATCGGCATTCCTGCTCCATATTGGGGTCTTTCCTCAGCAAGTTGCTGTTCTTCTAGAGATAATCTTGACCTTCTCTGAGCTGTTCTGGCCTCTTTTGTCGTTTCTTTCGCGCCTTTTTCAGCAATCGATATACGGTATTCGTCTTCGGCTTTGCACATGTCATAGCAACAAGGTCCGATGGTTATGTTTATTATATGTAATATTAACTATACTGCTGTAGCCATCATTGTAAATACTTGTAGCGAGGTAAGTAGCTATTTCAACTACTTTCAGACCGCTGAAACTGATTTTCGGTGCGATTTTCCATATCAGAGCGTTTAGGCTTTCGTTGCAGTTTTGATTATATCATATATTATAACATCGTTCAAGTAGAGCATCGTTAGTTAGAGCTTCGTAAACAGGGCGAATTGATTTTTGTACATCTTTGTGAAGTGTAGGCTTGTGCTAATATTTGCGAAGGTTTCCTTGTGCTTACCGTGAGAATCTTTCTTTCCCGCGTACACTCTTTTCATAGTGAATATGATAACTGTAGTATTTCGAACAGAGAATAATTTTTAGAATCGTACAGGTCAACAAGCTTTGCAAACTAAGCCGTTAGGGTACTCTACTGTGGGGTGAGGTCTACCAAAAATTCTATTTATAAAACAAAACATATCTTCGTCAATATTGTAGGTACAGACTTCGTTTTGGGCTCAAAATTGTCCTCAAGGTTCACACTGTAAAACAAAAAATAAAACCGAAAATCGATTTTTTGAAAATCTCAGGGTGGTGTAACCCCTTAATATATCAACTTGTAATGTACAACGTAAGATGTCTTTTTTTACGTAGTAATACTATTATTTAAACATAAGTACGCTGTACTATTATGAGGCACTTATAGCGATAAATGTTTACGGTTACCGTTCCATAAGATACATGACGATATGACGAAAGAAGCCTTATCTTATTACGTCGAGATCCTCATGTTATAACGTGTATCAACAAATAGTTCTTCACAATATTCCACTGTTTATATAAGTGCAATGAAATTTAAGGTATTTAATGGTAAATAAGTGAAACATCTCATTATTATTTAGTTTATTATTATTACTCATAACATTACATCAAGCTAAGTTTGAAATACAGTAAAAACACTATTGTACAGCACAGTAAGAAAAAGTGAAAAGATATTGCTATTTTTTTAAAGAAATATAATGCATTAGTAACAGTTTTTCTCTCATACATCACTTTATTTTTGTACAGGTTTGAACATACGTACTTACTTCATTAATATGATATGCAAATATAATTTCAATGTTTAAATATTAATAATGAAGTTTAATTATAATATTTTTACTAATAGCAAAATATTTTTATTAATAATCAATTAATATGACGTCATATCTAGTAATTTGGTAATAACATATTTAATATAGCTACGAGAGTCAAATTACTTTTCAGGCGCTTTTGTACACATTACTAATAATATTGTATGGCATTGAATTTAAGCCTATTTTTATAATACTATATTCATGTACTTGATAAATATTCTTATTTCTGATATTTATATCTGATCAAAATCATAAATGTGAATTGAGAGCCAAGTTTAATATTACCTTAACTTCAAGAAAAAGTCTGTTGTATTTAAAGATATTTTTATAAAAAAAATCTGTTAAACAAAATAATTTTTAAATTGAATTTGTTTTAAGCAAAACATTTTTTAATACTGATAATGGATTATCTATATTTAATCAAGAATTGTGTTATATTATAAGTATATGTATATCCACCTATAAACGTAATATGTCAAGACTGAACGGATCTCTCCGTGGAGGAAAAATTTGCATATTTATTGAATATTATTTTTGTTATATTTACAACATAACAACAACAACAACGATTCATAAATAAATGCGTTTTTAATATAGCAATGGAAATATTGTCATAATTTTCTTTTGTCCGCCCACTCGTTCGATATGGCGTTCTAATTTTCTTTCGATTTATGTGTTAACAAACTCTAAATATAACAATTATTTGTTCGAAAATGTCGGGTATCCCATATATCTCATTTATTATACATTATAGCCGCTTCTCGTGTTAACTATACGATATACTTTCGGAATTAAAGATAAAAGTATAGTTATAATGCATACCATCCGCGTATTTGATGTATCCTCTATGTGGTGTTTTCTAATACTAGTAATGCTTTGAATACAATATTTTATAGAGATGGAAAATACATTGTACAACCCTATTAACTAACAAAATAACAAATATAACAGTCTACGAGTATCGTTGTTAAGTTATCATTCGCGCAAACACGAAAAATGTATTTTCGAGAAAAACGCGTTTAAAGTTTTGACGCGGTTTCAGCAATAGAAAACATTGAATATTCGTAGCTTACTTTGTTATACGGTTCATCGGCATTCCTGCTCCATATTGGGGTCTTTCCTCAGCAAGTTGCTGTTCTTCTAGAGATAATCTTGACCTTCTCTGAGCTGTTCTGGCCTCTTTTGTCGTTTCTTTCGCGCCTTTTTCAGCAATCGATATACGGTATTCGTCTTCGGCTTTGCACATGTCATAGCAACAAGGTCCGATGGTTATGTTTATTATATGTAATATTAACTATACTGCTGTAGCCATCATTGTAAATACTTGTAGCGAGGTAAGTAGCTATTTCAACTACTTTCAGACCGCTGAAACTGATTTTCGGTGCGATTTTCCATATCAGAGCGTTTAGGCTTTCGTTGCAGTTTTGATTATATCATATATTATAACATCGTTCAAGTAGAGCATCGTTAGTTAGAGCTTCGTAAACAGGGCGAATTGATTTTTGTACATCTTTGTGAAGTGTAGGCTTGTGCTAATATTTGCGAAGGTTTCCTTGTGCTTACCGTGAGAATCTTTCTTTCCCGCGTACACTCTTTTCATAGTGAATATGATAACTGTAGTATTTCGAACAGAGAATAATTTTTAGAATCGTACAGGTCAACAAGCTTTGCAAACTAAGCCGTTAGGGTACTCTACTGTGGGGTGAGGTCTACCAAAAATTCTATTTATAAAACAAAACATATCTTCGTCAATATTGTAGGTACAGACTTCGTTTTGGGCTCAAAATTGTCCTCAAGGTTCACACTGTAAAACAAAAAATAAAACCGAAAATCGATTTTTTGAAAATCTCAGGGTGGTGTAACCCCTTAATATATCAACTTGTAATGTACAACGTAAGATGTCTTTTTTTACGTAGTAATACTATTATTTAAACATAAGTACGCTGTACTATTATGAGGCACTTATAGCGATAAATGTTTACGGTTACCGTTCCATAAGATACATGACGATATGACGAAAGAAGCCTTATCTTATTACGTCGAGATCCTCATGTTATAACGTGTATCAACAAATAGTTCTTCACAATATTCCACTGTTTATAAAAGTGCAATGAAATTTAAGGTATTTAATGGTAAATAAGTGAAACATCTCATTATTATTTAGTTTATTATTATTACTCATAACATTACATCAAGCTAAGTTTGAAATACAGTAAAAACACTATTGTACAGCACAGTAAGAAAAAGTGAAAAGATATTGCTATTTTTTTAAAGAAATATAATGCATTAGTAACAGTTTTTCTCTCATACATCACTTTATTTTTGTACAGGTTTGAACATACGTACTTACTTCATTAATATGATATGCAAATATAATTTCAATGTTTAAATATTAATAATGAAGTTTAATTATAATATTTTTACTAATAGCAAAATATTTTTATTAATAATCAATTAATATGACGTCATATCTAGTAATTTGGTAATAACATATTTAATATAGCTACGAGAGTCAAATTACTTTTCAGGCGCTTTTGTACACATTACTAATAATATTGTATGGCATTGAATTTAAGCCTATTTTTATAATACTATATTCATGTACTTGATAAATATTCTTATTTCTGATATTTATATCTGATCAAAATCATAAATGTGAATTGAGAGCCAAGTTTAATATTACCTTAACTTCAAGAAAAAGTCTGTTGTATTTAAAGATATTTTTATAAAAAAAATCTGTTAAACAAAATAATTTTTAAATTGAATTTGTTTTAAGCAAAACATTTTTTAATACTGATAATGGATTATCTATATTTAATCAAGAATTGTGTTATATTATAAGTATATGTATATCCACCTATAAACGTAATATGTCAAGACTGAACGGATCTCTCCGTGGAGGAAAAATTTGCATATTTATTGAATATTATTTTTGTTATATTTACAACATAACAACAACAACAACGATTCATAAATAAATGCGTTTTTAATATAGCAATGGAAATATTGTCATAATTTTCTTTTGTCCGCCCACTCGTTCGATATGGCGTTCTAATTTTCTTTCGATTTATGTGTTAACAAACTCTAAATATAACAATTATTTGTTCGAAAATGTCGGGTATCCCATATATCTCATTTATTATACATTATAGCCGCTTCTCGTGTTAACTATACGATATACTTTCGGAATTAAAGATAAAAGTATAGTTATAATGCATACCATCCGCGTATTTGATGTATCCTCTATGTGGTGTTTTCTAATACTAGTAATGCTTTGAATACAATATTTTATAGAGATGGAAAATACATTGTACAACCCTATTAACTAACAAAATAACAAATATAACAGTCTACGAGTATCTTATCACAAGGTCACAATATATCCCAGTCAGTTTATTACAAAATAAATATTAACAAACCTTATTTACAATCAAGCTACTATAATACAAATAATGTGCGTTATTTCAAGACAACGATAAGCTTTAGGAAGACCCCGAAGTTGCAGTTATATAATTTAACATGCGTACCTTTCTGTTAGTTTCTGGTGTCGAAATAAAGAAACATGTAAATCTTTAAAGTACTTTTATTGCTATGCAAATTTATTTGCTTTTATTTTCCATAAAAGTTTTTCATTGTGGTTGGTACTATAAAAATAGAAACTATAATAGGGTTATAAAATTTGTTAACGAATCCAATCCATAAAACAATTAAAATTCGTTTCTATAATGTTATTACGTTCGTATTTTCTAAGAAACTAAAAGTTATTAAGAGTAAGAAATGAAAATAAAAGAATAGTTAATAGTAAATAATAGTTTGCAAACGCTATTGTAAGCAAAACAAAGCTGCTGTAAACGTTGTACTCGCTTTTTCTGTAAAAAAATATTTAATTTTCTGCCAACAACTTCACGTTATTCAGTTAACAAAGAACTAAACGGCGTAAGATCAGCTAAAAACCATTGCTGGTAACTTTGTGCTCCGATTATATTTTATTCATATTATTAATAAATAAATTAAACCACTTTGTGACCAGCTTCTCTTGTGTACGAGTTGAAAATAATTTTCCGCATATGAGAATGTTTAGAAATAGTTTAATGATATTAATAGGTTTGGGTCGGTAATTCTCAATGAATTAATACGACATTTTATGCTATTTGGTTAATAATCTATATTAAATAAAACAATTCTGATTATGTTTTATATTTATCATATAAGAGTTAATTTTTGGGTCCAATTTTATTACTTGAAATTGTTACATGGTAAATGCACGAGAACTCGTTTACAGTTTATAATAAAGACAACTATATTAAAAAAAAAATCACTCCTAATAATTTACAATTTTTGCAACGATATAATTATATTATAGAACTTATTACTTTATATAGAAACTGTATAAATGTTATTAAATTGTCATATGTATTTGCTGTAACATCTTATAATGCAGTTTGAATTAAGGATTCTGGGTTTCGATATTCATATATGTATAATGATTATTTATAATAGTATGGCCTGATACGTTACTTTTATTTAAAACGTGATTCATTATTATAAGCCTTTTATAAGTAGGAAAATAGTTAATTCTGTTTTTAATATAAACAGACAAATTAACGACAACAATTAAGCACACATTCAAAACTTGGGAACAAGACAACTTATTACTAGATAACATCTTTGTGGATCTGAGGCTGTTTGTTTATCTAAGTTTAATGTGAACGGATTTATGATATTCAAAATATGAGGATACTGAAAATATATAATATTATTCTGAATATCCAACATATTATTATTTTATATGCAATATAAGTGAAATATAGTCGTATAAAATACATCGTTTTAATAATTTTAATAAGCTTGAATATTTTTCTATGTACATAATATACAAAAATTGCAATTTTACTCTAGTCATAGTAGTAGTAGTATATTGATACCACTAGGTTTATTAATACTATGTTAAAATTTGTTATAAATGAACCCCTACTAACTACTAACTAGAAAGGCCTAGAAACTACAAACTACTAACAAAGCCGTAATCAAACTGGATAAAATTGTGAAGCTATTTTGGGTTTCGTTACACAAATTTCGTAAATAATATTAAATATTTTGTAATTTGTTCAACTCAGGAGTTCAATCGTTGAACTAATCGTACCTTGAAGTAACGGAATTTCGATTCCTTTTGGTTCATTTATGAGTACCATATAAATTTTATAAAAAGCTGAAAATATTTTATTGGTATAAACCTCAAAATTTCATTTTGTATCGGGTTTTAAATTATTTATAATTAATTATCTATGCTACCATTTTTCTTATTGCCATTTTAACACATAAAGAGACTAATAGATGGTGTATGAATAGATGGTTGGATTGGTGTTTGTTACTTTTTATAATAAAATAAAAAATACGAAAAGAAAATACTCCATGTATCAGAATAAATTATGGTTATCATTTATGAAATTGGTATGGGAATTTGAAGGTTTATAACGATAGTATAAAGGAAAGTATAACAAGTCGTAATGAAACTATTATAAAAATATATAGAATATAAAATAAGTTGAAAGAATATCCAGGAAGTGTCCTGTCAATTCTTCTCTTTCGAGAATCGAACAATTCAGCTAGTCATTGAGAAAAGCGGTAAGAATTTATCAACTGAAAAGATGTGGCATTTCATAAGGACAAACCCCGATCACATGTATCTTTAACCATTCAACAAAGGTTGAGAGATTTTGACTAAAAAATGTTAATGTATCACCATATCATCCAATCGATCGTAAAATTGGATACGACTTCAATATCATAATCTAAATAATAAAGTAGTTAAAAACTCATCAAAATAAAATTAAATATTAATTATATTTTCTCCTGATTATAATAATTATCGGTTAAATAACACTGAAGTCATGTGCTTTTGTTGATTTCGTGATTCTTCAGCAATACTCGGTACGACTTTTTTCTCAGCCACAAATGGCCATTATTTGGTTCAATTATTTTTTCGCACACGATTTTCTATGTAATAGTGATAACAAACGTTTTCTGATATCAAATAATTTTTATTATAGCTATTTTATTTTCATTTTCGTAATAATTTAAGTTTCTCATATTAATTTAATCGTTGTTCAGTTAGTTTATTTGTTATGTTAGTTATTTTTTGTTCAAATTATATTGTTAATATTTGGTTCTATTAGTTTGATTATGGGTATTTATTTATTAATAATATTTTTATAGATACAAAAAACATAAATTGATTGCTATTGAAAATAAAAAAATCACATAAAATCTCTTTCCTTAATCGACAACACAGTTTTATATTCAATAATGTAAATAATGAAATGTAATCCAAATAAAAAAAAAATATATATATATATATGTATACGATTTACCTCTCACTGACTCTGAAAATATGTGTCCGAACAGAATTCTTATCTCAACGGATTTCAACTTTTTGAATTTCGCCAAGTTTTAAACCTGTAGGAGCTATAAATTTAACGCAGGGGTAAGAGTTTCTATAGCGACGGTTATGGTAACGGTTACTATGACAACGGAAAATATGACAAAGGTTACCATAGCACCGTAAGTTCATATCCAAACTAGTAGTATGCACATCGAAGGGAGAGGGAATAAGCTAGTATATATATTATATTTCTATCATCAGGTCATATGCCATATGCTTTCTTTACAAATCAAATATAGACAGTTTGGTCTAATATATAACAAAAAAGCGAATCAGAATTTATTCATTATAATTATCGTGGATAAAAATAATTTTATTCACTGATATTCAACCTAACCTCTTGGCTGTGATTGAAAGTCCTCGAAAACGAAGTGCACTTGCTCGCATGGAGTGCTGACAGTAGGTATAAACGTTATAGCTCTAGTGAAAATAAACAACCAAGAATAATTGTACCTCATTTCTCGCCAGAAATTTTACTAGTTTGCGTCGGTCAAATATCTTCAGAAAAGGACATTTAAAACAAAATTCTTCAGAAGAAAACATTGAAGTTAATTGAGAAGTAAAAGATTAGAGTAGCTCTTTTATTGACATTTTATTATCATCAATCTGCTCATTAAGGATTTTTAATGAGCTGTCTGATTTAAGTAGAAAGAAGTGACTCTCTTGTTTTAGTTTTACAGACACATTTTTAAACAGATACATTTAAATCAACAATCAAGTAATAGTGTTGCGATCAATAATTGTTCACTGGAATCGGTGATCTAATTTTGCTAACATATTTGTCTCCATGTTTCAATTTGTTTCAGTGCTTCTTTTACTTCACATCAAAATAAGAGTGCAACTTTTTGGATTCAACTGTATGTTTATTTGCAGTTGAGACTTTCATGTGATATTGTTTTACATACGACTTATATACTTACCGCTTATATACTTACCACTTATATACTTACCTCTTATATACTTTATTCTGAAAAATTTTAGCTTATATACTTTGTCCTTATTATTTTCCCTATATATACTTAGCGCTTATATACTATCCTTTATACACTTATCGCTTATATATTTGAAGAAGTCTGTTCTTGAGCTATTTTTGTGATTCATATTATATATACTTCTCGTTTGTAAATAATTCACCAACTGCCCACATTGATGATTTAGAAACAAGAGTCATGTTACATGCTTTTCCTCTTTCTGCAGTACATGAGCTTATGACGGCAAACCATTACTTCTCAGTTTTTCTATCGTTGGTTCTACTTTCAAACTACTTCTTAAATATTCATCTCTTATTTTATTTATCTCGTTTCACCACACATTCATCTCTACATTCATATTTCCACAGTAGTTATTTGTCTTTTGTAGTTCGCTATTTGTCTTTCAAACAACATCGCCGGTTATGTAACTGTTAATATATTTTTTTAGATACAATTTAATTAACTAACAGACTAACCTCCAATGCACAGCCTTAAACACTGGAAAAGCGAATTTTTTCTTTCTACTTTTATTACAGAAACGGTTAGATAATTTAAATGTAAATGTTATTTATAACAATTTTAAGTCTGGGATAAATTTAAATTTACGATTCTCAATCTAAAAATATAAACATGATCAAAAAATACTTTCTCAAACCAATTTAAGTATAAATGATTATAGTATCTTTGGAAACAATTTACAGTTTAGAAGAATATATTCTTTTACAATATTCATACTTTGGTCCTCTGTCATTAAAGATTCTATCCAAAATATGTTCACGTTTGGATTTATCTAATGGAGGCTGAGGCTTAATATAATATGAGAAATAATGTTATAAATTAATAAGCTTGATCTTACTTATAATTTTGACAACAATGTATGCAATTTGGTAAATTAAATATTTGACAACGGAGTCAAGTGTCCTAAAAAGATTGTAAAAGTTGTAAATAAAATAAAATAAAAATAAAAAACTGGCTTATTTTAAGTTTATTTAAGACTATTCGAAAATAAATAAAAACTAGGATCCGCCAACCGAGAGCGGCGGGCGTTGAGCTGAGCCCCTCTCCTTTCTTCTTTTTTGATAACTTTTGAATGACTAAACATTTTTTCGATCTGTTTTTGCTATAACATCCGCGTTCGGCTCAACCATACATGAGAAAATTTTCAGCTAATTATCTCGTCGCATTCTGGAAACAACTAAACATAAAAAAGGTCTCCCAAACGGTTAAGAGCTTCGCTTACGCTCAGCTCAATTAACATGATTACAGAAATTTTACAAATGACTTATAATTTTGTACGTTGATGGATCTTCTGAAGCAATATCATTCATTTTAGAAGCATTTAAAACAAAATTATTATTATTATACTTATTTTATTTCTTTGAATTATTTCATGGAATTTAAATATTCCTTAAAATATTCAATAATTATTTAAACTATGTTAAGAGTATATAAGTACCATAAGTAAAGCTTTATCTAATCCTAAAATATTTTAGAGTCAATGATTCTATAGTTAAGCACTTTTTTAAATTATTTTTTGTTTCTAATAAATTAATCATTTTTGAGCGATAAAAAAATAGTTAATGAAGTTAAATTTAAATTATAAATTACAAATGAAGCTCATATTATAACAGCACAGAGATACTTCTAAAATAAAACGTTGCGTTTAAGTCTAAAGTGCAATATAGTGAAGCGCACTTCGTTACAATGTATGAGGGCTCTTCGATATACTCGTATAAAACCGTGTTATGCAGGCTATGTTTACTTTTACTTTAAATTATTATTCTTGTATTATATATTTGTTTGTTGGTCTTTTTGTAGGGATCCTAAATAATTAATCCAAGGACAGCGGTTTGACTCACAGAATGATAAATCTTTGTAAAGTAAAGTTATAACTTCAAGTATATTTTACTCCTATTTCAAATACCTATTTTATGTAACGAAATTTAATAATGACTTTATTGCAGGACCGTGCCTAAACCTTATTTAATACTGTCTGTGATCTAACACCCATCAAGAAGGATATGCCGGGTTTAATAATCCTTTACAGATTAAAATAAAAACCCAATGGCTTTCAAAACTTTCCTGTTAACACGCAATATACGAAAATGATATCAAATTGATTATTATTTAATAGAAAACTCAAGTAATTGACCAAAAAAAATTACAATAAAGTAACTGGTAACTGTAACATTAAAATTTTATTACATATATCTTTATGTATATTTATGTATACAGAATACATATACAGTATATGTATAATATTAGTATTAAAGAAAGTCTTCACAATATCCATTTAACTCTTATACAGAATTAAATAAACAGTTCAAATATGTGGTTCTTCTAACGTTTGGTATTTATAGATTAAAGGATCGTTTAATGTAAGTATTGTAGAGAAACACTATTTAGAACAAAAATTGTTTCAAAATTATTTCATTTTCGAAATAAACTTATAAATATTTCTAACCTGATTAAGGTTTAAATTTAAAACAAAAGGCAGTTATTGTCATCAACCCGAAGCTTTGCACCTGGTTTAATCAGCTTCCATTTCATTTATCAAACACGTTAAAATTTTATTAATCAAACACGTTAAATAAGTCTACGTTGAATTTTTATGTTAAAATGAAAATTATCATGTAATAAAACCTAGCCAACTTTGTTTTACTACAGGTCAGATACTTATAGAAACTCTACGTAAAGAACAGAACGGCATTCTGGTCACGTTTGTAATATTAGTTTAGAGATATTGAAAGCAAAAAAACAAACTGTATCAGTATCCGCATATGTGCTACATTTTTTAGAAAGGCACAGTAGTGCCTTACATAATAAAACGTGCCTTAATACAACCAGTACCAGTAGGTTGTAAGGGTTGTATTGTAATTGTAAATGTACTATAACACCTTTAACTCTTCTCCAGTTAAAATGCAAACAGGATTTTTTTATAAAGTTACAAGAGATTAGTATGTGGTTAATATTGACATAAATACTGCATACTTAGATTATCTGAAAAAGAAATTTCTGAAAGATACCATATCCTAAAAGATATTGTATCCTTACCAATTTAGTGTTATGTGTAGCGAGGGAGTCGCTTTAAATCAAACATTCAATTTAATATTTAAGCCAATTTATTAATACTTAAATTTAAATTATTACAAAAGATAATATGCCAGTCAAACTCAGCGGTGGGTCACTTGAGGTAAATAAAAAAAATACTCAAATACTTATATTGAATAATGTCTTTAATATTACTATTTTAAATTAAATTCCTAGGCACCACTGACAATGGACTTGATCTTTAAATATTTATTTATAGTGTAGATTAATTATATATAAAGTAATTAATGAGATCAGGCATTTAAAGGCAGACCTCACATGCAGCTACAGTTACAGCAACAGTTCAGAAGCGGGACGTACAGGTCGATGGCCCGAAGTTACATATATACACGACGTGAAGATAAAAAACCTCCTCTAATGAACAATATACAGGTTAAACTAGGAAATAGCACTATTTACGTCATAATTTATTCAAATAATACCAAATTATAATACCTTATGGAGCACAGTAAGCAATACTATATCCTGTAGCGACTCTAACTGTCGAAACGGGACAAAAACTGAATTTATGCAACGAAACGCATTAAAGAAAATCATGAAAATTAAAGAAAAGCTGTATGTAAATGCTTAACCATATGAACTTATAACTTAAAATAAACTTTTAAACTGACCGGGAAATGCGGGCTATATGAATTATGGTTAATGCATAATAATTTATCAGCCCTGTAATTAATTATACACAAGTATAATTAAAAGGATCAACGCCTTATAAGAGTCATTAAGAACACTAATTTCAATCACATTTACCGAAAACTTATTAAAAATAAATATGCAGGTGCTGACGATAGAAAGTTCTTCACCCCACGCAGAACGTGAAACTAATTGTGGGTAAATTGTTAATTATTAGAAATGATCATATTTAATTTTGCAATTTTAAACCAAAGAAGTGATTGCCTTTAAAAATAAATGAGCATTATTAAATCACAATGTCTAAAATATTACAAAATGTAATAGACTATTAAAGTTTTGTTAATTATCTATTAACAGATAATTAATCAACCTAATCCCACATAAACATTTTAAACTCGTCATCAGCGGATTTGTTCGTTAAGGATACATTTTCAGGTTTATTGAATATTATTTTTGTTATATTTAAGCCTTTTTTGTTTTGCCTAAATTGTTATTCTTTGTTGCAAACCGTTGTCTGAATTGTGTAGGTTATAGAGTTAATAAATAAAGGCATTATCCATATTTTAATATAAATTTTATCATAACTTTTTATTTATTTTGTGAGTAAAACAGGATATTTAAAATATTTTATTATTACAAAGAAATTAAAAATATTAATAGGTCTTATCAAGGCCACAATGTATCCTATTAAATTAACAAAAAAATATGTATATATTTATTTACATTCAAGCGATTTTTGTATAAATGGTGTGAGCTGTTTAAAGCCAGAGATAAGGTTTACAAAGAACCCGAGGTTGCCGTTATATCACAATAAGCGCAGACACGCGACAAGATTGTCTAGAGCATTTTTTTTGTTGTAAAATCACGGCATAAAATGTGCAATTTTAAAGTGGATTTAGACGTTATCAATATTATACTCTTATAGAAATTGTGAAATAAGTCTTAGACAAGTTTATTATTTCTTGGTAAAAGTCAATCGCAAGTGTACTCGATCAACACTCGAAGAAAATATCGTATTTAAAATGATTCATAATTTTTAATTATTCATCTGTATTAAAATGCTGAAACAAGCTTTGTTTAAATATCACGGAGAGTGGTATTATAGCTTATACTTTAAAGCCGTAGAACGTCTATAAGGTATGAACGTTATTATATTATATTCGCAGATACTAAAAGGGTCAAATCGAATAAAAAGGGTGAAATCTGTTTGAGAAACAGTTTAATAAACAAAGTTCTATTCTATACGCTATACATGTCCCATTGCCCTAATTATTTAACAGTTGAGGTCTTAATTAGTAACCAAATAACTTAAATCTACCCACATTTCTGTTGATTGATAGATAGTATTATATTAATAATTTCATAAAAGTAAACATAATTTCTAGTGACATTATTATGATATAGTTAATATTTAAACATTTGAATGTTAGATTCTTTTATTACTCAAGTAATCTATTTACTTTTATTTGTGATAAGGTTTAAAAAATAAAGAGTATTTCATTGTGCTTAATGTTATAGAATAAAAACAATAACAACGATATAAAATTTGTTCATAATTCAAATCCATAATCAATTAATATTATTTTCTGTAATTTCAGAATGTTAATTTAGGAAATTTTAAAATTATTAAGAGTAATAAATGCAAATAAAAGAATAGTTAATCGTAAATAATAGTTTGCAAACGCTATTGTAAGTAAAACAATGTAGCTATTCATATATATATTTACTTCCAAAAACTTCACGTTATACAGTTAACAAAGAACTAAACGGCGTAAGGTCAGCTTAAAACCATTAATGGTAATTTTATGCTCTGATTATATTTTATTCATATTATTGATAAAATAAAATAAACTGCTTTGAAATCAGCATCTCTTGTGTATAGAGTTGAAAACAATATTCTGCCTATGGGCATGTTTACAAATAGTTTAAAGATATTTATTAGATTTGAATCTGCAATCTTCAATGAATTTATGCAATAATTTCAAGCTATTCGGTTAAACATCTATATTGAATGAAACAATGCAGAGTTCAAATGTTCTTACCTGAAATTATTACATCACGTACCTCGAAAAATAATTATTTTTTATAACAACAACTATTAATATTTTTTGGAAAAGAGAAGGCATAAGAAATTAGTAAAATAAAATATATAATTTCAATGACACACGAAACATGTTGGCACTTAAACTCGTCTATACGTTATCGCATCGATAATTATCACCATACCATCGATAACTATGACCATACAGGTCAACGTGATAGTTATCGATGATCAACTTTTTACACTAAGGTAAAAATTATTATATGTAACCTTTTATAAAATCATACCGTAATATACAGCTATAGCTCGACTTAAGCAAACATGCTTCTCAACATCTCTTAACAACTTAAAATTTTGCGACAATATAATTAAATTATAGAATTTATTACTTTGTATTGAAACGGCATAGATTGTCATAAATAATATATTATTATTATCGGTATCGGTACATCATAACGTAAACTAAATATGGAGGATTTGGCTGACGATAGAGTAGCTCAGCATCTTTCGTAAAAGCTTTAAAAATTTCCCTAATTCCATTCGCTCGATCGTCGATGTTCAAATAATTCAGTAATTGCTTTTGTTTCTTTACAGACCTGGTTATTATGATATATTTCAATTATTGTTTTATGTACTTTGTATTTATATACAGGTTTTAATATTATTTTTTAATAATGACGAAATAGAATCTTCTTCAGCAAAGTTCACGAAACTTAAGGTTATTGAAATATTTTTAAAAAGTAAGTGCAATTATTTTGGTATATCGTTAATGATAATTAATAATTTAAAGAAAGTGAATATGATTCGATAGGTTTGGTAATGGAAATATTTTGTAATAATTAAGAAACAGCTTTGCTTGATACGAACGTAACTTCGGTTAAGGAACAATAAATGCCATTATTCTAACTAAAAATTTGATTCTAGTTAAAGATTTCTCCAGTACAAAATAATTAATTATTATGAGTTTTTTTTTTTAAATTAATGTTTGTTAAGAAAACAGAAAATTGGTTAATCTGAGATCAAATTGTCGAACCGCTAACAATTAATCGATGTCGTATGTCCCATCGCTGTTCAATTCCCAGCGGAATGGATGGTTTACGTTGCATAAACTTAAGTTAGAACAGATTTTTAAAATAATTATTTATATATAAACTATGTTTTCATTAATGCTCAGTTCATATCCATTAATAAAATGTTATTTCTGTCAACTTTTATTTGTATTTATGAAAATGTGACTTGGTTTCCTTTAAGCGGTAGTAAAATAACTTTTACCAGCTATACTATACTAGCAGTCACGCTCCTTGATAACATTTTATTGTGTTTTTTTAGGATTGTAAAAATTATCATTATTTATCGAAGTTCGAATCGATCGATACAATCGATATGGAATAAACTATGCATATATATTTTTCAAATTACCTACTGACGAGAAATGGCAATGGCCTTGGAGTAAATAATAAATAAAATTATTAAATGTAATATATTTAAAAGATTCCATAAAGCAAGTCATTAAGCAAAAATCGACATTATGGACTTTATGGACTTTATGGAAGATGAAGTGATAAAATCTTTTTATATTTTTTTTACATTTTTTTAACGTAGTAATTATTGCAAAAACAGTTAATGTCATAATATCTTCATTATTTTAAAAATGTGTTTCTGAAGCCTATCGTCATGTGATAGATATTTTATTTAATGTAATTTGTTAAGGTGCCAGGTATCATAGAATATATTTTTGCATTGTTTCTAATAATAAAAAAATGCTGTAGTCACTTATATATATATATATATGTGTGTAAATTATGTCATTATAGGATTTTTATACATTGGTGACACATTAATAATTCATTAGCGTGGCTAATTAATACGATAGTTCAGAAAGGTGTATAGTGAACTAAGTTGTCAACGAATTGGATAAAATTATTAAGCTATTTTGCTTCTAACACAAAACGTTTTATTATTATATTTATTTTTGTTATATTCTTATAACTCTAATTTCCTGAACATTAAAAAGAATCATTTTTAAAAAAGCAGCGTCGTTACGGAATACGTATAATATTAGTATTAAAAGAGCGTTAATAATAACCATTTCACTCTTTACAGATTTATATAAACTTTTCAAAGATGCGGTTCCTTTCTTGTTTTATCTTCCGTTTTATCTTGAGAGATTAAAGGATGGTTTAATGTAAGTGTGCCATTGCAGAGAAATATTACTCAAAGAAAATTTTTTTGCAAAATCGTTTCATTTTCGAAATAAACATCATAAATATTTCAAACCTGTTTGAGGTTTAAATTTAAAACAGCTTGAAGCTCGGCAACTGGTTTAATCTGCTTCCATTCTTTTGAGTCTGTAAACTGAATTACATTTTCGTGACAATTCAGAACAAATGCTACCATTATTGAAACGGTTTAAAAGTAATTAACGAGTAATTTTTACTATTTTGGTGAAAGTAACGTAAAGATATAGATTTTTTTTAGTTTTTTAGGTTAATTTTTATTACATAATTAACAAATTTAATTATAGTTTATAATTAAAATGACTTCGTCTGTTAATTAACATAAATAAAATTATTCATGAAATAATATTTTTTTTTACGGTTTAAGCTCTAAGTTTTATTAATTATACGAAATACATTATAGCACATTTTTTGTATTTTACTGTATAGTGTATTGAATATTAGTTGTTCAATATTGTAATACCAATTTCCAAAAGTTTTTATTTAATGTATTGCTACTTAGCTAAAAAACAACACAAAAAAAATATATCTTTACTTAATTATAACAAATATGTATGTATTAATTTATTTTATCAAATTTTGTATTTTTAAATAATATTTTTATGTAAGGCTGCTTCAAATAACCTGAAAAGTTAATTATGATAAAAGTTATAGATGAATGTAAACTCTGTTTTCGTTACACTAAAATAACATGAACTGTTCAACTTGAGACCAAATTTCTAACTAAAACCATAATTCTAAACTCCAGCCCCAGGAAGCTATGTTTCCTAACGAGATAACAAGTTGACCGAAATTGAATTTTATTAAATTGGATACATTTTTGTAATCATAAATAATTATGACATGAATTTCACTTACAGATATTTTTATTTATGAATAGTAATTCACACATGTAGCTTCTTTTATCTCTTAAATGAACTAATTTCTATTTAAATAATAAACCAATTTATGTTGAAATAATTCAAGAGAAATATTATTTACAACTGTATTTCTTTTCTTCGTAATCGGTCTGAGTGAAATACTGTTAGAGCCTTATGGAGTATGCAATGGTCATTCGTTACTTACCTGAAATCTTACGCGTTACTCTAATAATCTAATTCGAGAGTTAAATAAATGTTAAAATTCTCGAGAACGGTTTGAATTATATAAACGATTTGAAATATATAAAATATTTTTAACCTCATGTTTATTTTTATATAGTCTATAGTAAATGTTAATACAGTAAAAGAACATATATTTCATTATAAAACAAACATTAGCTATTAATATTTCGTAAACAAAAAGAAACGAAATAAAATAAAACATATAATTTATTTAATCCGTCCCAATCGTCAATTAACTTTTATACACATATTATGTCTAAGAAGACCATATTATATTTTATAAATAATTTTAAATATTTTATCTTTTAATGTGGGTAGAAATCCGACTGAATATAAAAATATGTAACATGTTCTGGGTTTCCTACATTGATTTTGATTATTTGGTTAATAATGACAATAATAATAATAACAAAATATAAATAAAAAATATGTCGCTTATTAAATTCAAATTCAAATTCAAAATATCTTTATTCAAGTAGGCATTTACACGCACTTTTGAATCGTCACTTATTACAATGAAAAAATGTCAGTGTAGTCAGTCCGTGAGTAAGCTACCACCGGCTCGGAATGCTGTGCTCTGTTGAGAAGAGCCGGCCAGAAACTCAACAGTTGCTCTTTTCAAAAGAAATATAACAATAAATTAATTACGTACTATATACGTTAATGCTAGAAAAAACATTATATTAGTTAGTATTCAGTGGCTTGATGTTATTGACAGTACCAGTATGTATTAAAAAAAAACTATTTGAATTGTGAAACGGAAATCGACATTTTTTTAAAATACACTTTTGCCTGTTTATTAACCTTATTTTCTAACAGAATAAAAAGTAAGTCAGAAGGTAAAAAAAAATCAAATTTTTCTCTGGACCGTGCTGTAGCTACAGACTTCGTGTTGAGTCAACATAACTTCAAAATAATCTTTGTTTGTGGATACACAAAAGCCTTTAGCTCTGAGGACATGATGTGGAAAATATTTATCAGGAATAAAAGGGAAGTTAACTTTATGAAACAAAATTTAATAGAAGATATTGTTTAAGAGTATAAGTATAAGCCCCCGTGGCGCTATTTATGACGCCTTCGGATGGTAACCAAAAGGTTTATGGTTCAAGCCCACTCGGCGGGGAAAGCTGCGTTGGTTCTATTTTTGTAATACTGGACTAAATATTTATAATAAAATAACAATCACACAAACAGGTCTTTTATAATGTGATAACATTAGTACTAACAATTTTTGTAATTATTTTCATGTATCAACTTGTAATTACACTTATATGTTTTGGTTAATTTTTTTTTAATTGTTTTGTTTTTCTTTTAATCTTTAAATTATAATTTTGGTTTTATAAGTTATAAATCATGATAATATTAACATCAAATATGATGTTTATTGTAAATGTACTTCAAAATGTATTGCTCTATATTGTATAATAAAAATTTTACAAGTCTTTACAATGTGATTAACAAATACTTATTAAATCCTGAGCTTCTTTCTGATGTTGTATATATCTAAAACCGTTAAAAGTGCCAATGTGAGTCTCTGTTAAGAAAAGAAGCAATTACCTTAACGTGCCCCTTGGTAAGTTCTCTCCTAATCAAAATAGGATATTTAAAAATAACATTTTTAAAGTAATCAAAACGGTGTTAACTTATCAGTCAATATAGTGTTTTAGCATAATATAAAACATGTACATACATACGTTATATACATGTACATTTGTCCCGTACTTATTGGATTAGATTTAACATTAAAAGTTACTTATTATTCAATTTGTAATATATTTCTCATAACGTGAAATCTTTGTCTAGTTCTTATAAAGTTAATCATACATACCTAAATAACTGAAACTGGAACTTATAGTGAAAAATGTTCACGGTTGCGGTTTTATAAATCATATGGCGTCATGTTTGCAAAAGTGTTATATTATTACGGAAGGCACTTATATTACAATGTGTTGCAACAAACAGTGCTGCAAAAAATTCCGTTTTTCATTTAAGCGCAATGTATTTCAAGATAATTAATGCGTGTATTGAAAACTTCATCTTACTGCTATACATATAAAAGTGAGTTTGGAATACATTAAGAAACTATGAATATTGCGATTTATTTGGGTAATATAAAGCAAAAATAAAAGTTTTGTTTTTATAATTTCTTTAAACAAATGTTTTCTCAACATCTATAAATTCCTTAAAACGTATTTTGAGATATGTTCAATAATATGATAGAAGTATATTTTTTTTGTACACTACAGGTTTTAACCTATACATGTTAAAATAATAACATATATATGTAAAAATAATAGGTATTATACGTATTATGAGTACTTCAATCAATAACTACTTCGTGAATATAATATGCGTGTACATCCAGTAATGTATTTGTTATAGTTACTGTAGTCTTTTTCTACAAAAGTTATAACACATTCAACACTCTTTACATTTGAGTGGGTAATTAGAAAACTACAACTAGAATTGAAATATTCAAAATTATATTTTTATTTTTATTTTTCTAAAAGAAAACAAGTTATCATTAGTAAAAAACAATAACAACAATATAAAATTTGTTAGATTAAAATCCACAATACAATTGATTTTGATTTGTTTGATGTTATTAAGTTAAATTGTACAAATTTATTGTAATACAAATTAATCGTAAAAGTATTACAAAGAAGTAAAAGCAAATAACAGAATAGTTAATAGTAAATAATAATCTGCATCGCGATCACAAATAAAACAATGCTGCTGTAAACGTTACTCGCTTTTTCATTAAAAAATCTTTTAATTTACGGCCAAGCTTCACGTTACTCAGTTAACAAAGAACAAACGGGCGAAGGGCCATTATAAAACCATTGATGATAATTTTATACTGTACCTTAAAAAAAGGTTTCTTAATGTTAGAATATTGTTATTGTATTTATATTATAGATAACTTAAAATAAAGACCTTTGTAACAAACATCTCTTGTGTCTGCATTGCAAACAGTATTCCGTCTATGAGAATATTTAGAAATAACATAAAGTTATTCAATGATGTGGATCGACAATTTTCAATGAATTTATACAATAATTTAAAGCACCTCGATTACGTCAATGTAATGCAATGCAATAATAAGGTTTATATTTATCCCGTAAGATTTATTTATTTTGTATCGAATTTAAATTCTTGAAATTGTTAACTCACGTTTTTACATCGAAAAATATTTTTTGGAAAAAGAGGAGGCATAGGGAATTAGTAAAATAAAATGTATCATTTCTGATATACCGTCTTGAGGCAAGTTTCGTAATAGCGGTGCTACCCTCTTTAAAAATTAATCATGGCAAACTTCACGCACCAAGTATTGAGAATGTTAAAAATACCCTCCGAAAAGTACTGGCGATAACACAATATAATTAAACTAAGTTCTATACTTATTACTTTATATTGTAACTGTATAGATGTTAATAAATAATCACATGTTTTTGCTGTTATATATTATAATATCGACACATCATAATGTAAACTGTAAGTGGAGTATTTGACTGACGATCATGTAACTCAAAATATCTCTCGAAAGTTTTTAATGAACTTTTCGTACAGAAAATGTGCCAGCTGAACTCAGTGGTGTGCCACTTAAGATAAAAACTTTTACTAAAAAAGATTCTTAATATTATAATATCTCAAATTATAATTCTAGGCGCCACTAACATTGGACAAGCGAAGACATATTCGAGTACACAGTCTTTATATTAGTCAGTGTAAGAAAACTGCTGTGAAATATTAATATTATAGTATTTAATAAGTAAACAAAGTAGTACGTTAGCAACTACTATATATTAAAACCAAGTTCGGGAATATAATGATGGCTTCACATTCAACTTCAGCTACCTCCAGAGATCAAAAAACTGGACATTCAGGTCGACGCCCCGTAGTTTCACATATAAATATAAATATAAATATATTTTGATGAAATATATTCTCTGGATAAGATTTATTGAGTATTAATAAAACTTAAGTTTTATTAATAACGATCTATTACGAAGGGAAGTGAGGAGGGATCTTTAATTATTTAATACAACAGAAAAACGTTATAAATATATAATATATCATGTCAATATTAAGTTAAAAAAAAGGCTGGTTTAAACTTTGAAATCGTTATATTAACGCTTGGATTTTGGTTAGAATTGTGATTTTATCTGACGTACATTTGTTCTCACATCTGTGATATGAAAAAAATGTTTTTATACTTTTATATAAATGATACGCAGCTGAAATAAAAGTAAAGCATTTCTAACTTCACATTTCTATACTTCTGTTCTTAATAAGAAGACAGCTATGACAAAGCAATATTATCATACGCCATTGTTACGTAATACATTTACCGGCACAGGTAACTTAATAACATGGTATAATTTCTAGTTGTAGTAGTAATCAACATTCAAGTATGTTATTATAATAGTTTGGGGAAGGCTGAAATATTCAAATTGTTTTGTAACTTCATTTACACTTTAATTTTTTTAGGATTCTTTTAGATACGAACAAGGTCTAAGATATTAGTTTTATGTAGAATGATATTTTTTATATCACGTCAACTAATAATAGGTGGGGAGGAAAGTATTGCAATATTGACTTGTAAGTAGTACGATATAGCTGAAGACCTAAGAACAGACCAAATAACAGTTTTAACTCATTTAGAAAACGGACGGCTAACCAAAAAATCGAGATATGGATGCCACATGAACTTAGTACAGAAACCTAATGGACCGTTTACTAATTTGCGATTCTCTCTTAAGACGTAATGCAATCGAGCCATTTTTGAAGAGACTGATCATTGGTAATGGTGAGTTGATAAGAATATACGAAAAAGATCTGGTCAAATGTCGTTAAGATGCACAGAGTGTCAAGAAATCAAACTTATTTCGGCGTAAGGTGGTTGTAATTTTTGTGTGTATCGTAGATTCCGAAGGACATCATTCATTTTGAGATTTTATCGCCGGGTAAAATTATCGATTCAATTTTTTACTGTCAACAATTGATGAGAGTTAAGTATAAGGCGAAAAAAGCGGCAAAATATTATCAACAAAAAAGGTATAGTCTTTTATCACAACAACGTTTGATCACTTACATCTTTGGCCATTCAACAAAAATTGAGAGAGTTTGACTGAGAAGTCTTAATGCATTTACCATATAACCCTGATCTTGCACCCTCAAATTTCTATCACTTTTTATCTCTTCATAATTCTTTAGGTAATATAAAGATCACATAAAGGCAATACTGTCAAAACTACTTGTCTTGTTTTTTTTAAAGAGAAGTCCCAAAATTTCTCTAGCTAGAGAATCATGTCACTGCCAATGAAACGATAATAAGTTTTCGAACAAAATATTAAATATGTAATTTAAAATGAAATGTAAATCAATTTTGAAAAATCTTACTTTCATTCTTTTTCCCTAATTAAATAAAATTTTATCTTATAACGATAGATATAAAAAAAGATTTAGCCCTATTTTAATGTTATAAGTGGTTTTAAATTAGTTTGTAGTTTTTTATCAGGACATTGATCTTATGTTAAGCTATGTTAAGTAAATAATGTTTAGATGCTAGCATTTGTCAAGTCTCAAGAAAAATAGAGGAAGTTTTAAATTAAAAAGAGTAGTCTTAAGTGCAGTGCAGTGCAGATTTGTTCACGAGGTTTGTAAATTACTATTCATAAACTGTTGCTTTCATTAACACCACTACTACACTACTTTATACAGCGTCGGATGTTTGGTTTTCGAGTGTTTGTAAAGCATTGTCAGTGAAATGTTTTAAAAGTTTAACACTATCTTGTATAAACGTAGAAATTAATACATAATAATACTAAAATATTTAATAACTTAGACATCTTGCTTATTTTAAGCAAATCATATTTTTTTTTAATGAATACTAAATTTAAACACACTCAAAATTAGCAACTGAATCTAGGTTACTTACTGTTGTGATAAACACACGTCAAGTACAGACCGTCGTTATGAGTGTGGATAAAGATTTAAGTAATTAAAGTCTTATTAACTCTCAGTTTTATGTTTTATTTAAGCATAGTCATTAGACTGAAAGTCTAATGACGATTCACATAATACGTGTTGCATATGATTGTAAATTTAATAATTAATAATACATTAATAAAAGTAGCAGAACTAACTAGGCCACTTATTTTTACTGCAAAATTTAACTAAGTGCAAATATGAATGTTAAGTTTATATAATGAATATGCATTCTATAAGACTTAAGACCTTATATATTTATTTCATTAAACATAATATATAATATTGCACCTAATTATAAGGCATCACTATTATGATTGAATAAAAGTGAGTGTGTGTGTGTGTGTGTGTGTTTTATATCGTTAACGTTACTTAGTTGTTTAAAAGAAGCAATCCAAATTCTTAATATTATTACAACAATTATTTTTATTCGGTTTCCAGTACTACGTGTTCAATACCCACCCAGGTACCCAGGAGGCTGTTACATGGCATGGCAGGAGGCCGGATGACACCCTCGTCACCTGCAGGGGAAGGAACTTTGCGGAGGCAGCCCGTCTGGCTACCGTCGACGCTACGTTGGTAGCGGACCGAATAGGGCTGTTGGGATTGGAGGTCTCCGTCACAAAGACGGAGGCCATCCTGTTCCACGGCCCACGCCGGGGTCCCCCTCGTCGGGCGTCCATCTCCGTCCAGGGTTCGGAGGTGGTGGTGAAGACCCAGATGAAGTATCTGGGCCTCACCCTGGACGGAAGATGGAACTTCGGGGCTCATTTCTCCCTTCTGGCCCCGAAGTTGGTATCCACCGCAGCTGCCTTGGGGAGGCTTCTGCCTAACGTTGGTGGGCCGCAGGCTCCGTGCCGGCGTCTATATGCCGGCATCGTGAGGAGCATGGCCTTGTACGGTTCCCCAATTTGGTCGGGAGTTCTTACCGCCGACTCCAAGACCCTCTTGCGGAGAACGCAGAGGATTCTCGCGGTAAGGGTGATTCGGGGGTATCGTACGGTGTCGTACACTGCGGCCACGCTTTTGGCGAGTGATCCGCCTTGGGAGCTACAGGCGGAAGTGCTCGCCGAGGAGTATTGGCACCGGGCAGAAGCCAGGGCCAGGGGGTAAGGCCCGAGGTGGCTCGGGTCAGGGCTCTAGCTCACCGAGCCCTGATTCGACGGTGGGAGAGGGACCTAGGGTCCCCTGCCACCGGACTGACGACTATGGGGGCGATCCGTCCCCACCTCAATCGTTGGATCAACCGGCGGCATGGAACGCTTACGTTCCTTCTTGTGCACTGGGCATGGGTGCTTCGGGGAGTATCTGCACAAGATCGCACGAAGGGAGGCGACCCCATCCTGCCACCACTGTGACGAGGCCGTAGACACGGCTTGGCAGAGTGTGCAGCCTGGGACCACCAGCGTGTTGAGCTGGTGGCCGTGTTGGGCGGGGACCTCTCGCTGCCGCGCCTTATAGGCACAATGATCGGCAGCGAGAGGTGTTGGGTCGCAATGGCCTCCTTCTGCGAGCAGGTCATCGCCGCGAAGGAGGCCGCGGAGCGGGTCAGGGAGCAGGCCTCCACCGCTGACCCACTCCGTAGGGGAAGGCTGGGAAGAAGGAGGCGGGAATACGCCCGCCGCTTCCTTCCCCAGCTGTAGTGCCGTGGTGGGAGGGGAGGGTGACCTCTCTCACCTATTACGGGCCTACGTCGTGAGGGTACTCTTAGTTGCTCGGAGCACCCTTACAGGGGGGGTTACCGCCGGAGCGTCACGGTGAGTGCGCAAGCGATCCCGTGGCGTCCCATCAAGGCGTTGAGGGCAACCGTTGGTTTTTTAGTGGGTAACCTTAAAAATGGCGTCCTCTATGCTGCCGGGTAGTCCCACATAACCCTCCGGTCATCACCTTCTTGGTCGTCGGGTATCCGTAACGGATTTTTTAACGAAAAAAAAAAAAGTACTTACTTCTAGATTTTATGGTTGATATTCTTTTATTTACTACTATCCGTAATTTAATATTAATTATTATTATAAAAAAATAAGAATGTAAAAATATAACTAGAAGTTCTGCTTGATGCTAAATCTAATTCAATTCATTAAAATCTATTTCATTTGAACTCAATATTAAAAAAAAGATATGAACCCCTAAACGACGTTTTCTAGATCACAATATTGATCGTATACACTTACAAATATCGAATAATATCGCTATTTCATTATTATAAAGCTTTAGAGTCTGGCTGACTTTTGAGTGTAATTATATATAGACACGAAAAAGAATGAAAGTAAATCTGAGAATTCTGAGAATTATTTGTTTTAATCTTCCACTTGTCAATAATATTAAAATATAGTTGTCGACTGGAAAGCACAGAGGATAAACCTGTCTTAAAAGTCGTTTTGAGCTTACTCAAAGAACGCTGTTTGCATGAACAGAATTTTAAGTTTTTATTATATTAAATGTCTTGCTCTTAAGTCCAATAATTTTTATTTTTTCTACGAAAGAAATGACCCTCTTTTTTTACTTTCTTTCAAATAATTTAAACAACAAAAAAATATATGATTATAATATAATACGACAATATCTGTTCCTTAAAATTACACATTTAAATAATCTATAATTGAACAATTTGTGTAAGTATTTGAAAGTAGATTATTTGTTGTTTATCATTAATTTGTTTTATGAAGAGAATTGAAGGAAATGAAAACAATAATGTTTTTTTGTAGAATAAGAAATATGTATATTTTTCCTATCTATCAAATTATTATGTATTTTTTGTTTGTTATTATAACTTAAAATTTCTTATTGTTTTCCTTTTCCTTTTTTTGCTATAAAACCATCTGCTAAGTGTGAACTGGGAATGATTAATTATCTTATTTTTAATTTCGATACATAAGAGGAAATGGCTACCCAAGACGACATGGATTGAGTATGAATGTAAATATAGCAAAGACAAGACTCCACCGCTATAATATATAATGGAATATAATGATAAAAAAAGATAGGTGTTATGTATATTTTTTACTTAAAGGACTCAAGATATTAAACGATTATGTTTTATGTATATTACCTTATATAAAAATAATAAAAAACAAAATAGTCCATTGCTATAGAGATCGCCGATATCGTAAAACTGTTTAGTTTTCATACTGCTTTTTAAAAGTTCATTTTGTGTGATGCTTACTTGAGCCTTAGCAGTTATTTTTATTATAAGTTATAAGTATAAGGTTTGTATAAAAGAATTTATTTAAAAGTGTAAAAGAGTACTGCTGTCATATTTTATAACAAAAAAATTTAAATTGTTTATTCAAGTTCAGTTCAGTTCAAGGAATTGCTTCTCTAGAATAACACTGACAGACTTGGCAACCTGTCCACATTGCACAGATTTCTTTTAAAAATTTACCAAATGCGGTTAGTTACTTTTAACTGAAAATGATTTCGAGAATCTCGACCAAATTCAATTAACGAATATAATAAGTTTCTTTGTTTTATAAATGTAAATATAAAAAAACATTTCACGAAAAAAACATCTTCATCAGAGTGACGACTTCATACATATACGTAATTTGAACGATGACCAACGATTCTGTGATTACTTAACACTATTATTATTTTAGTAAAACAAAAGAAATTATATTCTTTTGTTTGAAGAGTTCCGATCGTTAATTTCAGATTTAGGTACGAATCTAAAGCCAAAAATGAGATCAATTATTATGATTCAGATATAAGTGTCAAAATATAATCTTATGAAAATGTATTTATTGGAAAAGATGGAACTCAGTGCCAGCTTGCTCTCTTTCCAACAACACGTAGTAGTCGAAACATTATCCGTGGGCGGGTTTAGGCTGTGCTCTTTTAGTTAACTTCATAACCCTTTGATGTATGTACAAATGTACAAAAATATTTTGTCTCAAATGTACAAGACTAATCGAAAGTGGGCTAAAATTATTGAAGGTTTGGAGATAACCAAAGACTGAAAACCAAAATATTCAAAACATTTACAGAACAAGAGTTGGATACAGTTTTTTAGTATTCTCATTTGTAGTACTTAGATGTAATAGAGAGCATATGACCGAATTATGGAAAGTAGCTCACTTGCCACTATTTCAAATTGCTATTATGTTTCATATGATTTCATATGATGAATTACGCTACTCGTCTAGAGCATTGAATTGAAAGTGGAAAAGTAAAGCATAAAAATATTCTGGACTTGTGACGTAAATAATTTATAACTCCTAAATATCTATATACAGTTAAGTCAAATGAAGGCAATCGTCATCCTCATGAATGTAGGAGAAAGCACTGTGTTAGATCTCATGGCTAAATATAGAACTAAGTATAACAACTGTGTGTTCATGTGTATCTAAAAAGAATAAAGCTGTAATAATTTGGTATGCTAATAAAATCGTATGAAAATAATATTTTAAACGTTATTAAATTAAAAACCGTCATGTTCTAAGTCTTTTCAGTCCTGTTTTGGGAAAAATGCCAAATGAATATGTTAACAAGAATAAGATTAAAAATAATCACATTCTTGTTACTTACATCAATAATTGACAATACTAAGGAAATTTGGATAGTTAGAAGTTGTTAGTACTTGTCACTCTACTATGAGTGTTAAATATGATTAAACTTTCATTAAATAAACGAAGTTAAGAGCTCTCAAGAAATTATAGTTAACTGTAAGGTGTTTCAAAAATGCAAAAGGTACCCTGATAACTCGTCACTCACATAAGGGTTAATGAAACTTAATTTTCTCAAACCAATCCAAGAAGCTGTAAGTCTAATAATATAGTATTTGGCAATGTTTATGCTTTTGCTCTATGCCATTAGAGACTGTCCAAAATATGATATTAAAGTGCTATCAACTCTAACATAATATGAGTAACAATTCCATATTAGTGTATGAAAATAATATTTTAAACGTTATTAAATCAAAAACCGTCACGTTCTAAGTCTTTTCAGTCCTGTTTAGGGAAAAAGTAAATGAATATGATAACAAGAATAAGATTAAAAATAATCACATTCTTGTTACAGCCTCTATAATTTTTAAAAGAATTATCCCTTTAAAGAAACGATAATAAAAAAGCAGCATCCATAGACTATCCTATATCACTTCAGAAGATTTTTAAATTTTAGCTCGATAAAGTCGAAATAATATCTATAACCCAATTTCAAATACAAATAAAATTAATTCTAAGGACAGAGTGATTCATACGCTAAGACTCAATAAATCTGTCAAGTAGATTTATGTACCTAACTACTGTATAGGTAATGGCTTATTTGAGTTCTACTTGGATGTGATGGATTTATTTTATTGGACTTAATTTTTTATTTTTTTAAAATAAGTAGTATTTAATAAATAATATATATAGATAATAATAAAATGTCTCAAGCAACGCTGTAGCTTAATATGTTTTTTTTATTGTATTGTTATGTTATAATATATGTGTATGAAAAGAATACATCAAAGATAAGTGACGTGTATGTGACGTGAAGTAAAATAGGAGTATGTCAAATATAGTTTCAGGGTAATACTGCTAATAGAAAAGTGTGTTTGTCGTGATCTCTATCAAGCAATGTGGTGCGATGAGAGTATATAACGAGGCGTTTTTCTTTGACTATAACAGAATCATTGCATATATTGGAATATTTTCATACATTGTTCGGTTCGGTGTAAATTCGAATTCAAATTCAATTCAAGTAGCCATTTACAGGCACGTTTGAATCGTCAATTATTACATTAAAAAGATCAGTGTAGTCAGTCCATGAGTAAGCTACCACTGGCTCGGAAACCTGCTCTGCTGAGAAGAGCCGGCCAAAATCTCAAGAGCTACTCTTTTTAAGTGAAATTTAAGAATATTTGATGTATAGGTATATAATGATTTCAACGCTGCAAATGCAAACAAAAAAATGTTTAATGCTGTAATAAGATTTATTGAATAATGTACTTTTAAATCTGGATTTAAAACGAATCAAAGAAGATACTAAGTTTTGTAATGAAAGAGACATTATGGAAGTAAAACATTGCGTCTAAGTTTACAGTGCTATATAGTGAAGTACCTCTTTTATTTATTTATTTATTTTCCACTTTGAATCCATACCAGTGATCACTTGTGTACGTCAAATGGAAGTGACAGGAGGGCTTATTTTGATACGTACTATATGTATCAAAATAACCCCTTCTGTAAAGACACTCCAACTGAAAATAAGGCTACGATGGTTCCGAACGCGCCCTGGTCTCAGAAGAACCACACAACAAACTCAGCCGGGTTTTTTTTATTGTGGTCACTGTTTCACAAACGTCAATATATTTAGTGAGCAATGTACGAACAACTAGAACTATCGCAATCGATTCGATAAGTCGTCCTAATAATAATTAATATTAAGAAAAGGCTCTTCGGTATACTCGTACAAAACCTTACTATACAGGTCGCGTTTACTATTACTTTATTTTATTATTCTGTTATTATAAATTGACTGGTTTTTTTAGTTGTTAGGGATTCTAAGTACTAATCTAAAGGTCATCTGATTGCTTTCCATAATGAGAAATTCTTTGTAAAATTTGGTTGTCGCTTTGAGTAGTAATATTTTGTAATAATTTGTAGCTATTATTTGTATGTTAGAGAAAAACTGTGTAACACAATGATTGAAATAGGATTTTTTTGGTTTTTACTTTACTTCTTGTACCTGCAAGAAGTAAAGTAAAAACCAAAAATTTTAAATAGTATAGAAGATTCAAGTTTGTCGAGAAAGAAAAAAAATGTTTTTTTTTCGAAAAAATTATTTTGACACTGAAAAGCAGTTATACGAAATCTTTATCAATTGCGGTTTACTAATTTGCATCATTTTTGAAATAGATACTGAGGCTTGTGGCCGATAATAAATCTATTACCTTTTGTCAGTTTCCTTTTTAAAGTATATAGTGTAATTGTGAATGTTTTAAAAAGTATCACAATTTCACTGACAAGAATATTTTTAACTACAGTGTGTAATATAGGTATATAAAATAATACAAAATAAATACATAATATAACAAAACTTCTGTTACACATATAAAATATTTTATTTAAATCTTATGATAATAACCGAACATAATAAACATAATAAAATTATATGGTTAGACAAAAGTGGCCTTTACAATAAAGAAAATAGTAGAAAAATACATTTAATAAAAGCTTATGTTTATTGCAAAACGCAGTACAATTCAACATTAAATACACTTTCAAAATTATTGAACATTAATGTATTAACAGTTTGTCCTGAATAGCCACGCACAGTTAGCGGATTGAATAGCATTGTACACAACTTTAGCCAATAATTACTTTAAAAATATTCTCACAAAGGAATCACTAATTTAGACTTTCTATTAATCATGCACTAAGATACTTTGTATATTTTGTCTGATTTAAAATGTATTTGATCTATTCATAAACAATTTCTATAATGGTTTCAGGATCTTGCTAAACCCTTATCTAATATTCTCTTTAATCTAACGACGATTAAGAAGGATATGCCGGACTTAATAATCCTTAAGAAATTAAACTTATGATTCCATTGCCAATGTCTTGCTTTTATTATGTCGTACATTATTTTAATGCGATTATCACTTAATATTATTTACTATATATAAATCGAAGAACTAACACGTGTAGTTAATTATAATTAATCTTTAAAAAAATCGTTAATATAATTGTATTTATTCTTTTACCGATTTCCAATGCCGTTCTTCTTTGGTTTGGTCTTGATGCGATTCCGTAATAAAAATATATTATGGTGAAGAAAAGGTTTTATTTTTGAAAGAAACTTTATGAATATTTCTAACCTGGATCAGGTTTAAATTTAAAACAACAGGCATTCATTGTCCCTGAACCTTTAAAACTGGTTTTAAATCAGCTACCATTCTTTAGAGTCTGTAAACTGAGATTAATTTACTTGGAAATTCAGAACAAATGCTTTAGTAATTGAATCGGGATAAAAGCCAATTAGGTCTTATTTTTTTTTAATTCTTAAAATTTAAGTTTTTTTATATGTATATCACTTTAGTAACGTTCCATTTCTTTAGTTGTTTTTAATATTCAACGGAGGAATATACTTCATGTTGTTAATAATAACTTCGTAATTAGTTTCTGAAAACTCTATCTTGAAATCATCAATCTTAAAATTTTGTAAATCATTTCAATTGAAAAACCATTAACTTTGAAAGCAGTGTTAATATTTCAGTAAATTCCACTTTACACAAAAGAAAGTATCAAATATTTTTGAGATTTACAATAGACTTTATGAATGTTTAGAAACTTACGATGCTGTGTATTTAATAATTGCTATTTCAATATTATAATACAATTACAGAAATGTATACAGAAGATAGATAGAATAGAATATATGAAAATTCATATAAATAGATAAATATCTATTTACGCTACATTGACATTACACTGGCCTCTTCAACTTGAGACAGAATACGAAATTAAAATGGTAATTCAAAAGTCCAGCTCCATGAAGCCATGGATCTTAAATTAATTTTCAAAAGTTGTACATTATTATAAGCTTAATTTCCCTTACATATTGTTTTTATCTAAGAGTAACAATTTACATATGCAGTGAAAGGGTATTTTACCTTTAAAATATTAAAATAATATCTGTGATAATAATATAAGAAAAAAAAACAATATTTTTTATTACTTCCTGTCTCTCTGCTACCTTTAATACCAAATTATATTAAACAGTCAATGTAAAAGAATATATTTGATTTCAAAACAAATATAATTACTGTATTTTTAAGTAAACAAATGAAGGCTAACTAAATAATGGAGTAGTAAAATTATGCAAGCAGTATTAGCTTAGTATTTTGCAATGTTTAGGGTCAATATAAAACATAATATATATTGATTCGTATAATCTATATATCTAAACAGGTTTACAAGCTACAGTTAACCAGCCAACAATTAAACTAGAATCCGCCAACCGTGCGCGGCAGGTGTTGAGCTGAGCCCCTCTCCTTTCTTCTTTTCTTGATAACTTTTGAATGGCAAAACAATTTTTCATTCTGTTTTCGCTATAACATCCGCGTTCGGCTCAAACATACTTGAGAAAATTTTTAACTAATTATATCGTCGCATTCTGGAGACAACTAAACACAAAAAAAAGGTCTTCCAAATGGTTAAGAGCTTCGCTTACGCTCAGCTCAATAATAACAAGTGCGAAATCTCAAATAACAGATTTGTGCAAACACTTGCATGCTTAAATTCCCTTAATATTATTTGAATAGTTGCTGCTGATAAACAATGCAGTAAAATAATTTAAAGTATAATATAATGACATAAACTCTACTTTATAAAATCGCCTTGTTTTAAGACTGCATTAAAGTTATAAAAAAAAGTAAGTAAATTGCTATATGCTATGAAATGATAATAAAGTAAGAACATGAATGAGTTCTAACGTAAAATAGTACGGTATAATGTAAGCCTAATAAGAACTCAAATAGAAGTGTGCTAACATCAGATGAACTACATTCAGCGCCGCTCAAACAAATTATTCATTCCGAGGAATGTTGACGGTTATTTTATTTACGCTTTTACACGTAAAGTACGCTAATACCTCATCTTAAATAATACAAGCTGGAATGGGAGGATGTTAAAAAGTAAAAAAAACTAAATAAATTATTGAGCCCAATAATAATGTGTCTAAATAAAATTATTCTTTTCTTCTGTGACAATATAAAATAATTAAGGTTATCTTAAGAGTTTCATCTTTATCTATTTTTATTTAGGACCTTATATAATTTATACTATAACTTCTTTTTTTAATTTTACAGTCATATCAAAACCGTCTCTCGTTTTGCCTATATTTTAAGAAAAGAATTTCAATATCGAAAGTTTAGAAAATATATTAAAAAAGGGGAAGAATGAAGAGACAATAATGTAAACGGATACTTTGATGCTAACAAAATATTATTTTAAAATAGAATAATACTATTTTGAAATTTAATTTTGTTAACATCAAGATACTTAAATACGTTTTATAAACATAACAATGTTTATTACAGAAAAAGGATTAGTTATATTTAAACATTCTTGTTATTACATCTTGTTATTCTTAACATGTTATATTAATATATATTAATATAATATGTAACACCATTGGTAAAACTAACATTTCAAGACTTAACGGATAGTTCATTTATGTTTAAACCTGTCTTCAGTGGATTTTGTCGTTGAAAATTAATTTAAATTAAATTAAATTATTGAATATTTTTTAGTTTTCTTAAAGGTTCTATAGTTAGTAAAAACTTGTTGAAAATTAGTTATTTGTTGCAAATCTTTAAATGCTTATAATACTAAAGATTACTCAACCTAATATATGCGAGTATTTATCAATGAATTTAATTGAATAGAATCGTATTGAATCATATTGTCAATTTTGCTATGATTTTAAAGAATATATATAACGGAAATTTTGAATGAAATGAAGTGAATAATTATTAAAAAGGGTAGAATCGCTGATCGTATAGTGGTCATCGATTCTATAGTAACTATAGCTATAATAAGACATACCAATTATGGTTCTAAAATGTTATAGAAGTCCAGTGACTGACAATTGTTATAGTGAAATAATTATTCCCTATAATTAGATTGTTTATAGATAATTAAAGAGTATCAGAAAATGAAAAAAAAATCTTATTTTAAATCAATAATGTTTAATTAAAATTAAATAAACTAACGCCGGTTCTTCTTAGAATGTGTATTACTGGAAAATTAATAGTAATTTGAGCTATGCCCGAAACACCGTTTTTTATACAAAAGTTCTTCCCTCTAGAAGTAAATGTTTGTATGCTCCTCTTATTTGCACTATTATTTGTTGCAAATTGTTGTCTGAATTGTGTAGGTTATCTATAAAGTACCACCGGAAGTACTGGCGATCTTCCACTGTGCGGTTTTTAAGGGCTTTTCTTCAAAGTACTACTCGAATGCGGAACAAAATCCATGCGGCGGTGTTTCCACTTTTATACTAGACCGGTACCTTCAAAAAAATACGTATACCTCCAAAGCCGGCAGCGCTCTTTTGAATCTTCGGATGTTGCAAGAGTTCATAGGCGGCGGTGACCACGTATCATCAGTGAACCGCAAACACGTAAGCCCTCCTCTAAAAAAATTTTACAAAATGCGTTTTCCGTATTTCTTTATTTATTTAATAAAAGTTTTAAAAAAATTAGTAAACATTTATAATTATTCACTTGTTCTTGTCACTGTCCAACTCGGCAACCAGGCAAAAAGTGAGTCCGCTATTTATAAAGTTGTCTAATAAGTTAATCGTTTTACTAAATTCTAGGAAACTGACAATATCGTTCAATCACGTGACAGCTTTGACTTTTAGTAATAACGTTAATGAAATCAAAACATTAGAAATTAATTAATACTAACTTACATTAAACTAATTCTTTAATGTTTTTATGATTTATTTTGACCTAATTTCTCATATTTTTGTAATGATATCAACAAATGTTAATTACTCAACAAATTATTATTTATCCACAATATATATGAAAGCACTATACATTTATAATAAAAAATGATACAGTGGGTTAGTCTAAAATCTACCTTATAATATTTTACAAACAATTTGAAAATATGTAAGAAATAGTTAGAAATAATGTCTGTCTTATCACAAGGTCACATATTATCTCATTCATTTTATAACAAAATAAATAATTCTAACACATTCTTAGAATCAAGCAACTTTTAAATAAATGTTATGAGCTGTTTAAAGCCAGCAATCAGCTTTACGACGACCCCGGGACCCCATTATATCAGGGTAAGCACTTATTCTTTAAAATCATAGCAAAATTGACAATATGATTCAATACGATTCTATTCAATTAAATTCATTGATAAATACTCGCATATATTAGGTTGAGTAATCTTTAGTATTATAAGCATTTAAAGATTTGCAACAAATAACTAATTTTCAACAAGTTTTTACTAACTAAAGAACCTTTAAGAAAACTAAAAAATATTCAATAATTTAATTTAATTTAAATTAATTAATAATATTGTAAATAATTCCTTTTTATTGGATTGTAGAACTTTTATAGTTATATATATATTTTCATTAGCGTTCTTACACATTTCATTAACATTAATAATATATTATTCTTGTTAACGCCTATGCATATACAAATAGCAAAAGTGCAACTGATATACTTTACTAGCAGACGTACTCCTAGATAACATTTTATTATGTTATTTAATGGAGTTGTAAAACTTTAATTATTTAACGAGTTATATACATATCTTCTGTGTATATTGTTCATATTACCTACTGATGAGAAATGGCCATGACATGAGGTAAATTATAAATAAACATAGTTAATTTATAAGAAATCTATCTTTTTTGAATAATCTATTAAGAAAACAGTTATTTTTATTATAAGTTAATTTTATTTGATTTTAAAAGGAAGTGATAAAATATTTTTAGCAATTATTTTTATTTCCATATATTCTTTATAAATGTTTTTTATTTAAATTAGATTTAAATTACGAAATTTATTTGTGGTTACAGTATGTCTACTGTCTCTAGTACAGTAGACTACGGAGACCCTTAAATGCAATAATAAAAATAAACCCTCTAATAATAGAGGCACATCAAACATTAAAATAATTATCTTTATTAATATCAGTTAAGTGACATATCATAATATATTTCCTCCCAATCCATTTACTATTTGATCGTTTGAATCATAGAAAGAATACAAAATCATGTTTACAAATAAACACGCGATGTAGTGGTACCAAAGTATTTTAAATCGATAATGCCGGGTTTCAATCCTTGCCAGAAAATATCTGAATAATTATTATTTATTATTGCTCAGGCTTGATTGGTGAAATAAATACTGCAAAAAAACCTGCATATCTGAAGGAATATTGTATACCTATGTACATATGTGAGTATCGCACAGTAGCGAGATGATAGATTAACCGTAACTTGAATATAGCCTTCAGGCACAGGCCTAGTGCAATTTGTAAAGGCTGATACGTTTCTTTAAAGAAACGCAATTCATACTTAGGAGATTATTTACGAGAATGGAAATTCTAAATGACATTGTATATAATAAAATATAAACAGTCGAGATAACGACAGCATTTAAAGTTAGTCACACACCCAAAACTTGGGAACAAAGACGATTTATTACTGGATAACATCTTCGTGGATAACGGAGTTTGTCTGTTCATCTCAGTTTAATATTTATGATAGTAACAATATGAGGATAATTAAAGTACTATAATAATATAATTCTGAATATGTAAAACATTTTAATTAAATGATAAATGAATTTATCTAAAAAATAGGTTACGCGTTTTAAAGTAAAAAAATAGGTATCTTAATAAGGCTGGAATATTGTTTTGTAAAAATAATAATCAATTTTAGTAATTTTACTCTTAATAAGTTATTAACGTTCTCCTACTAACTATATATCCCTAGAAATTATATATATTATTATTATTTAGCTTCACGCCATATCCCTTGCAGAGACGACAGAGCGTCAAACGCTACGGTCCCTGCATACCTCTTTTGCCTCGGCCACAGATTAAATAAATATATTATATTTAAAAATATTCGATTTTTGGTTCCTTCCTTACCAAACGCCAATACATACATTTAAAATGTAAGAACTCAATATTACGAAATATTCTTAAACTAAAACTAATTATATGATAACTATATAATATGAAATGTATAAGTATTTTATAGTTGTATCTCAAAAAAAGAATGATAACAACTTAATTGCCTATTCCAGATCAGTAAAGAATAACGTTGATGGAAAACCTATATATGAGAACTTACTCATAACTATTCTTATGAATTTTTTGTATTTTATCACCCAGTTATACCAGCAAAATTTGAAATTGTGAGCGTTTATAAAGCTTTTTAAAAATGTTCACAGAAAGTCGTTTTAATTTAGATACATTTAAAGCTCGTTAAAATTAGTTAAACATAAATATATTTTATCTTCATGTTATATTTACCAGAAATATAAATATTTTCTTATTTTATTCCAAACAATATTTTATATTCATGAGTGTAAAGTAAAATTTTTGAGTTTGATGCATCATCTTTATTTATCAATATAAAGTGGTAATTAAAAGAAGATTGAAGTTATGTGAAACATGACATATGGGAATTATATAATTTATAAACTAGTTTTTGACGACGTCTGAGCCTCGTGGAAAAATTGGATTGTAGAAATTTTCTTGCTATTAACTACATCGGTTTAGGAGCTTTGATAGATCAACCAGACTTGAAGTTTTTTATTTATGATGCTATTGAAATAGGACCAAATCGGTGAAGTCATTAATTTTTTTTCAGCAAATTTAAATGACATGGCACAAATCTAAAAGTGTACCTAAAGTGGAATTATATTGTAATTTAATTATGTTGTAGGAATTTTCGACGATAAAATATCCATATTTTTATCTATATTAAAGCTTAGGAGACATTGCTAAGTTAAAAGTCTGTGAAACTCAATGAATTCCTTGATAAATATATTTATTTGTTTATTTCTTTTTCATTTTTAATACCAGTATGTGGTAAACAATACCCGTTATGTACGTGAAATGGTAGTGTCAGAAGAAAATATTATGAAAATAAGCCCTTCTGTAAAAAATTAAAATTAAGATAAAAAAAAAATATTTATTTAATTTAAACACAAATTACGTAAATTATATATTTGTCTTTATAGATTGTATTTATCACGTGTTTATATTTTACTACACACCAGCCTGCAGACACTGTAGTAACAGCTGCGAGTTTACAGACTTACCTTACCAATGTATATCTGTAATTACAATATATAATTCAGATGTACAAACATACGGGTCTATACATATAAATACAATGTTTACTTACTTAGGAAGTGAAGTGAATTTAATTTGTGGTGGTTATTAACAAAAAAACAATTATCAAAATATTTTTTAAGCTTATATAGAAAGTATATTTCTCAAGTGATATTTTTTCATGATTTTTTTTATATGTATGTTATGAATAAGGTAAGCATAAAATCTTGAGCTATTAAAATTAAAACCTTCATATATTTTTAAACACGATTCAAATAAAATAATAAATTATGTGTTAAAAAATTTATCAAGGAAAGTAAAGTTTCCGCTGAAGCAAATTGAATTTGAAAAAATATTTTTTTGTATGAATGTAGACCTTAATATTTTTTTTTTAATTTCATTACAGAATATAAGTTCTATTTAGAAAATTGTACAAAAGGAGTGACGAAGCCTTTCATCAATATTTTTTTATTTTTATTGAGGCATTATTAAAGCATTTGGGTACTTACTACGTATTTGGGTATTTGGTACCTCGCTAAAAAGTAAAGGAGTACTATGGAATTCTATAGGCGTTCCTTATCTTAGTTAGCAAATAAAGAAGTCTGTGACACTGCTGTCGTAATTGACGAACTTCTGTTGTAAAATATTGTTTTCTAAATATTGTATTCCGATACCAATCAAATATTTATATTTCCTAATATATTAGTCTACAAATATCCAAAGTTTATCTGCACATAATGCACATGAATTATAGCTTAAATATACCTATAATGACAAAATTAACATCCAATAACAATTTATACTTTTGAATTATGTTATATGGGTTAAAATAAATCAATTTTAGAAATCTTTATGCTTGTTTCAAACCTACAAAAATGTATTTTATATTTGTGTAATAAAGTTGAATTTCCTTGTTTGAATAATAGCAAAGCCTATAAAGTAATATTCGTCGGCAGTTGTACAAGAATTAAAAGAGAGTAAGACGTTACAATAAATTTTCACATGACGAGAGTCATAAGGTTACGAGACAATAAAAGGGCCCGTAACACATGTCTGTCAATAGGGCTGTGTAATAAAATATATATTAAAATCTTTTAACTTAATTACCTATAAGTAAAAAAATAAAATAAATTAAGTATGATATAGATTTCTTGCAGAAAAAAGAATAGAAAAAACAATTTTTAGTTAATTTGTAATTGGATCGCAATCTATAGAACTATTTTATTATTATATAAAATACTGTAATAATTAGATATGTAGGAAATACAAATAATACCAAGATGCAATTATAGTATATACATGATGTTAAAAAGTAACAGCCCTAATGCAATACAATTTATAACTTCGCAATCACTCGTAGGTTATTACAGCTCGTTCAGGCATTATTGTTAGAGTCACAATCTAAGGTATACATGAAAGTTGCATTTCTGAACTTCAATAAAAGGCGACATCGACATCTTATTACATTCTTTGAAAAGTGTTTGTATTTGAAAATACATTGTATGGTTATTTTATAAGATTTTAGAATTATGTTACATTTATTTGCAAAATACACATACTTCCAAATTAATTGTAAAGTGATTAACAAGTTTATGAAAATAGCATATTTTTATACAAACAATAATATCTCAGTGTACTAATAATAACTAATTATATTGAAAACGTTTTAGACCTATTGTTATGTTTTATTTTATGTTACTCGTATTGAATTATTCTTCTAACATTTTGTATAACAATATATAACGTGGGTGTGTTGTACAATAAAGGTTTTCAATCGTCACTATATTAAAACAATAATATATTACCAGGAAGGATTACTTATTAAAATAATGTTTAATATTTTAATAACAATTTATTATAACATATAACACAAATATAAAATATACATTCGCTATGACCCATATCTCTATTGCGTGAGCTGGCATAGAAAAATGCTTTCCTGTCCTTTACTGATGTAGCTTTAACTTTGAATGACGTCTGTTTCACGGCTGTATTATGTATATTTCTTGTAACAAAACACGCAATCTTTTGTGTTCAAAACACGATTACTTTAAATACATTTTTTAAAGTGAATTTTGTTAAATTGTTTCAAGCAATACTTGTGGTTGAATAGAAGGTCCGTCGGAAGTTATATTTACGTTTTATTTTGATGGGATGTAAACATAACATTATTTCTAAATGACTATAAAATAAACCTGTACGTATAATTTACTGATTAACTTTTTTATTTGAAAGAATTAGGTAAGTCATACGGTTAACTTTTAACATAAATGTAAAGAAAGAAAATGTCTTTCAATATATCACTGAGCAATTTTATAATTATAACTGGTTTATTCAGATTATTATTGTTAAAACAAAACAAAATCATCGCCCCCGGGTGGGCTTGAACCACCAACCTTTCGGTTAACAGCCGAACGCTCTAACCAATTGCGCCACGGAGGCTTCTATAATAAAAACTTAAATAACTAAGTTAACAAGTGCTTAAATGATAATATTATTTATTGTATTAGTAAAGAAGGTATTGATATATTGAGTGGATAATAAAATATCGAATTACATTAAACCACATAATATTTTGTACAATATTATTATAATGCTCATAGTTTGATTGACATAATTTTAAAAGTTAATTCACAGTTTTGCGAAATCTCTCCAAATTCTAATACGCTGACAGTTCTTACTTTGATGTCGTGTGTTGGAACTAAATTTCGTCAGTTATGAAAAGTTGGATAAAGTTGATTTATAATAGTACTTTGTCTATTATATTATGTCACTTAGTTACCTGGTATCACCGCTAAAACGTTTGATTTATTACATTTTAGTTAATTCCTTGATGATGCAGTTTTATTTTTTATTTATTTTCTGTTCTGACAGTTTTTTCTTTGTCGTTATATATGATGCTAATTTCAAGTGAGTAATTCTCGCAAGAAATATGTAGACCGTCTCAAATACGGAATTTACATTAATTATAACAATACCATAATTTAGCTGCATGTAAAACAAAAGTCAAGATAACATAGAAGTTAAATAAAGTGTGCAAAAGACGTTCTAGAAGTTGTCTCTTTAGCGCAATATCTATATAATTTATAATATGTATAAATATATAGAAATGTGTATCTTGTCTACCGATATTTTCATAATATTGAATGTTAATAATTATTTATATTGGAACATTTGAAAGTCTAAAATATTTTTATTTGTCATAACTTAATTTCAAATAATAAATAGTATTTCATAGTGATTAATTACTATTACAAAAATAAAAACAGCAATAATTAACTCTTATCTTATAATGTGTTAAATTCCTATACAATTGTTATTAAATGTTTCTTATACTCTTATTTATTAAAAAATTGTTAAATATGCATTTCTCACGAACCGTGGAAACCGTGGATTAGACGCAGGTGCATTGTATCATGTTAAAATCCCAGAAGGTAATACCTTTGATTATTACATTCATAACTCTGTATATTTTAAATTATAATTTCATTTAATTATATTTATTCTTATCTCCAACTTTGAGCATGGATCACGTAGTTTTTAATTTAATTATTATTTTTAAATTTTAAGTCAATAAATTTGTATTCTTTTGGATCCTCCGGTTGTAACGGATGTAATTAATGTTACGAGAACAATTTATTTATTTATTTACAATTATGGAATCACTAATTAATTTTTTTATTGAAACTAAAGTCAGCAACACAATATTTATCTAAAATTAAAAAAAACATTACAAACAAATAAATGTAAATAAAATAACAGTTTAATAGTAAATAATAGTTTGCAGCGCTTTTATAAATAAAACAAAGTCACTATGAACGTTGTACCTACTCACTTTTAAATTATTATTTTTTTTAATTTTCTGTCATTTTACTGCTAACAACTTCACGTTGTAAAATTGTAATATTTATATGTTTTAAAAATGTTAAGAAATTAAAAGAAACGACGTTGAACATACACTCAAAGTTTTGGTTACGTAACAATAATTGTGCTTTAACTTTAAATCTGATTCTGATTGTTAAACCGGTCATAAAGATATTCTGTTGTAAGAAACAATTATTGATTATAAGTTCTTTTTAATTTTAATGTACGTTAATTTATTACATGTGTGTATAACATATATTATACATAAGAATGGGTAATTGAGTGCATGCCTAAGAACCGCAACCGTTTACTGTGTAGATGTGGTTCGTTCGAAAGAATTTAAATTGGGTCAGACCTATTATATTATAAATAATTCTTATGTATGGATAGATTGGTTTTATTTTTGTACGGTATATATAAAAAATAAAAGTGTAACTTGGTTCCCTTTCAGAGGTAGTAAAATAACTATTATTTATTTTATTTATTTATTTATATCTTTTCGACTTTGAATCATTATCAGTGATCACTTGTGTATACTTACATATACTTCACTAGCCGCAGTGCTCCTAGATAACATTTTATAGTGTTATTTTATGGGCCTCTAAAATTTTTATCATTTATCGAGATATATATACATATTGTGTATAGGTTTTTCAAATTACCTACTAATGAGAAATAGCCGTGACCATTTAGTAAATAATAAATAAACCTAGTTAATTCAGTATCAATAAATAAAAAAAAAACAAGACTTGGATTTTTTATTTGATTTTAGTGTAAAATATTTTCCGTAATTATTGTTATTATATATATTTTTTATCTATATAATCGGAAAATATGTGAATGTATTTTCTCGCACTTGTAATGCTCCAAGCTTGGGATGAGATGGAATGGGACGGGACGGGATGGGATAATCAAGTCAAAAATTTTATGTCATAATAGTATTTTTACAAAGAGAGATACGTTTATAATCCATAATAATCATTCATTGGCGCTTCTGTATAATGCGAGAGTAAGTAAAGGTGTACACCGTGATAGATGGTCGTCATCATTCATGAGAGTACTGAACTCATTCATAATAAGGGTTGTAGTGCTAATATTTAAAATATAATATTTCTTTCTTTTTACGTATTATTATTACTCATAAATCTGAATATACTTTATTAATAAGTGTTATGAAAATAAATAACGATATGTTTATTGACAGTAGGTTAAAATTTGTTATTAACGAACACTTAAGCTAACTATAAATCCCTAGAAACTAGAAACCTGTAATAAAACTGTGAAAAAACTGAATAGAAATATTAAGCTCTTTTGTACTGTTTTTGCTTAAACTACATAAATCTGGTTACATTGTAAACATTGTAAACAATGTTAAAAATGTTGTAATTTGTTTCCACTACCTCAACAGTTAAACTACTCAGTTGAACTAGTAGAAAGTAACAGATTTTTTGGTTCTGTTAGTACTTTTAAAAATGATAAATAAAAGGTGATCGAAAACGCTAAACCAATGGGTGGTGTATGAATAGATCAATAGATGAATGTTTGTTATGATTTCACGCAAATACCATTAAATGCCTTTTTTTAATTTACTGATGGTAACAAAGTCCATTTATTTCAAAATGACAACAACATATTGTTATAAATTATTAAAGTAATCATTTATCAAAACATGACGCCAGTTGTAAAGTACTTATTCGAGTGATACTAGAGATATTTTCATAACTATTTTAAGTGTAATAATATTTATATACATTTAAATTAGTATAATAATACCGAAATACTGTAAACTGGTCATAATTTTATTGCAAGTGTTATTCATTAAATAAGAATACAATTCAATATCAAAGTTTGTATCGAGCTACAATTGAAATACCTTTAAATAGAGATACAGGCAGAAAAGCAATTAGTAAACTGGTTGCACGGTTGAACTATAGGAATTCGGAATATTTTTCAAAGGTTTCAGGAGATACGCGAAGTTACTTAGTACGTCTCCCGAATCATTCAAATTCGTTTTGTTTACATAACCTTGCAACGATATAAAAGTTTAAAAACGTATACAAGTATGAAATGTTAAAAAAAATATATATGTATTATTTCATAAAATAACTAATATGAAGGTTAATAAGTATTTTTCTTTGAACCAATCCCTTAAAGTTATGGTTATGGATAATATAGTACAATACAAGATTAATTAAATAATTAATATTGTATAGACGCATCTTGAAAACAAGTTATGGTGCTAACTCGTTAGACATTTCTCTATACGCTAAGCCATATTGATTTGTACTTGTTTTTAGTTTTTTCTCAATAGAATTATGATTTGATGATGCAGAGATGCGATACAATAGTCATTATTACTTGAAGGGTTGTTTTTTAAATTTAGTCTAGATTTTTTTTTATTTTATTGTACACTACCATTTATTATTTCTTAAACATTTCTTTATAATATACATAATACAACTTAATTTTTATTCCGTTATAGAGTTTTTATATAAGATATATCAACAATGCTAGTATCACCATTTAACTGATACTAGATTTACGGTTGGATCTTGTCTGGTTTGTCTTTTGTTAAGTAATTTGGGCATTTATCAAGTCCGGTAGAAATAAATTAAATTAAAATGATAAGCGAGCACAACGTTTACTGCAGTTTTGTTTTACTCTATTATTTGCCTTAATATATTTAATTTTTCTAGTTGCAGCCATTTAAGGTTGGTCATTACATATTAAAAAAGGGATAAAAAATCGTAAATATACCGTTAAAATCAGGATATTGTTTATATGTTATCAGCTGAGATAAGCTTTTGTCACAAAATTTAAAACTACATTTTATTATTCACTATTTACATTAATCATATGACAATTGCTATTTATTTACAAAACAGTTACAATATTCAATTTATTAGCTTATATTAAAATGTTTTAAATATAAAACAGATTGGTCGTCTGAGAACAAAATTTGTTGGGCTTTATTAAGTTGGGTCAGATTTTTATAATATTATAAACAATTCCTATTTATTGGATTGTAGAACTTTTATATTTATATATTCTACTTACTATTAATAATTTATTATATCCGTCAACGTCACTGCATATACTGTATGTACGAAATAGTAACAGTGAAGCTTATATTGTTAACTATATGTATGTATGTATGTATATATATGTATATATATATATATATATACTTCTAGAGGGGAAAACTTTTTATTTAAAAAACGGTGTTTCGGGCAAAGCTCAAACTACTATTAATTTTCCAGTAAACCACATTCTAAGAAGAATCTAAGTTAGTTTATTCAATTTAAATTAAATACTAATAAAAATATTTCATCACTTCCTTCTAAAATCAAATATGAAACTTTTACTTAATAGATTATTGTAAAAATTGATCTAAAATTTACCTCATGTTATGGTCATTTCTCATCAGTAGGTATTATGAAAAATATACACACAAGATTCGAAAAGAAGAACTATTCACGGCATATTGCAGCAATATATAAGCAAGCAGTTTTTTTCAGTATGTGTAATCTACATCTAGTATGTTTATTATAACAGCAAAATGTATAAATAGAATATTTATAAAAGAAATACTAAGATTATTAGTTAAACAATAATATTCTTGAAGATTTTTTTTTAAATATTAGGTCCCTTACATTTGAAATTGGCGTTTGGTTTGTTAGGAATTCCTAATTCAAATTTGTACAGGTATTTACAAATGTATTGTGTTTTGTTAATTGTCATTGATTTCTCTTTTTTCTTATTTTTTCTGTCTACGTCACTCAGTTTACAAAATGAAAACTTGAAATATCGCGTTATTTTCGGGTACGATTTCCACCGTGGCACTAGTGGTGCGCTAACGGCTCTAAGGGCTAATGGCATGGCGGTCGTGACGCAAAAGAAAACATAGTGCTTGTTTGTTTCCAACGTTTTTTGTTCTGGTTTTGATTTGCTGAAATTTTGATCTGCAAAACAAGCTCCATGGGCGGCCGGAGATCCAAATTGATAATGAAGATTTGAAAGCTATTGTGGAAGCGAATCCATCGTAAATCACATCCGAGTTAGCTGTAGGCAACGGTGTTAAACCAGGCTTTAAAGAATTTATTGGTTTCCGTCGGAATGGTTTTTTTAGTAAAATGATCAGTGAACTACCTGTGAAATGGCATAGATAACCATATGAACATTGTTTGATTAAAAAATATTCGACTTTTCGTTCTACCCATACCAAATGCCTATTTCTTTTATAAGAACCTAATATTAGGAAACATTTTTAAAGAATTGACAACTAATGTGTTGTTGTAATTAGAAAACTAAACTAAAACTAATTATTTCTTATATGGTAACCAACCAAAAGTATTTTAGTATATTAATATAAAATATATAAATATTTTATAATCGATTTCCAAAAAAGAATCATACTCGTTAATACATAATTGCCTATTACAGGTCAGTAAAGAATAACGTTGGTCAAAAATCTATATATGAGACCTATATTTAAGAATTTTATACATTTTATCACCCAGTTATACCAGCAAAATTTAAACTTGTGAGGTTTATAAAGCTTTTTAAAATTGTTCATAGAAAGAAGTTTTAATTTAAATGCCCTACAAGCTCGTTAAAATTTGTTAAAAAGGAATATATTTTATCTTCATGTTATATTTACCTAAAATATTTTTTATTTCAAACAAGGTTTTATGTCCATAAGCATAAAGTTTAATTTTAATTTCGATTCACCATCTTTATTTACAAAAATAACGTGGCAATTGAATGAAGATTGAAGTAATGTGAAACATGACATATGGGAATTATATAATTTATAAAATAGTTTTTGGTGACGTCTAAGCCTCGTGGAGAAATTGGATTAAATTAAGACTTATTTTCATAATATCGAAGTTTTGTATAAATTTTCATGTCCAATTTAGGCCTCTGGGAATACTAACAATAATTTTCGTAATAAGTACCATTGTTATTAAGATAACCTTACTTTGCTTAACACTGACAAGCTATTAATACATATACGTCTGTTTGAGAGCTTTGATAGATCAAATAATATTCTTGAAGGTACTTAGAACCTCAATAAAAAGTTAAGGAGTGCTATGGAATTCTAAAGGCGTTCCTTATCTTAGTTGGAAAATAAAGTAATCTGTGACACTGCTGTCGTAATTAACGAACTTCTGTGTTTGAATGAACTGCACGGTTCTTACAGGTGTCGCAATCACCTGAGTTAGCAAAGGTAGTGATAGTACCAACTTCAGCATATGAATTAGTGCTTTTATGTGGAATATTGACCAAGTTATGTGTAAAGTTGAAACTTACAGCTTTAATTGAAATTTTCGTTCCGGTAGATGTAAAATATTGTTTTCTATATATTGTCTATCGAAATCAATCAAATATTTATATTTCCTAATATATCAACTAAAACATCAAAAGTTTACGTGAACATAATGAACACGAATTCTATCTCAAACATATTTATAACGATAAAATTAACATCCAACAACAATTTCTTGCTTTTTAATTTCAGATATCTGATTAAGGTTAAAATAAATCAATTTTTATAAATCTTTATGTTTGCTTCATACATTGGAAAATATATTTTATGTTTTTGTAATAAAGTTGAATTTCCTTGATTGAATAATAGCAAAGCCTATAAAGTAATACTCGTCGGCAGTTGTACAAGAAATAAAAGAGAGTAAGACGTTACAATAAATTTTCACATGACGAGACTCATAAGGTTCCGAGACGATAAAAGGGCCCGTAACACATGTCTGTCAATAGGGCTGTGTATTAAAATATATATTAAAATATTTTAACTTAATTACCTAAATGAAAAAAAAAATTAATTAAGTATGATTTAGATTTGTTGTAGAAAAAAGAATAGTAAAATAAAATTTCGTAAACTTGAATTCAGATCGCAATCTATCGAACTATGATGTTATTTTATTACATACTGTATGTAACAAAATACAAATAAAACCAAGCTGCAGTTATAGTAATACATGATGTTAAAAAGTGACAACCCTAATGCAAAACAATTTATAACTTCGATATCACTCGTAGGTTATTACAGCTCGTGCAGGCATTATTGTTAGAGTCACAATCCAAGGTACACATGAAAGTTGCATTTCTGAACTCCAATAAAAGGCGATATTGCCTCCTACATTCTTAGAAAAGTGTTTGTATTTGAAAATCCATTTTATGGTTATTTTATAACATTTTAGAATAATGCTATATTTATTTGATAAAATCTAAAAGTTTAGTATTTATTTTATTTTTTTTCACAAAATACACACACCGTCAAATAAATTGTAAAGTAATGAATAAGTTTATGAAAATAGCATATTTTTATTCAAACAATAATATCTTAGTTATCAGTATAGTAATAATAACTAATTATATTTGAAATGTTTTAGAACTATTGCTATGTTATATTTCATTATACTCGTATTGGATTGTTCTTCTAACATGTATGTATAATAATACATAACGTGGGTGTGCTGTACCATAAAGGTATTATATCGTCACTATATTAAAACAATCTAATATGTTAGGAAAGATTACTTATAAAACTGTTTAATATTTTAATAACAATATTTTTATAGCATCAATAATATCAGCATCAATCTACAAAGGATGATGTCACTTCTAGTTTACTTCGATCGAGCGATTTTAAACCAGTTACTAGTATATAAATTAACTAGTAAAATTGTATAAAACAAATATGAAATATACATTCGCTATGACCCACATCTCTATTGCGTGAGCTGGCATATAAAAATGTTATCCTGTCCTTTACTGATGTAGCTTTAACTTTGAATGACGTCTGTTGCGCGGCTGTATTCATATATTTCTTGTAACAAAACTTTAAGTTTTACCTAACCTAACCTACGATTTTGGGACAATGTACATTAAATTAAAGATTTTATTACTTTCTATTGAAACTGTTACGATGTCAGTCAATAACCGCATGATGCTGTTATTTTTATTACACATAAAGATTTGGGATAATCATAATAATCATTAATTAGCACTTCTGTTCAATGCGAGAGTAAGTAAATGTATACACCGTGATTGATAGTCGTCATCATTCATGAGAGTACTGAACTCATTCATAATAAGGGTTGTAGTGCTAATATTTAAAATATATTATTACTTCCTTTTTACGTACTATTACTCATTAATCTGAATATACTTTATTAATACGTGTTATTATAAATAAAGAATAACATGATATTCTTATTGACAGTAGGTTAAAATTTGTTATTAACGAAAACTTTAACTAACTACAACTCAGAAACTAGAAACCGTGAAAAAACTGAATAGAAATATTAAGCTATTTTGTACTTTTTGAATTTAACTACATGAATCTGGTTACATTATAAACAATGTTAAAAATGTTGTAATTTGTTCTCACTATTTCAACAGTTAAACTATTCGGTTAAACTAATAAAAAGTAACAGATTGGTTGGTGGTGTATAAATAGATCAATGGATGAATGTTTGTTATTATTTCACGCATATTCCATTAAATGTCTTTTTAAATTTACTGATAGTAACAAAGTTGATTTATTTAAAAAATACAACATATTTATATAAATTATTCAAGTCTTGAAATCATTTGTCAAATATTAATAACTGTAAATGAAAACAAAAAAAAACATTGGGTGAAAGAAACATATTTACTAAAATATTCTAAAAATCTGTTTTAATTATAATCGATCAGTAAGGAACAATTCCGTTGGGAAAAGGATCGAATAAATGACATTGAGTAAGTGTTTGCAGTTCTTAGGTAATTTACGGATAACGGAGTCTTAGACAGTTTGATCTCAAAAGAACAAATCTTAAATACAAAAAGAAATACTGAAAATATTTAAAACCAGCTGAAAATCGTTAGCTGTTATATACTGGAGAAAACTTTGAGTAGTTCAGAACTAGATCAGATGTAAAACAATGGGCATTTATTGTTCTGAAACTCAAGCTTTGAAATCGTTTTAATCGTCACTTATTTAATTTCTTTGACTTAAACAACACTTGCATTCAGAATGAATATTTTAGTTTTAGATTATTAAAAAAAAATGATCAGTATTTTGAAAGAGAATTGTATATACTTTTAGTAACGAAATATATTCGTCAATAATTATAAAGTAATAATAATTATATACATTTAAATTAGTATAATAATACCCAGATACCGAAATACTTTTAACTGGTCATAATTTTATTGAATGTTATTCATTAAAAAAGAATACAATGCAATATCAAGGTTTGTATCGAGCCACAATAGAAATACCTTTAAATACAAATACAAGTAGAAAAGCAATTCCTAAATTGGCTTCACGGTTGAACGATAGGAATTCGGAATATTTATCAAAGGTTTCTCAGGAGATACGCCAAGTTACTTGGTACGTCGCCCAAATCATTCAGATTCGTTTTGTTACATTCAGTCGTTGTTGTACATAATACTGCAAAGATATTAAAATTTAATACATAAAATAATAGTATTGCTTTATACAATGATAAATGTGAAGGTAAATAAGTATATTTCATTATTCCCATTCCCTAAAGTTATGGTTATAGATAATATATTGCAATACAAGATTAATTAAATAATTAATAAACTGTATAGACGCATCTCGAAAACAAGTTCTGGTGCTAACTCGTTAGACATTCGTCTACACGCTGAACCATACACGTCATTTCACTAATTTCTTGTACCTATTGATTCGTACTTGTTTTTAATTTTTCTTCAATAGAATAATTATTTGACGGTGCAGAGATATGATGCAATAGTCAGTGTTACTGGTTGTTTTGATTCTAAACTTAATCTAGTATTTTTTTATTTTAATGTACAGAATATTTGTTATTTAATCATCATTTATTTATAATATATTAGCACTTAATTTTTATTCTGTAAAAGAATATTTATACAATATATATCAACAATATTGATCATAATGATGATGATGATTGATTGGTGATACTTCACCAATTAACTGATACTAGATTCATGGTCTTGTCTGGTTTGTCTTTTGTTAAGTAAATAAAGTGATTTTCATTTATCAAGTCTGTAGAAATAAATTAAAACAAAATTAAAAAGAATAAGCAAGCACAACGTTTACTTTAGTTTTGTTCTGTTCTCAAGTTCTCGCTGCAAATTATTGGTAATTACCAAACTGATTTTATTTGCATAAATAATATGTTTTAATTTTCTAGCCGCGGCGATTTAAGGTTGGTAATTCATTACGTAATATAAACTAAACATTATCTAACTAAGATCATTGAATATTAAATAGATTAAGTTGAAAATGTAACGAAATATAAATTTTTAGGACTTCTGGTTTTTGAGATGGAATTGAATACAATTCATATCACATTAACAACATTACGTAATGTAATATTCCAGCAAAAACAGGTCTCTTCGTAAATTGTGGAAAGATTTAGGATCTTACCTCATATATATATATATATATAGTTTTAAATAGAAGTAAATTTTCTTGTCTGCTTCAGATAGTTTCTATGAATTACTTATTATAATGAAACGTCTTAGATATAAATATTTAAGAAGTTTGATTATAGATATTTAGAAGTATCGCCCTTTTTTATTAACCTGACAAACCCAGTAGTATATATACAAATATCAATCAAATACCGAAAAATTATGATTGATCACATACGTTTGAATCTCTCATTCTATAGTTTTGCATTATAATAATATATTATTAACAACAGGATAATATAAATCATATCTTATTACTTCCTTATGCATATGGTTCCTACACTAATGAGTATTGAGTACACATACAATCATATTAATAACAAATCCTGATTTGTTATTAATAATGCCTGCATTTAATTATAATATCCTGTAGTCATAGGATAACTGTTATTCGATAATTATTCACATGATAAGAGGATTATCTCAAACAAAATTGTCTAATTTATGGCATTTTTAGAGAAAATATAATTATTTAGAATTCCAGCTTTTTTATATTCAGCTTGTATATTATGCAAACTAATATTCAATAGATAAATTACATATTATATTATTATTCTTCGACGATATATAAAAGTTTATAAGTATGTCATATTACTTTGTTATGTATAACCAATTTTGATACGTTGAAGACTCTTACGTTGAAGAGTCATAATCATTCATTAGTGAAGCTTGGGCAGTAGGTACCATATCATGACGGTGAAGAGTATTCTGACATGATTGATGGTGCCATAATTCTTGGGTAATTACTGCCATGGTACTACAATATCGTCACATTAATAATAATTAAAAAAATATTAATCTTGTCGTAATAATATCACATATAATAGTTTTTTGTATTAGTTTTATATGTATGTGTATTAAGTTCACACTTTTTTCTAATAAAACTTTTGACTGATTTTGCTAACAAAGTCATATATATACATTTTAAATTTTAATTTAAATTCTAACCCGACTACTTGAATTCTTTGCATATAAGTAATACGTTTAGCAAATCAAAATATTCCTTAAAAAGTTAAATGAAACAAATTACAACTTTCCGACGAAGAGAACGTCCTCATAAATTTTTCTCTCAATTTATTCCCTATTTGATGAATTGATTCCTCAAATTATATGGGTTCATCTGTCGTGAATGTGTAAAAAAACAAAATATGTATCAAAATTGTTAACTTAAAAAATCTACCACCAATTATGTCAATAAAAATTATTAATAACCTAATATTAAGTTTGAATTAACATCTACTTAAGGTTTTGTATGCATGTATAAAATAATGAAGTTGGGCTAAGACTATTTTTTTCAACATCACTTTAGTTACAAATGCATACGCATAAAAATTTGCCACCATATTCCTTTGATATAGTTTAAGTAATCACAATCACGCTTGCAATTTTTGATATTACATTTAAGCACAATTTAAGCAAAGATAAAAATAATGTAAAGGAAAACTATTATTCTTCAATTATTATGTGGTAAAGACGTCGTGGCTTGTTTCCGACACATAACAATTAATTTTTATCCCTTCGGGATTTCTTTTCAAAATTAGTTATAGAAGTGGTAGTAGTAGTTCTCTTGAATTAAATTTTATAATTATAACTTTAAGCCTCAACTCATAACTCACAGGTCATGATATTTTATAATAATTGTTTACGTTTGCATATCATGTAGTATCAAGCAGAGATTAGTGAATGGATTTAGCACTTACAATATTCAAACTTACTACAGCAATATTAGTTAAATATTTTGTAAAAACAATATTGGCTTTAAGTTTTAAAAAATTTTTGGAATAATTCGAATATAGTCATAAATTGCACAACATTGCTTGTCAAGTGATTAAATTCGGTAACATTTTGCTTGTAAAACTCTGTTTGTTTTTATAACAATTCGTTTAATTTCCTGAAATAAGCATGGTGTATTAGTTTCCTTTTTTTTACTACGCAGGACTTTAATTCGTCAATAGTTTCTGACAGCTTATATCTGGCTTCTAAATAGATATTTTAAATTATTTTTATTAAAGTGAATTAAATTTTTACAAACTAAAACTATAGATCAGGTACTGGTTTAATATTAATTCAACCATTTATATACATCAGGGTAACACGTTTACTATACCCCAAACAGGGAAGGGCTGAGTTAATTATTTTGAGTTACGTGACCTGGTAAGAAGCTTTATCTGCATGATGATAACTCACAGTATCACTTCCGTATGTTTTATTTATGGACACACAACAACTTGTATGTATGTAGATTACTTGAAATGTTATTACTTTCGATGAAGCGTGATGATATGATTTCGAAATAAATGTTCTTACATAATATTTTTTAGTAATATTAATGTTTCCCATTTTCTGAGGGTACTTTTATAAAGAGTAGCTAAATGTTGTTGTGCATTAATATTTTTATTAATCGCTATCACTGTTGTTGGACGGCTACCAGATGGCTTGTTTAAAAGAAGAAAAGGTTTGTAGTTTTGAGGGTGTAACGAAACGTTTATTTAAATCGAAAATCTGCCTAAAAAGAAACAAACAAAACTATATGCCATATAATAAAATTGTATTATAAAATAATTAGAAAGTAATATAAGAGAAACAGAATAGGATAGTCCTATAATATGTACTCGTATAAACATCGCATTGAGAGACATATCCCTCTAAAATGAAAATCAAAATGATAACGTATTTACCAGTTGCAATATATCCACGGAATTGCTTTGAACAGTGAAAACTGACAGTTTGTATTATATTTATCATCGAAATTGTTTTTATTATGTTTAGCAGAAAATGTCATTTAAAGCCTATTTTTTAATAATAAAATTTCATAGTAAACTGAAATATTTTATTGCAAAACGATAATTTAAATTAATATTTAATAATCTGTTAAAATTTGTTACAAAATAATATATAAATAACATTAAAAAATAATGCAAGAAACAATATAGAAATAATATTATAGCAATTACATAATAATATCACACCATAATTATAACAATAATGTATTTCGAAAAATGTTGTTACTATACAAGCAGAATGTTAATACGTTCTCCTCCGTCCTACAATTATTAAAATCACGTCAATTTACCTGCATATTTGTATTTAACACTAAATTTCAGTAAATATATTATGAAGCTAGAGGGCTCCCGGATATTGTATTGAAGCAAACAACTTTTCATGTAATTGACTTGCACTGAAACCTACTTTAATATGGAGTATTTTCAGCCTTTTTTTATATTATTTACTAATATGAGACTTAATTCATTTGAAGTTTACGTATAATGTCTTAATATTTTTTACAATAACTTACTTAATCTACATCTAACATCTATATTAATTTATAGTTAATAGTTCGATTAGATAGTTAGATTGGAATACATAGTTAGTATCAAAAGTCACGAGCTACAGAACTATCGAAATGACATCTAATTAGTAAACCAAAGATGTAATCATAAAATAGCCATCACTCTTTCTTATTTCCACATTTTTATAATCTAAGGCAAAATATCTATGTTACAAATAATAAAATAGTAATCCTCTTATATAATTATAATATAACATTTTGTCTAAAACTCTCCGTGCATTATGTTGAACAACTTGTGAATAAGATTGCTTTGCATAATGTAGTCTGTAGTTGGAGCATATGAGGTGTGTTCAAAAAGTAACGCGAATTTAGAATTTCGATTTTTTTTTGGCATCATGTTCGGCCATTTTGAATGTTCAGTTAGTTAATTGTTGACAGCGGCTTTGCTTACACGTGTTTTGGCTCGTTTTCGAATTTTACATACTCAAAAAAAATGGATCAAAGAACCTGTATTAAATTATGTGTGAAAAACGAAATTAAGTGCGCGGATTAATTCCAAATGTTGATTGTGGCATTCGGAGAAGCTACCCTGGTCCTAAGCAACGTTTATCGGTGGTAAAAAATGTTTTCAGAAGAGAAAATGTCAACGACAAAGAGCGTGCCGGACGCCTTTACAACGGGGAGTGTTCCGAGGAACTATTTGATCTGATGCCTACCGCCGAATTTCACCACCGCACAGCTCGCCATCGTCTTCTTTACCATCCATACCACCTGGATGCGTGGCGATCTTCCACTGTGCAACTTACAAGAACTTTTTTCCCACGTTCCACTCGGATGTGGAACGAACTTCCTTCGGCGGTATTTCCAGATCGATACGACATGGGTACCTTCAAAAAAGGCATATATTCCTATTTCCAAGGCCGGCAACGCTCTTTTGAATCCTCTGATGTTGCAAGAGTTCATGGGCGTCGGTGATCACATACCAATGGTGACCCGCAAGCTCGTTTGCCCTCCTCTAACATAAAAAAAAAGGAGCGGAACAAGATAAAAAAAAAGATTTTTTAAGTGCTTCGCAGATTGCAGGAAACGTTGGCACAAGTCTATTAAGTTGAAGGTTACAAAATCGATATTCATGAATAAATAAATAATTTTCGAAAACACACAAAACTCAAAATTTTGAATACACTATGTATGTTATATATAGCTTATTATAGTATTAGTACTATAATAAGCTATACAACGCAACATTATATACCTAAGTATAATATCGATATATAAATTACTATTCAACAAGTCATAACTACTACATAGGATTTTAATGTCATAATATTTTATGTAGATTGTATAGGAAATATAACTTAATAACCTCTTTTTAAATACAAAACTTGCGAATGAACCGTCATTTCGATAAAGCAGTTTCAGCTCAGCAATCATGATCAACAACCTATTAATATAACTAAGCAAACTTACTTATGTTACATTATGTAATGTAATCCCAATCAATCATGTCGTTTAGAAGATACTTGGTCAATGTACTTTACTTACTGAGATTATAGATAAGGTTATTTGTATGTAATAAGTATCTTAAAACATTTTACCTTAATATTATCTTTAATTGTTTTTTATTGCTAAAATAGGTTTTTTTTTTAAATTAAAACCAATTTATTACTAAACAAAGAATATAACTGGTCAGTTATTCCTATTCGAAATATAGAATGAACTTCAAATAAATTATTTACAATGTTGGTGGATATTTGAAGCAAAATTTTATGAAATCGTTGGTCGGTATACCCTAATATAGTTTATTAAATTTTAATATTTTTATAGTTACATAAATGTGTTTTTTTTTTACATATACTTAATACATATAAAACACGAACTTGAACGATATATAAATATGTTTAAAATCTGTTTAAACTCCTCAAAATCTTTTTTATAAATTATATTTTCATGAGTTGGTATTTTGTAGCTTCACTTAATTCACCTCGCTGTTCTACTAAAGTAAATTATTGCAGCCTGGAACGGAGAAGACTTTTAAAATAAAAATCTTACAGACGACCCCAATTAAGTGACTAAGTTGCAAAAATTGTGACTTACATTTTATCCTTACTTAATCCTGTCATATTATATAACATAGAAGTTGACGATGACATTCTATCTATTTTTTACGAAAATTTCTACATGTTCGAAACCAAAACCGAAATAAAAATCAAAACCAGGTCTAACCGGTACAGTAACTACCATTTGATATTTTTTTTAAATCACTGATTCTAAATATCGTAAACAAATCAAATATCTTTCAACTTTGTAATCCTAGTATTATTTATCCTTTATCATACCTACATATGTCTTATTCGGGGTTTACGAGACATTTTAGACAATACGGTTATTTTAGGGTTGAAGACATACAATTCAAGTTTTTCAAAATTGCTTAACTTGTATTGTAAATCTTAGACTCTCCTCCTTTTCTCGTCTTTTAAATATATAAGGTATTTAGGGTGTGGTGTATTATACTTTATGACAACAAGCAAAATAGGCTACATCAGTTAACATTCAAGACGTCATACTCACTGTTTCTAAAACTATTTCTATGATATTTAACACTAAACCTACCGACAATTTTTGTATGCCTGTTCCTACCGCACGCCGTCAAAGAGAACGGTAATTAACGCAGGTAGCAATGTAAGTAACTAAAAGTAAAGAATGTAGAAAATATTATATGCATATTCTAAGAATTGTCATATAGTTTGATAACGATATTATAGCATTTAAAAATGTGCAAGCTTTACAAAGTTTAAGAACGGTCAATTTGACCGGTACTTAGTAGGCATAGTGTTAAATGAAATAAATAAGATTAAATTAAAATATTATATGGCGTGTAAAAAGCAATACTTCTTATTTTGCAATTGATATTATCTGTTTCGACAGATATTATATAGACTTATGCGGTATTCAATTTTATGATTGTTCTTTTCCAGATCATTTCATTCAAAACATTTTTTAAACATATTTTTAATTTTTTTTATATTTAGGCGCTTACTGCAAAGAGCATAGCTTATTCGGATACAGTTTGAAGAAAATATTCAGTCCTTATTATCTTTCTTAGGAATGTATGTTTTACGTTTTCATAAAATTGTATCTACATTTACATTTATATTTTAAACGATGGAGTATTGTGAACAATCATGACATTATAATTATTATAGTTATATATTTATATATACAAAATAGTTTATAATTTTATTTATTTTAAAATTGTTCCACCAGAAATAAGCATATATATGCATAAATGTAACTAAGTTAAATTATATACATTTGGTAGCGCATTACATACAACTTTAAATACCAAATTTTACTACAAATTTGACTAGAACCTTCATTTATTTCTTAAATCCACAAAGTAAGGAAGTAGACTACTATACAAAGTCACCCATACAATTCAACAAATTTTCATTGCAGTCGGATTTATGTTTTAAGGATAAAAAACAACAAATCGACTTTAATCTTCTATTCCGACTTACATTATTTTATCAATGATAATTTAGAATTAATTATTATTATTATTATTACTATTACTAGTTTAAATGAATTCAAAGTCTGCATAATATTTATTTCTGATTATATATTTATTATTTTAGTTTAATCACATTTAATTCAGGTTAAGTTAAGTTTATTCTTCATTAAAAATCCGTTTATTACAAAATAATAGTCAAACGATTACCCGATTTTGAAAAATACATTTCAGTTCTCTTAGAATACAGAAATCCCTGATAATTCTGTAAGTCTTCTTGTCTGATCCCTTGGAGAAGACATATAATTAAAGCATATTATTTAATTTAAGTAAAGTTGATGAATATTTAAAGTCTTAGAGGAAGCTTAGAAGAACTTCCATTAATTAAAACATAAACTAACAAAGATCAGTGGCTTTCGTTTCGAGTCAAAAACGAATTATGGTAAATGATATAATCAGTACACTTTTTTAGGAGTCTGTTAGTATATTTCTTTTATCTTATTTATTCAAAATGACTTCTATAATTGTAAGACTAAGGCAAATACTCCTTATATCTTTGAATATAAAATATATATTTAACAGTAATGATTGATTTAATATAACTTTATATTCCACATCAGTTTTTCCTCTTAAGAAATATTATTTTTATTTTTAAGTTTAACGTATCAAATAAACATGGCCAGATTCAAAATATATTATGTTTAATATTTTATTAAGCATAAACTTTAAAATTAGGGTGATGCCATGTATTATTAAGGTTACCTAATAGAAATAATTTTGAGAAAGAATATACTCATAACGCAAGAAATCCATTTTGCAATACTTTTATAGTGAATCATTTGATTTGATTACTCTATTACTTAATCGTATACTTTAAAATCATTAATTATATTCATACATACTTATTATAATACAGCATTATCCTTTGGAGTAAATCAAAAGCTTCCATACTGTCATTTAAGGAAATGTAAACAATACAAATTCGTCAAGTTTAATTTATAAGCGACAAAGCTTTGTATGATGAAATTTATGTAACAACCTTAATCTCAATATTAATAATCCACTGTTCGCTTAAACTCGAAACCGACTTGAGACTGAATTTAATCTATAATTCTAATCTCATCAGATCCATAGCATGGTAACAAGGAGATGTAAAGTTTTATAATATTAATAAAAAGGTTAACATTTTTAATCAATAAATATTAAATCGAAATGACACATAAATATAAATCATAAATTGTTATAGGCATAAATGCATATAAATTAAATTATTATTTGATAATCTTATAATTTACATGTACTTACTCTAAATAAACAAATAGGTATACTCAAACTACGTTAGATATAAATTATAGCATTAATATACAAGATCACTCATAACGGTTGAGATCAGATGCAAGCAGTATATTTGTTGCAAATGCATTATTATTTACACACATTTAACACTCTCAAGCTCTCTGTATTGAAATATTAATTTTAATGTCTCTTCACATAAAAAAAAAATACTTAGGCAGTAACACCGCTTTTAATAAATGAAACACTGCTATTTTAATAAGTTTCCAGTTTTAGAACTGGGCAATTAATATTTATTTAAAACAATAATAAGTTAAAAATAAATGTAGAATTTTTATTTTTTATTTATTTTTATCTTTTCTACTTCAAGCAATGATAACTGTACATACGTACGTAGGTGTACGTCAAATGGGAATGGCAGGAGGACCTATTTTGATACCATACTTATCGAAATGAGCCTTTCTATAAAGACAATCTCGACCTTAAAATGACGCTACGAGGGTTCCCAGCATCCCTTCCTGAGAAAAACCACCTAATAAGCTAAGGGGGATTTTCCAAAATTTATTTTGATTACTGTTTTACAAACGTCAAACAACTAGAAACATCGCAATCAATTCGATAAGCTGGTCTAATTATTAATTAATAATAAGAAAAAAAACCGTGGCTAGCAAGACAACCAGTTACCATAAGCAGCACCAATTCAAGAGCATAACGCAAGAGTTAGCCATCACTCCCTTCCTCCGGGTCCTCCGGGTCCTCCCTTCCCTCAAATATGGCATTTGAGGGAAGGGAGGACCCGGAGGACCCGCTACCACAAGTAATGACTTCTAAGGGAACGATGTGATGCAGCCAGTAGATCTAAGAAGAACAAAAATCAGAGTCAGAAAATATTGCGTAGGTTACTAGTTAATCGTTAAAATACAACTCATTCGTCATTGGGCCATACGGTCGTTAACGTAATCTTTTACACTGCAATATCATATTTTATTATGGTAAATTTCCTTAAATGATTATTTTGAATTCATTTAGTGACAAATTTAAGGCTTTACTGGGGAGTTTATTGTAAAAAAACTTGCTATAGCCATGTATAGCAAGTTTATTTTAATTTGTAGTTTAATTTTATACATCACAACTTTTATACAATTTTGTGAAATTTTTTGTACATAAATTAAATTTTCATAAAGATATTGAATATACGCGGTTCCAATTTTTAGTTCTTTGAATTACTTTTTAATGACTCTGGAGGCCTCAGTTTATAGATAAAATTTGGCTCAGGGTCCCGTGGAAGAGAGCTTGGATAAGGTAAAAGCCTAGATTTCTTTTTTACCGAGTTCTTTGGAATATGGTACAAGCAACATGTTGTCTAGTTGCAGAGCGCGAAACCATGCCTTTGGTTGGTTACTTAGTTTATGATCAATGAGTTTCCGAATCGTGTCTCTTTCTTGCTGTACTCAGCTGATTATTGTGGCCGGTAAATGGCAGGAGGTCTGTCGCGTTTGTGGTTGGCGTCATTTTAATTAAGTAGATTGAACTACTTTTTATTATTAGGACTCAGCACCCGTTAAGATAACCTTATTTTTAAAAACTGGGTGGATCTGGCTAGGAAGGAACTATTGTCTCCTCTCCTATTGACAGATTTGAGAAAGGCGTAAGGATATCCCTTACAGTTATAAAAAGCCTGATTATAAAGAAAAGGAATAAGTGGGATGCTCCTTTCCTAGTGGTTCCGTCAGGTGGCTCCGTCGTGTCTTCTTTGAATGCTTAACGATTCATTGCAATACGTCTTAAAACAGTAAAAAAATATTCTGGTTTTGTTAGAGCGAGTTCCACCGTCTTTGCTTCCGTAAATAAAGGAATATGTAAATGATAGTTATAGTAAAAAAACAATGCATTGAAGTAAAGTTTTTCTATATTTCCTTATTCTAGGACGGAAATTCAAATAAAACATTGTTTTAATTAGATATTTATAACATATAGTTATGGTTAATAGTGAAAGAAATCGTTAGTAAAAGATATGTAGGTGTGATATTTATTACGATACCAGTTTCTTATGACAATAAATCTTTATTATTTTTGTAAAATATTCTACTGTTATTTAAGTGTATATTTAACTGTAGTAAATTGTGCTATGTTAAATAACAAAATATTTTTAAGTAATATTAATATTATAACTATCTACTATTACAATATAAATATAATGTAACTATTTAATGTTAAATTCATAAAGACAAACAGAAGTTAAAATAAAGGCTTTTGTTTTAGAAAGCAATTGTAAAAAGATTTTTCAAATTAAAGAAGTGAGAATAATGAACATATTTTTATTATTTGTTTCAGTTTCCTTTATGAAGAAACGTAAGGTATATTACGAACGAACTTTGTTCATTCTGTATTGTTTTCACTTTTTTCGGATGGATGGATGGATGTCTATGGACAGGAGAAATTTTGTAAGTTCCGAAAATTTGTAGAGATTTTTTTATACATAATCGAAAAACATTTATTGGGTTTTGCTGAGTTTAATAAAAAACCTATTTTTTTTATTTTTTTGTAAAATTTTCTTTTTTTAATTAGTGTGTATAAAAATTAATGTAAAATTTTTTACAATTTATTTTTTTGTGTAGTCTATGTTATCTTTAATGATTACTTTTAAACATTTATTTTCATAATCATTTTATTTAAAAATCGATTGTTTTTTTTATTAATATTTATAATTTCGTCAAAATTCGTTCGGGAAATACCCTGGGTATTTGCATCTTCATTGGTTAGATTTTAAATTCATTTTAAAACTCTACTTGGTTTTATAATTATTGAATATATTATGGATAAATAAAATGAAAGAATACAAACTATATAAGTAGATCAATAATGTGTTAAGTGGTAAAAATATAAACAATATAAACGATTATAATATAATATGTAATTATAATAACAACGTTTCCACAGCTCTAATATTCGTTAATGTAATAATTATGAAAGCTTGTGTCAGATACAAAAAATAGTTACATTTTAATATTCATTTATTCAATACTCTTGTCAACACATATTTACATATTATGATTACAATCGTACACAGAATTTTAATAAAGTTTATTTAATAATAGCTTCGTAGAAATATTGATATAAGACGCTGAAATAGTTCTTTTATTTAATATTTGAAACCAATTTATAATAAAACAAAGATTATTATAACTAGTGAGTTATTTTTCTTCGAAATACAGAATAAATTTCAAATAAATAATATTGTTTTATAATAAATTTTAATAATTTTTGATGTTTAAAAGGCAAATTTAGAAACGCTTTGGTTGGTATACTCTTACATAACTTATAAAATTTTTATTTCTTTCTTTTAAAATTTTTATTTTTACATATTACTAATTCTATAATTAATTCTTCTATAATTCTTTTTATTTTTACATATTACTAATATTTATAAACCATAAACTTGACCGATGTATATAAAAAAAAAAATCTTTAAAATCTTTTTATAAACTTTATTTTCTTAACTCGGTATTTTATAGCTTCACTTAGTTGACTTTGCTGTTCTAGTTAAGTAAATTACTGCAGGTTCAAACGGGTAAGACTTTTAAAATAAAAATCTTACATGTAACCTTAATTAAGTGACAAAGTTACTTAAGCTGTGAGTTAAAGCTTCTTAATCTTTTTAATATATAACATACTTGTGACTCCTACTACGATGTTTTATCATGTTGAAAGGAAAATGACAATAGTTTGGAAACTTCAGATCTAACTGATACATTAAACTGCAATCCACACTTTGATATTTTTTAAAGCACTTTCTAATACAGATTCTAAAGGTCGTATATAAATCAAATATCTTTTAACTATATAACTAGTATATACAATATATGTATGTGTGAACTTATATATGTATATGTCTTACGAGTGGGTTACGAGAACTGTTTTTTTTTATAAAAGGAGAAAAAACAAGCCTTTATGAATTTAATTTTCGTAAACTCTTCTTTTAATATAATATATAGCATTTTATTTAAAATGCTATTAATAATGAAATATTTAAAAGTGCAATTTTACAAAGACGTGATGTTATCTCTGCTGACATTATCGCGATTATTATTATTAGAACTCATATTTTTATTTAATAATAAAGACAATCATTGAGATGTGATCATAATGATTGTCTTGTTAAATAAAGTTTTACTAAATTATTTACCCAACAAATCAAAAAATAAACAAATAGAAACTCAAATAGCAATCTACAAGTACGTTAACAAAAAACTCATGTTCTTATGAAATAATTGAAAGTACTTAACTTTATTGTGTGGTCTGCTCAGTATCCCAAGGCTCGAACATAAAAAGGACTTATTATTCTTAGAAGCAGCCTTCTAAACCAACAAACTGAATTATGAACAAGTGGCCTACCCTACAGCGTTCGTCTCGCTCGGTTGTATGTTAACTACAACCGAAGTTTGTTGGTGTAGATGATGCTTTACATTGAGACGTTTAATTATAATATGATATTTTATTAGATTGGCTATGTTGAAAATCTTTACATAAATATCTAGAATTATTACAATTAAAATAAATACCAATAAGACTAACATTAGTACATGTATTTTGGATGTTTATTTTTTAGGGCGTTTGCATTCAATAGAATCGGAATTCGTTTAAATAGTTCGCTTTACAATGAGTAGTTTAATTGTAACTTAATATTTTATAATATTGCAAAATAATTACAATTAATATCAATATTTATAAAACTAACATTAGTATATTGAATGTTTTCTTAAAATGCGAGTTATGTTACCCTAAACAGATGCCGACATATTTTTATATATATATATATATATATATATATATATATATATATATATATATATATATATATATATATATATAATATATATGTATGTCAATTTAAAGAAATAAACCTTTATAATTTTTAAGATGTATTTTAGCGATACTTTTGTAGAATTATTATTATTTTGTTTATTATACTTTCGGGAAAAAAACTTAATTTGGATGTTTATTTTGTATCTTCACTAAACTGATGATATACAGCATGTATATCATCAGTCAGGCTGTCTGTACAAACTTTTTTAACGTTGAAATCACATCTTTATTTCTGGCAAAAAAGTCGCTTAACGTAATATCTGTATATCTATACATATATAAACACAATTGCTTCTGCTTTTGACATTTCTCGTGTGAAACGCGTCAAACGCGTCTTCAATTATGGTAGTATAATTATGGTTGACATGTTATACTAATTTTATATGTATTTATTTATATAATAAAAATTGTATCAATATCTAAACAACCAATATATTTTTTGAAGGGTGAAAGATTTAAATCCATTGAAATTTTTGAACAAAATTAAAATTCTTCTTAATAACATCTGCGTTGAAATTATTTTATTTTATGGAAACAGGAAAAATAGATTTTTTTTTTTAATGACCATAGACATTTGTCCATGCCTTTCAAAGTGATTTTAAACAATTTTATTACGATTTAAAATAGATTTGAAATAGAGTCGTTAAAATAGATTGTAATGGTCAGTTAATATGTAAACGGTCAGTACTCACTGTTGGAACCCCGCTCCAGTTCTTGTCTGATCTCTTGAAGAAAATCATAATTACTATCGAAATTAAAACGTTACAGTAAGAAAAATCAGCAGATTTTTAAGACTCAAAACCGAATATTGGTAAATGATATAAATATACCCTTTCTTCGTATGTAAGTGTATTTCATTTATCTTTGTTATTCAAAGTAAATGATATGATTATGACAATAGAAAAAATATCTTTGAATAAAAGAAATCTTGGTAATAATAATTATTGACTTAGCATATCTTTATATTCAACGTCGATAAATCCTCTTAAGAAGTAATATTAAAATATCCGGTAAATATGACCAGTTTGTGTTTATATTCTAGTTATTATTTTAATTGTCATAAACTTGAAAATAAGAGTGATGAATATTAGAAGACTACTTCCCGCGGTATAATTTATTAACCACTATAGTCGCTATTCACTAATCACTAGCGACTTCACTTCTTGATGCTAGCAGTTCCACGATACGAATGAGCCCTACTGACCGGCAAGTGACTTATATACCGTCTTGAGGCAAGTTTCGTAATAGCGGTACTACCCTCTTTAACAGTTAATCATGGCAAACTTTACGCACCAAGTATTGAGAATGTTAAAAATACCCTCCAAAAGTACTGGCGATAACATCCGGCCTTCCTGCAACGTATTCGCCCTCGAATTACGTCTTAGTCTGATGTTATTGCTGAGAACTGTAATAATTAATAATAACACTTAGTATGACAATTATTCTTTTCCGAATGTGTACATTGGATTCAGAAAGAATACATAAAAATAATATGTGTCATAAGATGTCTCTATATGTCTGTGCGGTAATTAAGATCATTAAACCTTGGAAGGTTTTAAGTCACTTGTAAATCATGGTTTAGAATAGAGATGCCTGAGGCCACCCTAAACGTTTATCACCATATTACCGATACAGTAGTGTTCACAACGGATATCTACTGCAGCACCATATTGACATCCTATGTTCGAAGCAAATACATTAGACATTCACCACATTACCAATATAGTAGTGTTCACAACGGATATCTACTGCAGAACCATATTGACAATCTTTAATCAACCTTTGATAACATCCGGATTACAAATCATTATTTCGGAAGGTCTTAAGTCACTTGTAAATCATGGTTTAGAATAGAGATGCCTGAGGCCACTCTAAACGTGTATCACCATATTACCGGTACAGTAGTGTTCACAACGGATATCTACTGCACCACCATATTGACGTCTTTTAATCAACCTTTGATAACATCTGGATTACAAATCATTATTTCCTAGTTGTATCCATGGTTTCATGTTTTCAATACATGTTGTGCTATTATATGGCCTGGTACTTTGTTCTGCTCCTTGCATATCATATACATTGTCTAGAAACGAGCCAGCGTCTACCATATTCTGTTCGTCTGTAAATTTTATTCCCCAAAAGTTTGCATCGGCCTCTCCTGATTGTAAGATATCTCGAATACTACAAATGCTTGGATCTTGTAGTTGTACGGAAAGTAACCAATCAGCCTATGAGGTGATTTATGACGACGTCTTTATTTCGTTTGTGATACTCATCAGAGCTGCTACTTGTCCAGGATACTGAATCGGTACTTAAACTTCATGTTGATGCTCTTCGAGATTGTCTATGGGTTTTCCTTTTTATCTGAGGCATGGCGGTAGGCGTTGTTTCACATCCCACTTCTGATATTAGAAGACTACTTCCCGCGGTATAATTTATTAACCACTATAGTCGCTATTCACTAATCAGTAGCGACTTCACTTCTTGATGCTAGCAGTTCCACGATACGAATGAGCCCTACTGACCGGCAAGTGACTTATATACCGTCTTGAGGCAAGTTTCGTAATAGCGGTACTACCCTCTTTAACAATTAATCATGGCAAACTTCACGCACCAAGTATTGAGAATGTTAAAAATACCCTCCAAAAGTACTGGCGATAACATGAAATTATTAAACAGCCTTCTTAAATGTACCTAATTAGAAAGAATGTAATTTAAAATTACACTATTAAAAAAATTTATATATAACAATCTTAATAATCTGTTCGCTTAAACCCGTGACTGATTTTAAACTAAATATTCAAATCTTGCTATGGGAACATATGAATAATATGAAATAACAAGATGTAAATTTACAATCCATAAATATTAAAACGACGTGCAACATACTCGTAAATATAAATAAATTCGTACCCATACGAATATTCCACAAATAGCAATGAATAAATAGAAATCTTATTTGATAATTTTATCACGCAAATATATCACATGACGACGAGTATTTACTGAGTGAGCGCTCCCATCGGGCGCTCAGCAAACTCAGGGCTATATGAAATATTGTCTGGGCTCAGATTTATTGAGTGGAAAATCAATTGTTCACTATATTGATGTCGTATTTCAGTAATTTTGGGGTACAAATTTTTGGGGTATATATAGGACCAGACTCCTGCTGCCGATTTCAATTATTGTACTGTAACTCCTGGAATAGTAGCATTTTTAATAGAACCTATTTTTAGAAAATTAACTATATGTAACACCAAAATGTAACATAATGTTCCTTCGGCAGTGATACCAAATCAAAAATACAAAAAAGTGCTGTTCTAAGTTAATGATGCTACTAACTAAAAATGTCAACAATTATCACGTAATATGAATTTAGTTTTCTTAAAAAAAATATTTTTTATTTAAAAACTGTTTTATTTTAGACTGGATAAACGATTTTAAGTGGCAAGTTGAATAAATTTTTGGGTGGTCTGTAAAATACAGTGTCAAATAAAAAGAGATTGTAAAGATATTTACGGTTTTATTTCAAGAGCTAGAGATCAAGATTAGATTTTGTCTTAAAATTAATTAAACACAACAATATTTTACAGTTCATAAATGTGCTTGTTCATTTATTTGTTCCTTTATGTTTTTCTCTTGGCAGTTCATAATTACTCATTATTAAAATACTTCATGTTAACAAAAAATAATTTAAAATTTAACTAGGAGAATTAATATAACAGGAGGATAATATGCGGGATTTTAGAGTATAAAGGTAATATGCGGGGTCTTAGAATATATAAGTTAATGAAGATTTATTTCAAAATAACAACTAACTTAATAACTAACTTTCAAAATAACATTGTTTTCATTTGCTGGTATTACAATATTTAACGAAATATATTGAAAAGATAATATTAATCAGCCAGTGAATTATAAATTCCCGTAAAAAATAAGTGGTTCTTCTAATGTCCCATTAATTTAGGATAATTGATCTCTTAAATTATAGACGTCGTTTTTATCTTTTTATGATATAATTATTTAAGCACTTTTAAAATATAATACTCAAAGTCATGATTACCTATAACAATTTGAAACGCTGTTGGAACTCGTTTTTTCTTAGGCACTGTGATGATCGAAACAGAACTTTAAAAAATAATATTAAATATAAATAGTGGTATAAGTATATCTTCCACCGAGAGTTCTGTATAAACTTGTCGGTTACTAATAGTTCTGGAATCAAGTCTCGATCTATTTCTAAAATTCGGAATCCTAAGCTTATATCTTACATGACATAAACGGTCGTATCTTTTTTTCGTAATTTATTTTATATTTTATTATTTTCACAGCCTCAAGATACGGTCAATCTTAATATATGGTTTTAGTTTTGACTCAACCATCTCCAAGCGTTCCCGAAATTAAGAAACGGATAGGCGGACAGACAAACGGACAATAAAATAGTCCTATAAAGGTTTTATATATTTTTCCTGTAAGATGCGGAAGCAAAAAAGATGTCTATTTGTTCCAAATGTTTTAATGAAATTCGAATATAATTGAAAAAGAATAGATAATTAAATATAATGGCTGTTTACGAATTTATAAACTATAAAGTTCACATAATAATAAGAACATTAGTAGAACAAAGCGAGCTCCATGTGAGACCTTCTGCATGTCCGGGGTTGGCATGAAAACGGCTTTATCAAACCACCTGGATGCGTGGCGATCCTCCACTGTGCGGTTCTCAAGGACATTTTTTCCACGTACCACTCGAATGTGGAACGAACTCCTTTTGGCGGTATTTCCAGATCGGTACGACATGGGTACCTTCAAAAAAGGCGTTTATTCCTACCTACAAGGCCGGCAACACTCTTGTAAATCCTCGGATGTTGCAAGAGTTCATGGGCGGCGGTGATCACGTCCATCCGTGACCCGCCAGCTCGTTTGCCCTCCCCATACAAAAAAAAAAAAAAAAAAAATACTACATCTTCATTTCAAGCAGTTGTTTTATTACTTATTTATGATTCCAATGTAGAAGCCTCCGTGGCGCAATTGGTTAGCGCGTTCGGCTGTTAACCGAAAGGTTGGTGGTTCAAGCCCACCCGGGGGCGACAATTTTGTTTACAATAATAATAATATTAATCTGAGTAAAACAGTAATAATTAAAAAATTGCTTAGTGATTGTAATAAGAGTTATTGTAAAAATTTTGTCCTTTATATTTTTGTTAAAAGTCGACGTTACATTTATCTTAAAGATAAACCATGTGACGTACCTACTGCTTGTAAAATACATACCATAAAGGTAGTCGGTAAATTAAAGGTAAAATTTTAAACACAGGTAGGTATATTTCAGAATCATTCAGCAATAATTTTATGTGTACTGTGAAACGTGTACTAAAATTATATACTTCAAACCAAAATAAAATGAAAATATAACTTCCAATGAAAATTCAATTCGACTAAATGTATTTATTCATACAATTTAAGAAAAATCACTTTTAAAAATATATTTGAAATAATCCGGAAATCTCGATGGTGGTTTGAAAATAAAGAATTGCGTGTTTTGTTACAAGAAACATGTATACAGCTGCAAAATATCACTTACGTCATTGAAAGTGAAGTCTATATCAGTAAAGGACAGGAAAACATTTTTCTACGCCAGCTCACGCAATAGAGATGTGGGTCATGTATATCTATATCTATATATATACATATATATATATATATATATATATATATATATATATATATATATATATATATATATATATATATATATATATATATATATATATATATATATATATATATATATATATATATATATATATATATATATATATATATATATATATATATATATATATATATATATATATATATATAATAATAATAATAATAATAATAATATATATATATATAACGCGAATATTTATTTTATAATTGTTTCATACACTTTTAATAGTTAATTTATATAGTAATAACTGGTTTGGAATCGCTCGATCGAAGTTAACTGGAAGTGACATCATGCTTTGTCGATTGCTGCTGAAATTATTGATGCCTTAAAAATATTGTTACTAAAATATTAGACATTAAATGTAATAAGTAATCCTTCCTAGTATATATTAATGTTTTATTAAGGTAGTGACGATAAAAAAACATTATTGTACAACACACCCACGTTATATACCGTTATACAAAATGTTGGAAGAACAATCCAATACGAGTAAAATAAAATATGACATAACAATAGTTCTAAAACATTTTAAATATAATTAGTTATTGTTACTATAATAACAACTAAGATATTATTGTCTGTATAAAAATATGTTATTTTCATAAACTGTAAATTACTTTACAATTTATTTGGCGGTAGGTGTATTTTGTGAAAAAAAAATCTAACTTAATACTCAACTTCTAGGTTTTATCAAATAAATGTAACATAATTCTAAAATGTTATAAAATAACCATACAAAGGATTTTCAAACACTTTTTAAAGAATGTAATAAGACGCAATATCGCTTTTTATTGGAGTTCAGAAATGCAACTTTCATGTGTACCTTAGATTGTGACTCTAACAATAATGCCTGAACGAGCTGTAATAACCTACGAGTGATTGCGAAGTTATAAATTGTATTGCATTAGGGCTGTTACTTTTTAACATCATGTATATACTATAATTGCATCTATATATATATCTAATTATTACAGTATTTTATAGAAAAATAAAATAGTTCCATAGATTGCGATCCAATTACAAATTAACTAAAAATAGTTTTTTCTATTCTTTTTTCTACAAGAAATCTAAATCATACTTAATTTAATTTTAATATTTTATTTATAGGTAATAAAGTTGAAATATTTTAAAATATGTTTTAAAAGATAGCCCTATTGACAGACATGTGTAACGCTCCCTTTTATTGTCTCGGAACCTTATGAGTCTCGTCATGTGAAAATTTATTGTAACGTCTTATTCTCTTTTATTTCTTGTACAACTGCCGACGAGTATTACTTTATAGGCTTTGCTATTATTCAATCAAGGAAATTTAACTTTATTACATAAATTTAAAATACATTTTCGTATGTATCAAACAAGCATAAATATTTCTGAAAAAAAAATATTTATTTAACCTATATCGTATATCTGTAACTAAAATGCACAAAATTTTTATTGGATGTATATTTTGTCATTAAAGATATATTTAAGCTAGAATTCATGTTCATTCAAGTGAATTTTGGTCCAAAGTTTACCTGCTCATAATAAACATTTTTCTAGTAAATATATTAGGAAATACAAATATTTAATTGGTATCGTTAGATAATATATAGAAAACAATATTTCAAAACTACCGGAATGAAAATTTCAATAAGAGCTGTAAGTTTCAACTTTACACGTAACTTGGCCAATACTCCACATAAAAGCACTAATTCATACGCTGAAGTTGGTACTACCACTAACTTTGCTAACTCAGGTGATTGCGACACCTGTAAGAACCGTGAAGTACATTCAAACACAGTAGTTCGTTAATTACGAGAGCAGTGTCACAGACTAATTTATTTGCTAACTAAGATAAGGAATAAGATAGGGAACGCCTTTAAAACTCTATGGCACTTCTTAACTTTTTGTTGAAGTTTTAAGTACCCAAATGACTTTAATAATGCCTAAATGAAACAAAACATTTTATTGATTAAAACCTGTGTTAGTCCTTTTGTACATTTTCTTATTTCTAAATAAAACTAATATACTGTAATGAAATGAAAAAAAATACAAGTAAAGTCTACATTAATAACGATTTTTTTTCAATTTCAATTTGCTTCAGCGAATACTTATATGTTTCGCGAATAATCTTTTTAACACAAAACTTTTTATTTTATCTGAAATGTGTTTAAAGATATATTATACAAAAATTTGTATGTTCATTATGAACGTATTCATATAAAAAATATCACAAATTTCCGGGGTCTTCATTTTCATTTATAATACTCGACTAATATTTTATACCACACGCTGTGGTGATTGTGTTTATAAAGGATCGTCCTTTATGTGCTACCAATCCTTCAGATTATTGAAGGTCGGAACTTGTCTGTACTCTAGCTGCGCGTGGATATGGACGACGATGTCAGAGTCTACGCGAGCTTCTATAGGTCTCATAGTGGTATTGCAGTGTAACATAGTGATATGTTTGGTATTTCCAACATACGAGTACATTGTTATACGGATGACAGCGCTGGGGATGCAGTATACTCTGGTCATGTAGGGTTCTCTCGGGAAAACGACGACGATTGCTGAAAGAAAGTAGTGTCTTCTATAGAGATCCCACTGGGGATGGTCTCAAAATAGAGTGAACTGAATCTAGTTCAGTTAAATCTTCAAAAGATACAAGTTTGCTCGTTTATTGCGCGTATATGTGAGATAAGCTGGTAACATATAAAAATACCCTGATTTTAACAGAATATTTAAAATTTTTTAATCTTAAATCGCTGCAACTAGAAAATTAAAATATATAATAGAAACACAAATAAAAGAGTAGTATGATAATAAAAATTATTAAAATTATTTTTTAGAAAATTAAACAACAAAACTGCAATAAACGTTGTGCTCGCTTATTATTTTTAATTTCGTTTTAATTTATTTCTACAGTCGTCATAAATTCCAAATAATTTTAAAAAGATAAACCAGATAATACCGTAAATCGGTTAGCGTATAGAAGATGTCTAAAATGTCTAAAGTGTGAGCACCAGAACTTTTTTGTGAGATGTATCTACACAATTATTTAAATAACCTTGAATTGCACTATATTATCCATAACCATCACTTTAAGGAATTGGTTCAAAGAAATATACTTATTAATCATTATATTTGTTATTTTACGAAATAATGCTATTATTATTTTTTGAATTTTTCTATTTCATTTTATTCTTGTGCACTTGTTTAAATATTCATATCGTTGCAAGATTATGTAAACAAAACGAATCTGAATGATTTGGGCGACGTAGCTAGTAACTTGCCGTATCTCCTGAAACCTTTGATAAATATTCCGAATTCCTATAGTTCAACCGTGCAACCAATTTAGTAATTGCCTTTCTACCGGTATCTGTATTTAAAGGTATTTCTATTGTAGCTCGATACAAACCTTGATAATGAATTGTATTGTTATTTAATGAATAACACATTCAATAAAATTATGACCAGCTAAAAGTATTTCGGTATCTGGATATTATTATACTAATTAAAATGTATATAATTATTATTACTTTTTAATTATTTATGAATACATTTCGTTAATAAAAATATATTCAATTCTCTTTCAAAATACTGATCAGTTTTTTTTTAATAATCTAAAACTAAAATATTCATTCTGAATACAAGTATTGTTTAAGTCAAAGAAATTAAATAAGCGGCGATTAAAATGATTTCAAAGCTTGAGTTTTAGAATAATAAATGCCCATTGTTTAAACTTTACATCTGGTCTAGTTCTGAACTACTCAAAGTTTTTCTCAAGTATATGATAGCTAACGATTTTCAGCTCGTTTTAAATATTTTTCGTATTTCAATTTTATATAGATTTGTTCTTTTGAAATCAAACTGTCTAAGACTCCGTTATCCGTAAATTACCTAAGAACTGCAAACACTTACTCAATGTCATTTATCCGATCCTTTTCCCAACGGAATTGTTCCTTACTATACTAATTGAATCAGATTTTAGAATATTTTAGTAAACATTTAACTTTCTCACTATGTTTTTTTTTTTGTTTTCATTTACACATATTAATATTATTAAAATATCTTTACCTCTAGTACTTTATAACTGGCGTTATATTTTGACAAATGATTACAAGAACTCATTGCTCATTGTATGATCAGAAAGCGATTTGCAGGCATTGTTCACCACTCTGAAAGATGGGTGTGAAAATAATGGTCTAAACCTGAATGCAGATAAGACGAAGGTTCTGATATTTGTAAGAAACGAACAAAGAACAGAATGTAAAATCAACGTGAATGGTAAGATAATAGAACAAGTGATTGCAGTGGTATATTTGGGAAGTATGTTTAGCAGAGACGGAAGATACGAAATGGATGTGGAAAGGCGTATTGCTGCCGGTAACAGAGTCACGGTACTTAGGCAGCATTGTTGAGACGATGAAATGTCAGCATAGCTGCACGTTTGGCTGTACACAAAGCAGTTTTGCTACCGACGCTGTAATACGGCAGCCAAACGTGGGTAACACAGAAGAAGAATGTAAGAAAGTTGAATGCTGTGGAGATGCGATCTCTTCGCCGAATATGCGGAGTCAGTTTAGCTGACCGAAGCAGCAATGAAGAGATCCACAGAATGGCAGGTACTAGCGAAGATGTGACGGTGAAAATGAAGAAGAACGTGCTGAGGTGGTTCGGGCAAGTCGAACGAATGAGTGATGAAAGAATGGTAAAAAAGATTTATATAGGAAAAGTGAGCGGTAAGAGAGACAGGGAGAGGCCTCGAGTGAAATTCGAAAACACAGTAGCTACGATACGTGAGGAAGGTCACGTAAAATACATAAAGACCCCCAGGAGAGCATGGAATATGAAGAAGTTAATATCTGTGGTCGAAGCGAAAGAGGTATGCAGGGACCGCAGCGTTTGGCGCTCCGTCGACTCTGGCTACCCCGCAAGGGATATGGCGTGAAACTAGGTAGGTAGGTATTACATGAACTTGACAATTCGCTTAAATATAATATCTTATTGTCATTTTTAAATAAATTAATTTTGTCAGTAAATTTAAAAAAGGCATTTAATGGTATTTGCGTGAAATCATAACAAACATTCATCCATTGATCTATTCATACACCTTCCATTGGTTTAGCGTTTTCGGTCACCTCATATTTAGCATTTTAAAAAGAAATAACAGTACCAAAAAATCTGTTACTTTTTATTAGTTCAACTGAGTAGTTTAACTGTTAAAGTTGTGGGAACAAATTACGACATTTAAACATTGTTTACAGTGTAACGAGATTTATGTAATTAAAGTTAAAAAAGTACAAAATAGCTTAATATTTCTGTAAAGTTTTTTCACAGTTTTACTTTACTTTTTCTTACATACATTACAAAAATAAAAGTTCTACAATCCAATACATAAGAATTATTTACAATATTATAGGTCTGAACCAACGTAAATTCTTTTGGACCAACCACATCTACATAGTAAGCGTTTGCAGTTCTTAGACAATATCCAGAAAATAGAACATAGAACATCTTAAAACTTGAACTTTGAGTTACATTAGATAAAAATATGATTAATCTTTAAAAATACAATTATTTTAATTATTTTAATTATTTACCAGTATTATATTTATATCGCGATTATACTACTATGTTTATCTCGAGACAGTGCTACCGTATGTTTTGCGCGTACATGACCGTTCTCGCTTGAAGCTTATCGCTGTCTTTAATCTGCTGACAGCAGTTTTATAATTATCTCTTTTTGATATGATTTTCATAATTGTTGTTCAATATTTTATTTATTTTAATTATATCTTCTCCAATTGGCACCTATACCAATGATAATATATATTTATTGTTCTATTTTGCACTTTTACAAATCTGTGGAAGAACGACAACATTGGGTAAAATATTTTGTCTATGACGATATGATATTATAATCTGTATTAGAAATTACTTTACTTACTTAAGGTCACAATTTTTTATTTAAGTGATTGTTGTTGGCGTAGATATAATATGTTATTATGTATGCATTGAGAAGCGTAAATCATCATCAAATCATCAGTAATTAAACCGATTTTACAGAGATTATTTCAAAAACAATATGATCTAATAACGTGTAAGAGAATGATAGCCTGTTAGTCCAGACTAACCACTAGTGGTTACAGATCCTGGACATTGTGCTAAAGATGCAAGTACTAGAAAGGGATCTGTTTATAATCAATAAAAATAGTAAATTAAATCTCGTCTCTTGCACATTTTGTTTTACTTATACGTTATCCTTAAATTTGATTTACATGCAGCGTAATAAAGATATGGTTATAATTAATGTTAATTGGAAGCACTGACTGTATTTGACACGACTTATATATCATGCGATTAGTACTTATTTGAAATTAGCATTATATACAAAGACAAAGAAAGAACTGGCAGAACAAGAAATAAATAAAAAAATTAAGATTGTATCAACTAGGAATTAACTAAAATGTAACAAAATAAATGTTTTAAAGGTGATACAGGGTAACTAAGTGACATAATATAATAACCAAAGTACTATTATGAATCAACTTTATCCAACTTTCCATAACTGACGAAAATTTGTTCCAACACACGACATCAAAATAAGAACTATGAGCGCATTATGAATAAGAGAGATTCCGCAAAAATATGAAATAACTTTTAAAATGACTTCAAAAACACAATTAGCGATAAACTAATAATATTATACAAAATATTATGCGATTTAATTTTAATCGATATTTTACTATTCACAATACCTTCTTTACTAAGACACTAAATAATATTACCTCCATATTAGATTAAAGCATTTGTTAACTTAGTTTTTTAGTTTTTAAATTTTTTTTTGTAGATGGCTCCGTGGCGCAATTGGTTAGCGCGTTCAGCTGTTAACCGAAAGGTTGGTGGTTCAAGCCCACCCGGGGGCGATAATTTTGACTAATTTTAACAAATTTAATCTATCTATCAGTTATAAATATAAAATTGCTTAGTGATGTATTATTCAATACTACAGTTTTTCAGATTTATACATTTTTATCCTTTAAATTTTTGTTAAAAGTTTATACCTTATATTTATATTAAATATGAAACTTGTGACATACCTAATGCTTGCATATAAAAAAGGTAAATTATACATACACTTATATTTTATAATCATTCAGAAATAATGTTATGTTTATATCAAATCAAAATAAAAAGCAAATATAGCTTTCGACGGACCTTCAATTCGACCACAAGTATTTCTTGAAAGAATTTCACAAAAATCACTTTTATAAATGTTTTTAAAGTAATCTTGGATGTTTTGAATACAAAACATTGCGTGATTTGTTACAAGAAATATATGAATACAACCGCGAAACAGACGTCTTTCAAAGTTAAAGCTATATCAGTAAAGGACAGGAAAGCATTTTTATATGCCAGCCCACGCAAAATAGATGTGGGTCATAATGAATGTATATTTCATCTTTGTTTTATAAAATTTTACTATTTAATTTATATAATAGTAACTGGTTTGAAATCGCTCGACCGAAGTAAACTAGAAGTGACATCATCCTTTGTCGATTGATGCTGAAATTGTTTTCGCTTCAAAAAATAGTGTTATTAAAATATTAAACAATTTTTATAAGTAATCTTTCCTAACATATTAGAGTGTTTTAATATAGTGACGATTAAATACCTTTATACATACATGTTAGAAGAACAATCCAATACGAGTATAATAAAATATAACATAGCAATAGTTCTAAAACATTGCAAATATAATTAGTTATTATTACTGTACTAATAACTAAAATATTACTGTTTGCATAAAAATATGCTATTTTCATAAACTTGTTCATTACTTTACAATTTATTTGCGGGTGTGTGTGTTTTGTGAATAAAAACTAAATACTAAACTTCTAGGTTTTATCAAATAAATGTAACATTATTCTAAAATGTTATTAAAAGAACATACAATGGATTTTCAAACACAAAAACTTTACAGAGAATGTAATAAGAAGAAGAGAAGAGAATGTAATAATAATATCGCCTTTTATTGGGGTTCAGAAATGCAACTTTCATGTGTATCTTGGATTGTGACACTAATAATAATGCCTGTACAAGCTGTAATAACCTACGAGTAATTGCGAAGTTATAAATAGTTTTGCTTTAAGGTTTTCGCTTTTTAACATCATGTATTACTATAATTGCAGCTTGATTTTATTTGTATTTTGGTTTTATTTATAACAACACAATTTGATAGATTGCGATCCGAATTCAAGTTTACAAAATTTTATTTTACTACTCTTTTTTCTACAACAAATCTAAATCATACTTAATTTTATTTTATTTTTTACTTAGAGGTTATTAAGTTAAAATATTTTAATATATATTTTAATACACAGCTCTATTGACAGACATGTGTTAAGATCCCTTTTATTGTCTCGGAACTTTATGAGTCTCGTCATGTGAAAATTTATTGTAACGTCTTACCCTCTTTTATTTCTTGTACAACTGCCGACGAGTTTTACTTTATAGGCTTTACTATTATTCAATCAAGGAAATTCAACTTTATTACACAAATGTAAAATACATTTTTGTATGTATGAAACAAGCATAAAGATTTCTAAAAAATTGATTTATTTTAACCTATATCATATGTCTGTAATTCAAAAGCAAAAAATGGTATTGGATGTTAATTTTATTATTATAGATATATTTAAGCTAGAATTCATGTAGTAGATAAATTAGGAAATATAAATATTTAATGGGTTTCGGTAGACAATAAATAAAAAACAATATTTTACAACTACCAGTGTGAAAATTTCAATAACAGTTGTAAGTTTCAACTTTGCACGTAACTTCGTCAATACTCCACATAAAAGCACTAATTCATATGCTGAAGTAGGTACTACCACTAACTTTGCTAACTCAGGTGATTGCGACACCTGTAAGGACCGTGAAGTACATTCAAACACAGAAGTTCGTTAATTACGACAGCAGTGTCACAGACGACTTTATTTGCTAACTAAGATAAGGAACGCCTTTAGAATGCCATAGCGCTCCTTAACTTTTCATTGATGTTTTAATAATAATAATAATAATATTACAAAAAACGTTTATTTCAGGACAAGCCCATATTTTGATAGTAACAATTATTCTTAAAGACTAGTGTTAGATTATAAATAAAAAATAAACATATTATAATAGGTAACAAATAATAACTAATAATTAAGCTAGATATTTAAACATGTAGTTTAATCCAATGTTGCAGCATTGGACTCTCCCTCTATCAACAAATATTTTTAAAATACTGTCGATGGGCTCAGCAACACCATATTGTCGGCGTATCTAATGGTTTTAATACTAACACCGTCCATATGACACCCTACGCCGCTATTACTGAGCTCACTTATCAGATGATTCATATATAGGTTGAAAAGTCGAGGTGAGCTCAGTCCCCCTTATCTCACCCCGCACTCCAACCAATACACCTTTGAAAACGATTCCTGCCACTTTACACTGTTGAGTTGTTTGTTGTACCATTAACAAAGGAAATCGATAACTTCACGTGGTAACGTGGTTACATGTTGAAGTTTCTGCCACAAAACCTCATAATTGATCTAATCAAAAGCTTTGGAGAGTTCCAAAAAACAAGCAAAATGGCATAAAATGGCCCTCTCTGCGGATAGACCTGGTCTAAAGCCGAACTGATTATCATTAAGTTTAATATTTTTAAGTAATTGTTTGTCAAGCAGACTGTCCAACACCTTGGCCATGATAGTCACTAGAGATATTGGCCAATAGTTATTAATATCAGATGCACCACCCGGTTTTTTTTTACAATTGGTACCACTATGGTATAAGTATAAGTTCATCAGGTAAATAACAATGACTCATACACATGTTGAAAAACATAGAAAGTATTCGAGGTAGATGTTTACTTACGTGTTGCAAATGCTCGATGCTGAGACCGTCATGGTCGGGTGACTTACATCTTTTTATACTTAGTATAACTAATGCAACATCTTTTTCAGTAAATCTGACTGTAATGTTACCCGATACGGATCCAGCACCAGATATTCGAACAGATTGCCTTAGAGGCAAGTCCACTTTAAAATGCTGCTGAAATAAGTTTGCTATCTCCACTGGATCATGCACACCCGCCACACTCACAGGATGTCTCGACATCGGTTTAAGTTTATTTGTTAGCTTTAAAATCTTCATTTGAGTGACTTTTCGCCATTATATCCATTTTAATTTGTTGTTGATTTTTCTGACACTATTTCAATTTATTTTTAAAGATATTTCGTAATTTACACATGTTATCGTGAATATAACCTGTCCTGGATTTAAGTAAGAGTCAGTTTTTATACTATAATCGAGCTTCCCTGTGAGCACTTTGAACATATTTATTCCAGCCCGTCACGTATTTTCTTTTATTGTGCCTATTTTCAGTACCAACATATGTCATTTTAGCAGCATCTTTTAGTATATTAATTAAGTTGCTGTACAATTGCTTCAACAGTATAAGGTGGCGAGAATCAGAACAAAAACTATTAGAACATTTATCAAATTCTAAAGGAAGTTGAAAACAATCATACTTTAAATTACAATGGTTTAGATATTCAACAATCTTATTATTATACCTCCCACCCCAAAGTACTTTATGGCACTTCTTTTTTTTAAGTATTACTCTAAGAACTATTAAGTTTAAACTACATTCTATTGACACGGGAATGAGATCAGACGCAAATACATCATACTGAACTGATGCTTTGATGTAGTGGTCTAACCAGCGAAGAGCACCGTTAACAGTGCTGCTGAAAGTATACGAACCCCGAGGCAACAACATAATATTCACACGTGACACACATGACACAGATAGCTCGCGTTCAAAACGTTCACCGGGATGCGCGTTGAAATCCCCCAATATAAACACAAATTCAATGCATGTAGATTCACATATGGCAATTATTTCACTAAGGCAGTTGTTAAATTCTAATAAATTATTGGCCGAATCCGTCGGTATATACACGCAAAATATTAACATAGAACAATCAGCATAGTCAATTGTTATCGCAACCAAACAATCACCATCACACGACAACAATGCCACTGCACCGTAGGGTCTTCCTACTAGGCATTCAGTAGATGTATCCACAGCGGACTTGCCTGTAAAGGCAAAGTCACTATGCAGACTCCCTAGAAAGGCCACATCATGAGAAAGTAGCCAAGTCTCTTGCAAAGTCATAATATCACAATCATCACATAGTTTTCTCGCGCAGTCTGCTGATGTAATGATATTTTTACAATTAAATGTCGTAATATTTCTGAACGTTCTATCCATCATATACTTGATTTATTGTTAATTTCGTTTACCAAGCGGGTGTCTGTGCTAGTTTTTAAATTAATAAATCGTTTGAAGGGTATACCCTCCGACCACAAGCATTATATGGTCTTTCTCTTTTCATATTTATTTTCTCCAGAATAACATGTCCATTCCATTCCATTTTAATATATTCCGAAATGTCAGCGTCACTAGTTTCATTCTGACGTGTGATATAATAAACGGAATTTTTAATTCAGCAGCCTTGAATTTTACTACCATATTAGATATTACTTTTCCCGTCATTCCAAAAATTTTTTTTTTACTAATTTGGAGTCGTCCTCTTTATTTTTACTCACTGTCTTGTTGTTTACAATTTGTGCGAAGGTTCGTTGAGACACAATATCACTCTTTGAATTTATAATTAAATCTGTGTGGCATGAGTGAGATAGTATAAGGCTGAGTCACAGGTTCGCTATGTGTGCCACAACATACCCATGTTGTTAGATGAAGTGTTGTTTATGCGCTCGGGAGTTGTCGGCGCGCATTAAAAGTCGGCTGTGTTCTCAACATATGATCTGATTTAGTATGATTTTGGGCATTGGTTATTTAATTTCAATTCTTCAAATTCAGATTCAGTCAAGTAGTTCTCTTTTATGTCGTTAATGTCCGATCTTAACACCAACAAATCCTTAAGTACTTTTGTTAAGTCTACATGATGCAAACATATCGGTGGCAGCTTATGCAAGTCATATGCCACAAATATAGGTATAAGCTCAGGATCCATTGTCTTAAACACGGTATTATATCGGAATTATATCCTCCAGGTCTTTTCGTTTTTTATTTTATCGTCTCGAAACGCACTTTTGTGTAGTTTTCGTGGAAACGAACAATAACTACTTAGCTTCATTGATCTCTTCCTCCGAAAAGGCTGATGTACATATCCTGATTAGCTCTTGTTATCCACAAAGACATGTCTATTTCTTATAAATGCTAGCACCTCCGAAATAACAATATTACAATTTTTAGATTTTAATAGCACTCACATTTGTAATGGACATTTTAGTAACACTCAATCCGTGACCGGTTACGATGTGTGCACAGAACGGACGCTGTTTTAAGTACCCAAATAACTTTAATAATGCCTAAATTAGAAAATATATTTTTTTTTATGAAAAGCTTCATTAGTCCTCTTGTACGCTTTCTTATATATCTCTATATTAAGATCTAAATAAATATAATGTGTTTTCAAATTCAATTTGCTTCAGTGAAAACTTTAGTATCGTGGATAATTTCAACACATAACTTATTTTGATGAATATATCTGAAACATGTTTAAAGATATATTGTAGACAAGTTTTTATGTTTTAATTTTAAAAGATCAATAATTCATGTAAAAAATAAATATACTTTCTATATAGGCTTAAAAAATATTTGGATAATTGTTTTTTTTTGTTAATAACCACCACTAATTAAATTTATTTCACATCCTAAGTAAGTAACATTGTATTTATATGTATAGACCCGTATGTTTGTACATCTGTAGATAATTATATATTGTAATTACAGATATATATTGATGAGGTAAGTCTGTAAACTCGCAGCTGTTACTACAGTGTCTGCAGGATAGTGTGTAGTAAAATATAAACAAATGATAATTACAATCTATAATGGAAAATATATCATTCAAATAATCTGTGCTTAAATAAAATAAATAAAATTATTAGATAAAATATTTTAAGCCTTTACAAAAGGGCTTATTTATAAAAATGTGGTGTCAAAGTAGGCTCTTCTGACACTCCTATTTCACGTACATAACAGGTATTGATTACTACATATATACGACATAGTTTTACATATTTTTTACTTATTAATAGAAGCTATTGCTATACTAAGCTTTAATCCTATATTATGGATATTTTATCGTCAAAAATTCCTACATCATAAATAAATTACAATAAACTTCCACTTTAGGTACACTTTTGGATTTATATGCCACGTCAGTTAAATATACTGACGAAACTATATCAATTCAATGATTTGATCCTATTTAATTAGCATAGGTATTTAAAAAAAATTATCAACTCTGGTAGATCTATCAAAGCTTCTAAATTGATGTAGTTAATAGCTTGTCAATGTTAAGCTAAGTAAGGTTATCTTAATGATAAAGGCACTAGTAATCACAGAGGTCTAAATAGGACATGAAATTTTTTTACACAATTTTGATATTATGAAAAATAACTTTTCATTTAATCCAATGTGTCCACGTTGCCAAAAACTAGTTAATAAATTATATTATTCTCATGTGTCGTGCTGTTTCACAAAACTTCAATCTTTGTTTAATAGCCATTTATTTTGCTAAATGAAGATGGTGCATCGATATAAAAAAAACGCGCTTTTAGTGCAATTCAATTAAAACTACTTTCTGTGAACATTTTTAAAAAGCTTTATAAACGCTCACAAGTTAAAATTTTGATGGTATAACTGGGCGATAAAATGTATAAAATTCCTAAATATCGTTAAGTTTTCATTGTTATCTATCCCATTTCACAGGTAGTTAACTGATCTCTTTACTAAAAAATCATTCGGACGCGAATCAATAAAGTCTTTGAAGGCGGTTTGGACTTGGCCCCATCGGAGTTGTATTTTTTCCTTTGAAAAAAAATTATCCAAATTTTGAAAAAATGGTAATCTATTGGAGCAAGGTCCGGGAAGTACGGTGGATGTGTTAGATATTCCAATCGAAGCTTTTCTAATTTGGTAGCGGTCTGTTGTGCAGAGTGTGGTCTAGCGTTGTCGTGAAGAAGCTGTGGCGATGAGCGCTTCCAATTATCGTAGAGAATCCACTTTTTCTCACAGCTAAATTCTATTTGAAAACCCTTCATTATTGTGCTGAATAAGTAACATAACGTAGCAGTCGAAACACGTTTGCCGATTTGATTTACTCAATTCGTGAGGAATCGCCTTTCACTGGTGCCACGGCGGAACTCGTACTCGTAAATAACGCGATATTTCAAGTTTTCCATTTTTTAAATGTCAGTTAAAAAAACATAAATACGTGTACAAATACCTGTATAAATATAAATTTGTAAACAATAACCAAAGAGGGAAAATTTGTGATTAAAGTGACTAGTACGACAAAACGACAATTTCATATGTAAGGGACGCAGTATTTTTAAAAGTATCTTCTACAAGAATATTATACATATAATATTCCAACCGAATAATAGATATACCAGATGCAGATTACATGTACTGAAAAAAACTAGGGAATTAACTCACATACTCGTAACGTTTACTCACGTTACGTTATAATTTTCATCCGACTTATCAAATGCTTATAGCAGTAATCACATAATTGCTGCAATAAGCATTTTAATGAGGGAAGTCCCTCGCCTCCTTCTGTCCTGTTGATTATGTATATAGCATCTCAACCCCACCAACCCCTCGGGCATATAAGTTAAGCCGCTATACATGTGGTCCAGGTTTACCCCGGTCACATGGATTCTTGGTACGGCAGATCTGACCTCCGAAGTCGTCCGACAACGGCACTATAAGACTAGTAACGGCACTATAAGACTAGTAACTGCAATATTCATCGGCAGAGGAGATGTTAACAGTCAATAAGTGACTTACCCTCTAACTTACCGACATATACCTACATTTTGTCATCCCGGGAACACGACTGATGCAAAGCATTTGGTCGAGATAAAATTGAATACTTTTAAAAATTTTTTTGTATGTTTATTACTTCTGAGTTTGTACAAAAATCTTCTTCCTTTGTGAAATTATTTTATTAAACTAGAATGAATGCAATAAAATTTCACAGATACTCGTTTTGTTTTCAATAGAATTTCTCTCGTTACTGTTACTAGATATTTAGAAAATGTGTTAGTTTTAATTTTATATCTAAGAATTATTGTATTTGCAATTTCACAACTAGGGGATTTTTATCAGCTTATTATAGGATGTCTTCATTTATATTTATCTTTATTACTATTATTATTTTTTAATATTTCATATGTCCAGATAATTGATGAATCATAATAAAAAATAAAGTTGTGTCTTATATACTTTTATAATATTTTCTCTAATTTAACTTTGAACTATACCTAGAACATATCAATATATGTATGTTATTTTTTCTAGGTTTTCAAACAACGATTGTGTTGTATGATATAAGAATTCATTATATTAGAAATAATAAATAATGTAAAAGATAAAACTCTCAATATTATAGTACAAAAAATTATATTTGCAATAAACACAGTGACGATTTAAAAGCTAAGCCCTTAACGAAAATCCATGTTAAAACATATGTGTTTACATGACTTTGTAAACACACTGGAAAAAGAAAAATTTCGGATGGCAAACTATTTTAATGGAGAGCTTTTCAATTATATCATAATTTAATATTCCACTACTTATATGACATAGTTCCATGTGTATTAGAATAGTAGAATTCAATAAGGTTATATTTAATTTAGTCAGTTGAATAATCTGTAAGATCGGTAACAAACTAACTTGCTACTTGCCATCATTCAACTTGAATGTTTATACAGACAAACTACAGGGAAATGTTTGTTATTCGATACAGACCTAACTGCAATTAATTTGTATTTATATGAAATAAACGTTAGACATATACAGTACAATAGATATAATATATCAATGAAATAAATATATATACATTCATTATGAAATTCGAAAGAATACAAAACAATTAATCTAGATTGTCAAAAAAAAAAACAAAATTATGTATATACATATAACTTTATATACAATTTTTTCTGAATAAATTATTTAATCTGAGGGACATCAACTATAAAACTACTTTTAAGTACTACACTTTTATTATTTCAAGGATAAGGTGTTCATTATTTTTCGAATTCAGACTTCCTTTATACAAATCTAGGTATTACTGGAATCACATTTATTTTCTGTATGAAATCCCTTCGGTCCGAGATGTAACTTGATATTTCCTTTTCTTTATAATGCTCTTTATTTTTTTCTAACGGATTTAATTTAAATGAAAAAAGTCATACCAGAGACAAAGCTTATCATACATTTAAGGAGTTTTTTTTTATTATTTCATGATTTAATGTTATTAACAAAATTCACTTCGTTTGCGTGATTTTAATGAAATTAATATGTTATAACAGATCATAAAGCAGAGTATTTAATGCTTCATTTATGTGTAAATAAAAAGATTACTGTGTTATAAATTATAAACCTTATAAAATAGAATAACAGTTATTCCATCATAAGAAAATATGAAACAATTAATAATATGAAACAACTTTTATTACAAAACAAAACAAAATGAATATTAATAACACTTATTTACATTCAAGCGACTTTTGTATAAATGCTACGAGGTGTTTAAAGAAAGATAAGTTTTACGAGAAACTCGAGGTTGTTGTTATATTAAGCGTATTCGCCAACATACAACAAAAGTGGGACTCTATTTTTGTAAGTTTTTTAATTGACTTCTTAGTTTTTTTTTATATTCGTTGGAACTAAGAGGTCTGATTTTTTTAAAAACATCTTCGGTCATTAACCGTTGAAGTGATGGGAACAAATTAAATTTGGGTAATTAAAGCCAAAATAGAAAAAAATTGCTTCATAATTCTATACCGATGTTCAAAGTTTAGTTACTACTTTCTAGGGATTTATAGTTAGTAGAAGAACGTTATAGCTAATTTTAGAATAAAAATACTAAAATTGATTATTACTTTTACAAAACAATATTCCAGCCTAATGAAGGTACCTATTTTTAGATCAATCCATTTATCATTTAATTAAAACGTTTTACAGATTCAGAATTATATTATTAAAATACTTTAATTATCCTCATGTTATTAATATCATAAATCCGTTCACATTAAACTGAGATGAACAGACAAACTCAGTTATCCACGAAGATGTTATGCAGTAATAAATCGTCTTTGTTCCCAAGTTTTGGGTGTAGACTAGCCAATGTCTCACTTCTCTTACTAATTTGAAAATCGATTCCTAGAATGCAATCGTTGTGAACATACTAATCTAAAAGTTAGACATTGAATCTCACAAACTTTGGGAGCAGTCTTTGGAGAAATCCACAAGTATTCCTACATATGAGGAATTCACTAGTTTTCTTGAGAAGCGATTCCGAGCCATGGAAATGGGCAACATATCACAACCTCCAACAAGTAGTACTTCGGAAACTGTTCAACAATCTACAAAATTAACCACCGTCAAAAGTTTTGCCACTGAAATGGAAAGCACTTGTACTTACTTCTCACAAAATCACTATATTTGCCACTATAAGCATTTTGCCTCACTATCCGTTCCTGATCGTCAAGACTTTATAAAGAAAAGTAACATTTGTTTCAACTGTCTCGTAAAAGGTCAACTGTAGGGAGAGTACGGCCTGCAAAAGTTGCGGTCGTCGTCATCATACGCTTTTGCACTTCAACTCTGCTAAGGATGGCAAGACTGCTGAAATCAATCAAGACAAAGATGCTCCCAAGGGAAATACAATCGGATCGAAATCTTCCTGCAATATCAGCGTCAACCTAAAAGCAAAAACAGAAGATGATCTGGTTATTTTGGCTACTGCTGTTATTAATTTTGAGTCAAAGAATAATAGTACTTATGCATTAAGAGCTCTTGTTGATCAAGATTCACAGGGTTCTTTCATTTCCAAAGCAGCTGTACAGTTGTTAAATTTGAATCGCACCCCCGTTAATGGTGAAATCTCTGGAATTGCTGATTCTTCAGTGGTATCTACAAAGTATATGGTTACACTAACAGTCCACTCCACAAAAGATAATGCTGAAACTTTCAAAGTTAATGCATATGTTTTTAGAAAACTAACTTCTTTGTTGCCTTCACGAGAATTCCCTCAGGATACCTGGCCTTCATGTATGCAGTTAAATCTAGCTGATTCCTACTATCAAAAACCAGGCCGTATTGATGTTTTGCTTGGAGCCGATGTTCATGCATACATACAACTAGAAGGTTTACATAAGTGTAATTCTCTTATTGCACTCAACTCTCGCCTAGGTTGGTTAATATCGGGCCGAGTTTCACAAACTGATTCAGGATGCGAACACAATATGATTGTTATGCCAACTAATGTTGAGACGGAGGAGTTACTCAGACGATTCTGGTAGATTGAAGAGAATTTACCTTACAAAAAACTGATTAGAAAACGAATTAGAAATACAATATGAAAAACACTTTAAAAATACTTACACACGCGATGATGTTGGTCGTTCCGTAGTACGGTTACCATTTAAAGATGATCCACCCACAAACCTCTGCGATACAAAGCCTCTTGCTATCAGTCGCCCACTACAGATGGAGAAACGTTTTCTTCGTAATCCTGATTTTAAGGCAGAATACCACAAATTTTTGAAGCATTATGAATCAAAATGTTATATTTTTTTTTTTTTTTTTTTTTTATGTTAGAGGAGGGCAGACGAGCTTGCGGGTCACCGTTGGTATGTGATCACCGCCGCCCATGAACTCTTGCAACATCCGAGGATACATAAGAGCGTTGCCGGGCTTGGAGAAAGGAATATATGCCTTTTTTGAAGGTACCCATGTCGTATCGATCTGGAAATACCGCCGAAGGAAGTTCGTTCCACATTTGAGTGGTACGTGGGAAAAAAGTCCTTGAAAACCGCACAGTTGAAGATCGCCACGCGTCCAGGTGGTATGGATGATAAAGGAGGCGATGGTGAGCTGTGCGGTAGTGAAATTCGGCGGTAGGCATCAGATCGAATAGTTCTTCGGAACACTCCCCGTTGTAAATGCGGTAGAAGACGCACAAAGAAGCCACGTCTCTACGCAATGCCAAAGAGTCCAGCCGTTCACAGAGCACTGGGTTCCCGACAATCCGAACGGCTCTCCGTTGTACGCGGTCAAATGGTAGAAGCTGATATTGGGGTGATCCGGACCAGAGATGAGAACAGTACTCCATGTGAGGCCGGACCTGCGCCTTATAGAGCGCAAGTCTTTGGCCAGGTTTGAAATACTGCCTCGCTCTATTGATCACTCCCAATTTCATCGAGGCCAACTTGGCCTTGCTCTCCAGATGACCACGAAACTGACAATCGCTCGAAATGTCGAGACCCAGTATTCTGATACTTGGCGAGGCAATAAGAGGAGTGCTCTCGAAGAGCGGTGATACGACAAATGGGGTTTTCTTAGTGGTAAACGCGCAAACCTGTGTCTTTAGGGGATTGAACTGAACGTGGTTCAGTTCACCCCACTCAGAGACCATCCCCAGGAAGTCTCTATTGAAGACACAAGTTTCTTTTGGCACCCGTCGACGTTTTCCCGAGAGAGACCTGCACGACCGGAATATACTGCATCCCCAGTGCTGTCATCCGCATAACAATGTATGTTGGAAATATCCAACATATCATTGATATGCAGGAGGAACAGAGTTGGGGATAGCACGCAGCCTTGGGGTACACCAGCATTCATGGGCTTGGGGTCCGAGCAAAAACCGTCGAGAACGACCTATATGCTCCGCCTAGTGAGAAAACTGGTGATCCACTTGCATAAACCCTCGGGAAGCCCATAGGAAGGTAGCTTCGAAAGAAGCCCCTTGTGCCATACACGATCAAAGGCTTTTGCCATATCCAGACTAACTGCCAGACCTTCTCCCTTGCTTTCAATAACCGCTGCCCAACGGTGCGTAAGGTATAACAGAAGATCACCAGCTGATCGACCATGGCGAAAGCCATACTGCCGGTCATTGATCAACTGGTGATCCTCTAGGTACGTTAGGAGCTGTCAGTTTATGATAATCTCCATTATTTTGGAGAGAAGGGAGATAATGGCGATAGGTCTGTAGTTAGATGGGTCCGAGCTATCACCTTTTTTAGGGATCGGATGGACAAGGGCACGCTTCCATGAGACCGGGACTACGCCTCTAAGGTAGGAGTACCGAAATAGACTCGTTAGCACTGGAGTCAACTCAGGGGCACACGTTCGTAGCACTAATGGAGAAACGCCATCCGGCCCACTCGACTTATGAACGTCCAAGGATAATAGAGACTGCCTGATAGTTTTTTGGCGAAAAACTATTTCCGGCATTGAACTCTGACACCGCGGGATGGTAGGCGGTGTCTTCCCTTGGTCGTCCAAAGTCGAGTTGGAGGCGAAAAGAGTGCCCAAGAGATCGGCTTTCTCTTTTGCCGTGTGGGCCAGAGAGTCATTCCCCATGTGCAACGGCGGTAGGGAAGGCTGGCTAAAGTTGCCCAGAGTGGCCTTGGAAAGCGCCCAGAATTTGCGCGTGCCAGGCGGGTACTTTGCCAGCTGATCCCCAATTTTGACGACATGCTTAAACTTTGCTCTAGCGATTTGCCGTTTGAAGAATCTAGAGGCGCGGTTGTATTTCCTCTTCAGAACTCTAGAGTTCGGATCCTTAGTGACTAACGCATTAGCCCAAGCTTGATAAGCCTGCCGTTTGCCAGCTGCTGCTGCCCTGACAGACGCATCAAACCAAGGCCGCGATCTGCCGCCAAGCGGTACCACAGAGCTTGGTACAAATAGTTCCATGCCCTGAAGTATCACATCAGCTACAGCCGCAGCGCAGTCACTAGGATCATTGGAAGGGAAACAAATCGGCCCCCATGGGTAGGATGCAAAAAAGGACCGCATTCCATCCCAATCCGCTGACTTGTAGTGCCAAACGCGTCGAGTCGCAGGTCTTGTGCGATCAGGACGTCGAATGGGCACTACACTCCGTACCAGACAGTGATCAGAGGAACCTAAGGGAGCCTCGACAGTGATCTGGTACTTTTCTGGACGTGTAGTCAGCAGAAGATCCAACAAAGAGGGCGTGTGGCTGTCCACGTCCGGTAGACGAGTGTGCGTCTTTACCAGCTGGGACAGACCATTTGCCAGAGCAAAGTCAAACACAGATCTCCCCGCGTAGTCGGTGGCACGTGACCCTAGCCAATCGGCATGGTGCGCATTAAAGTCCCCGAGGACTACGACTTCGGCGGAGGGAGTCTGTGAAAGCAGATCGTCAATCTTCGCCTGAACATGGCCCAAGAGTTGATCCGTTTCTGCATTACCACTATGGGACCTGTAGAGGCACGCGTAGACTCTGACATGGTCGTCCATGTCCACGCGTAGCCAGAGTACAGACAGGTCTCGACCTTCAAAAACCTGAAGGCGACGGTAGCAGATATCCTCCCTTACGAACACAGATACCCCGGCGTGTGGTATAAAATGATGTTCTAGTTTATACCCGGGGTATGACAGGTACGCTGTGTCGCTAGGTTGAGATATCTGCGTCTCCGTCAAAAACAACAAGGCCGGCTGCGCCGTCTTAAGGTGGTAGTGGACGGCGTTTAGGTTCGAGTGAAACCCCCGAATGTTGCAAAAGTCCACATCTAGAGTGGAGCGGGGTGCCGCTGTTTGCCGTCGTTTGCCCTCAGAAAACACAAAAGGCGATACTTTGCCTTTTATTTGGAGGCATCGCTATCATGTTTGGCAGGGGGGGGGGGGGAGTTGGGATTCTCTCACTCACCGACGGAACATAACCAAATGAATTTGGTTACTACACGTCGGTCTTCTGTGAGAGGGTGGTCCTTCCCCGGTCGAGCCAGCCCAATACGAGCTGCAGTCCGAAAACTACAGCTAGGCTCTACCACCTACAAATGGTACCTGAAAAGAAAAAGAAAAAGAAATACAATCACAAGAAGTTACTACTTACCTCGTCACGCTGTCCTTAGGCCGACGAGTCTAAGCACAAAGCTACAGGTAGTCTTCGACGGAAACGCTGCACCTGAAATTCGAGAATCATTATACGATAACCTACTTATTGGTTGCCCCCTTCAACAAGACGTTAGAGACTTGGTGACTCGATGGAGACAGCACAAAATCTATCTAGTAGCAGACATTCGACAGATGTACAGACAAATATTAGTCTCTAACAAGGATAGTGACTATCAGAGAATTTTATGGCGAAAATCGCCCACACATCCTTTCAAGGAATATATATATATATATATACGTATTTATGTATGCGCTGCTGAGTCTTAAAGGCCTCAATATTATATGAACTATTTCTTACATGATTTCAAATTGTTTGTACAATAGGTATTATAAGGTACCTCTACCTATTTATTATTGTAAATGTATAGTGCTTTCATAAATATTGTGGATAAATAATAATTTGTTAAGTAATTAACATTTGTTGATACCATTACAAAAATATGATAAATTAGGTCAATTAAAATTAAAGTTATTACTAAAACTCAAAGCTGTCACGTGATTGAACGATATTGTCAGTTTTCCGGAATTGAGTAAAGCGATCAACTTATTAGACAACTTTATAAATAGCGGACAACTCGCTTAGACTCACTTTTTGCCTGGTGCTCGAGTTGGACAGTGACAGAACATGTAAGTAAATATTAATGTTTGCCAATTTTTTAAGAAACTTTTATTAAATAAATAAAGAAAAGCGGAAAACGCATTTTTTTAAATTTCTTTTAGAGGAGGACTTACGAGTTTGCGGTTCACTGATGATACGTTGTCACCGCCGCTATGAACTCTTGCAACATCCGAAGATTCAAAAGAGCGCTGCCGGCTTTGGAGGTATACGTATTTTTTTGAAGTATCGATCTGGAAACACCGCCACAGGGATTTTGTTCCGAATTCGAGTACTACTTTGAAGGAAAGCCCTTAAAAATCGCACAGTGGAAGATCGCCAGTGATTCCGGTGGTACTTTATAGATAACCTACACAAGTAAGACAACCATTTGCAACAACTAACTTATTTTTTAACAAGTTTTTCCTAACTACAGAACATTTAATAAAACTAAAAATATTCAATAATTTAATTGAATTTAAATGAATTTTCAACGGCGAAATCTACTGAAGACTGGAAGACTTAAACGTAAACGAACTATCCGTTAAGTCTTGAAATTTTGGATTTACGAATAGTGTTATATATTATATTAATATATATATTAACAGTACTTCATATAATATAACATATTATTCTTGTTTGAATTTAATTAATCCTTTATTGGTAATAAACAATGTTTTGTTTATAAAAAGTATTAAAGTCAGAAGATGCTAACAAAATTCAATTTCAAAACAGTTTTATTCTATTTTAAAATAACATCTATTATCTAAACTTTCAATATTTAATTGAATATAGGCAAAACGAGCAACGGTTTTGATATGACTTTAAAATTAAAAAAAAAGTTATAGTTTAAATAAAGTCCTAAATAAAAAATTTAACTCGTAAGATATAAATTAATTATTTTATATTGTCACATAGAAGAAAAGTACAAATTTATTTAAACACATTAATATTAGGCTCTATAATTCGTTTTTTTTACTTCTTGACATCCTCCCATTCCAGCTTGTATTACTTAAAATGAGGTATTAGCGTATTTTACGTTTAAAAGCGTAAATAAAATAACCGTTAACCTTTCTCTCTGGAATGAATAATTTGTTTGAGCGGCGCTGAACGTAGTTCATCTGATGTTAGCACACTTCTATTTGTGTTCTTATTAAGCTTACATTATACTGTACTATTTTTATGTTAGACTTCATCCATGTAAGAACATAAAATAAGAACTTTGTTACTATTTCATAGCATGTAGCAATTTACTTACTTTTTTTTATAACTTTAATGCAGTCTTAAAACAGGGTGATTTTATAAAATAAAGTTTCACCAATTATATTATACTTTAAATTATTTTACTGCATTGCTATATTAGTAGCAAATATTCAAATAATTTTAAGGGTTTTTATGCATTCAAGTATTTGTATAAATCTGTTATTTCAGTTTCCGCACTTGTTATTCATTAATTTAATTGTAGGCTGGCTAACTAGCTTATAAACCTGTTTAGATATATAGATTATACAAATCAATATATATTTTGTATTCTACTATAATACTACCAATAAAATTTATTTCAATGCAAACTAAGAATGAAATTAAGAATAGGAGAGCCGGTGTAATAATTTATACATGAGATACTGCAAAATCTTGCAGTGCAAAATGGTAAAAAACCATGCTATACCTTATTTTGTTCCCGGTTATTAAAATATATCAGAATATATTTTTATTATTAATATATTATAGGGTCAGAACCCTAAACACTGTATAACACCATAAGTTAATACTCCTTGCATATTATTACTACTCCATAATTTAGTTGGCGTTTATGTGTTTATTTAGAAATACAGTAATCAAATATATTCTTCTACATTTACTTGTTAATATAATTTTGTAATAAAATTAGCAGAGACAGGAAGTAATAAAAATAATTGTGTTTTTTTTCTTATATTATTATCACAGACATTATTTTAATATATATTACGTTATTTTAAAGGTAAGGGAAATTAATCTTATAACAATGTATAACTTTAGAAAATTAATTAAAGAAAACTTAATCTTAGTCAACTTATTATCTCTATTAAGATACATGGCTTCCTGGAGCTGGAGTTTTGAATTACCGTTTTAATTTCATATTTGGTCTCAAGTTGAAGAGGTCAGTGTAATGTCAATGTAGCGTAAATAGAGTTAGTTAACTTTCACATATTTTATTCTATTCTATCTATCTTCTGGATTATTTTTATGTAACTGTATTATAATATTTAACAAGCAATTATTAAATTCACAGCACCATAAATTTCAAACATTGAAATTAAAAATTATAAAATAATTTCAGTTACTTAAAAGAAAAGGAGTAATTTTAATTATTTCTGTTCACATTTCTGTGTGTAAAATGGAAGTTACGGAAATATTAATACTGCTTTCAAAGTTAGTGACTCTTCAATCCTAGTTCAAATGATGTACCAAATCTTTAGATTTATGATTCCAAGATGGAGTTTTCAGAAACTAATTACGAAGTTATTATTAACAATATGAACTTTATTTCTCCAGTGAATATTATATACAACTAAGCAAATTGAATTTGACTAGAGAGATGTACATATAAAAAAAAAATAATTAAATAATAGGATTTAAGGCGCTTTTATCCTGATTCAAGTACTAAAGCATTTGTTCAGAATTGCCAAGAAAATTAAATTCAGGTTACAGACTCTAAAGAATGGGAACTGATTCAACCAGTTTTAAAGGGTTGGGCGCAATGACTGGCTGTTGTTTTAAATTTAAACCTCATCCAGGTTAGAAATATTCATAAAGTTTATTTCAAAAATAAAACCATTTGTACGAGTATCTGTTTTTGTTTTCAACGATTTTTCTCTACGGAAAATTTACTCTAAGGAGTAAAACCATATTATTCTATTTTTATTATTTTTTACTATTTTTATTATCGTACCTAGACCAAACAAAAAAAGAACTGCATTGAACTGTATCATCGCAACTGTCGTTGACAACTGACCTCTGACCTCTTAGTATTTTTATAAATAAATAATAGTAATATTGCTGCAGTTAAGTGTTATTTAAGACTATTAGTGAATTGCTGTCACCATAGGTACATTGCAATATAATCTGATGAATAATTATTTCTATTAAGTCTGTTTTAGTGTTGTTAATTTATTGACTGATAGTCAATAAATTAATATACAATATACCCACACATAATTTTATGACATTGTTCTTGGCTTACGTTAGTGTTTAGTGATAATAATATTAATGATAATTATATTTTATTTGATTTCTTCAAATATTTTTTTTACAAACGAACTACATTAAGCTAAACCTTTTATTAACATTATAATTATAATTATACAAAGATTGTGAATAGCTCCATCTAGTGTCCATCTTCAGTAACCGTCTATTATATTTTATACGGTACAATTACTTATCAAAGACTGCACCGATTATTTCTCGGAGACTGAATCGGACGTCGAACTACAGCTGGCTGCAGTAAAAATCAACAGAACAACAATACAAAACAATGATTTTTAAATTTTCATCTGAATCCTGCGCTGCCAAATCCAAGATTGTCAACATCACAGAAGAGGTCGCTTTATCTATTGACGATATTTTATAAATTTTGGAAAACCATATTAACAAGCAAGAGAACAAAAGATTAATTGGAAATAACTTAATGATCGTAAGAGAAATGGGAAAGAAGAAAGTTTTTCATGAAAGACATGAAGGTTTCAATTTCGTTTATAACAAAATAAATTAAAATAATATTTACTAAATTCTCTCTGTATCGAATTAAGTTGAAATGGTAATTCAATATTTATGAATCATTCTTGACATTATTAAAGCCTCAATATTATTTTTATTTATTATTATTGAATTAAATTGAATTTTTTGGTAATTTTTATTTGCATCTTTTGTAATTATTTAATTGTTATTAATTAATGTATTGAAAATATTTAATTTATTGTTGTTGTTACTGTTATTTTTTTTTCTGATATAGATTTTGATTCTGTGATGATGGCTGTACCGGACAATGAGCATATATATGTAGGGTGTGATTTTAATGGGCTGTGGGATGTATGAATGATGGTTATGAAACACGCGTACATGGTGGTTGGAGTTTCGGTCACCGTAATGACGAGGGTGGGGCCTTGCTGGAGGCCGTACTAGCCTTCGATTTGGCTATATCCAACACTTGGTTCAAAAAGAGGAAAGAACATTTAATTACATACAAAGGTCGCCGCCATAAGACGCAGGTTGATTATTTCTCAATAAGAAGAAATAAAATCAATCAAAAACTGCAAGGTACTGCCGGGCGAAAGTGTAGTCTCACAGCATACGCTCCTCATCATGTAAATTAAACATGTAGTGCGTACAAATACGTTTAAGAAACGACCCCCACTTAAAATAAAATGGTATTTGTTAATGTGCGAGTAAATTTAAAAAAAGAGTGACAGATAAAATTATAAATATGACTAGTGTGGAAGAAAAATCCTTGAACGATATTTGAAACAAAATTGCGTAAAAACTGTGGCAAAGGATATATTAGACGAAACGAAAGGAAAAGGTGTGATAAATAAGGAAACGTGGTGGTGGAATGGAGATGTGCAAAAGGTTCTGAAAGAGAAGAAAGATACGTTTAAGCAATGGCAGGAAGTACCGGATGATAATGAAAGTATGAAAGAGACGATGAAAATGTTATATAAAAGATGTAAGAAGAGAGCGAAAGGTCAAAAGGAACTCTACCGGATAACAAAGCGTAGGGAGAAGAATGCTAGATATGTCATACATGTAAAATGCATAAAAGATGATACTGGAAAGGTGTTTATGAGAGATGAGGATATAAAAAAGAGATGGAAGGTATATTTTGAAACATTGATAAATGAAGAAAATGATTGGAGTAGAGTTTTGAAAAACCAGCCGGTAAATAAAGGATTAGTGAAAGAAGTGACAGATGATGAAGTGAAAGCGGCTGTGCAAGGTATGAAGAATGGAAAAGCTGTAGGGCCGGATGCGATACCAATGAAGGTATGGAAGATTTTAAATGAATATATGGGTATAAGTGGCTGGCTTTATTTTTCAATAAGTTGTTGCATGAAAAAATGATCCCCGATGAATGGTGCAATAGTGACCTAGTGTCCATTTATAAAAATAAAGTGATAATCAAGACTGCAACAGTTATTGGGGTATAAAGCTCATGTCACATACTATGAAAGTGATAGAGAAAAGGATGCGAGACGAGAGTGATGTTTCGGAGAACCAGTTCAGTTTTATGCCTAGTCGGGGTACGACGGATGCTGTATTCGCTCTTCGTCAGTTGTGTGAGAAATACAGACGAGCCCACAAGAACCTGCACATGGTGTTCGTTGATCTCGAGAAGGCATACGACCGGGTTCCCCGTAATGTGATATGGTGGGCTTTGAAAGAGAAGGGTATACCTAGGAAGTATGTGGAGTTGGTTCGTGCAATGTACAGTTGATCTAGTACTCAAGTCTGGTCGACCGCTGGAAACACCGACAAGTTCAATGTAAGGTAATAGGTTTGCATCAAGGGTTGGCTCTGAGTCGCTACCTCTTCTTGTTAATAATGGATGCTCTGACATTGGACATACAGGAAGAGGTACCCTGGTGCATGCTATTTGCTGATGATATTGTTCTTGTCGGCGAGGATGGAATTGAGATATAGAGTAGACTGGTAAAATGGCAACAAAAGCTGGAGAGTGTCGGCCTGAAAGTGAGCAGAACCAAAAGAGAGCACATGTTCTGCGATTTCGCCGGTGTCTCCGGTTTTGTTCCTATTTTGTTCGATGGAGTAACGTTACCAGTCTGCTCGGAGTTTCGCTATCTTGGTTCTCTAATTCAAAGCGCTGGCAATATTGAACGGGACGTAAAGCACAGAAAAAACACGGGATGGATGAAATGGCAACAAGTCACTGGGACGACATGTGATGCCCGCATTCCGCTTAAACTAAAGGGGAGAATTTATAAAAATATCATTAGACCTGTCGTTAAGTATGGATCTCAGTGCTGGGCGATGAAGGTGATGGATGAAAAGCGTTTGCATGTAACGGAGATGCAAATGTTAAGATGGATGTATGGGGTGACAAGAAGGGATAGAATAAGAAATGAGTATATTAGGGGAAGCTTAGGAATAGCGCCAGTGACAGAAAAAATTAGAGGTAGCCGTCTGTCATGGTATGGGCGTGTTATGAGCAGGGATGAAAGGCACGTGACCAAAAGAGTGCTAGGTATGGTAGTGGAGGGATAGACAGGTAGAGGACGGCCGAAGAAAAGATGGATGCATTGCGTGAAAGACGATATGGAGAAGAAGAGCATGTGTACAGAGATGACAGGAGAGTGAAAAGAAAAAAACTACTGCGCCGACCCCAAAATGGGATAAGGGCAGGAAGATGATAATTGAAAATCTATAATAGAGTAAAAAAATATATATCAACGACTTTTTTTTAAGATCAACAACATGTTAGCTCTTCAATTTTTATAAACAGTATTAAGTGATAATTGCATTAAAATAATGCATGATATAATAAAAGCAAGACATTGGCAATGAAATTATAACTTTAACCTCTTAAGGATTATTAAGTCCGGCATATCCTTCTTAATCATCGTTAGATTAAAGACAAAATTAGATAAGGGTTTAGCAAGATCCTAAAACCATTATTGAAATTGTTTATGAATCTCGTTACATCAAATAGTCATTTAAAATAAGACAAAATATAATTATAGTGTATGATTAATAGAGTCTAAATTAGTGATTCTTTTGTGAGAATATACGTATAGTAATTATTGGCTAAAATTGGGTAAAATGCTATTCAATCCGCTAATATGCGTGGCTATTCAGGACAAACTATTAATACTTTAATATTTAAAAATCCTAAAAGTGTATTTAATATCGAATTATACTGCGTTCTGCAATGAACATAACCTTTTTTTAAATGTATTTTTATATCATTTTCTTTATTTTAAAGGCCAGTTTTGTCTAACCATATAATTTTATTGTGTTTATTATGTTCGGTTATTATCATAAGATTATAAAAAAAATCAAGACTGTTCGATATGTGTAACTGATTTTTTGTTATATTATGTATTTATTTTATTATTCTGTTATTATATATTGGCTGGTTAATTTAGTTGTTAGGGATTCTAAGTACTAATCTAAAGATTGATTCCCGTAATGATTATTTTTTTGTAAAATTAGGTTGTCGCTTTGAAAAAAAAACTTATAATAGAATGATTGAAATAGGATCGGGCTCATGGAGTTAGCAAATAAAAAAGCAGAGCAGCTTTCCGGATTGGTGGTAGCTTACTCACGGATTGACTACCCTGACCTTTCTTATTTAATAATTGACGATTCAAATGTGCGTGTAAATAGCTACTTGAATTGAATTTAAATTTGAACCAAACCGTACAATGAATGCAAATAATAGTTCTGTTATAACATAGTATAAAAAAAAGCCTCGTTATATTCTCTTCATCTCTCCACATTGCTCGATTGAGACCACGACAAACGAACTTTTCTATTACCAGTGTTCTTCTGAAATTATATTTTACATACTTCTATTTTACTTTACGTCTCATAACACGTCACTTGCCTTTCCTGTATTTTTTTCATACAGATATATTGTCATACGAGTATAATAATATACATAAGTTATATAATAATTCAAAACAAATATTAAGCTTTGCTTGAGCTATTTTGCATTTTTTTCAAAATATTAATAAATCTTATTTATTAAATATAAGAATTTAAGTATTTTAAGTCCAATGAAATAAATCCATCACATCCAAGTAGAACTCAAATAAGCCATTACCTATACAGTACTTAGGTACATAAATCTACTTGAGAGATTTATTGAGTCTTAGCGTATGAATCACTCTGTCTTTAGAATTAATTTTATACATATTATTTGAATTTGGGTTTTATATACATATTTTCGACTTTATAGAACTAAAATTTAAACATTCTGTTTCTTTTAAAATCTATGGGGCTACAGTAACAAGAATAGAATTATTTTGAATATTTTTTTTATCATACTCATTTTGCATTTTTCCTAAAACAGACCTGAAAATACTTAGAATAATCTAAATTAAAATTATAACTGGTGTTAAATTTTAATTTAATAATGTCTAAGACATTGTTTCCATACGATTTCATTATCATATCCACAGAACCCACTCGCTTGTGTAACCGACTAAACCTATTGGCATGTATTTTAATGTGGATTTGTTAAAGATTTTATCAAAATATGAGTGTTTATACACTTTTCCATGATATTTTGGAAAAGTGACCAAAGGAATAGAGCTAAAGTATAAACATTCTAAAATACTAAATTATTAGAAGTTATTAGTTGCTATAACAAATAACCACAGCTTCTTGAATTCGTTTGAGAAAATTAAGTTTTATTAACCCCTATGAGAGTGACGAGGTACCTTAGTAACTTTTACATTATTAAAACAAAATATATATATTGTATGGCTCACAGTCAACCATGGTTTCCCGAGAGCTCTTAACTTCCTTTATTTAATATAAGCTTAATCATATTTAAGGTACCTGGGTATCTTGTCACTCTACTATGACTATTTAATGTATAAAATATACAAAATACATAACCCAGGTAACTCCTTATATTTTGTATGAAAATACGAAAGTTTTTGTACACAAGCACAAAACTGAAATACTGCACATTGGAAGTAGTTTTATCACATATAAATGTTGTAAAAAAATTTTTAAACATGTTTACCACAAGTATTAAACATATTTACTTGCTTCCAAGTGTTACATATTGGATGAGTAACTGTATTTGCATCACAAATAACATTTTTGAGTTTCGCTTTGCTTGTGTTTTAGTTCTATGCATAAACAACAATTCCTTAGTATTGTAAATTGTTGATGAAAACATTATTTTAAATTTATTCTTTTAAGGCACATATCAGCATACAGTTGTTATTACTTAGTACTAGATTTAGCCCTGAGATCTAATACAGTGAACTCTCCTACATTTATATGACGACTGCTATCATTTGACTTGGCCGTATATATTCATTTAGAAGGTGTAAATTATTTACGTCACAAGACATGAATATATTTATGCTATACTTTTCCGCTTTCAATTCATTGTTCAGGGCGAGTAACGTGTTTATCAAATCATGTGAACAGTAATTTGAAATAATGGCAAGTGATCCTATTTTCATAATTCAGTCAAACGTTCTCTATGTAATGTATCCAACTCTTGTTTTGTAAATGTTCTGAATTTGTCTTTTGCTAATAATTTGCATTCAATAATTTTAGTTCCATTTGGATTCGTTTAGTATATTTCAGTAAAAATATTTTTGAACATTTCCAATAGGTTATAAAGTTAACTAAAAGGTTAAATCTAACCCCTTTGACGGATAATGTTTCGACTACTACGTGTTGTTGGAAAGGAAGCAAGCCGCCACTGAATTCCATCTTTTCCAATTAAGACATTTTCAAAAGATTATCTTTTGACAGTTAAATCTGAAACATAACAATCGATCTCATTTTTGGATTCAGCTCTGTACTCAAATTTGAAATTTCCGAACGGAACTTTTCAACCAAAAGAGTATAATTTATTTTGTTCTACTAAAATAATTATAGTCAATGTTAGTGTAAAGTAAACACAGAATCGTTCGTTATCAATCAAATTACGTGTACGAGTATCTATGAAGTTACCTGGGCACCTCGTCACTCCGATGAAGATGTTTTTTTCGTGATAAGAGTTGAGCCGCAAGTTTCTTTTCACGTACGAACTTTGTTCGTTCTGTATGGTTTTCATTTTTCTCGGATGGATGGATGGATGTCTGTGGACAGAAAAAAATTCCAAATTCCTGAAAATTTCTAGGGAAACTTTTTTAATCGAAAAACATCTATTGGGTCTTGCTGAGTTTAATAAAAAACTTTTTTTTTAAATTTTTGTAAAATTTTCATTTTGTAATGAGTGTGTATAAAAATTTATCAAATTTTTTTTTACAATTTATTTTTGTGTGTAGTCTATGTTATCTTTAATGATTACTTTTAAACATTTATTTTCATAATCATTTTACTTAAAAACCAATTGTTTTTTTATTAATATTTATAATTTAGTCAAAGTTCTTTCGGGAAATACCCTGGGCATTTGCATCTTCACTGTTTTTTTTAATATTGAGCTGAAATAAAATAGATTTTAAAAAGTGAATAAGATTTGGCATCAAGCAGAACTTCTACTTCTATTTTTATATTCATATTTTTTATGATAATAATTAATAATACCATAAAATATAGAACACATAGTACTAAAAAACTGTATAAAAATAATTGTTGTTATTAAGAATGTGGACTGCTTCTTCTAAACAACATACCAACTAAGCAACATTAACGATATAAAGCACACTCACTTTTATTTAATCATAATAGTGATGCCATAAAATTAGAAGCAATATTGTATATTATATTTAAAGAAATTAATATATAAGGTCTTTAGACTTATAGAATGCATATTCATTATATAAACTTAACAATCATATTTGAATTTAGTTAAATTTTCTACTCGAAAGTAAAAATAAGTGGCCTAACCAGTTCTGCTACTTTTATTAATGTATTCCTATTTTTGAACTAAATATCTGAGAAAATATAATTATTAAATTTAAATTTACAGTCATTTGCAACACGAATTATGTGATAGTCATTAAATTGAAAGCTTAAATAAATCATAAAATTGAAAGTTAATAAGACTTTAATTACTTAAAGCTGTACCCAGACTAATAGCGACGTTCTGTACTTGACGCGTGTTTATCACAACAGTAAGTAAAATAGATTCATTTGTTAATTGTGAGTAAGCTTAAATTTAGTATTAATAAAAAAAATATTATCGTTAGCTTAAAATAATTAAGATGCCTAAGTTATGAAATATTAAAATTTATAAATCAATAAAATATAAGATAACTTAGTCTTATTATGTATTAATTTCTACGTGTATACAAGATAGTGTTACTCTTTTAAAACACTTCACTGACAACACTGCTTTACAAACACACGAAAACCAAACATCCGACGTTGTATAAAGTAGTGGTGTTAATAAAAGCAACCGTTTCATGAATAGTAATTTCCCAACCTCGTGAACAAAACTGCACTCAAGACTACTCTTTTTAATTCAAAACTTCCTCTATTTTTCTTGAGACTTGATTAATGCTAGCACTTAAACATTATTTACTTACAAGCAACATAGCTTAACATAAGATCAATGTCCTAATAAAAAACTGCAAGCATGTATATTCAAAAACACTTATAAGATTAAACTAGGACAAAATCTCTTTTTATATTTATCCTTGTAACATTAAAAATTCAATTTAATTAGGGAAAACATTAAGAAGGTGAGATTTAAAAAAATATATAATATTTAATTTTAAATTATCTGAGGAAAGAAATCTGAGGGTGCAAGATCAGGGCTATATTAAGACTTCTCAGTCAAACTCTATCAATTTTGTTGAATGGCTAAAGATATATGTGATCAAGCGTCGTTGTGATAAAAGACTTCACTTTTTCTGTTGATAATAGTTAGCCACTTTTTTTTATTTCATACTTATGTCTCTTCAAATATTGACAGTAGAAATTTTAATCGATAGTTTTACCCTGCGTTAAAAGCTCAAAACAATGCCCTTCCGAATCTATGATACACCCAAAAATTACAACCACTTTATTGCAAAATAACTCTGATTTCGTGATTGTCTGTAAAGCTTAACGATATTTGACCAGATCTTTTCGTATATTCTTATCAACTTTCCTTTACCAATGATCAGTCACTTCAAAAATGGGTCGATTTCATTACGTCTTAAGAGAGAATGGCAAATGAGTAAACAGTCCATATCTCTATTTTTTTCTTGGTTAGCCATCCTTTTCTAAATGAGTTAAAACTGTTATTTGGTCTGTTCTCAGATCCTAAGCTCTATCGTATTAATTAAAAGTCAATATTGCAATACTTTCCCCCAACCTATTATAAGCAGACGTGATTTAAAAACATATTGTGGTATTATTTTACATAAAACTAATATATCTTAAAACTTAGTCGTATCTTAAATAATCCTAAACCAATTAAAGTGTAAATGAAGTTACAAAACAATTTGAATATTTCAGTCCTCCCCAAACTATTATAATAACATACTTGAATCTCGATTACCACAGCAGCTGGAAATTATAACATGTTATTAAGTTACCTGTGCCGGTAACTGTATTACTTAACAATGACGTATGATAATATTGTTGGTATAGCTTTGTGATAGCTGTCTTCTTATTAAGATTATAATTCTAGAAATGTGAAGTTAAAAATTCGTTATTAACTTCACCTGCATGTCATTTGGATAAAACCATAAAAACAATTTTTTCAAATCTCTGTTGTGAAAACAGGCGTACGTCAGATAAAATCACACTTCTAACCAATCCAAAAGCAAGCGTTGATATAACGATTTCAAAGTTTAAACTAGCTACTTTAACTTAATATCTAATTTGAATACTGGATTTGAAAGAAATATTAGAGTAATCCAGATTTGAAATTCTTGTAACTTGTTTCTGTTGTATTAAATAATTAATGATTTTCGATATTTTAGTAATAATAACAGTAGGTTATATAGGAATAAGAAGAGTTAATTTGATATTGCGGTCTTAATCTCATTAGTATCTTAGTATTAGTATAGTATCTAAAGAACCGCAAACACTTACTCATCTGTCTGACGCCTCCTCACTTCCCGGCGGATGGATCGTTACCAATAAAATTTAAGTTTTATAAACAAATAATACTTACTTATACCAGAGAATATATTTCATCCAATTATATTTTTATTTGGGAGTATACGAACTTTATTTTACTCCTATCTTCAAGGCCGGCAACACTCCTGTGAATCCTCGGATGTTGCAGGAGTTCATGGGCAGCGGTGATCACGTAATTACATAAAAAAAAAAATACGTGAAACTACAGGGCTTTGATCTGGATGTCCAGTTTCTTGATTTCTAGACGTAGCTGCAGTTGAATAAGAAGCCATCATTATATTCCCAAACTTGGAGTAAATATTAAGACGTACAAATTTGTTTATTCATTCAACACTATATATTAATATTTTAAGGATAAGTGTTTCACTGTAGTTTTCTTGTACTGACAAATATAGGGACTCTGTACTCGTATATGTCGTTAGACCACTAACTAGGTGCACTAGGTACCAACCTAGAACTGTAATTTGAGAGATTATAATATTAAGAATCTTTTTCAGTAAATGTTCTTAATCTTAAGTGATATACCACTGAGTCCAGCTGGCACATTTCTTATATGAAAATTCCATTAAAAACATCCCACCTATTACACAAAAAAAACAATATATTTAAGAAAAGAAAAAGAAAATTACTGAATTGAAACAACAAAAGATAGATAGTTGTATGATAGTATACAAAAGTTATATAAAAGAATTTCTTAATGTATAAAGTTGATCTTTATATGGTCAATACGAAAATTATCGATACGACAACGTATATACGAGTTTAGAGCTAACGTTTTGTTTGTTACTGAAATTATACATTTTATTTTACTAATTTCTTATGCCTCCTCTTGTTCCACAAAATATTTATACTTGTTGTTTCACAAAATAGTTATTACAACACAATAGTTATTAATAGTCGATACAAACGTGATGTAACAATTTCAAGAATTTAAATTCAATATGAAATAAATAACTTACGTGATAAATATAAACCTTATTATTGCATTGCATTGTTTGATTCAATATAGATGTAACCGAGGAGCTTTAAATTGTTGTATAAATTCATTGAAACTTATCGATCCAAATCAATGAATACCTTTATGCTGTTTGTAAACATTCTCATAGACGGAATACTGTTTTCAATACCGACACAAGAGAATCTTGTTACAAGCTCTTAATTTTAATTTATCTATAATATAAATGCAATTACAATATTCTAACATTAAGAAACCTTTTTTAAGACACAATATCAAATTATCATCAATGGTTTTATAATGGTTCTCGCCCGTTTGTTCTTTGTTAAGTGAATAATGTGAAGCTTGGCAGTAAATTAAAAGATTTTTTAATGAAAAAGCGAGTAACGTTTACAGCAGCTTTGTTTTATTTGTAATCGCGATGCAGACTATTACTTACTATTAACTATTCTGTTATTTGCTTTCATTTCTTTGTAATATTTTTTTTATTTATACGTTTTAACTTAATAACATCAAAGAAAACAAAATCAATTGTATTGTGGATTTGAGTCTAACAAAGTTTATATTGTTGTTATTGTTTTTTTTACTATTGATAATTTATTTTCTTTTAGAAAAATAAATATAAATTATTTTGAATATTTAAACATTTAAATGTTAACTATATCATATATCATAATAATATATACATTTAATTAAATATATTTATTATAGCAGATTATCCGTCAAATTACAGAAAGGTGTGGAGGTTTAAGGTATTGGCTCACTAATTATCCTCTCAAATCTAAAAAAGTTGAAGCAATGGGACGTGTATACTGTACAGGCTAAAACTTAATTCATTGAATATTCCTAATACTTTAGATCCATCTCAATCTCTCGTAAGCTATTTTTTAGTAGTTACACATCTGCCGTGTGTGAATTGCACACACAAACACACATTTTATTGTTTATTTATTCTGATCAAAACAATATAACAACAACCAACAACAATACAGGATAATAGTTTCAGGCAATGCACTGATAAATAGATCCAATATTTAAGAAGCGGTTATTATTAGAATATAACTGAATATATGGATATTCAACAATGGACAACATGAATTCAATATTCGACAATGGTGTCGTAGATAGACCCACAAAATATGTTTATCGAGTGTTGAATGTGTTATAACTTTTGTAGAAAAGGAGTACAGTAACTATAACAAATCGATTACTGGATGTACACGCGTGTGTTTTTAATATTAAATTACGTTAAACGTCTTTATAAAATGACATTTTGTTTTACTATATTAATGAGTATGGAATTATATACATTCAGATTGCGATTCCTCCCCCCTCCTTTTAATTCCTCTCTTAGGAATTTTCAGGGACTACGATAAAAACATTTCATCAGATTGATTATTTTGTCACATACAAATGTTAAAGAGTTAAATTACTTACACACATTTAATAACGAATATAAAAAATCTTAAATAAGGGCTAATAAAAATAAAAGTATGCTATTATATATAGTAACAGCATCAATAAAAATAATGAAAAACTGTCTGATTTTGCAATACAATGTTGTGTAAATGGATCATTTATAGTCAGAAAATTTTATTTTACACATTAAAAGTATACAGTCCAGAATAAATTACTTTTGTAATAATAAATAATTGTATCAGAATGTTTAGTAGATACTTGTATATATTATAATAATATGTTTCAATTGTATCAATAAATAATTACAAAAGTATTAAACGATGATATGTTTATTGGTTATTAATTAAAATATTTTGTAATTAATTTAAAATAAATGGAAATAAATGAAATATTATTATTTAACTGCATTATTAATATTCAAACAGTGAAATTATATTTGCATATTATATTCACGAAAACACAGATTAAAAAAATTTACATAGTAATCAATATTTTATTAGATAAATTAATTAAAAACGAAAAGAAGTGGGGTTATTGGTTTAAATTTAACAATAAATACACAGAATCCATACCAGCTTTTGCAGACGATCTCGCGATACTGACACGTAAGCCAAAACAATGTCAGCTACTTTTTAAATGATGTGGAGTATTTCTGTGCTTGGACGGATGGATTGAGGACAAAATCCTACAAATGCTACAGTCTATGACTGGGTAGGCGGAACACCAGATATACCTCTTACAATCCGGGTCTTATAAAAGGCAGTAAGAGCGTTACTATGATTATTGAAGCAGTTCCGTTCAAAGTCTTAGGTAAAAACATCGATTACCAAAGGCGCACTCCATCGTTGGATATAATAGTCGATAGCTTTTATATTATGTTACGTGTATTGCGTGTTAACAGCAACCCGTTAGGTTTTGAAAGACATTGGGTATTTAATTTTAATTTGTCAAGGATTATTAAACGCGGCATACCTTTCTTAATGAGTATTAGATCACACTCAATATTTAATAAGGTGTTGAAATGTTCCTACACTAAAGTTTTTATTGAAGATATTTTTGAATTTCTTGAATTTCTTTCATATTCATATCTTTTTTTTTACACTGTCATCATACCACAAATCTCACATGTTTGCATTTGAACCGCGTGTAGTGGTATTTCATATATTTCTTTGTTAAAAATACATCATATATATTTATGTGCGTTACTTTCTAAACTTAACATATACTAAATAAAGTTAAAGCTTTACTTACTTATAAACTTTTAAAAAATACTAAGTAACTATTTGATAATTGTAAGGAAATTTTATGTTCAATTAAATAAATCAATCACAGGCAAGAAGAACTCAAATAAGCCATTTACCTTTACATTATTTAGGTACATAAATCTGCTTGTTAGGTTTATTGAGTCTTATCGTATGAATTACCCTGATCTTGTATATCTTTGACATTGAGTTTTGCATTATTATTTACGACTTTATCAAAGTAAAATTTAAAGCTTTTTTCAGTAATATTCTAATGTATATCACTACTAATGTATCGATAGACTAATGTCTATCGATACTGCTTCTTAAAAAAATATTTTTTAATGTTCAAGAAATTAGAGTAATAAGAGTATAACAAAAATATGTATAATAATAATGCGTTTTGCGTAAGATACTTCTAAAATTAATGTAATCGCAACGGGAGATCTGTCAATGTACACCCATATATGTAATTTGTAAATTGTTTGAATTTTTGTAAATAGTTTTAAATAGGCTTAAATCCTGTCAGTTTTCAATATTATTTCAAATTAATAGTAGCTAAACAATTTTAGATCATATTTTAGACAGAATCTTCAATGGCAGAGGACCAAAATATAAATATTGTAAAAGAATACATGCAAGAAAGAATTAAATAGTTGTACTTTTTTTTATATTTATATTAATAAGAAATATATAGGAGGGTAGGAGTAAAGTTGACACATATTTTAAGTGCGTACTTTGATTATTTATATTTATCATATTTTTATCCACTTTAAAAAAAAATGCTGAACACACCTTTCCATCGGTGTCATTTTTTTCCCATTTATTATCAATTACTTTCACCAACAACTTTCAAAATCATGGAAGAATTAGAAAAACACTTCATTGCACGAATTTGTGACTTTTAAGATAAATTGCAGAAAGCTACTGGTTCTGCAAGTAGACATCCCGATGTTTCGACACTATATCTTGAGTTCTCAGGCTTCAAATCCTTTATTTGGTAAGCATTTTCTTAGTTCAAAATGCAATTTGAATATATCTTTAGATAAACATATATATAACGAATTGATTTGGTTAGAAAAAAACTTAAAAACTAATTTAAGGTGATTAAAGTCGAATATTACGAACGTTTTGACATTACGGTGGATGCAATAATATTTCTAATCAACTCTTTAATAGCTTCATTACGAATTGATGACTGCTTCACTTTATACTATCGTTATAAACTTGCAAAATAATTACAAGGCTTTCATAAATTATAGGCGTGTTATTCTTATAGATGAAGTTTTATTTATTTTATTTTCGAGTTTCCTATTTTTTTATGAAAGAGTAACAAACATCATCTAGTCATACACCATCCATTAGTGTCTTTATATGTTTTAACAGTAATAAGGTAAAAGTTTAATATAGCTAGGCTTACCGACGATCGCTGGACCACAATGACAACGTCATGGCCAGGACCATCGGGCCATAGAAAAAGGGGAAGGCCAAGTACGCGCCGGATAGAGGACGTTGTAAAAATAGCAGGCACCTACTGGATGCGAGTAGCAAAAGATAGAGAACAATCGTCATCTTTGGAGGAGGCCTTTACCTTCCGCTGAGAGGGGTTCATTCAACTATAAAATTACAATAAAAATATATAAATATACACAATAACTTTAAATCGACTAATGCATGCACACTATTTTTTGTTTTAAACTGTAAAACTGTATTGTCTGGCAAGAAATAAAAGGCTTTTTATTTTTATTTTTTATTTTTTTTCATTTAATTATAAATAATTTAAAAAGCGTTACAAATGAAATTATATAACCCTGTTTTTAACAATAAAATATTATCAACTTTTCGAAATTCTGTTACTTCCCAGTAGTTCAATTGTTAAACTACTCAGTTGAACTTGTAGAACAAATTACAAAATTTCTAATATTGTTTACGCTCGTACGAGATTAGTGTAGCAAAACCAAGATAGCTTAATAATTATATCCAGTTTGTTTAAAGCTTAGTTTACTATACACCTTTCTGAACTATCGCATTAATCAAGCACGCTAATGAATTAGGAATGTATGTATAAAAACCAATGTTTAAAAATCATTTACATATTAGTGACAACAGCATTTTTTTTATTATTAAAAACAATGCAAAAATATATCCTATGATACCTGTCACCTTAATAAATTACAATAAATAAAATATTTATCAGAGTACGATAAGATTCAGATACTCGTTTCAATTAAATTGATTCTAAAAATAAATTTCAAAATTAATAATTGTGCAGGAACGGTGAACATGAAATAATGAAGTTACTATGACATCAATTCTTTTTTATATATTTACCAGTATAAGCTTTCAAGGGTGCCCCTATGTCTACTATCTAAAAAATATTTAAAAATATTTTATCATTTCATCTTAAAATCGGATAAAGTCCATAAAAACCTACTGTCAGTTTTTGCTTTATGCTTGTTTTATAGAATTTTTAAAATATATTATATTAACTAAGTTTATTTATTATTTACTTCAAGGCCATTGCCATTTATCGTTAGTAGGTAGATACATGTGCATAGTTTATTAACTTCTATAAATAATGATAATTTTTACAATCCCATAAAATAACACAATAAAATGTTATACGACTGGTAAAAGTTATACGACTACCCCTTAAAGGACCCCAAATTACATTTTTACTTTTATATTTTCATTCATACGTGTATATATTGACAGAAATTGTATTTTATTAATAGATACGAGTACGAACTGAGTATTAATAAAAATATAGTTTAGCATAGTTATAGCATATAAACATAGTTTAAACAAACACATTTTTATATAATCACATATATATATATATATGTGATTATATAAAAATTCTGTTCTAACTTAAGTTTATCCAACGAAAATGATCCATTCCGCTGGGAATTAAACAGCAATAGCACAAACGATATCGATTAAGTGTAGGCAGTTTGACAATTTGATCTCATATCATCAAATTTTCTTTATTCTTAATATAAATAAATTTCTTAAAAAACTCAAAATAAGTAATTATTTTGTACTAGAGAAATCTTTAACTTGAATCAAATTTTTAGTTACAATAATGGTATTTATTGTTCCGTAATCGAAGTTAAGTTCGTATCAAGCAACGTTATTTCTTATTTATTATAAAATATTTCCATTAACAACCCTATCGAATCATATTCACTTTTTATAAATTAATTATCATTAACGATATACCAAAACAAATGCATCTTGTCAATGTAATTAAATATTAAGTTATAATGAAACTACTCATTGTAATGCTCCATCTATTTAAACGAATTCCGATTCTATTTTATTTATTTAACTTCACGCCATATCCCTTGTGGGGTAGCCAGAGACGACGAAGCGCCAAACGCTACGGTCCCTGCATACCTCTTTCGCTTCGGCCACAGACATCAACCTCTTCATACATGCCCTCCGGGGGGTCCTCATGCTTTTTAGGTGACCTTCCTCTAGTATCATAGATACTGTTTTTAAGAAGGTCACTCGAGGCCTCCCCCTGTCTCTCTTACCGCTCACTTTTCCTATATAAATCTTTTTTACCATTCTTTCATCACTCATTCACTCGACGTGCCCAAACCACCTGAGCACGTTCTTCTTCATTCTCACCGTGACATCTTCGCTAGTACCTGCCATTCTGTGGAACTCTTCATTGCGCATTCGGTCAACTAAGCTGACTCCGCATATTCTGCGAAGAGATCGCATCTCCACAGCATACATCTTTCCTACATTTTTCTTCTGTGTTACCCACGTTTGGCTGCCGTATAACAGCATCGATAGCAAAACCGCATTGTGTACAGCCAAACGTGCAGCGATACTGATATTTCGCCATCTCAATAATGCAGCCAAAGCACCGTTGACACTATTACCGGCAGCAATACGCCTTTCCACATCCATTTCGTATCTTCCGTCTTTGCTAAACATACTTCCCAAATATACCACTTCATTTAGTTGTTCTATTATCTTACCATTCTGTTCTTTCTTCATTTCTTTCAAATATCAGAACCTTCGTCTTATCTGCATTCAGGTATAGACCATTATTTTTACACCTATCTTTCAGAGTGATGACCAATGCCTGCAAATCGCATTCTGATGATGCAATGAGCACTGCATCATCTGCATATAGCAAGCAATTGATCTTAAGGTCATTTTATATAATATACGAGTAGGTACAGCAAAAAAAGCAGAGTCCGAGAATTATATTTCAAGACAATTTTATGAAAATTACATTTATAAAGGCTCGTTTGCCCTCCTCTTACACAAAAAAATGTTTTCGTTATCCACTTGTAAGACATATTGTAGACAATGCTGTTTAAAAAATCAGTTAGATTTGAAGTTTCCTACGTATTTTCATTTTCCTTTTAAATGGATAAAACGTCGTAGTAGTATTCGCTAGTATGTTACACTTTAAAAATATTTAGAAATTGTAACTCACAGTTTAAGCAACTTTGTCAGTTAATTAAAGTCACATGTAAGATTTTTATTTTAAAAGTCTTACCCGTTTGAGCCTGCAATAATTTACTTTACTAGAACAGCAAAGTCAACTAAGTGAAGCTATAAAATACCGAGTTAAGAAAAAAGAGTTTATAAAAAGATTTTGAAGATTTAAAATTTAATATTCTTTATATATAGGTCAAGTTTGTGTTTTATAAATATTAATAATAAGTAAAGAGAAAACACATATTGATGAATAAATTAAAATTTCATAAGCTATGTTCTTACATGGCTTATGAAATTTTATACGCACCAACGGCGTTCTTTATTTTCCTTTCTAACATAAAAAAATTTAATCATTTATTTTTAATTTATTCTGTATTTAAATAGAAATAACTGACCAGTAATAACTTTTGTTTAATAATAAAATGGTATTTAATATTAAATAAAATAACTATTTTAGCATCTACAATCTTTAATCAATCTTTCTAGGATGCTATTATTAAAAAAACTTTATTAAAATTCTGTGTACGATTGTAATCATAACATGTACATATGCGTTGATAAGGATGTTCCTCGAGTTTTCAATAAATGAATATTAAAATATAACTATTTTTTTGTATATGACAACATCTTGAAAGCGTTGTTATTACGAAAATGGAACGACGAGATAGTGTTTCATAAATAAATTTCGAAGCACAAAAACGCGAGTGTGTTAAATGTGTGAAATGATAAAGTAGCCACAAATCTCCAGTCGCTGTCTGCCCTCAACAGAATTTTTTTTGTTAAATTATCTATAATTGTTTATATTTTAATCATTTTGCACATTATTAATCTATCTATTAGGTTTTCAATTTATTTATCCATAATATCAAGGCTATAATTCGATTATTATAAAACCAGGTAAATCTTTAAAATGAATTTGAAATTTGCGATTATATCTTACGTTTGTGCATAGTGCAAATTGAAACAAATAATGAAAATGTATTTATTCATTATTCTCACTTGTTCTATTAGATTATTTTTTCAATACCTTTCTAAAACAAAAGTATTTATTTTAACTTCTGGTTAATCTTGATAAATTTAATATTATTTAGTTACATTACTAGTAGTAGATAGATTAAATATCTACATTACTAACAACAGTTAAATAGTTAATAGAATATGTCACATAAATAATAAAGTTTCATGGGTATAAGAAACTGGTATCGTTATGAATATCACACCTATATCTCTTTTATTATCGGTTTGCTTCACTATTAATATTCATTTTATGATATAAATATTTAATTTAAACAATGTTTTGTTTGAATTTCCGTCCTAGGACAGAGCAATATAGAAAAAATATTTATCTCTTACCTTGTCCAAGCTCTCTTCCACGGGACCAATCCACACTCCTCACTTCCCCTGCATACAGAAAAATACCAGAAATGACACCGTGGCTCACTCCTGGTCTTCCCATCCACACTGCCTAATTTAATCTATGGCGGGAGATAGAGAGAGGTGTGAGTCTGCCATCGCACATAGGCTACTATTTAAGGCAGACCGTCACGCATTCTATTCCTGCCAGTCACTGGCAGTGGCTGACCACATACGACCAGCCAGATATTAACGATGGCTAACGTGAATCTATTCGTACCTGAGATCTTTAACAATCACCCAGAGACCAAAACATATCACTAGAAGTATCCGAGAAATACCAGGTAGCGATAGTAGACAGGCAGAGACAGGTGATATTTAAAAAGACCTCCAATATCCTAATCTGAATTTAGTGATGTGTTCAATAAAACAATATTTATCTATCTATTGTTGGCAAACGTTATAACAGCTAGAATAGTTTACTTTAACTACTTCCAAAGTGTTATGTCATACGGCATACTGTACTGGTATGATACTATTTTTGTACTGCAAAAGTGGGGTTTTGGAACAATCTACAACTAGAGGCCACGAGAGGCATTAAAAAAATTATTCAAAGAATTAAAAATTATGACAATGTACAATCACTAGACTCCATAAAATAGGTAATTCTGATTAATTAGTAAGCTATGCAATTTTTTCCGGCGCTGTTTTTTATTCTTGTTATATCTACTGGCTGCATAACATCATTCCCTTAGAAGTCATTACTTGTCGTAGCTGTAAGAGCCAGGTTGCCCCTTTCCCTCAAATATGGCGAAGGTATGGATAGCTAATCCTCGCGTTATGCTCGTGAACGGGTGCTGCTTGCGGTAACTGGTCATCTTGCTAGCCTCGGATTTCTTTTTTTTTATTATTAATTAAAATTTAGTCCAGCTTATCGAATTGATAGCGATGGTTCTAATTGTTCGACGTTTGTAAAACAGTGACCGCAATAACTCAAATAAACCAGCCTGAGGTTGTGGTGTAGTTCTTCTCAGAACAAGGCGCGAACCTTGACAAATAAGCGGTCACAAATAAGCGTGTGCAAATAAGCGGTCTGTAATGCATCTGCGAGAAATATACTGCTTGCATCTGATCTCAACATTTACGAGTGATCCTGCATATTAATTCTATGACTTATATCTAACATACTTTGAGTACATTTGTTTATTTAGTGTTTTAATTTAGTGTTTCATTTAAATTATAATATTTTCAAATAATATTTATATTTATGTTCATATATACCAATAACAATTAATGTCTTGATTTAATATTTATTAATAAAAAATGTTACCCTTTTTATTAATATCATAAAAATTAAACACCTTCTTGTTACTGATACTTGTTACTGATCTGATAGAGTTTAGAATTATAGATTAAATTCAGTCTCAAATCGGTTTTGGGTTTAAGCGAACAGTGGATTATTAATATAAAGATTAAGGTTGTTACATAAATTTCATCATACGAAGCTTTATTGTTAATAAAGAGAACTTGACGAATTTGTATTGTTTACATTTCCTTAAATAATAGTATAGAAGGTTTTGATTTATTCCAAAGGATAATTCTGTATTATAGTATTAAAATAATTATGGACTTTAAAAAGACGATTATTATAGTTACCAAATAAATTATTCACTATAAAATATAACGTTTCAAAGTATATTTTTCCTTAGTCCTTTTTAACTATTTTTAATTAGCTATCCTTAATAAGACTGTATAGTAAAACTTGGCATCACCCTATTTATAAAGTTTATGCTTAATAAAATATTAAACATAATATTGTATCAAAATGGCCATGTTTGCTTATCTTAAAAATGAAAATAATATTTTTAAGAGAAAAGACTGATGCGGAATATAAAGTTATATTGAATCAATCATTACTGTTACATTTACATTTTATATTATAAAATGAAAGCCGCTGATCTTTGTCAGTTTATGTTTTAATCAATGGAAGTTCTTCTAAGCTTCTTCTGAGATTTTAAATGTTCATTAACTTTTCTTAAATTCAATAATACGCTTTCATTATCTGTCTTCTCCAAGAGATTAGACAAAAACAAGAATTGCCAGTACTATTTATATAGTACTGTTATTTTAAATTTCTCTACAAGAAAACATTTTAATATAATTGTAGCTTAAATATTTAGAATGTAAAAAATAACTTTTATTTGTGTATTGCATTAAGAGATTATCTCAAAAGCTCATAAAAGATAAATTTTTGTATTCTAAGAGAATTGATAAGTATTTTTCAAGATCGGGTTGCCTTTTGATTATTATTTTGTAAACAAATCAGAATAAACGGAACATTGATGAAGAATGAATTAAATGTTATTAAACTGAAATAAGAAATATTTTATTAAATAAATGTATTATGTAGACTTTGAATTTATTTATATTTCAAAATTATAACAATTAACTTTAATATTGATTAAATTGATATTGACAATTATCATTGATAAAATAATAATTGAATGGAAGATTAAAGTCGATTTATTGTTTTGTCAAACATAAATCCGCTTGCAATAAAAATTTGGTGAATTGTGTAGGTGAGTTTGTATAGTTGTCATCCCCGTTGTTTAATGTCACATTAGCTTTAGATTTGTTCGGAGTCCTCTTTTATTAGCCTTTAAGATGTTGCTTTTTGGATTTACTAAATAAATGAAGGTTTTAGTAAGCATTCTATTAAAATTTGCTGTTTAAAGTTGTAAGTAATTCGCTACCAAATGTTGCTTTCCACAATTTTATTATATAATTAAACTTTGTTACATTTATGAATTCAATTCTACTACTACTACTACTATTTTATTATCGATAAAACTATGAACAAAACATATTTTATGTATATAAATATATAACTATTCTAGTTATATAATTATAATATATTTTTTCACAATTTACAACGCTAAGTTATGTAAATGTAGATACAATTTTATGAAAACGTAAAACATACATTCCTAAGAATGACTAGGACTGAATATTTTCCTCAAACTGTATCTGAATAAGCTAAGCTCTTTGTTGTAAGCACCTAAATGTAGAAACTGAGTAAACTAGTGTTTAAACATTGTTTTGAATGAAATGACCTAAAAAAAAACAAATATAAAATTGCATACCACAAAAATCAAAATATATCTTTCGAAAACAAATAATATCAAAAGAAAAATAAAAAGTTTTCTTTTTATAGGTCATATAATATTTGAAATCTTATTTATTTCTATGATATATATGTAACCATTTACTTATAAATCATAGAAACATATATATCAGTTTGTCAGTTTGTCGTTGGCAATAAAAGTTCCTACAATGATTACTGACGTCTTAAGTATTAACTGATGTTACCTTTTTTGTTTGATATCGTAAATACATCATATATCACACCTTAAATAGATATAAATATATATACGTCTTATGTATTTAAAAAACGGCAAAAAGAGGAGAATCGAAGACTAATAATTCAAATTTAGCAATTTTGCTAAAAGACCACATTAGATACAATGACAAGTAGATACAATGTCATCGTTAACTTCTATGTTATATAACAATACAGGATTAAGAAAATGTAAGTCACAATTTTAGTAACTTAGTCACTTAATTAGGGTCGCCTGTAAGATTGTTTTTTTAAAAGTCTTCTCCGTTCCAGGCTGCAATAATTTACTTTACTAGAACAGCAAGGTGAATTAAGTGAAGCTACAAAATACCGACTCATGAAAAATAGAATTTATAAAAAAGATTTTGAGGATTTTAAAAATCATTATAACTCTTTCGAGTTGGTGGTTTATAAGTATTAATATGTAAAAAGAAAACACATTTAAATAACTATAAAGATATTAAAATTGTATAACCTATGTTGTATACCAACCAACGACTATACATTTTTGCTTCAAATATCCAACATTATAAATAATTTATTTGAAGTTCAGAATGAACTTATTTTGAATAGGAATAACTGACCAGTTATATTTCTTGTTTAATAATAAATTGGTTTAAAAAATCAAAGACAATATTAACGTAAAATGTGTTAAAGTACTCATTACATACAAATAACTTTATTTATAACCCTACTAAGTAAGGTTCGTCATTGACCAAGTATCTTCTAAACGATATGATCGATTGAGATTGTATATTGTATTGTATTACATAATGTAAGATAAGTAAGTTTGCTTAGCTATATTAATAGGTTGTTGGTGTATAGTTTACTGATCATGACTGCTAAGCTGAAACTGCCTTATCAGAACGACGGTTCATTTACAAGTTTTTATATTAAAAAAGAGGTTATTGTATATTTCCTATAGAATCTACTTAAGATATTATGAAGTTAAAATCATTTATATAGTTATGAATGACTAGTTAAATAGTAATTAATGTATCGATATTATACCTATTAGTATAATAAAGGGCTACTATTATACAACGCAACATTCAGCGTATGCTCCAATACAGACTATATTATACAAACCAATCTTATTCACATGTTGTAAAACACAAAAGCACGGAGAGTTTTAAGTGAAATATTATATTATAAGGGGATTACTATTTTATTATTTTTAAAATATATATTTTTCAGTACATCTTTTAAAATGTAGAAATAAGAAAGAGTATCGCTATTTCGTGATTAAATCTTTGGTTTACTAAATAGAGGTAATTCCAATTGAATTACTATTATTTACTTATTTATTCCAATTGAACTATCTAATCGAACTATTAAATATAAATTAATATAGATGTTATACGTAAGTTATATAGTTGAGTGCAAAAAAATCAAGAGATTATACGTAATATTCTATTTGCAATAAAATTTCTCAATTTATTAATAAATTTTATTATTAAGATAATAGGTTTTAAACGTCAGTTTCTACAAAACATAAAAAACAATTTGGAAGATAAATATAATGCAAACTGTCAGTTTTCACCGTTCAAAGCAATTGCGTGGGAGGATATATGCCGACGGGTAAATAAATTCTCATTTTGATTTTCATACGTACACCTAGAAATTCACAGGCAGTCATTTTAGAGGAATATGTTTCTCATTGCGATGCTTACGAGTACATATTATATGACTATCTTATTCTATTTCTTTTATACTACTTTCTAATTATTTTATAATACAACTTAATGCATGGCATGTAGTTTGTTTGTTTTTTTTTTAGACTTCGATTTAATTATACGTTTCGTTACAAATTCAAGACTACAAATCTTTTCTTCTTTTTAACAAACCATCTGGTAGCCGTCCAACAATAGCGAAAGCGATTGATAAAAACATCGTAACGAATATTAATTCACTACAATATTCAGACTTTATATTTATAAATATTATATTTATATATATTTACACTTTATAAAAATAATATGTAAGAATATTTATTTCGAAATTTTAACATTGCCACATTTCCTATAATAATTTTTATGATAAAATAAAATATATCATGAGAAACTGATACTGTAAAGTATCATTCATCATGCAGATAAAGCTTCTTGCTTACATTTTTACATAGTTCAAAATAACTAACCCAGCGTTTCCCTGTATAAAGGTATAGTAAACGTGTTTCCCAGATGTATTTAAATAGTTGACTCAATGTCACACCAGTATCTTAAATATAAATTAAGTTTGTAAAGTTTAATTCACTTAATAACACTTAAATAAACATAATTTGAAACAACTATTTGGAAGCTAGAAGTAAGCTGTTAGAAACTATTGATAAATTACAGTCCTGCGTAATAAAAAAAGGAAACTAATACACCTTACTTATTTCATGAAATTGAACGAATTATTTCACGAAATTATTTCACGAAATTTTAAAAGCAAACAGGATTTTACAAGCAAAATATTACCGAATTTAATCACTTCACAAACAATGTTGTGCAATTTATGACAATGTTTGAATTATTCCAACAATAGAAGATTCCGAAACTTAAAGACGTTATTATTTTTACAAAATGTTTAACTAATATTGCTGTACCGTTATTAAATAAAATATTTGTTCGGGTTTAAAATGTAATTTTAAACTTTTATAATTACACTTTTATAATTATTTCCGAATTGAAATGGCGAAGTGTTAAGACACACACACACACATTCACAACAAATGAACCCATATAACTTGAGGAATCACTTCATCAAAAAGGGAATAAATTGTGAGGAAAATAATGGGAACCATATGCATTAAGAAGTAATAACATATGATTTATATTATTCTGTTGTTAATAATATATTATTATAATGCAAAACTATAGAATGAGAGATTCAAACGTATGTGATCAATCATCATTTTTGGTATTTGATTGATATTTTGATATGCATATATATAATATATACTACTGGGTTTATCAGGTTAATAAAAAAAGGGGAAACTTATAAATATTTATAATGAAACTTCTTAAATATTTATATCTAAGACGTTTCATTACAATAAGTAATTCATAGAAACTGTCTGGAGCAGACAAGAAAATTTACTTCTATTTAAAACTTGGTTTAATTTCTTCCGAACACTTGAATGCTAACAACTTAAGATTGTTTACTTAATCATTTACTATGACAAGATCGGACTTGGATACTGCTTAAGAATTTTTTAATTATTTTATGCTCCACAAACTTACTTTAAGAAACTTTAACAGACAATGTTTAAAAAAAATTAAGCAGATGAAACCGAAAGTTTCATCCTAATATTGAAGTAATAAAAATATATTAAAGGAAACTATGTAATGTATTATCTACAATGGAGTAAAAGGCCTGTTTTTTGCTGGAATTACGAAGTAGTGTTATTGAATTAAATATTTACCGAAATAGACGTTGTTCAGGAGTAGACATTTATTAATAGTTTTACAAAATACTATGTAATATTTCTTTTATAATATAATACTACCATGGATGTTACATAGTTAATTATTTTAAGATAACACAATACTCAAACACTGCTTTAATTTTAAAATATTAGCATACTACACCCAACTTTCTAGTTCATAGAGTAGAAAAACTTTATTATTTAATTAGTTTGATTGTTATAATGGCTTATTTCACGGTTCACATATTAGAAGACGCAAGAAAAGCCTAAAAAAACTTTATTATATCAATTTATTAATTAATTTATATTTATATTACATATTTAAAACTATTAATTTAAGTTCCCTATGTCGCTTAAACATCATGTGGTGTTTTTAACAACTTTTTAATGTCTCCCACTCCTCTCTCTTGGTACTCACCGAGACTGTATATTAACCATCCCTTTATCTCATATAAATCTGTTTGTTACTGGGAATAAGACGGATCAAACACATACAAATTAATAAAAACTTTTCAGTGTCATTATAAAAAAAAAATACTTGCAGATACTATAATTTATGTGTGCATAGTGCTTACGAATTACATAGTGCTTACGAATTAGCGTGTATTTACAGATTTTAAAATTATTGATATCTACAAAAAAAAAAATCTATATGATATATTTATTCTATGAAAGTCGTATTGGAAAAGTTCTTTTAAATTCGTTATCATTAAATTATGTATTCATAAACATATTCAATTGTTTATAAAGTTATTATCTCTTACAAACTAACTTGGGTTTTGTTTCCAACTAAAATGTAAATCAATTTAACCGTTTTGTTGTATTTTAATTCTACATATTTTTGTTTAACTTTCAGTAAAACACTATATTTGTGAAGTTTTTTTGAGTATTTTTATTTCACGTATTGAGACAAATAAATATTTGTATGTAGAAAAAAAAAACAAAAATTTTGCGAGTGTCATTTGATTAATAATAATAAGAAACATGAAAATAATACCACCCGCTTTGAAGTTATTTTACTTTATATAGTCAGGCCAAATAGGTTATATAGTTAATATTCAGATGGTCAATTTCCCTGTGGGAACCAGGCCCTAGTTTAAAATTCACATACAAATGGTGAGTGTTACAATTTACTATATTCAATCAAAATCATAAGCGGATATCTTCTTACATTGTGATATACCTATTTACGAGGGGAGGTCCAAAAGTTCGTAGAATGAAAGGGATCTAAATAAAATAAAACAACAAAACTATTTTTCCTTTTCAATATAATCACCCTTAAGCTCAATACATTTATTAGACCTATGAATTAATTTTTCTAAACCACTATAAAAATATGTTTAATTTTTCCGTCAAAATGAGCCGAAATTGCCTCCCTTACCTCATTGTCGTCGGAAAATTTTCTTCCCTTTCAGTCTTTTTTTAAATTGGGGAATAAAATAAAGTCACTTGGGGTCAGGTCTGGACTGTAGGGTTGGTGAACTAGGGATTCGAACCCATGCGTGTGCAAAGCAGCCATTGCAATTCTGCTCTTGTGAACCGGCGCGTTGTCTTGCAAGAGCAACACACCCTTTGTCAATTTTCCTCGCCGCTTTTTCTTGATGGCATCCTTTAATTTTTCTAATATCGTTGCGTAGTATTCTCCGGTTATAGTCCTTCCCTTTTCTTTGTAATTAATCAAGATTATCCCCTCACAATCCCAAAAAACAGTAGCCATTATCTTTCCAGCCGACTCCGTCACCTTGAATTTCTTTGGCGGTTGTGTCCCCTTTTTATGCCATTGCATGGACTCTTGTTTGGACTCAAGCTCAAAGTAATGAACCCATGTTTCATCTCCCATAACAATTCGGTCCAAAATCTGTGCAGGTTTATCTCAGCACAACTCCAAAAAATGCTTTGACGCAACGACGCGCTGCTCTTTCTGAAACGGCGTGAGCATTCTCGGTACCCATCTTGCACTGACTTTTGTCATACCCAGGTGATCATGTAGGATTCGCAAAATGGTGGTATCTGATACTCCAGCTAATGCAGATAATTATTTTTTCTTCAAACGGGCATCCTCTAGTACAATTTTCTCTACTTTTTCGACGATGTCCGATGTGGCGGCCTCAACTGGCCTTCCTGAGCGGGGCTCGTCTTCAATTGACTCTCGACCATGTTTATAAAGACCATGCCACTTGTAAATCATTGATTTACTAGGGCACTGTTCCCTATAAACGACTCCCATTTCATTCAAAATGGTTTGAGAGTTCTTTCCTTGCTTGGTAAGGAATTTTGTTAGAGCGCGGTGTTCAATTTTCTCGATAGTTTCAGTTTTCTTCCGGATTGACTTGTTCAGCAGGCGACTGTTCGTAAACGAATGACGCAATCGGGTTGAAACTCGGTATTTATACTAATGATGAGTCTCGGATTCGTATGACACCAAGGGAGCGCCCCTACCCCCGCTCCATCCTCTCCATTCCACGAACTTTTGGACCTCCCCTCGTATCACAGTAAAAGACAAATTTTATATGTGATATAAAAAGTTCAATACTAAAGACTCATTTGCTATCTAATTTTGTTTCTTTTCAGTTTTCAGTTTCAAAGGATTTTTTCACTGTAGTAAACTATGACTAACACTTAGTAGAAAAGAATATACTTACATTTTCTTAAAGTTTTATCTACATTTACTTTCATATTTTAAATGTAGTAGTCTAATAATCGTTTTTACACCGTTTATTATCATGATAATAGAATTGTTCGACAATAAATAATATAAATAAATTTTTTGTAATTTTAAAATATTTATATAAATAAAAATATATTTAAAAACTAAATAGTATATTATAATTAGTTAGTATAGTAGTTTTTGTTAAATTTTAATAGGAAAATAAAGGACAAACGAGTAACTAATTATTTTTTTTTAAACTCTCCTAGAATACAGCAATCCATGGACTTCAAAATAGCTCATGCTTTCGACATAATCTCTTAACGCGACAAAGAAATGAAAATCCTTTATTACAGTTTCAATTTTTAAATAATAAGCTACAATTATATATCAATGTATCATAGCAAAATATAAAGAAGAACAGTTCTATCTATTTCTTGTCATTTTGGTATCTTTTTCTTCTTCTGGTATATTATCTTATTTTGGTATCTTTTTTGGTAGAAGACGCACAGAGATGCAATGTCTCTACGCAATTCCAAAGAGTACAGCCGTTCACAGAGTACTAGGTTCCCGACAATCCAAACAGCTCTCCGTTGTACGCGGTCAAAATGTAGAAGCTAATATTGGGGTCATCCGTACTAGAGATGAGAACAGTACTCCATGTGTGGCCAGACTTGCGCCTTATAGATTGCATTTTTTGGGCAAGGCTTAAAATATCTATTGATCATCCCCAATTTTACATGACCACAAATCCAACAGTTGCTCGAAATGTCGAGGCTCAGTGTTCTGATACGAGGCATTGAGAGCAGAACTCTCGAAGAGCGGCGATACGACAAATTGGATTTTTTTTGGAAAGTGAAATATAGATCTTATCGCGTAGTTGGTTTCACTCTTAAATTTAATTATAATTAATATTTAACAAAAACATGGTACTTTTTTTTGTATATTTATGACTAGTTGGAGAAAAATGCATATCCATAACTAACTACTCCGTATCCACTAAACTGTTTAAAGGTTAGCGCTTTATTGTATGATATAAACAACTTATTGAAATCCTAAATTTTTTTAATGGCATCCTTTGACAATTTAGAAACACCAGAGAAAATTTTCACTACAAGTGTGGGGCTTGTGACGATTTACAATTTTCAGTAAAAATTCACTTTCTGATGAATTTTATTAATGAATGCGGAGTGAGGTAGGGCGGATTAATTTCACTGGGTTTATTTAGCTTATATGTAAGCACGTTGAATGAGGAGAACAGCAGTTGCTATGTTAAGAAAATATGTGTCAGCATTATTAGTTACGGAGAAATTCAAATTCAAATTAAAAATCCATTTATTCAAATACACGCACTTTGAATCGTTAACTATTACAATCAAAAAGATCAGTGAGTATTCAGTCCGTGAGTAAGCTATCATCATCTCGGAATGCTGCTCCGGTGACATGACATGTTATTACACAGTCCTTCCGTAAACGGACTTTGCACACTTCTAAAGGTAGGTGAACAATATGAAATTAAACACGGTCTAAACTACAATCGAGGCAACAATACAATACTAGTATTGAAGTCAGGTGTGTAGAAGCCTATAAATTTTCACCCCCTTCCTATATTTTAAATGTTAAATTATATAATTGTAAACGGAGTTGACAATAGAAATAAAACTAGATGAATATGGCAATAAGAGCGAGCCTAAAATTATGTTATTCAAAGCATTTTGTCAGTCGTTATACTCGAGCAGTCTTTTCGTTAGCTATTGGCCTCGAGCCTTCCATACACTTCGTATTCAATACAATAAAACTTTTAGAATATTGTTGAGGCTGTACTGTGCTGTATTGTATTCTCATTATTTACATAGACGTTACTATCCCTTTTCAGGTAGTTTCCGCACCATTAAGCATAAAAAATTGCTTTTGCAATGAATACGGGCTCAGTAACAACAATATACCAATGTACAATTAAACAATGAGGAATTGGACGTGGTCAAATCTACTACTATCTTAGGCATTACCTTAAATGAAAAATTGCAATGGGGTCCTCATATATTTGATTTATCAAGTAGACTTAGTTCTTAAAAATACGTCGATTAACAAATATGGAAACTGCTCGATTAGTTTACTTTAGTTACTTTCATAGTATAATGTCATACGGTATACTCTTACGGGGTAATGCAGCCGACATCGATACCATATTTCTACTGCAGAAGAGGGCTGTCCGTGCAATATATAATATGAGACCAAGAGAATCCTTAAGAAACAAATTTAAAGAATTTAAAATAATGACTGTTTATAATCAATTTATTTATGAAAATTTAATTTACGTTCATAAAAATATTTCTAAGTTAAAAAAAAATGTGATTTTCATAAAATTAATACAAGAAATAAAAATAAACTCGCTGTGCCCAACACTAGGCTCCATAAAATAGATAAATCCTTTAAGGCTAACTGTGTACGTTCTTATAATAAGCTCCCAAATGAAGCCGTAAATTTATCATTAAATAAATTTAAATTATATATAAAAAATAATTTGATAAAAAAATCCTACTATACTGTACAGGATTACATCAACGACGGTATGGCCTGGGAATGAATTGTATTATATTGCGAATAACTAGTAATCTCCGCAATTTGTTGTTTGTTGTAGATTAATTTCGTTTTATTGACCTCTTGCATCACCCCGATTCCTTAGAAATCATTACTTGCGGTAGCGTCGGGAGTCGGGTTGCGCTCCTCCCTCAAATATAGCGAAGAGGGTGATGGCTGGCTCTTGCGTTATGCTCGTGAACGGGTGCTGCTTGCGGTGACTGGTTGTATAGCAGGCCGACTTTTATTTTTATTATTATTATTATTTTTACTATTATTATTATTTTTGATTTATTTTTTCATTTTCAATGCCTGAAATCTTTAGGCTTCATTTTCGATTTATTGTTCTAGTTATTTCAAAAGATTTCGGTTCTAGTTGTTTCAAAATAGTTTTTAAGATTGACGTTTGTGAAACAGTGATCACATTATATAAAAAAATATATCCATCTGAGTTTATTGTGTCGTTCTTCTCAGACCAGGACGCGTTTGGAACCGTCATAGCTTTCACATTAAGTTAGAAAGTGCTTTTACAGAAGGGTTTAAATATACTATAAATGGTTGGTATCGAAAAAAAACCCTCCTGACACTTCCATTTTGATGTACACAAGTGATCACTGATAATGATTCAAAGTGGAAAAGATATAAATAAAATAAATAAAATAAAATAAAATAGAATAAAATACCAAAAATTATGAGTCGATTTAAATCATTAGACATAAAATCATAAGACTATTATTATTTTAATTATTATTATGTCATGCAATAAATTATTCATTATTATGTTCAATTTTAATTTGAGGGTGTAATTATTTGGCTAGTATCGCTTTATATTAGCATTTACTAAAAAATATGGATATTTGTCTGAAATTAAAATAATAATTTATTTTTATTATACTCGTATATTTACATATATTTACGATTCTGAAAACTCAGTTCTCATTGTCTCAGATGTCCCAGACTGGATGAATTCCGTTCATAGTATTTTCTTGTGCGAAAGGAACATTAAATTGTTCTCCATTATCCGTGTGTCTTAAAAAATGTTTTTTTTTAAGGAGGATTAAATAATTTATAGAACGTTGCCTCTTGAACAATAGTCTATAGTCGACGTGAATATTGTTTAATATGACACGCATTTACTATATTAATAGTCATAGTATTACGGTACATAATTGGCTTGCAAATTATTATGTTATCGTGATTGACCCGCAGTCATTCCCGGCATATATGAATACCCATAAATTTATTTTATGATTTTTAAAAGATTTTTTAATTTAGAAGATTGACTTAGAAATTATAAGAAAATATCTTCAATTATTGGGTTTCCATACAATTGACCAAAGTGAGCTAAGCGAGCAGAGCGCTCTACTGGAGACTGTCACTTTGTTTGTCACGAATAGGCTCGAAAACACCTGAAGGGAAATTATGAAATTTTGGAATCAAACAGACACACATTAGGTGATGGCTTAAAAAAATTAATGTCATGTCGTTGAGGAATAATGGTCAAAAAACTGATTTCCCATTTAAGTCAACGAGAAAAAAAAATCGCGTGAAAAATTTGCTTTACCATGAAATCTCCTACATTACCGACATTGTCCACAACGTTGAGTCATTAGACTGGGCTCGCTTCGCTCAATATGCAAACGGCACCCGAGATATCACAAGCGCAGCGAGTTGAAATTGAGGGTCTGTTGGCGCCCGTAGTAATTATTACTTACGTTTTGGTGAAACTAACTGATATAGAATTTGATTCTATGCTTTGCATTTATGAGACCATTAAGATTAAGAGAGATAAATATACTTAGATAAATGAATAGGGACAACAAAGAACGCAAAATGCAAGTTACGGAAATTTATAGATCTTCTTTAAATAACATGCGATGCTGCTTATGTGCGGTGATAATCGTGGCAAGGAATGAATCAATGAACTATAATTATTATACACCGTTACTTAATATTCATGCTGCAATAAGGTTTTTATCACATTAGCTACATATCCGACTACAAGGTTCTGCAGTTAAAATACAGACTTTTTAACGATAGTAATAATAATATTATTGCAATAATTGTGCAATACAAAGTAAAATATATTTAAACTAGGGGCGCCAACAAACCCTCAACTTCGAGTCGCTGCGCTCGCGAAATCTCTGGGTGCCGTTTGCATATTGAGCGAAGCGAGCCCAGTGTATTGACTCATCGTTTCCCATTGTCTTCAATGGGATATCAGTTTTTTGACAGGATATCAGTTTTTTTTTGAGGACATTTTTCAATTTTTTTTTGTGAAGAACCATCACCTACTGTGTGTCTTTTTGATTGCAAAGTTTCATAATTTTCCGTCAAGTAGTTTTCGAGCCAATTCGTGACAAAGAATGTAAAAAGTCTCCAGTAAAACGCTCCGCTCACTTCGTTCGCTTCGCTCAATTAACAAATTTCTTTCAAATCCATAACTAATCTTTATATTATAATACAACATTACTCCCTGGAGAAATTCTAAAGCTAAACTAGTAATTTTAGAAAATATAAACAATACAAAACCGGTTTATTTTACAAAGAACACAGCTACTTATGATGATACTTACATAAGAACCTTAATTCTCAATATTAATATTCCACCGCCCGCTTCAACTCGAGATTGATTTGACACTGAATTTAATCCATAATTTTAAACTCTAAACTACAAATAAGCCATCATAAATATGATAGGAAGTAAAAAAGGAATATAACAATTTACCATATTTATGAAACTGATAACAATTTTAAATTTATAAAAGTGAAATCAACGTGAATCATAATTATAAATAAATTGTCATAGATATATTCCGCAAATGGAAATAAACAAATAGAAATGTTATTTGAAATTATTATAGTATAAATATGTTGCATGATGAATGTTTACTGAGTGAGCCCTGATATCGAACGCTCAGTAAACTCAGAGCTAGCTAGATGGAATATTGACTGAGCTGAGATTTATTGAGTGAAAAATAATCATTCGTTCAGTACACTGATCTGTTATGTTTTTAATAACAACTTACTCTGATTAAAAAGCGTGATACTTAAATGTCGAGAGAGATACCACCAATAAATTTATGGTGATTGCATTTTTATTCGAATACATTATATATTCTTAGTCTGCTATTTTTCTGTTCAGTTCTGGTGCGTTTTCTAAAAATCTATATTCGCCCTTTTCATAATTTTTTTAGAGATGTTTTATAATCACCTGAACACCATGAAAAATTCTAAAGTTTTGCTTTTTTAAAAAACGTTATAAATTTCTATCTCTTAATTTATTTTGTACACCTTATATTAACACTAAACCTACCGAAAATTCTTGTATATCTGTTCCTACCGCACGCCGTCAAATTGACCGGTAATTAAAAGTTATTTTGTTATATGACGCAGGTAACAATGGAAATAACTAAAAGTAAAGAGTGTAGAAAATATTATATGCATATTCTAAGAATTGTCATGTAGTTTGATAACGATATTATAACGTTTAAAAATGTGTAAGTTTTAATAAAGTTTAAGAACGGTCAATGTGACCGGTATTTAGTAGGTATAGTGTTAAAATTATTATAGTTACTTATTTATTTGATAACAAATATGTTTTTTTTATAATTGTGTCAAAATCTTAAGCTAAAAGGAATCTAAAGAATTGTTTTTAATAAATAAAGGATTGACTGTTTTTTTTTTCCAGTACCAAACCTTATTTTATACGGGAAATGTATTTTTTTTCGATTGTTTACATAAAATATAACAAACTTATACTACTCATACTTCAAAAGGGCATGAACCGTATGGTAGTGGTATAAACCATATTATTTATATATTTCCTTTGAAAAATATAAATATAACTCAAGATAACCCAAGAAGCATTTTTTTTCTTTATGGTAAGCTGGTTTTGTATTGTTTTTGTTTATTAGTTGCGTATAGAAGAATTTGTACTTAAATTATTTTGCAAACGAAATATCTAGTAAAAAGGACTTATAACTGTCATAAGAATAGAAATTGCATTGACATATATTTCTTATAAAATAGATACGTGTTATTCGACCAATATTCAATAATATTATTTTATTTTAATATTGGTGGCATTAATTTTACATATGAACCAAAACTAAATTTAAGCATTCCCATATGATATCATCATTTTCTTGCCTTTATCCCATATTTGGGGTAGGAGTAGTATGTTTTTATCTTCCATATTCTCCTTGTCTGTTATTCGTCATCTCTTCTCCATATATCTTTAAGGCATTTCATAATCCCATCCCATCCCGTCCCATCCTATAGGATAGCAGATTACTCTTTTCGAAAACTATTTTATAGAATATACTTCATTTTGGCCGGAAAATCTTTAGGATATACGAGTAATTTAGGACCAGAAACCGGCTTACAAATAATATTATATAACTGCATTATTATATACGAAAAAAATAAACCTAGACCTATAACAAAATCAAACATCCAGAACAGAGAGAATGTAATTTTCTGTTTGAATAACGCATGCAAATGATAACTCACTTACCACTCGGCGTGTAATAAATCGTGCGCAGAAGCTTGGCCTCAACAGAGGGTTTTGAGCTGACCGCTCGCATATTAACACTGCTAAGTAAATTATTTTACAGTTTCTATAATGACAAACAATTTGAAAATATATTTTTTTGTGTGTTTAATTTACAGTTCATTTTCATAATTATAAAAAAAACCCGAAGTAGATTAAAAAAAATGAAATGAAATTCGATGTCCAAGATTTATTGATACACAAACTTATATTAGTAATTATAAATTCAGCTCATAAAAAACGTTTTAACGTTTCAGGTTTGTAGTTATATCTTTTATATAGGTAGCACACGTTTTATGAAAATTAAATGTCGTATCTCTAAGCTAGATCACAATATTAACTTCTACGATTAAACGACTCGAGAGATGAGACAATTGACGAATCCATAGAATAAATGTAACCGCGTAGAATAAATTGTGTGCCGGCGCCTGGCCTCCACAGCGAGTTCTGAACTTTCTGGGAGCACATTAATCCTGCTATGTAAAATATTTTGCTCGTTTCCATCATGTAAAACTATTAACTACCTAAAAACAATGAGCAAAATTCTGCCCCTGATTTAAATAATAGCACCTTACCGTATATAATTCCTATTATTTATGTGTATAAGATATGTTATATTTGAACATGTTTTTATACACATATTCGATTACACCACTTTTACCATTTAATATTAAAGACTGCTACGAAAAAGACCTTACTAAAATGTAGCTGGTATAAAATAAATATTTAAAAGGTGATATTAAAAAAGTAATTAACATAATACGAGTATAATATCCAGAGGATTATTATGAACTAACTTTATTCAACTCTTCATAATTAACTAAATTTAATTCCAACAAACCACATCAAAGTCAGCAATGTTGGCGTATTATAAATAAGTAAGATAATAACTGAATTTAAATATGAGTATTTAATTTTTTCAAAAGATGAAGGCTTATTGTTTTACTCCATATTACTTAATCTTTTGAATACGTAATTTTGAGCAAAGCGAGCGGAGCGTTCTACTGGACACTTTTTCACATTTTTTGTCACGAATAGGGTCGAAAACTACTTGACGGAAAATTATGAAATTTCGCAATCAAAAGGACACACATTAGGTGATGGTTAAAATTATTTTTTTTTTTGTAAAATTTTGTTTCTTATAATCTTATGATAATATCACAATATAATTAATCATCAATTAAGTAACTCTATAACTACAAGATATTACAATTAAATGCTAAATTCATGAATAATAATATGATTGTATACTCAACATTGATATATGTAGAATCTTCATATAGAATCATTAATATAGAAATAATGACTTTTATTTCTGTCGTTATAAAAAAAATAAAGTAAATAATCCAAATGTATGTGATCGGTTGAATAGTCTAATATATAAGTATTTATAAAAGTGGTAAAGCGTCGTTATTTGATTACTATTTGTATATTGACTGGTTCGACTCAGTTAACTGTTATAGTTAGCACATTATGTTTGATGGTCAAGAAAATATATATATATATATTTTTTATTTAAGAGGAGGGCAAAGAAGCTACCGGGTCACAGATGGGCGTGATCACCGCCGCCCATGTACTTCTACAACATCCGAGGATTCACAGGAGTGTTGCCAGCCTTGTAGGTAGGTAAAGGTCTTTTTTGAAGGTACCCATGTCGTACCGATCTGGAAATACCGCCGAAGGGAGTTCTTTCTACAAGCGAGTGGAACGTGGAAAACAAGGTTCTTGAGAACTGCACAATGGAGAATCGCCAGGCATCCAGGTGGTAGGGATGGTAAAGGAGTCGATGGCGCGATGTGCAGTGATGAAATTCGGCGGTAGGCATCAGATCGAAGAGCTCATCGGAACACTCCCCGTGCTAAATGTGGTAGAAGACGCACAGAGATGCAACGTCTCTACGCAATTCCAAAGAGTACAGCTGTTCACAGAGTACTAGGTTCCCGACAATCCGAACAAGTCTTCGTTGTACGCGGTCAAATGGTAGAAGATGATATTGGGGTTATCGGAACCAGAAATGAGAACATTACTCCATGTGTGGCCGGACCTGCCCTTTGTAGAGCGCAAGTTTTTGGCCAGGATTATAATACTGCTTGGTCTTCTTGGCTTTCTCTATTGATCTCTCCCAATTTCTTTGCGGCCAACTTGGCTTTGCTCTCCAGATGATCACGAAACTGACAATCGCTTGAAATATCGAGACCCAGTATTCTGATACTTGGCGAGGCAATAAGAGGAGTGCTCTCGAAGAGCGGTGATAAGACAAATGGGGGTTTTCTTAGTGGCAAACGCTGTAAACTTGTGTCTTTAGGGGATTAAAGTGAACGTGGTTCAGTTCACCCCACTCAGAGAGCATTCCTAAGGAAGTGTCTATAGAAGACACAAGTTTCTTTCGGCACTTTTATCACCTTTTTTAGGGATCGGATGGGCAAGGGCACGCTTCCATAAGACAGGGACTAAACCATTAAGATAGTAGTACCGAAAAAGACGCGTTAGTACTTGTGTCAACTCAGGGGCACCTGTTCGTAGCACAACTGGAGAGATACCATCTAGCCCACTCGACTTATGAACTTCCAAGGAAAGGAGGGCTTTTCGGATGTTTTTTGCCGAAAAGCTATTTTCGACATTAAGGTTGGACACCGCGGGATTATAGGCGGTGTCTTTCCCTGGTCATCTAAAGTCGAATTTGAGGCAAAAAGAGTGCCCAAGAGATCGGCTTTCTCTTTTGCCGTGTGGGCCAAAGAGTCGTTCCCAGTGTGCAATGGCGGTAGGAATGGCTGACATAAGTTGCCCAGATTGGTTTCCCAGTTTCCAATTTTGACGACATGCTTGAACTTTGCTCTAGCAATTTTCTGTTCGAAGAATCTGGAGGCACGATTATATTTCCTCTTCAAAACTCTAGAGTTCGGATCCTTAGTGACTAACGCATTAGCCCAAGCTTGATAAGCCTGCCGTTTGCCAACTGCTGCAGCCCTGACAGACGCATCGACTCAGCCCGCGATCTGCCACCAAGTAGTACCACAGAGCTTAGAAAGAAACACAGAGGTAGAAATAGTTTCATGCCCTGAAGTATCATATCAGCTACAGCCGCAGCACAGTCACAAGGATCAGTAGAAGGGAAACAAATCGGCCCACATGATAGGGTGCAAAAAAGGACCGCATTCCATCCAGATCCGCTGACCTGTAGTGCCAAACGCGTCAAGTCGCAGGTCTTGGCGAGCTGGACGTTCAATGGGCACTACACTCCGTACCAAGCAATGATCAGACCTTGACAGTGACCTGGTACTTTCCGAGATATATTTTTTTGAGGCATCAGTTTCATGTTTGGTAGGGCGGAGTTTGGGCTTCCGGTTTCTCTCACTTACCGAAGAAACATAACCAAATGAATTTGTTTCCTATACGTCCTTCAATCTTCCGTGAGAGGGTGGTCCTTTCCTGGTCGAGCCAGCCCAATACGAGTTGCAGTCGTACGTAAATAACTACAGCTAGGCTCTCCCACCTGGGATGTCCTAACCCTGTATTCTAATTTCCTTTATCCACATTGTGGTGGTGGAAACGCTTTGTCTCTTTTTCAGGTATGGACAGGTATGTCGTGTCTTTTTTTTCAAAAGTTTAGTTTACAAATGTTTATTATAAAACTTAATTCTCAAAAATTCAAATTAACTACTTGATTAAACTCGAGTCTGGCCGAATTTTTACTTTAGTACATAATTCTAAACGGAAAATATTGGAAGCTATGAATCTGTTATGAAGTATCGAGGAAATGTAAAGATATATGATATTTACACAATGTTTAACAATATAAAAATATTAGAGAATTATTAAATAGTCATGAAATAGAAACATCAATTAAATAGTCATAGGTATATGCAGCAAACAGCAATGAACAAAGAGAATTGTTATTTGAAAATGTTATAGTGTAAATATGTCGTATGACGATGAGTGTTTATTGAGTGAGCACTCTCATCGAGCGCTCAGTAAACTCAGGGCTATATTAAATATTGAATGGTTCAGATTTATTGAGTGAAATATAGTTATTCAGTCATTACATTGATCTGATATATGTACTAATACTTTACTCTATTAAAATAGTTTCTGATCATTCTTACTCATTACGTTTATGTAATGTAGAGTTAAAAGAATAGTTGGACTTATTTTTCCATATTGTATAATTTGTACTTCTTTTATCCATAATATTTTTAGAGATATATAATAAAATGTCGTTTTGTTGTTTATGTCGTTTTTTAAGTGTGCTATAATATTATGAATAAAAAAATATAAAGGCACTGATTGAGATTTAATTATGATAGTTATATGCATCACAAGACACTAAATAAAATAATTAAAAGTACCCCAAACTAACACACCCGCACTATATAATATATATATCAACAGACGACAGAGTGCTACGCTCTTCTACTAATTCTAGGGTTTTTATTGCACCGCACAGAACGACATTCCTTCATAACTCTTTCACTTTCAGACTATATTACTCTGGAACTCCTTGCCGTTAGATATCAGAAAATCCCCGACAAAATTGTCAGCTACAGATCCGTCAACATCTTCTGATACAACACGCTTAGTATTTATATACTTATATAAACTCCTATTATTTTCATAATAATAATAATTATTTATTTTTTATTTAAATTTATTTAATGTTATTATTATTTACTATCAATTAATTTTATTTAATTATTTATTATTATTTATATTTTTTTAAATTTATTTAATTTTAGTATTTTTTTAATTTATTATTATTAAACTATATTTTATCATTTATTTTTAATATTCAATAATACTCTACTATTATTGTTATTATTTCATTAGTGACTAACGTTTATTGTGTGTTTCTACTACACCCTCTCACCAACAACACGGGTCGACTGGTATAGAATGCCAACTGGCATTAAATCCGCCCTTTGTATTCCTTAGTTTCAGGTTTATACAATAAAGTTTAAATAAATAAATATATTATATGAAATATGTGGGATCATTCTTAAATATTGTGAGGTATGCCAAAAGTTTGTTTTGATTATTTAAGCATCATTCGTAATATATAATATTAACAAGTGTCACTTTATCTTTTATTTGTTTGCTTTAAAAATTGAATTCTTATATTGCAGCATATTAAACACAACAACGTTATATATAAAATGTGTGTGTTATTAACTTAATAATATGAACGTTTTGGAAACTACAAAAGACTACTTTTAAAGAGCAGGCCATAAATAAATTTCAGTGCACCGAAGCACAAGTGTGTTAAATGTGTGCAATGGTAACGCAGTCGCCACAAATCTCCTGTTGGAATCTGCTTTCAACATTGAATACTGCCGAATAATATTTAGTATTTATAAAAGAAAGACTGGCACCAGCTAGGAAATTTCTGAAATGTAGATGTTCTAATATGAATGTTTAAAAGGTGATACTAATTGACTAATTAACATAGTATAGCGAACGAACGAACTTACCAAATAAGTTTATCCAACTTTCCATTATTAACTAACTTTAATTCCTCTAAACCACATCAAAGGCAACAATATTGGCGTGTTATAAATAAGAAAGTCTTCGCAAAACTGTGAAATAATTGTTATATGACTTTAGTCTAAAAAGAAACAAATTTTATATTACACACTTTGATATGTTTGTTACCTTTATTAGATATTTATTATTAATTATGAATTATTTTATAAAAAGACTAGAAATAAAACAAAAAGAAAAAGAAAACAAGAGTTATTGAGCTGAGCGTAAGCGAAGCTTTTAACCGTTCACTTTGCTGTTTTAAGACATCGGTAATTTTAAAACCTATAAATGTATTTTTTTAGAATTTGGCACATGGATTTTTGCAAATCTATCTTTTACTAAAGATAGATCTGCAAAAAACAGAACAAAAAAAATCAGTCTAGAAAAAAAGTTAAGCTTTATTTAAAAGACAGATATGGCTATAATTTTATTGATGATGAACTGATTTTCTTTTCAATTGAGATTCTAAACCGATAGTTGCTAAGCATGTTATAGAGCAATATTATAATATGCTAAGTTTGTTAGCATTAAAGAAGGGGAGGGCGCTCAGCTCAACTCCTGCAGTGCACGACGGCGGATCCTAGTTTATATATTTTCTATATAACTTATATTATTCAGGTAATTTTGTTTGATATAAAAATCTTACGATATTATTAAAAACTAATGAATTATCAATTATGTAATCCAATCACAATTGGATATTATAATCAAACATCTAATTCATTATTAATAATATGATTGTATACGCAATATTCAATAGTGTATTGTACTTACTGTAAATAATATTTATAAGGAATGAATAAGAGGTAATTTATATTATTCTCAGTATAATTCAAATTTATTCGGAATCATAATGATAGTCTACAGTGAAGACGTTTATGAAAGTAACAGATCATATCACTTGAGTGCCGTTACCACATTGAGTGGCTTTTTGGCTAAGTTAACTATTATAGCTAAATAAATTCCGTTTAATAAGTTAGAGTAAGATAATTCTCGCTCTTTCCCTTTTAATTATCTTTATCAATATTTTTAAGAGTGACAATATATTGTTACTTTCCGTATTTCCGTACTTACTATCATGCGGCCGCTTTCTCGTTTGTAATACTATACCACAAATCGGATGAATGTACCGTACCTATTATAATACCGTGGTGCATTCGACGCTTAATTCCCCTGAACACTTTCTGAAAATCAAAATCTCTTCCATGCTCTCCTTCACTGCAGAGGCCCGGGCCTATATCGGGACTTTGGAATATCTTTTATATATTAGAAATATATATTCTAATATATTTTACAATATATTATAGTATTTTAGGTATTTTAATTTAAAGAAGATAATAATATTTTATTGTTTTAATATTCTAAGCAATTGAAAATAATTTTATTAACATCTAAGTCATTATGAAAACGAATAAATATTAAAAAATAACTATAAATAAAGAACAATAAAATGAATATTACTCTTTTTAATATATAATACTTCGTAGCAAATAAACTTTTTTTTTTAGATTTAGTGGCCCTGACAGCGTCACCGGGGAGTGGGCGTGTAGGGAGAAACGGGAAGCCTGAAGGGTCCCAGGAGAATTGGCGTCTTAAGGACGTGTCCTGTGAGGATCGGACCACAGCTCAGGACGCCGTTAGTTAGAAAGCGAAGGTTAGATTTGAGTTAGGGCTTTACTTTAGGGCTGACTTTCGGAGTCTTACGGGGCAACAAATAACCAGAACAGACAATAAAATATGATCGAAATGACATTTACTTTTTCATTTAAAACTTCTTTTAATCTCTTCTAAAGACTTGAATCCCAGAACTTAACATTTATGTATTTTACAATGCACTAAGGTCAGTATCAGACTGCTTAAAATATTTTAAATCATTTTCTTTGTGAATTCTGAAAATTTAAAAAGTAAAAGTGTGCAGAATAAAATTTCAAAATTTTTTAATCTAGTATATAAATAAAACATTTGATCTCATTCGTATATTGAAGTAATACTAAATATTATATAAATTATAGAAATCTTGTATAATGAATACTTATATTTATTCCGTTTTTTCAGTACCTAAATACACCCCGGATGAAGTAGAGTAGTGTAGTAGAATAAACTCGTCAAGTTTTTCACAAATAAAAGAGTCGCCAGTCCCAGAACATTTCTCAGCTAATGTGTGATAGGAAAATAAAGACATCACTAACCCTGCATCTTATAATACCAATTAGATTTCATACCATTCATAATAAAAATATACATATCCGTAAATTGTGCGCAAGATAACAGTTAAATAAATGGCACTGCATATTTTTGCTGGAATGCCGTGGTTATGAGGAAACGTTATTATATTAAATGTTCAATATACAGAGTGGCCATTGTTTAGTAGTACGACATTGTTTAGAGATTATAATGTAGTATGTTAATGATTGTATACAACGTTTTGTAAATAGTTAACGTAGGACTATTACAACCCTGAAAAGCTGCTTCAAATATAATATATTAGCTTACATAAACAACTTTCTATCACTCTACAATGAAAACTTTATCATTTTACTAACGCATTTTTTTATTACGAGAATTGAGTGCAGTGTTTAACTAATTACAAAGTACTTCAAACAAACGTTATTATATTCTTTAAGTTATATGTATATATATATATTATCATATAATTTAAATTTAATATTAATAAAAAATTACTCGATTTATTGACACTTAAGCTAGTTATGAATATTTTGGGATATGTATATATTGTGGTTTAGTATTAAAATGAATTACTTATTTATTTACAAGTTATGTAATTGATTGATGTGGAATATGTATTTGTTCAAACTACTCTCTAAAAAGTCGAATGTCTGTTAATAAAACTGACTCGTACTGTTCCGTAAATAAAAGTTTTTCGGTATTGTGATATTAGGCATAAAAACATGTTTGTATATAATTATTTAAAAATCATATACAGAAAGATAGATTTATATATTTATGTAGATATAGTGCGTTCCAGTTAGCGTGTATTTTACACATTTTAAAATCGATGAACCAGCAAACTCATTATTTATTGTATGTCGTGTTATATTTATTGGAAAACTTCTTAGGTATATGATATTATAAATTCGTTATTATTAAATTCGTATTTAAAAACATACTATATTGTTGATGAAATTATTATATCTTACTTGGTTTCTGCTTAAGTATTGGGTGTAATCAAAATCTAAACGTCACATAATTCTGTTTTAATTTCAGTTTATAATATAAAGTTTTATAAGTTGTATTTATTTTTGTATATATTCTGAAAGTTTTACTGTTGCCTGTACTACAAGAAAAATATATTTTCTTTAAGACTATCATGTAATGTTTTATTCATAATAATAAATGCCAGTACTGACTATTAGAAAACGCTTTAAATATTTAAAGACATGATATTAATTTATACTCATCATTTAAAAATAATTAAAAATTTTGCAATAAATTTAGTTTTTGTTGGAATATACTTATCTATAGCTTATTGAATACAAAAAATATTATAACCATATTAAATGGTGATCCATTTACTAAAATACAAGATTGCATCGTTTTATTAAAATTAGTAAGTAGTCTTTTCTTCTGAAAGTAAATTTAAAGAGCATTATTAGTAAGTGATACAATATTATGAAATAAAAATATTGTATTGCTATGTAACTGGGTGCTAAAATCTTATGATAGTAGTCATCCATCACATCAGAACATCTCTCAATATTCAACTTAACGTTATATATTAATTGCGGTGTGTCGCGTTTGTTTATTGAAGTGCGTATTAGTTGCTTCTACGCGTCTTTGCACAGACAACGCATGTTAGAACGGCCGAGAACGACCTAACTTGAACGATCATGGCGAAAACCATATTGCTGAACATTGATCAACTGGCGATCCTCGAAGTACGATAGGAGCTGTTGGTTAATCGTGCTGTCTATTATTTTGGAGAATACAAAGGTAATGATAATAGGGCTGTGGTTAGCTGGGTCCGAGCTATTACCTTTTTTAGGGATCGAAGGAAAAAGAGCACTCTTCCCTGAGGTCGGTACTTTAGAATTGGAGTGCCAATATAAACACGTTAGTATTGGAGTCGATTCAGGGTCACATGTTCATAGTATGATTTCCCATTGGGGAAATGCCATCCGGCTCACTCGACTTATGATTATCCAAAGAAAATAGAACTTAGTGTGTGATTTTTTTGCCAAAAAATTATTGCCGGCATTGAGCTCTGACACTCTGATGGTACACGGTGTCCTGCTTCGGTTGTCAAGTTTGAAGTAAAGGAGTGACCAAAAGAACGGCTTCTTCTTTTACCGTGTGTTCCAGGGAATCAAGTCCTGTTTGCTTTGGCGGTAAGGACGACTGGCAAAATTACCCAGTGTGGCTTTGGAGAGCGTTCAGAACTTGCGTGGGCCAGGTGGGTACCTTGCCATCTGATTCTCAATTTTGAGGAACTTTGCTCTAGCGATTTTCCGTTTGAAGAATCTGAAAGCAGGTAAAATTTCCTTTTAAGACTAAAGATAATATATGATTATATTATTAGATGCAGTGCAAGTTATATGATATTAAATTTATTTAGAAACAAAAAGATGAACACATGATGAACACATGATGCGTTGTTACGGTCACACCTAGTCCCTCAGTAGGTATGCAACCTGTAGATGATAATAATGTGAGGTGCAATCCTACAGGTATCCGATATCCAAATTATTTAATCACAAAAAAAGTGCAAAACAAAATACCTAATTGGCCCTGCATGATGCGTTGCCACGGTCACACCCAGTCAGTCAGTTGGTATCCAACCTGTAAATCATTATAATGGGTAATATTTTTTCTGTTAGTTTTTATTACTATGCATGAAGTTGAATTGTTTCATAACTTTCATTGTTTTGCATTTATGGCGTAAGCGAAAGAAAAAAGAGTAAAACGTTAAAAAATATATAGTACGGGTTAATCTTAATTAATTAATTAAATGTTATTAAGTATCATAATTTCATTATATTATGTTATTTATCAAAAGCCGCTGATAAAACTTGATTTAATATACGCGTACAGTGTCAATAAAGGCTATGGAATACTTTAAACTAAGATTACATTTTTTATTCATTTAATTTTTTGTTGTCTTTATATAATTATAATTTTTAATATACATAGTTAAGTTTTAAGCTCGACGAATGAATTAAAAAAATATATATTTTATTTATAAATAAATATAATTGATTTTATTTAAGAACCAATTACTTAGGCTATCTTAAAAAGATAAACTTAACATTAATACAATGTCTTAAATACTAGTGAGTTGAACACCCAGAAGAGTATTGTATCCAACGTTTAGAATATGAGCGTGCGAACATTGCTAGATGCCAACTCAGCGGTACTTACTGGTGTAACTGACGACTAAGTGGTTTGGACCGACGTAACTCCTCCCTCCTTAAGATCGAACTTTACTGGTAAAACAACAACAACAATTTTGAAGACATATTTTAAATATAATATTGCTATAATTAAAAATTTAAATAGATATTTTTGTTACGTAGAAATTTCATTTCTGTAGTAATTTAAATACTTAGTTACACATTTAAACTTTTATGATGTTTGTCTGTAATTAGATTCATGAAATATCTGTTGATAGGATATTTACAAGTCACTAATAGTATTTATTTCACATTATTTTAGAAATTAGAGGTTGGCAGTTTAGGGAAGCTTTGGGTTCCTCAAAATTTAATACTATTTTATTGTTTAGATTTAGTGTTATATTTATGTCATAAATTATACAAATTGTTAGCATACTGCTGTATATTATTTAAAATTAGCTGACATTCGTTTCAGATGTTTAGACGCTGTCTACGTTATCTTATTGATATATTTAGATTATATTAAATATTTTGGTTTAATAATGCTTATTTGTTTCCAAGACATTCAGTTCTTTAGTTTAAAATTCCAAAACTAATTATTTTAATTTCTAATAATTAAAAATTTAATCATATTTAGTTTAACGTTCGGCTTGAGGTAGTATCACTATTCGCGTATTTGTTGTGTAGAATTCAACGTCACGACATTTCTATCGGAAGCATTTCCGATATTTCTTTTTTAATTAGCCTCCAGTGAGTGTGGTTGAAAATGGCGTTCTTAGTAACGCTTTTACGGCGTTAATCCTTTTAATTATACTTGTGTATTATTGCAGGGCTGATTAAATATTATGGATTACCCATAAATGGTATTGCCGTCATTTCCAGGTCAGTTTAAAAGTTCATTTAAGGGACATATGGTAATCAATTAGAATTTTTACTGTAAATTAGGAGGTGTTATTTAGTTTTCATAACTTTCTTTAATGTATTACGTTGCAAAATTTAAATTTTTGTCCTGTTTCCGCAATTGGAGTCGAAATATAGTACAAATATAGTATTGCTTGTGAGACCTTTTTTCTCCAGGAAGTACTATAACCTGATATTATTTGCATAGATTACGGCATGATTAGTGCTATTTCGTAGTTTAACTTATATATTGTTCATTAAAGGAGGTTTTTTTTATTTCTCTAATAAATCATCGGTTTTCGACCTGTATATCCTGTTTCCTGATCTGTTGCTGTAACTGTGGCTGCATGTGAGTTCCACATTTTAAATGCCTGCTCCTCGTTAAATATTAAGAAGTGATCTGGTGATGTACTACTTCATATTTAAAAAATCTACACTATAAATAAAAATTTTAAGAATAAGTGTTTGACTGAAGTCTTCTTCAAACAAACACAAACAATCTATGTAGTGTATATGCCTTCGCTTGTCCATTGTTAGTGGCGCCTAGGAATTTAATTTAAAATATGAATATTAAAGATGTTATTCAATATAAGTATTTGAGAGTTTTTTTTGCTTACAAATTATCTATTGTATGCAAAGAAGTTTAAGTAATCATTTAAATTTAAGTGTTAATAAATTGAGTCCTGAAGACTAAATTGGTAAGGTTACACTATATACAGGTTGATTGTCTAAAGACGGATGTTTCTAAAATATTTTAGTTTTTCACTATTTTCACTTGTTTAAGTTTTCTTTAAAATTAACGCAACAAGTTTCAGATCTGTAAAGTAAATGCCTTTTATATTAATTGGTTTCAGACTAGGAGTTTCAGGAAAATCTATTGACGGTTGATTAATTACTGGTACTGTTGAGTGACCTTCATTTTCAAAAAATAACTGATACCTTTTCAGATTCACAATTCCAATTTTCACTTCACAAGCATGACATAGGGTGAGTATGTTCTTTTTACATTTTGTTGGGATATTTCGTCAGGAGTATATGTTGCATTTTCAGCATAATTTATTAAATTGGTGATACAAGAATCATTGCTGAATTGAAAAATTCCATCCTTGTAGCAATGAAAAAACTTGTCAGTCTCCTTACAAGGATGAGTTAATAACCTAGTTTTCAATCCTTTTGCTATAAGGTTGTGATATTTAGAAACAATAATAATGGTGAAGCCATGGGACAATATAGGTATGGGAGGGAATCAATTAAAAAGCAAAGATTACATACACGCTTTAAAACCTTTTGTCAGCCTTTTTACACATACGTTCTGTATTGCAATTATTCGTAGAGGGCCTATAATGTTCTCCGAGTGCAATATAATGATGCATTCTGAGTGAGGTTGTGTGGTACTGTTGTGCTGCATTAATGTTTGCATATGCGAATACTCATGATTGTTATAATGTTTTTATAAATCGTCAGAAATATTAAAATTCCTTCTGATTTCGTGAATATTTGTGAAAAGTTACATGAAGACACGATAATGGTTGCGCCATCTACTTAACAAATTAACGTCATCTACTAAAGCACATTGGCTTACGCTGTATGTCTTCTCGTAATGCTCTCAATAATGCGAGTTTGCCGTAATAGAAAAAGTTTTTCGCTAAGTAACTTCTACTCATCAAATTCCCATGTACCAAATATACTAAAGTTCATTTTTTCAGTAGGTTTTAAGAGGTGTGTGTGATATCCGTTTGGATACAAAGGTAGATCATGTATCATGTAATCATGATATTTCGGATCCAAAGCATTTTGAAAAATACCAAACTAAGCAAATCTATAATTCAAGGACATACCTCATTTCATACCCCTACTACTTACTTAGCATTGTAAAAGTTAGAACTAAGTAAAGTTTATCCGATTGGAAACACATCTGCTGGGAAATATAAGTAAGTAATCGAACAAATGAAGCATAATGTTGATGGTTTGAATTAGGGTTACATTTAGATATTCAAACTATTGGGTAAATTCAGTGTTAAAAATTATGGTCGTTTATTAAATATAACACGCATTTCCTAATTTTAAATAAATATACATTTTAAAAGCAAATAAATATCATTTCAGTTATAAAATTTAAGTCATAACTGAATCCATATTTAAGACTATCACAGTAAGGATTATGTTCCAAAGCTAAAACCTTAAGACCTATAATAGGCTCCCGTAAAAAATCTGTAAATTAAATTATATCTTCATCCCACTCAGAATACAGTGCCAAAAAAAAATTTTGTTATTTTAAATTTTTATATTATTTTTCTTAAAAAGAACGCTAAGTAATTATAATAATTAATTAAAAAACCAGATCATTTAAATACGAACTAAGTGCAATCAACAAATATATCGCTTAATTAAGTTTAATTTATGATTGTTCTTAAAATTATTCACAAATTTACATAGAATATACAAACTAACTTAAATCTTGTAACCTGACACCTAGAATACCTCTAAAAAAACTTTAACATTCTAAATTCAGAGCAAAAGCAATTACTAAATTGGTTGAACAAATGATTGAACGAGAGGAATTCGGAATATTTATCAAAAGTTTTTACGAGATACGTTGAGTTCTTGATCACCGGCCAAGTCGATCAGACCACGTTTACATTTTGTGTAATTGTTTTAATAAATTGTATTTACATATAAATCATAATATTTCAGTGCGCATTAGGTATTCTTTAATTAGTTATACATTATTTTTTATAGAGTAAGATGAAAAATATTATTATACAAATATGAAATGTATGTTTTTATGTAATTAAATATCGTTACAACATTTTGTAAGTTAGCTGTGATTCCAACACATTTAAAATTAGTTTTGCGTTGAAACCTAATATTTTATTTATTCTAGAAGAATTATAACTTAATTTTTATTGTTTTAGGAACCTCTGCAGACTTTACTACGTTTACGTAGAGAAAACATTAGATCGTTTTAGACCTTAATGTTCTTTTGTAAACATCATGTACAACGAAACTGGTTGCAAAAGCTAACTTTAATACTACATTACTTGACTACATACTACTACATAGCACTGATTATTAGAGATCTCTATTCAAGGACGAAAGGTGTTGTTGACTAATTATGTTTGGCTAACAAAAAAAAAAACAATAAAATTTAATAAATTTAATTTTAAATACAAAAATGGTCGTAATTGAATACTTGTTTACAATGTATAAAAACAATAGCGGGTAAAATAGCTTCAATAGCTAAATCACCTGTTCATTAAAAGCATTGAAATATGCTTCTGAAATGAAATAAACATTTTAGTTCAATGTATTAATGAGTAATGTTTTATTAATTCAATCAAAGTCAAATCGCAATTACGTCATATATTCATTGTTAGACATTTTTTTGTTTCTTATTGAACATTTCGATACCATTCAAAAAATAAATTTAAATATAAATGTAGTCCACACGAGAACAATGATTTGTTTATCTTTTATTTTGTTGGTTTCGCCTGCATTTTATTATAATGGCTGTTTAAATTTGAGATCATTTTGATTATACCTCCGCCATGACCATCTTCTACAGGTACCAAAGTTAACAAAGTGTAGTGATAAATTTATATAATAACGATATAAAATAAAATAATAAGTTGATATAAAATTAAAAATTTTCAGTTGAAAATTTTGACTACTTTAAATGATCTGTTCTGTAATGAAACACATGCATCACTGATAAAATAGCAGCCGCATTTTATTATCAATGTTTATTTTCTTGTATATCTTAATTTTTTTATTATAATTAATGTTTCATTGTATGATTTGTATGCTATTGTTATAATGTATTTTTTAATAAGTTTATGTTATTTGTCAAGTAAGTTTAATAAAAAACTCATTAAAAATATTAAAGCCTAGTTGTAGTTTTTTTTTAAACGTATATGGACATTACTAAGATGTATGCTTTTTGTGAAATAACAAATTTTGACAACAATATTGTACCGAAAACAATGATTAAATTATTAATATAGATATTTAGAATTATATCAGGCGTATAATTACAAACAGTCTGACTCCGACCGAAAGTCAGGCTTTGTCCTTTGTTAAGTAAATATAGTGAAGTTGCTGCATTTATCAAGTCTTTAGAAGTAAATTTAAAGAAGTTTAAAAAGAAAAAGCGTTCATTCACTGCAGCTTTGTTCCGTTTAATTTAACGTTGTTAACTATTATTTATTATCATTTTATTTTTTCCTTATTGTTTTAAAGAGTAACTCTGTAAGAGTTTATAACTTTAACTCTTAAAAATAAACAAAATATAATTTTTTTTTATATAAACTAGAATTTGATTTGGTATGATAAAGAAATCTATAAACAAAGCAAAAGTAAACTAAACATTATTTATAATAATAACTTTCAACATAACGTATTCTTAACTAAAATCAATTTTTATTAGTTGTTGTCCGCAAACAAACAAGCTCTTATATTTCTAATTTATAGTTTATATTATTTCAAATTAAATAAGTAATAATTATTTGCAGATTTTGTATTAACAATCATAAAATTATGAATTCAGATTTTATGGATTCCGGGAAGGTATACTTTATTACATTTTTTATTCCAGTGACTCGTAATAAAAAAAAATTGACTTTATATTCCAGCATTCGCTTCTAGCTTAAGTTTATTTTCAAATAATTCAACTAAAGATGCAAATAAACTTAAATCAACAACTTAAACTGCAGGTCGAGAGTTGTTCGGTTTCTTGTAATATTCGTTTTATAAATTAAATACTAAATATTTTTTACATAAGTTTTTTCAAGCTTTTATATTAATGGTGATAAAATATTAAGGAAAAGTATATTTATTCAACATAGGCACATGTTAATATTCATTACAAATATGTTAATCTTTTAATAATATTGAGAATTAGTGAATTTGACATCTTGATATTTTTAAACCAATCTCCCAATTGAGTTATCTTTCTTTTAAAACGTTGCGTGGACGGAGTTGCAATCAAAGAGATAGTTTATACTTATAGTAAATTAAAATTTATATATCATAGGAGATATTAATTATTTGCAAGTAAGTGTAATTCGGCGACATTTTATGTTTTTTTTTTTACTAAAACCAATATTGCGCAATCGACTATTTAGTTCAGCTGTTACCATAATTACATATTTCAATGAATAATCATAAAATCAATGAATATGATATTAGTCTATGATAATCATTTCGACATATTGTATTTGTTCAGTTGTACTATCTTCATGTTTTATTTAGTTATAATTTTATAATATATTATTGTCCAATTTTTACTAAAATAATATGTTTTAATTTTATGGTTTCAAATAATTTCTTTCTTTCTAATATACACTGCATATACTTGTATAATGATAATAAAGGATGTAAATAAAGAATACATTAACTATTATATTGTAAATTTTATTGAAATACGATTAATACTGATACGAATACTGATTATCTGACGGAAGTGCCCCCGCTAAGTCGAGCAACATGGCACGACCGAACTATTCATTTTCAAACCTCTGTAAGTTCTTCTTAGTAAAAAATCTGTATTTAATTTTCAGTGATCAAGAGGATATTAAATAGCTATTTACATTTCCAAACTGTAAAATAATTTAAACCAGAAGTTTAAGAGTTATCGCATAGTAAAGTTTCTTTATTTGGTTACTGTTTCAATGACTAATCGATCATAAAAATAGAAGTGGTATTTTCAGTTAATCTAGAGAGATAAAATTTATTATACATTTTTTTTATGTAAGAGGAGGGCAAACAAGCTGGCGGGTCACGGATGGACGTTATCACCGCCGCCCATGAACTCTTGCAACATCCGAGGATTTACAAGAATGTTGCCGGCCTTGTAGGTAGGAGAAAACGCCTTTTCTGAAGGTACCCATATCGTACCGATCTGGAAATACCGCCGAAGGGAGTTCGTTCCACAAGCGAGTAGAACGTGGAAAAAAGGCCGTTGAGAACCGCACAGTGGAGGATCGCTACGCATCCAGGTAGTATGGATGGTAAAGAAGTCGATGATGAGCTTTGCGGTGATGAAATTCGGCGGCAGGCATCAGATCGAATAGTTCTTCGAAACACTCCCCGTTGTCAATGCGGTAGAAGACGCACAAAGAAGCCACGTCTCTACGCAATGCCAAAGAGTCCAGACGTTCGCAGAGCACCGAGTCTCCGACAATCCGAACGGCTCTCCGTTGTACGTTGTGTTGTAAAGCCATATTGCCGGTCATTGACCAACTGGTGATCCTCGAGGTAGGTTAGGAGCTGTTTATTGATGATGCTCTCCATCACTTTCGAGAGAAGAGAGGTAATGGCGTTAGGTCTGTAGTTAGCTGAGTCCGAGCTATCACCTTTTTTAGGGATCGGATGGACAAGGGCACGCTTCTATGAGACCGGGACTACGCCTTTAAGGTAGGAGTACCGAAATAGACGCGTTAGTACTGGCACAACTCAGGGGCACATGTTCGTAGCACAACTGCAGAGATACTGTCTGGCGCACTCGACTTTTGAACTTCCAAGGAAATGAGGGCTTTTCGGGTGAGTTTTAGCCGCAAAACTATTTCCCGCTTGGACATCGCGGGATGATAGGCCGTGCCTTCCCCTGGTCGTCCAAAGTCGAGTTTGAGGCAAAAAGAGTGCCCAAGAGATCAGCTTTTTCTTTTACCGTGTGGGCCAAAGAGTCGTTCCCAGTGTGCAATGGCGGTAAGGATGGCTGACAAAAGTTTCCCAGCCTGGCTTTGGATAGCGCCCAGAACTTGCGCGTGCCAGGTGGGTACTTTGCCAGCTGATCCCTAATTTCGACGACATGCTTGAACTTTGTTCTAGCAGTTTTCCGTTTGAAGAATCTGGAGGCATGATTATATTTCCTCTTCAGAACTCTATAGTTCGGATCCTTAGTGACTAACGCATTAGCCCAAGCTTGATAAACCTGCCGCTTGCCAGCTGCTGCAGCCCTGACAGACGCATCAAACCAAGGTCGCGATCTGCCACCCAGTTGTACCACAGAGCTTGGTACAAATAGTTCCATGTCCTGAAGTATCACATCAGCTACAGCCGCAGCGCAGTCACTACGATCATTGAAAGGGAAACAAATCGGCCCCCATGGGTTGGATGAAAAAAAGGATCGCATTCCATCCCAATCCGCTGACTTGTAGTGCCAAACGCGTCGAGTCGTGGGTCTTGTGCGAGCTTGGGCGTTCAATGGGCACTACACTCCGTACCAAGCAATGATCAGAGAACCCTAAGGGAGCCTCGATAGTGACTTGGTACTTTCCGGGATGTGTAGTCAGCAGAAGATCCAACAAAGATGGCATATGGCTGTCCACGTTCGGTAGACGAGTGTGCGTCTTTACCAGCTGGGACAGACCACTTGCCAGAGCAAATTCAAACACAGATCTCCCCGCGTAGTCGGTGTCACGTGGGGTTTGGGCTTTCGGATTCTCTCACTCAGCGACGGAAGATAACCAAATAAATTTGGTTACTACACGTCGGTCTTCTGTGAGAGGGTGATCCTTCCCCGGTCGAGCCAGCCCAATACGAGGTGCAGTCAGATAACTACAGCTAGGCTCTACCACCTACAAAAGCTAAGCTTTAAGCTCTATATTTTGAAAATCGAAGATTGGATGGATGGATTGGTTGATTTGGGATACCATAGAACAGCTAAGCTATCATAGATACGGAAACGTCGACATAGCAAAAATTATTCAGTCGTATGATTACTATCTGTTCATATATAAAAATTTAAGATATGGAGTACTTGATCTGGTATACCAAAGCACAATAAAACTATCCTAGAGGCGGTCACGCTGCTAAAGCAACAGTTATTCTGTCTTATTTGTACTATCTGATGATATATTAAAAATGAAGATACGGAGTACTTAGTATAGCTAGAGCACAACCTAACTATCGGAGAAAAGAAAAATTATTTTCTTAAGTAACATAAAGTAAAACAATGACGTTTACCGTATAGACACTTTACTAAGTAAATACTTATATTTTTAAAAATATATAATTAATAAATACGTTTAATTTTAATTATTTTAAACTGGTAACTAGCATAGTTGCGGTTGCTGAACGTTTGTTTATAATCAAAATAACAAAACCTTTAAGAAAAGGCCACCGAGACAGAGAAAGAGTTTTAAGGAAAACTGCATCTGATGCGCACGATATTAGTATAATTTCAAAAAAACAGCCTAAAATAAAAACTGAGGTCCCATCAAAAACGTAACAAATATCGTAACTGCATAAAAAGTTATGAAATCCTATCTAAACCAGGTCGGTTAATTCAGTATAACCTATCTATGGGAGCAGCTATACAAACAGTTTGTCATAATTGATAAATAGTTTGTTTACTAACTACATTTTAAAGTAACTATATCAATATTATCTTGTTTTACACCTTAATGAATATAATAATTCGGAAAACGTAGTAACTAGATAATATAATAAAATTTCAAGACGAAGTATTCTATTTAAAATATCTCTATACAAAATTTCATGAAAATCCATTTGGAGGTTTAGACAGTTTGAGTTACTTTTGCATTTATAATTAAGTAATTATTACTCTTTTCCTGCTTGCGCTAATTAAGATACTATACATTATTATATAGAATACTAAATTAATGAAGGCCAGTTACGACTCGATATCTCAGTTGGCTAAAGGGGTCTGCTAACGGATTTCTGGAGGCCACAAGTTCCAATCTTACTTTATATTTTAAATACTGAATTTATAAAATAAAGCAAATAATTATTTCACTGTGCAGTCTAGAAAATGGGCAAGCTCATAATCTTAACAAAACAAGGGTAGATTGTTTGTATTAACGTCAATCCTCTGCTGTAGACGTAACATTGTTTTCCATAAAATTTACAGTTTGAGGTATGTTCTTATTTTTGTTCGGTTCTAGTCAGTGAAAACATGGTTAGGATATCTTTATATAATATAATAAATTTTGTATGTAACCGACCGTCAACCAATGTAACAGTATGGCAACGTATATAGCTTAGCTTACATAACAATAATATTACTATATATAATTTCACTGGATTTTATTTATTTTTATATAATTTATTCTGAATAAAACAAAACTTTGACACTGCTCTATGAAATTGATTTGAGGAATTTGTAATAAAGGTGTCATCATAATGGTATCATGGACACAATTGAAAAAATACTACTAACGATTTCACTTATCTTCTATATATCTACATTTGAAATAAATCAACAATATATGTTACATTACGAATTAGAGATACTTCTAAATATTTATTTATAACAGTATCGAAATCCGAAACTAAAATAGATCGCTGTAATGAAGTCTTCAGGGAATGCACATCGTACTGCAATGTAAGTGATCTTGCATCCTCTGAGATTTATCTCGACGGGTGTAAATAAAAGCTTCCAAATTTTCTCTCAAAACTCAAAATGAATATATAAAAATTAATCTCTATGAAATTATTGATCGCAACAATTCTTTGTTACTTTTATAAGGTTTCCAGGAACCAGGATAGGGAAAGCGATAAAGAGAGTTCATTATAATTATATTATAATCATTATAAAAATCTAATGTGGTACAAAACCATTTCTATTTTAATAATAATACGTATCAACTCCGTGTGCAGATTTAATGGATATATTAATACTTTAAATAGACACTGCTGTGGTTCAAATAACCCGAGACGTGTGTTCAATATAGTATCAAAGTGTTATAACTTAACATAAATTTCAAATCAGTTTTATGCTAACATAAATCTGTCATCGAAGAAGATGATCCTGGTAAAGTTTTCTTCAATCACTTGGAGTTGGAAAGGCACGTCAAGAGTTTAATCCTAATAATTTTGATTCTAACCAGCTTTATTACTCTAAATCAACTTTCTGCCATATCTTCTCCTAATACTCCAGAATTGTTCATAGGTCAGTTTACTATAAGTGATGTTAAGAAGAACATTTTAGATATTAAATCCGACGCTATTGGATCCGACTGCATTAGTCGTGAGATGATTCTTCCCATTCTTGACGTTGTGGCTCCCGTAGTTACTTTTATTTTCAATTATTCTATTGCTACTAACACTTTTCCTACTTCATGGAAGGATGCTCAAGTATTACCTCTTCCAAAAAAAAGAAATCCTACGTCCCTGTCAGACTTCCGTCCTATTTCTATATTATCTTTCCTTTCTAAAGTTCTTGAGCGCCTTGTCCATCATCAACTTAACTTTTTCCTTACCAAACAAAGCCTTTTAAATCCTCTACAATCCGGATTTCGTCCTTGTCATGGTACGACTACTGCATTGGTGAAAATAACAGATGACATAAGACATGGTATGGAGTGCCGTAAATGTGAATTTATTGGTCTTAATTTTACTAGATTTCAGTAATGCGTTTAATACCGTGGATTTTGACATTCTGCTTGCTACTTTAGGTTCTATTAACATATCTCCTGTGGTACTTGACTGGTTTCATAGTTACTTGCATGGTCGCCGCCAACGAGTTAAACTTGGTGACTCTTTATCGGATTGGTCTACAATCATGGCTGGGGTACCGCAAGGTGGCGTGTTGTCTCCTCTTTTATTTTCTATATTTATCAATTCTGTTAGTGATCATATTTCTTCTCCCTACCACCTTTATGCTGATGACCTTCAAATTTATATTCAGGCAACTTTAGAAGATTTACCTCAAGCTATTAATAATTTAAATGACGAATTTAGTAAAATCTCACAATGGAGTAATTCCTTTGGACTTAAAATAAATACGATGAAAACACAAGCAATTATAATTGGTAGCAAAAAACTTCATTCTCGACTCGACCTTGACAAATTACCTGGTGCTGCTATTTGAAAGAGTTCATATACCTTTTAGGGAATATGTACGCAACTTAGGAATAATCTTTGACCGTCATCTTTCTTGGGCACCTCAGATCAGTGAGGTGAGCAAAAAGATGTTTTCCTCAGTAGGAACTTTAAGAAGGTTGCGTAATTTTCTTCCCATTTCCACGAAGATTGCGGTGGCACAAAGTATCCTTTTTCCTATACTTGATTATGCAGATGTATGTTATTTAGATCTTAGGGAGGAACAACTGAATAAGCTTGAGCGTCTTCAAAATCTTTGCATAAGGTTCATATTTGGGCTTCGAAAATATGACCACATATCTGAATTCCGTAAAAAGCTCAAGTGGCTCCCAATTCGCCTTCGCAGGAATACTCATATTTTAAATCTTCTATATCGCACTCTATTCAATCCTGCCCTTACTCCTTATCTAAAACAGCGTTTTAAGCTTCTTGGGGAATCACACAATCATACTCTTTGCTCCGTAAATAAACTTCTCCTAGAAATTCCTCCCCACTCATCTTCCTTCTATGCTAAATCGTTTACTGTTTACGCCGTTCAGCTATGGAACGCCCTTCCCTTACAAGCAAGAAATGCTAAGTCCCTACCACTTTTTAAAAATATTGTAAAAGAGTACTATCTCAAGCATGGTTAATTGGATTCATTTATATATATATACGAGTATATATGTATATATCTTTTCTTCTTTCCTTTCTTGATGCCAAAATTTTAAGTGTTTCTATAATATATATTTATATGTATTTTAAAATTATTTAAGTCTATTTTTTATTTATGTATATGTAGATGTTTATGTACATATTATATCGATTGTGTCTTTTTATAATATTAAATTATTTATATTTTCTACTATAATATATTGTAAGTTTCATTATTAGTAAGTTGCGGACCCCTTGTACTACTACCACAGCGTATCCTTAATCTAAAGGTTGCCTGGTAGAGATCGCTTGTTAGCGATAAGGCTGCCTTTTTGTATAACCAAATTATTCTATTGACTATTTGTAACGTGTAAATTAAAAATATTTGATTTTCTGGTGTGCAATAAAGTATATTTATTATTATTATTTATTTAAGGAATTAAAAATAAAAACAAACAGAAAAGTATTAAGTTTCTTTTACAATATTCTCTTCTTCATTTATTTATTTATTTTACACATTGAATCAATTTTAAACTATGTTATATCTTTGTTTTAATTAAGAGCAATATAATTTTTTCATTAATTAAAGTCATACATAATGCAGAAAACTGTATACAATATATTATATTTTTTATTCGGTCTTTTCTTGGTATTTATTCAGCAGTCAACCTATTCTATAATTAATTATATAGTGATATATACGTTTGTTATTTTTATTATACCGAATAACAAGTTTATGTACATATATTTATTTAGTATTAATAACGTAGGATCTTATTTTCTAACCCTCAGAAAAAGTATGTTGATACATCTTTATTATTCGAGTACGATCAGTCAGATCAGATAAATAACTCTGAACTAATGATGAAAATATTCAGTGAAAATAACACCTTATATTACTGAAAATTTTATATTTTATTCATTAAGTTTTAAAATAAGAAACTGGTATACATGGTTTTAATTAGAAAACGTCGTATTGCAATGAAAATGTTCTTATATCCCTCCCTACGGATTCGACTCAACAATAGAACAGTGTCTCAAAAATAATAATCCCCAGTTCATGTTATTATATATTTGAATAATCATTATTGTGTAAGTAATATTATTTTAAGGTATTCTTTATCATATCATAACGATTGTTTTCATGTTGTTACTTTATTCTTTTTCTACAATCTGAATAATAATAAATATCATTATTTATTTAAAAAATGTGTTAATAGGATATAATAGATAATATTTTAATAAATTATTGATTATCCAAAATAATACTGTCATAAATATAAAAAAAAAAATAAATAAAAGAAATACCTCTTACCTTTTTATAATCTTGACGTTATCGATACTTCAATGCGCTATAAATTATAATAGTCACTTTGATAAATCTCTCTAAATTTTGCCTGAATATATCTTACTCTTATTTAAGAGTAAGATATATAGTAAATTAGTAAATACTAATACTATAGCTAAGATATGATTCGCAATTTAACGACCAGCTTAAACTCTACTTTAAGAACCGTTTCATTTTATTATTTTAATTGTTCAATATTCAGTCGTATTAAAATTAGTATATGAATATTATTGAAAGTTACACATCTCCCGTATGGTCTAGTGGCTAGGATACCTGGCTTTCACCCAGGAGGCTCGGGTTCGATTCCCGGTACGGGAAACTTTTGGTATATGATGTATATATTTATTTTATATTAAGTTTTTCTCAAAAATATCGACTAGCAGTGACTATTATTTATCATTACTTAACAGTAGTAAAAATACTTACATTACATTCTCATAATACGCCAATTCAATTTTTTATTAATAAAAACTTTCATGAGTTTTTCTTTGTAATAATTTTTTTATCTAATGTACGCACTTTATATCGTCTTCATTAGGTTAAAATTTATAGATATTATAATTGATATTCACTATCTTTTACAACAATCTTATTAAATCCCGAAGAGAAGCTTCATGATCAGTTTATTACTAGGTCGGATTTAAAGTTTTAATAATATACAATTATGTTTCGAAGCTGAACTCTTGAAGTCTGAATCGCTTATGTTTGCTCATAGTTTACAATTTTTTATTTTACATAACATGCATAGAGTTTTAAATTAAATGTATATGAAGCCTCCGTGGCGCAATTGGTTAGCGCGTTCGGCTGTTAACCGAAAGGTTGGTGGTTCAAGCCCACCCGGGGGCGAGATTTATTTTGTTCCCCTTGTTATAATAAATGTGAATATGAAATTGTTTCTGACTTGCTTAAAATTGTTTAAAGTTTTATTTGCATTTTTCAGTAAACGTGTGAATAAATTGATTGAGTGATGAGTGATTGTTGTTGGCTTAAAGATAGCATGCCCAAGGAAGATAAACGAATCATCCTGAAGATATGCCTTTGTTGCAGTCATGATAAACACACATTCGGTTGGTATGTAAGTCGAGAAGGAATATCCGGAGTCTTTGGAATACAGTAATAGTCATTGATCAAGCTTTTGATTATCCAGAGCCGGTGTGTCGTGGATCTATCTTAGAGCAGTAAGCGAAACTTGATGATTTCCAAGGTTTGGATTAAGTGGGAAAGTCAAAGTTAAAGTGGATATTGGAGTAGGAGAGATTTTGTTTGTAAATTTCAACTCAGTGAAAAAGAGTGCCTAGGTCTAGCACGGCTTCACTCTGTCAGTAGGGACCTATGTATTTTGATAATTTGCCTTAGGGGTCTATCTCAAAGATAACAAACAGCATCATCTATTCTCAGATATTTCACATAACCATCGCTTTTTGAGATGCTTAAAAAATTAATACAACTTCAACAATAATGTCAGAAGTAAGTTTCAGCATTTGTCTGTCATTACGAACTTTTTAAGAAGGGGTTTATATTGGTTAGAAATTATTATCTTTACAATAATAGGTATATTTATTATTTTAAACTAATGGAATTGTAATTGATCCTAATAATTTATTTTTACAAAAGTGTTTTAAAACAAATTGTAGCACTTGGAACACAAATCGTTTGGATTTATAAGGTTTTTCCTTGTTATTCATCTAACCGTAAATTATAGCCATTACCTTCATAAATGTCTTTCAATTTTCCTCAATTGATCACGCTCCTTTACGTTTCTTATACATGTTATAAATATTGAGAGCAGATTTTTTTTTTGTATCAACTAGAATAAGTAATGGATAATTCTATACTTGCCGAGAAATTGAAGATAGTGCTTATTTCTTGAATTAGGCTTTTAATAAAATACTCGTATATACGAACTGAAGTATACATTTAATGAAATTTTTATTTTAATATATATAATTTAAAAAGGCAAATTATTCAACTCTTTTATTATAACTTAAATATTTTTACATATTGTATTGTTTTTTAAAAAAAATATTGATTTGAATATTTCTGTATTGTAGTATAAGTATCGTATCGTGAAGTGCAATAACAAACTTTACTGTCAAAGAAATAACGTTGTTCTAGAGCAAAATACAGGGAGCTTTCATGTTTTGACAGATTCGGGTGTTTTATATTTATTATTCGTACACAAGAGATACAAAATAATATGAATATTTGTTTTTAGTATCAGCTTAATTCAATGAAATCTTCTGCTGTATCTCATGCATTTCCCAGTCCAGTAATAAGATCTAAATGTCTCACAAAATCTTATTTAATGTAAAAATTTCAAAGGAGATTATTTTAGTGAATAGGAATTTATACTTCAAATTTCATGTTGGTGTTTGAAATGTCATTTTTATCAATATCAAATTGTAAAAACTGCAATTAAATTCAAGTACGTCTACTAATACTAATAAGTTTAAAAATGTACGTTCATACTAAAAACTTTGAAATCAACATTTTTAGTACATTATTTTTAGGTTAGAAGTTTACAATTTATTTAATTTAATGAAAGTAAGAAATTTATTAGATTTATATTTAAAACACGTAATTGACAACTGATTGATCCGTCTAAAATATTTTTATTAAAACGCCATAAAACCGATACAGAGGCGATTAAAATGAACATAAAACACCATATAAAACAGAAAAAAATGCTTAGATTTTAGTACCACGCAAAATCCTAAAAGTTCTATAAGAATCTAAATATTATTTACGTTTTATTTATACCTTGTTACCATGTGCTCGATCAATAGTCAAGTATAATAATATATATTTTTTGGTTACATATATTTTGATCTTATTAGGTTTGACATAAATATATTATAAGTAAAACTTGCTCTTAAAATGATTACTGGATACATTTTCTTAAGCGTGACTTATGTATCAGCAATGTTGAAATTAGGATCATCGAGTATCGATAGTCCGTTCATTATTTGTATGATGTGTTTGTTTCTCCCAACTGATTTTTTTTTAGCTACTTACAGAAACTTTTAAAGCAATAATAATTATGTTGCTGTTAAAAATAGACCAGAAAGAATATAATTGGCTCGGAGAAGGTGGCTTTAATTTATACACTGTGAATACTTTTAATTATTTTACGTTTGATAGACACTTAACCACATTTCAGATGGTCTAATTTGTTTTAAATGCTTTAATATCACAAAATATTAATCTGACTTTTGTAGTTTTGGAAAGAATATTATAATAAGTTTATATCTACATATATATATAGAAAAATGTTATTGCATATCGGAAACGCGAAGTTCCATTTGGTTTAATCCACTCTTCCTTGAAGTAATAAAAGTTATATGAAAAATAGGGAAAGTGTATAATCGTCTGATTCAATTTTTGTATTTTTTCCGATATACGCTTAATAATTCGCGAATTATATATAGTTCTATATAAAACCATGTCCCAGATCTTTCATTTATTAGTTTTAATTCCATTCCACAGTGCCAATAAAACTAAGGAACATAAACCATTCAAATCCTAGCGGTTTTGTACTTTTTCTGTCTCTTTATATGCAGTTTTGCAAGCTCCATGCTCAATGCGTAAAGTGTCACTTGATTTCCTTTATGCCTTTTACACTTTATTCAGATAGCAATAGTAGTATATAATGATGTAATATACACTTTGGATTGCCTTATCGTAAGATAATAAGCACGTGACACTTAAATAATGGTGATACAAACTGAGAATATTAAAAATAAAAAATATAATGAAACGAAATATCATCATTGCAAAAAATATAATACGTATATATTTAAATACGTATAACTATATTTCAGTATATACGTATTTTAAAAGTATTAAACATACATTATGGTTAAATTAATTTTTAATTATGCTATAAGTGATATTTAAAAAAATATTCGCCCTCGGATGGGCTAGAACCATCAACTTACCGGTTAACAGCTGAACACGCTGGCCAATTGCGGCACGGAGGCTTTCTACGAGTATGTTATTAATTGTATAAGGAAGTTAATGAATAATATATAATAATAATTATTTAAACTTGTAACGATTCATAGAAAACGTTATATCCCGTATGCTATAGTAGCCTAACTTTCGCACAGAAGGCTGGGGTTCGATTTCCGGTACGGGAACTTTTGCTAATACGCTGTTTATAATAAACAATATTTTTAAATAAATAAATGAATACTTTGTTCAAACTTATGTTATACAAATTCATCAATATTTTTCTACAGAGAAAACTGTTTGTTCTGTTTATAACACTAACCATGTTATAAAGCCACTGGGATATTGAAAAATATTTAAAGCGTTTCATGTTCTGGTACACAAAAGTAAACGTTTACAAATATTTTTCGCTGTTCCTTTACAATTTAATTTGTTATATAAAGTAAGTTATATAACTTGATTTATTTAAAATAAATGTATATATAAGTTAACTAAACATATTTCAGTATTTTTTTTATATTTATGAATGTGAATAATAAATTTTAACAAATCATTATAAAAGTGACATATACTTTTATACTAACAATAAAAGAGGTTATCAATTTGTTTAAAATTAATATTAGATGTATTGTTATAAAACTTTAAAAGAGACAATAATATTATAGTTATTCTTAATAACACTTTATAGATTTCGGTTTGATCTAATATTATCCTATAATAAAAAGATAATTAATTAAAAGATTTATAGCGATCAACATTATCAAGATACGTTAACTTAATACAGCCTGATTATTTCTGCCCAAGTATTAGTAATCCTTTTTTTTCAACGATATTTAAAGGAAAGAAGAAATGTTCTTGAATACAATTATATAATTATATACTGCAAGTTTCTTACAAAAAAAACTACTTTTAATAAATGTCAAGATGAGTAGGTATTCATTACAAACCAACTATTACTATCAAAGTTGTAACTTTCTAGAACAAATACCAAAAACTGTCTTCCTTTGGCTTCGAATGTTTTATATTTATTATTAGTTTGCGAGAAATGTAAAATAAGTATTTTTTTTGCTTTTTCTTTTAATTTAATCTACTAATATATCTCATGAAAATTATTTCCTGATTCCAGTAAAAAGATGTAAAAGTTTTACCAAATGCCAATTAAAACGAGAGACTTCTTTCGTAAATCGATTTCTTTATCGGATTTCTATTCGTTAACAGCAATTTAGCTACCAAATTTCACGTTTTTTTGGGAAAATGGTAATAAGTCTTTGAATAAAATATCGCTATTTATTAAAATCAAATTATATAAAGCTGCGGATAAATTAAAATAAGTCTATAGATTGCTTTTAAAAATTTTGTTTTTTTATGCTTTTACCTAATACCTGATTATACTTTATGTTTATTCTACGCTTATCTGAAACAATGTAGGTTTATATTATGTATGTACCTTTATATTTGTAAAATTATGAAACTGTTGAAATTAAATGAGTCCAAGTTCAGAATTTTTACAAAAGATAAATAAAAGTTTTATAAAAATAATAAAAGATAATAAAAAAAAAAATAAAAGATAATTAAAGTTTACAATTTTGTTTTTATGCTGTTTTTTTAGCGGTCATGTTATTTTTTATTTTTTAATTATTTAAATTGTCTAAAATTAAACATTATGATGTATAATATTAGCTTAAACATATTTGATAAAAGTAGTGTGTATTCGGGGGTTCTGCCTCATTGGTATTGGGGGATGTTCTGGCTCAGCGGGGGTCTCGCTCAAGTTTGGGTCTGACTCAGACTAAAAAAAAAAAAAAAAAACAAAAAAAAAAAAAAAAAAAAAAAAAAGGTTTTGCTATCATCTAAATCGTTTGCTGCTATCCCCGTTGCGCTAGCTCTTACGGTTACAGAGATAGCTTTTTGAATTCGACTACCTGGCCGAAGGCTGATAAGACCATTCATTCCCTACTCAACTCGCCCGGCGTTATCGCCGCAGGCCGATAAGGCCCACCGGCACTAATTACTACACTACTTGTTTATATACATGTTTGTTTTATGCAATAATACCACAAATTAAAATTTATATTTTATTTAAAATAATACTTGATTAAATTATCAATTATTACATCCTAACCAAATAATCTATTTTATATAGATTTTTGTTTTATGCAATAATTATTACATCATTGTACAGGGTTTCATCTTCATCGAATATCCTAAACATAATCTATACAACCTAACATAACCTAACCAAATAATCTATTTTATATAGATTTTTGTTTTATGAAATAATACCACAAATTAAAATTTTACATTGTATTTAAAATAATACTTGATTAAATTATCAATTATTACATCATTGCACAGGGTTTCATCTTCATCGAATATCCTAAACATAATCTATACAACCTAACATAACCTAACCAAATATAATTAAAATTTTACATTTTATTTAAAATAACACTTGAATAAATTATCAACTATTATATCATTGCACAGGGTTTCATCTTCATCGAATATCCTCACGAAGTTCTGCATGCTCTGACCGTAGAACATATGATGTAGGTATACCAAGCAGTATTCACCACACACCGAAGTCCACTCGTTTTGTATTTTCTTACTATTAAAATACCATATTTTACAGTTTCTATTAAGAAATGCTTTATGGAAGCCTTTCGGTGCTCGGCCAAATGAATCAAAATATTGGCCGATTTTGTTTTTGTCTACATGTATGGCTACCCAGTGAGAACCTGGCTGAGTATCATAATCTAGATTGCTTACTAAAAATGTAGGGGCTTCAATATGTATCGGCAATCTGTTTGCGGGAAATACATTCATTTGTAACAATGGATTAATCCTATTTAAGCATTCCTGAATTTGTAGGGTATTCATATTTTAGAATAGATATGTGTACACGTGCTCTATCATGCATAGACATGTAGTGAATAGTTAGGCATCTTAAAACATGTCTTTATAGTAAGGAGATTATGTACAGCAAGCAATGCATACGCTAAATCGTTGGAATTTATAAACTAGTGACTAACGTTGAAATACCAAAGAAATAGTTTTAAGGAATTTTGAATAGACAAACCATTACTTATCAGGTTTTACTCATAAGTCAACAATGTAAATGTTTCGTTTAGAGTTATCGTTTTACGATAATAGTAAGCACTTACTATCGCTATATAAGTCCAAAACGAAAGAGGACCACCACATAACAATATTCGTCTACGTGCAGTACAGTGTATCCAAGTTACAAGTTATTGTGTGGTTACATTAAATTTCTTTGGGGTCACCATGGAGGTAAGCTAACTATTTTTAAATATTTATTCGTGTTGTATTTCTTTCAATATGTCTTACATGGATCTAATCACTTTTAATCTAGTGCGTGTGTTATGTTTGTGTTTATTTGAAGTGTGTTAATTTGAAGAAAATACATTCAAAGATTATTATTACAAAACCCTATCGGATGATAGCAACGATAGTCTTATGATTGCCAGAGATTCGTCAAAACTTAAAGCGAAACGTGGAGAAGAAGACCGGCTTGACGACTTGTTCAAGTTAGCTACTAACAAAAGGAAAAAGCAGTGCTCGTCTGTATCGCGAGCGCAAGCAAATGGAGGCGTAGCATTCATATCAACAAACAGAGAAGATGCGGCCTCATCATCTCACTTGATAAAAATAGAAGTGTATGATATGAAGAAACTTGCCAACGTGCCACAAGAACAACATTGGAAGAATGCAAATATTAGATTGAAATATTTTACCAACGATACTAACCAACACATGGAATCTATCAATAAGATAATTTACAGTATAACGAAAGAAATAACACAAATAGATAATTGTAAAAAAATGTGTTTCAATAATAACAATTAACGATATGAATGTTTAGATTTTTTTACAACACAAAAACTGTTACTTGAATATACTGTTTCAATGTAATAAGGTATTATAAAAAATAAAGGCTTTAAATTCATTTTATCATTTTATTTATAAACAATAGGGACAACTTAACCTAAAATACAATAGAAAATCTTAACTACTATAATCTACGATTACATTGCGATTCTTATCTATTTCAATAACATTATCGAATTCAGCATAAACAATACAGTTTATAGTTTGCGTTAGAGAAGATTCAAAACGAACTTCTAATCTTACACTACCATTCCTTATCAAATTCCAATGACTTGAGGAGTTAGCTGATAAATCAGGTGTTAAGTCAAAAGCTAAAAGACAATAACCATTCGCATATTGTTCTCTAGATATTCCATTGCCCTCATTTAAAAAATGTATTCCTGTTCCAGAGAATAACGAATGGTAAGCTGAAGTGAACATGTTACTTTCAAATGATGGTTGCAATGCTTTAGAAGGTATTTGCTGACCGTCAACGTATAAACAAAATGAACTCATCTGATAGTTCTTGAAATTAAAAGGATTTTTAACAAGAGTACCATTGAACGCTGCATTATTGATAAATCCAACAATACATCTTTTTGGAATTTGGCCAAGAAAGATATTATCCAGAGTTTTTCCTTGAACACCTGAAGGTATAGTTAAAACTTTAACTTCAGCACGGGTAATAGGATACTTTGCTGTTGTAGAGGCTAAAACTTTTTGATGTGCAAGTAATACACTTGGATTAATTCTGGCTCTACGAATTATGAGAGTAGCATCCGAAATACATACTTTTAACTTTAAATCACTTGAAGATGCCATCAAATTAAAGGTTTCTCTAGATCTTACTAATTTAACAGACATATCAACCCCATTTATCAAAAATTTTTCTTGATTGAATAAATCACCATGTAAATGTCCAATCATTTCAACTTCTTTGCTTTCGGCTATAAGCTCTTGACGTTTTGTAAATCCTTTGTTGGCTTCGTCGGTTGATTCCATCTTTTCAGAAGTATCTTCATACCAGAGACCGCAAGTCAGGTGAGACGTTTTAGCGGCCGGGGCATAATTAAGTAATGTCTCTATATATGAACGGTAAGCATATGTGTTATTAGGAGGTGAAATAAGTTTTTGATTTAAATAGATATCAAGCTGACTGAAAAGTGAATGCAACCAATTATTAACTGGAGCCACAACTGCTGATGAATTAAGTTTTGTAGAGTCTTGATTTATAACTTTTGCTTTTATGTGTATCAGCGTGTGAGATAAATCCATGTAATCATCACCAGCTCCCGGTACTTGGAACTCTATAGGTCCATCATCAGCAAGTGAAGAAATTGGTTTGTAATGTATCCATGACCCATTTTCTATACTAGTTTGAGTAGAGGGCAAGGCAAACAAATCTAATTCGGACTTAATACATTCACAGGAATGGTTATGTAAAAATGACATTTTATTATTTAAGAAAAAATGTCTTTAGTTACTTTTTTAGTAAATTTCTTGCTCTTATTAACTTTCCCGTTGGCGGTAGGCGATGAACTGAATGAAGTCAGACGTTTTCTCTTCGTTATATATCCTGAACCGGACATATTAATGCGGTCGATTTTAGCATCTGCCTTTCTTTTCAAATTGGAGCCTGCTTCCTTTAACCGTGATTTAACAGCTTCTTCCATAGATCTAGAGGCCACCATATCAGATAAAAGTCCTACACCAGCGTTTAAAGCTTCTTTACCGATAGCTTGAGCACCACTAGACAGCAATGGAAAAACACATCGAAACAACCCTCCTAAAAAGCTACCAATTCCGTGACCTCGTTGATACGGGACTCCCTTATAAATAACTCCAATACCAGATCCGGCTTGGTGAGAATAATAATGTTCATAAGGACAAATAATTTTATTACTGTGAGAATACATGATTATAATTTTCTAAAATGGAGTTTAATACACACTGTTCCAAACTGAAATGGTATTTTTTGACCGGTGCTTGTTCTTATATCTATCTCAACTGTATCGAACTCTCTTCGCATTACTGGCAAGTAGTGAGGTGGTGAAAATACATGCATTTTGTTGGCTCCGTAAATATACTTAGATGGGTCTAATGGTATTATTCTTAATAAGGGTGTCATAACATCTCCAACTATTTGTGGTTCAATAATATCGCAGTAAATAAACAACTGTGGTGGCAACCCCAAATGAAGATTAGCTGGACATTTTCCTAGTCCTTTTTCTACTAGATTCTTATTTGGTTCGAACCCAAGTTGAAGCGATAGCTGAGTTGATAAGGATAATGATTTTATATTTTTGTCCATTACGACAACATGAACATACTTTGATAATTCATCATATCGAAATTTTACTTGTTCATTTATATTGTTTAAGGCCGTCAATATATGGTTAATATTATCATAGTTTGTTGCTGGAATATGTTTTTTGTAGTAAACGGTTGAAGTACCTATTTCATTGGGCATTTCCATTGTTTTAGTCACATATACCATACTTTCTTGTTCTTGCACAGTAAACATTGTACACGGATATTGAAACTCAACGATACCAACATCCCACGTTCCTTCAAGTACTATTGGTTTCGGTAACTTTGTTGAAAAGCGTGTTGTCGTATTGTTAGGAAAGTACTCCATTGAACTGTTACTGAGTAAAGTTAAATAAAAACTTATTTTCGTCATATTTGTTTTAAATTTGAGGCTAAAACCCAACTGTTAAATTTATCTGGATAACCTTTCCACTTGACTAACACTTCCTTTCTGTTTCCAGAGAAGCGTGAACGAATTATTTTATCTATTTTATAATTTAAAGTGGTGTCATATGTTACCTTTTGTAATTCTCTTTCATAAAACGTTCCTACTATCGGCTCTTTTACTAAATCTGTCAGTGTGTAGACCACCCATGGAGAACGATCTACAATTGATGAAATAATGAATATTTCATCACTCCAATTAGATTCATATCCCTTTTGAAACATATGTTTAAATTTAGTTATTCTGACATAATCTCCTACATTAAATTTTGGCTGTGAAAGGTATGAAGTTTTTGTATCTTTTGTTTTCCTATCATATAAATTTCTCCAAACTGTCATTATATTCCCTGAGCTAACATCGCTAGGACTCATTTTTATACTAGAGTGACGACTATGATTATATGAATACATTAAATCTTGTAAAACATCTATGTACCTGTAAGTGTTCCTGTGAGTAAAATATCGCCACATTTTCATTTTTAAAGTCCTTTGAAATCTCTCAACAACACTAGCCTTAATGTCAGGGTTGTTTGTAGTATAATAATTAATATTCTTGGTTTTAAAGTAACGTTGTAAATCTTTGGAAACGAACTCCGTACCTTTGTCGGACTGTATATGAGTAGGGGTACTGTTCGCTTCTTCAAATATACTTTCAAAAGATTTTTTTATAGTTTGAGAATTTTTATTTTTTATTGGTCTAGCATAAGCATACTTAGAAAAAACATCAATAACACAAAGTATGTAATTACAGTTGTCATTATATTTCACATAAGTTCTCATATCACTTAAATCAACTTGCCAGAGTTCGTTAAAATTTGATAAAACATACTTATTTCTAGGAAATTTTCTATTAACAGGTCTATGGAGCGTATATGTTTCTTGAGACTGCAACCAATTTCTTACTTCATTTTTATTCATATATTTATTCATAGCTTTAGTTAATTTTTCAATGCTACTATAACTAGCAGGGTGCGATGGATTATAATAAATTTCGTTAATCCGTTCTAGTGGATTGATTCTATCATTATCTAGTAGGGAGTCCATTTTTCCCAGTCAAGTTTTTTATGGATTTTTTTATTCACAAGTTTGTTTGAAGGAGTAGAATATTCTTCATCCGGTGAGAGATCGCCAAGGTGTCTTAATTTCAATTTGTTTATAAATTCAACTCTCTTTGGATTGCCTAAGTATGTGAGTGGGATTTTTATTTCATGTAACGCCTTTGCAAAGTGTTCCCAACCTATTGGATCATCTCTTTTAAGTGGTCTTAGTAAATCATTAACCAAGTCTACAATATTGCTTCCCGAAATACTCTTGTTATCTATGATAATCGTACCATTCTCATTCCAACGAATTTTATTTTTACTTAAAGATATTAAACGTAACAGAGTTTCACCTTTTTTCACATACGTTTTTGGTATATGACTCAGTATTTGATTTGTTGAATAAAGAGGATCAATTTCCGATGCTGGTTTAAATTCAAGCTTTTCATCCTTCAATGCTTGGTTCGAGACTGAATCTTTAGTATCAATTCCATCATTTATATTCGTTTCCATGTTTATTTCATTATTAGCCATTATTGGTAATTCAATAGGTCGTCGATTTTCTTCATTGAAATGTAAATATCTTTGTAAAATTTGTAAGTAAAGAATACATTTCTTTCTGTCATCCATATTGCTATTTAAAATAGTTTTCATCTCACCATCTAATCTAGATGTTGGATTATCATCATTATTATGGTGATTTAACTTTTCAATAACACTTGGTTCAATTAGTATCATTTTCTTAGCATGTTGCATTTTACAATCTGTTAGTTTACAGAAGCGATTGAACAATTACACTCAAAATTGAACCTAATATTATTGGTAAAAATGCACCACCTTTTTGAATAATTATCCTCTTCCTTAATTTATTTGCGCCTTTTTTGACTAACTTGCGTAGAACAGATTTATATTTTTGTAACTTTTTCTTATGTTTATCTTCGAGGGGTACTTTCCCTTGCAAAACGTTATGAATACACTCACAAATACAGTTTATCTCATCTTCATCACAAGATTTTAACAAAGCTGCTCTATATTTTGGTTTGAGCTTATGCAATGCTAACAATAAGTCTTTATGCGTGTTGACACTTCGGGACATTATTTATAAATGATTGGAATTTGTTGGTTATCAGTGTATTTAAAACCCTTTGTAGGTACGTATACTTGACAGTAACCATCCGAAGGAAAAATATTTGTTTTTATACGACATATATCGCTTGTACCTTGCTTTAAATCGATCATTAAGTATCCATGAGCTTCTTTTGTTGCATCTCTGTAAGCATCTTCAAGGAATTTTGTATTTTCTGGTAATATTTGTCGTGCCAAATGTCGGATTTGAGTTTTGTCTCGAGGATTTTTGAAATAAATCATATAACTAGAGTTTAAAGAAATATCTCTTTGTCCCTTCCCTTGATGAAAGAGATTTTGTGTTATGTAAAATACGCTTAAGTTTCTATGATGACTACCCTTAGTGAATATATCGACAATTCGACCATCGGATTCCCTCATGAGATCATCAATTATGATAAGATTTGGTTTTTTACCATCAAACATATTTAGATCTGGAATGCCCTGATAAAAATTTACATTCTGTAAATTATTGTACAAAGGTTGCATTTCATCAAAACACCACATTATCTGAGCAAATGAAGTATTACAAATATCATTTGTAGACTTTAAAAAGTTTTTTACAAAATTCGATTTTCCACAGCCACTTGGCCCCGCTACTATTGCAGTGAATGGATGTACAAAATGAAACATTTTGTAATACGTGTGAATTATTAAAAGAGTAAATTAGAAGTGAAGACTTTTATTGGATAACAACCATTTTATTTTATTTCATAAAGAACTTAACATACTATACATATAATAATTTTATTTTATTACATTTAGTCTAGAACATAACATTTTTTATATCTTAATATTAACAACCTTACAATTTAAAGATAATACATATCTGAATAACAATGATAATAATTGACAATCAATAAAAAATATTAAAGCTTCGCTTACATAAACATCGCTATTTCAATTTATAGTGACCCCAAGCCAATGTGTCCACGTTATTTGGTAAAATGTGCCTTTTCGTATCATTATAGGATAAACATACTTTATTAATTTGTTGTGTAAAAATGGCGTGTTTAATTGATCTGAATCTTAACATTTTATCATATTTAATATTTTTAATATAAAGACAAGATTTATAACTCTCCATCGTCATTCTTTTTGTAACGCTTTTGTTAACACCTTTTGCTTTAGTTGTTAATTTTGTATTCGTTTCTATTGCATACATTTTTGATCTTAAACCAACGAATTCCTTAACAATATTTCCGTTGTTTTCATCTTTAAAAAATCCTAACTGTTTTTTATTTATTAGCGGATAATCAAATAAATTATTTAAGGGATAATCGGATGTATCAAATCGCAAAGCAATATCAGGTTTTATATCATCATAAAAATCCTCAGTAAAAATTTGATATATTAAGCTATCAGTATCGGTATATAATAATTTAGTTTTGTTTTCAAATTTTGGTAACATGTAATCATAATGAAATTCGTACATGAGGGTTTTCGACATATCTGAAATGGAAAATCCTAAGTATATTGGTTTGTCATAACTGATTTTAGTCTTTTGTAACTGAACAGCTACTAAATTTTCTGAAAATATCGATAAAGTTTTAAATTCAGGTTTAGCTATTAAATCTTGGACACCTAAACTTTTTCCTACATTTTCCCAATGAGTTATTAACTTAACATTTACTCTTTTTTCAACATTTTCCATGGTTTTACCGAATACAGAATTATTCATTAATTTAAAGAAATCTTTTTCGAAGTTAGATTCTGCTTTTTTCCTTAAATCTGTATTTAAATCAATATATTTTTTTAGCCATGGACTCTGTCTAAATTTTAAAACTCTATGTACTTTTGTTAATTTAAGACCTAATTTTAAATATTGTTTTAAATTTCTATAGTGAATTTTATATTTTTCTTTGTTGTTTAAATTTGGGATGAGTTTTTTGTCCTCCGATCTACCTATGGATATATTTTCTGGACATAATGGTAAATCTGAATGCAAATCATGAAGGTGTTCAGGATATTCCAAATCAACTTCTAAAATGAAACCAAACTCAGATGTGTCTTCAACTTCAAAATTGGTCTCTGGACTAGTCCACTCAAATTTATCTAGAGGAAGGTATTGTGACATAGCCCATCCATAAAGGTTATTAGCATCAAAGTAAGTTATATAAGATGAGGGTTCGTTTTTATTAAAATCGTTTAAGTACTTATTATTAGCTTTTGCATGACGATTACTACATTGAGATACACCTCCTCGAATCCCTGATTTAATGAATGATATTTGATCTATGTCCGTCAATAACTCTAATCTAACTTTTGTTAATTTTAACATTGCATCCCAACTAAGTCCTGGTGCTGTATAATAGTGAGCAGCATCTAAATCATACGTTTTGAGACAAAGATTTCTGAAATTTTCAAAAATATCGACTAACAATAAAACATCTGTCTTTAAATATAAGTTTGAATAGTCTAACATATTGCGACAACCAAAATGTTGCCAAACGTCTTGAGCTCGATGGTAATCGTCTGCCGTTATGTTTGTATCATTCAATGAGTCATAAAATTCATCTTTACTTGGTAATTGTGTACAGTTTAATAAGTCAAATGATTTCATGAACTCATAAGGATAGACTCCTTTCTTTCGTAGGCGATTGAAATCTTCTATCTTTGGAAAGTTTTTTTTAAGATCATGAAATTCTTCATCTTTTAAATTTTGAGCTAATTTATCAAGACTACATGACAAAAATCTAAACGAATCTACAAATCTCAAACTAACTTTTTGATTGTTAATGCAAATGCTTTTAGAAAATGAAATATATTTTTCTTTATTTTGTGGTATTAAGTCTATTCCACCTTCTACAAAATTAAGAGCATGAACAATGAAATGAGCATCGTAATTGCTCAAATTATGTAAAAAAATAGGGATGTATCGCGGGACATGACATTTATTTATACAGATTTCATGTACAACACCTTTAAAATCACCAGTTTGCCAGTCAAAATCTAAGGAGTTTTTGTTATTCAAATCTGTTTCACAAATGTGACAAAGTTTGGCGTTACGTATTTTATAATTATCTACTTCTGACAATGGTTTTGGAGATCGTCGAAAATTATTCTTTTCATATATTAATTTTACATCATTGTATAATCGTTTCATAAACACTTCTGAACAATTTGGACCACTGTATGACTCATATTTACTCAAAGTATTATCAAAGGAACATTTTATATAATAACCAAAACTGTAAGGTTCATGTTTTTGTATGTTATTTGTAAATGGTTTTGATGGATCATTAGCACATGTTTGTATTGGGTATAAGAATGCTTCAAAATCAGCATAAACTACGAACGGGACTTTAATTTTCTTGTGAAATTTATCAAATTCTAAATAATCACTAGGTACAAACTTTCCGAACCAATTTTTAGTTAGCTTATCACTGCTAGGTAAATTAGCAGTGACATGAGAGCAATCGTGAAGTTGATGGTTACATAATTTTTCTTTGGTAGTAAAATGTACTAAACACCCATCACATATATGTACAGCTACTTTTTTCTTTATTAATTGTGCGCTTACTAAACGAGATAAGTTTTTAATATAACAGTAGTGATAATTACTACCATTTTGCAAGAGTAATAAATTAATATGATTAGTTTTACGACATTTACTAAAATAAAGTGGTCCAACTACGGAATGCTTTTTCGTCTTGATATCCCATTCTAAACCAAAGACATTTATACTAATATTATTTTGTTTTTCTACTTTAGGTATATCATTCAATTTGGCTGGGAAGGATACCCCATTAAGTTTAATTCTATGAGAATTTAAAGTGTAAGATGATGGTCGATCGGAATTTTTGTTCACGGGGTATAAAGCCGAAAGTATAGACCACTTTAAGCATAACTGATCTGAGTTTTTAACATTTATAACAGCTTTTTTAAGTTTTATATCTTTTGGTAAGTCAATGTATGAACCACTACGAAATGGAGTAAATTTGTTTATATTTAATTCTATGTAATTTATATGTTTTAAACTCCAACCACTATCTTTTTTTTCAAAAGAACTAATTTTATTTGACAGCATATCTTTCAACGATATCATAAAAATGTTTAAATCGTCAGCTTCAGTTATTATAAAATTACTTGTTTGAAAATCAAAGGAGTTATTTATTTGTTTTGTTTCATGCACAAAATCAGCATGTAGAACAAAGTTAATCTTTAAAGATCTATGTTGTTTGATGACTTCATTGATTAAAAAAATAATATCACTTTTGATAGATTGCAAAAATAATTCTGGTGTTTGGAATGTTATGTCAGATTCTTTTTTACTTTCAATTTTAAAAGATATTATGCGCTGTCCAAAAGCGGAACCTACTACAGACACATTGGCAAGGGAGCAGTGTGATTTTAAAACATTATTTTTGTGTAAATTACTCTTGGTATGATTTACAAAATATCTTCTATTAACGTAAGTGTTACAAGTTTCACAGAGTACCTTATTCCCATCTTCGGTTGAAGTTGACGGTTCCTGGTGTCGTGGTCTCTTGTCTTGACTGCTGCTTTGTCCGGAGTCGTCCATTAATTTTTTTGCTCCACAACCCGTCTGACATAGTAATAATGGTGGCTGACTGTGGATGAACTATATTGATTACTTTTAATACACCAAAATACATTATTTACACTACTAAACCGATTAGTCACTGATTTCACTAAGTACATACCTCTCAATATCTGACTGTGTTATTTCTTTCGTTATACTGTAAATTATCTTATTGATAGATTCCATGTGTTGGTTAGTATCGTTGGTAAAATATTTCAATCTAATATTTGCATTCTTCCAATGTTGTTCTTGTGGCACGTTGGCAAGTTTCTTCATATCATACACTTCTATTTTTATCAAGTGAGATGATGAGGCCGCATCTTCTCTGTTTGTTGATATGAATGCTACGCCTCCATTTGCTTGCGCTCGCGATACAGACGAGCACTGCTTTTTCCTTTTGTTAGTAGCTAACTTGAACAAGTCGTCAAGCCGGTCTTCTTCTCCACGTTTCGCTTTAAGTTTTGACGAATCTCTGGCAATCATAAGACTATCGTTGCTATCATCCGATAGGGTTTTGTAATAATAATCTTTGAATGTATTTTCTTCAAATTAACACACTTCAAATAAACACAAACATAACACACGCACTAGATTAAAAGTGATTAGATCCATGTAAGACATATTGAAAGAAATACAACACGAATAAATATTTAAAAATAGTTAGCTTACCTCCATGGTGACCCCAAAGAAATTTAATGTAACCACACAATAACTTGTAACTTGGATACACTGTACTGCACGTAGACGAATATTGTTATGTGGTGGTCCTCTTTCGTTTTGGACTTATATAGCGATAGTAAGTGCTTACTATTATCGTAAAACGATAACTCTAAACGAAACATTTACATTGTTGACTTATGAGTAAAACCTGATAAGTAATGGTTTGTCTATTCAAAATTCCTTAAAACTATTTCTTTGGTATTTCAACGTTAGTCACTAGTTTATAAATTCCAACGATTTAGCGTATGCATTGCTTGCTGTACATAATCTCCTTACTATAAAGACATGTTTTAAGATGCCTAACTATTCACTACATGTCTATGCATGATAGAGCACGTGTACACATATCTATTCTAAAATATGAATACCCTACAAATTCAGGAATGCTTAAATAGGATTAATCCATTGTTACAAATGAATGTATTTCCCGCAAACAGATTGCCGATACATATTGAAGCCCCTACATTTTTAGTAAGCAATCTAGATTATGATACTCAGCCAGGTTCTCACTGGGTAGCCATAGATGTAGACAAAAACAAAATCGGCCAATATTTTGATTCATTTGGCCGAGCACCGAAAGGCTTCCATAAAGCATTTCTTAATAGAAACTGTAAAATATGGTATTTTAATAGTAAGAAAATACAAAACGAGTGGACTTCGGTGTGTGGTGAATACTGCTTGGTATACCTACATCATATGTTCTACGGTCAGAGCATGCAGAACTTCGTGAGGATATTCGATGAAGATGAAACCCTGTGCAATGATATAATAGTTGATAATTTATTCAAGTGTTATTTTAAATAAAATGTAAAATTTTAATTATATTTGGTTAGGTTATGTTAGGTTGTATAGATTATGTTTAGGATATTCGATGAAGATGAAACCCTGTGCAATGATGTAATAATTGATAATTTAATCAAGTATTATTTTAAATACAATGTAAAATTTTAATTTGTGGTATTATTTCATAAAACAAAAATCTATATAAAATAGATTATTTGGTTAGGTTATGTTAGGTTGTATAGATTATGTTTAGGATATTCGATGAAGATGAAACCCTGTACAATGATGTAATAATTATTGCATAAAACAAAAATCTATATAAAATAGATTATTTGGTTAGGATGTAATAATTGATAATTTAATCAAGTATTATTTTAAATAAAATATAAATTTTAATTTGTGGTATTATTGCATAAAACAAACATGTATATAAACAAGTAGTGTAGTAATTAGTGCCGGTGGGCCTTATCGGCCTGCGGCGATAACGCCGGGCGAGTTGAGTAGGGAATGAATGGTCTTATCAGCCTTCGGCCAGGTAGTCGAATTCAAAAAGCTATCTCTGTAACCGTAAGAGCTAGCGCAACGGGGATAGCAGCAAACGATTTAGATGATAGCAAAACCTTTTTTTTTTTTTTTTTTTTTTTTTTTTTTTTTTTTTTAGTCTGAGTCAGACCCAAACTTGAGCGAGACCCCCGCTGAGCCAGAACATCCCCCAATACCAATGAGGCAGAACCCCCGAATACACACTACTGATAAATACATTTATCTTCTATTATATAAAAATGAATCGCAAAATGTGTTGGTAAGCGCATAACTCAACAACGCATGGACCAATCTTAACAATTCTTTTTTTTAAATGTTCCTTGAAGTCCAAGGATGGCTCTAACGGCGAGAAAAATTTGAATAATTTCCAGGGAAACCCTAAAAAAGCCCTTTTCTTTTTCCTATACAAATATTTTAAATGTAGAATAAATAACTAAATGTAGAGTCAATTTGAACTGTATTGCTATTCAATAAAGTTGATATTAAATTACAAGCACTCATTGTTGTCTAAACAATGTAGGTGTCTTGCTAACGTCAAAGAGTCAATTCGCGCTTTATTGTCGCTGCACAACGTTCAAATTTAATCAAATGAATGTGTACACCCGACCAAATTGAAAAGTCAAAAAAAGTAAATGTAAGATTTGATTGGCCTTGGAATATTCTTTCTTTTGTTTTAGTTTCGGAATGCGACATAAATTGTCATCAGTTTTCACGTCATTGCATCTGTCAAACAAACTGCGTTAAAAAGCGTTTATAATATTTAATAATTAATTTTGATTGTATAAATACCTGTGATTAATAATTATTTCATGTGAATAAATTTAGGTAATTATATACGATATGCCTCCTATAAGACGAAGTAATTTAAGTAGAAGAACCCGAAATCCTACAAACCAAATGAATTACAGATCTTATCATACTGCACATGAACGTGACGACCGAAATGAACGCGAAAGAATTCGTATATCACGAACGCGGGAAGCGAGAGCGAGAGATTCAACTAATAATCGCGAAAGTTTGAATCGAGCTGCTTTCAATTACGATTTGTCAATTGACTACAGTAACCACCAATGTGTTGCTATTGGATCTATGAACTTGGTTTGCTCTTATTGTAAGGCATTGAAATACAAAAATGAAGCAAATGGATTGTGTTGCGCAAATGGGAAAGTGAAATTGATACCATTGGATCCACCACCAGAGCCATTGTACTCATTGGTTTCAGGAATAGAACCAGATTCCATACACTTTTTGTCACATATTCAACAATGGGGCAACAAACGTAGTTCGGGAAAATTTCATGCCAACTTTTAAGGTATGTATTATAGCAGTTAATCATTATTATTTTAATGAACAAAATTTCCTGTTAACTAAGTAAATATGTGTCATTAACCTTCAGTTTCCTAAACCCCAAAACATATATTACTTAGTCATTATATTATTTGGTGATTCAGTATTAGCAACACTTTTATTATTTTGAAACACAATATAATTATTTGACGATGGATATTAGTTACAACTAATTATTACATATTGACATACCTAAGCATATCAATTATTATTTGGTGATTCAAATTAAGAGACAGATATACTTTTTAGGAACAAATATTATTTCTATTTGGCAAAAATCATTTTTTTTAATTTACAGATACAAGGCCAAATATTTCATAGAGCAGGTTCACTGTTACCAGTGTCAGATAGCAATTACAAATTTCTGCAAATTTATTTCATGGGCAATTCACCACGAGAAATTGATATGCGTTGTTCACATAACAATTCACTAAAGAGGTCTATTGTAGAACAATTACAAACTTTATTTCATGAGTACAATCAATTGGTTATGTTGTTTAAAACTGCAATGGATCGGATGCCATCTGATAATCACAAAATTGTAATCAGAGCTGATAAAACACCTGTTGGCCAACATGCAAGACGTTTTAATGCACCAACTATTGATGAAGTTGCCATCGTTGTAGTTGGAGAAAACTTGGAATCCCGTGATATTGTTTTACATCGTCGGAATGATCAATTAAAACGTATAAAGGAAACACACCGCTCATATGACGCACTGCAATATCCCATTATATTTTGGCAAGGTGAAGATGGCTATGATTTTTCAAACAAGATGATAAATCCCATTACAGGTAATAAAAAATATTAGTTTAGCTATGGAGCTATATTATCAGTCACTATATTATTATTTTTTTAATTTTCAATATTATGAAAACAAAAATCTATTTTCAGGTTCCGAAACCAACAAAAAAGTCAGTTCAATGAACTATTATTCCTACCGCCTAATGATTCGTGAAAATGAAGACAATCACATACTCAAATGTCGGCGATTATATCACAAGTATGTTGTAGACATGTATGTTAAAATTGAAACGGAGAGATTAACATTCATCAGGTTGAATCAGACCAAACTCAGATCTGAAGAGTATATTCACCTTCGAGATGCGATTAATACTGATGGAAATGCACAGAATGTTGGTCGGATGACTATTCTTCCAGCAACATACATCGGAAGCCCTCGACATATGCATGAATATGCTCAAGATGCCATGTCATATGTTCGTCATTATGGTACAGCAGATTTGTTCATCACATTTACATGCAATCCACACTGGATAGAAATCAAGCAGGAGTTATTCCCTGGGCAATCACCTATTGATCGTCATGATATTACAGCCAGAGTCTTTAGACAAAAGTTGAAATCTTTGATGGATTTCATTGTGAAACATTATGTGTTTGGAGAGACACGCTGCTGGATGTATTCTGTGGAGTGGCAGAAACGGGGATTGCCACATGCACACATTTTGATTTGGTTAGTTGAAAAGATAAGGCCAAATGAAGTTGATGCAGTAATATCAGCTGAAATTCCTAATGTAGAAGTAGATCCTGGATTGCATGAGGTAGTTATTAAAAACATGATACATGGTCCCTGTGGAACTCTTAATCAAAATTCACCGTGTATGGTGGATGGTAAATGTTCAAAGCGATATCCACGGACATTAATATCTGAAACAATCACTGGTAATGACGGTTATCCTTTGTATCGTCGCCGATCGACAGCAGACAATGGAAGATCAACAATTGTCAAATTAAATCAACAAGATATTGAAATAGATAATCGCTGGATTGTTCCATATTCACCCATTTTATCAAAGACCTTCAAAGCGCACATCAACGTTGAATCTTGCCATTCAGTAAAATCTATTAAATACATTTGCAAATATGTAACCAAAGGGAGTGATATGGCTGTGATTGGTATTAATGCAGAGAATTCCAATGATGAAGTTACCCAATACCAAATGGGTCGCTATGTTAGTAGTAATGAAGCAGTTTGGCGAATATTTTCTTTTCCTATTCATGAAAGACACCCTACTGTTGTTCATTTAGCTGTGCATTTAGAAAATGGACAAAGAGTATATTTTACAGCACAGAACGCAGTAGAAAGAGCTTTACAGCCACCATCTACTACATTAACCAGATTTTTTGAGATATGTCAAAACGATGATTTTGCTCAAACATTGTTATATTCTGAAATGCCAAAATATTATACTTGGAATCAATCCTCAAGAAGATTTATACGACGGAAACAAGGAAAACCAGTTACAGGATACCCAGATATATTTTCTACCGATGCGATTGGTCGAATTTATTCAGTACATCCAAGCAATGATGAATGTTTTTATTTACGACTGCTATTAGTCAATGTACGTGGCCCAACATCGTTCCAACATGTACGAACTGTTAATGGTGATTTGTGTGGATCATATAGAGAAGCTTGCCAACGTTTGCAATTGCTAGACAATGATGCTCATTGGGATCAAACTCTCAATGATGCTGTAATATCATCACAAGCTCATCAAATACGAACATTGTTTTCTATAATCATATCTACCTGCTTCCCATCAAACCCAAAGGATTTGTGGATCAAGTACAAAGATAATATGTGTGATGATATTTTGTATCAAATACGGATTAGAAGGGGAAATCCAAATATACAAATAAGCGAAGAAATTTACAATGAAGTATTGATTTCAATTGAGGACATGTGCTTGATGATGTCAAACAAACTATTATTTCAAAAAGGCCTGGCCGCACCCAATCGTCCAATGCATGATGCTTTTAACCAAGAGTTGCACCGAGAAAAACTGTATGATCTCAACACTTTGAAAGAATTAATTCAAACGAATCTTCCACTATTGAATGAACAACAGAAGTATGTATTTGATACACTTTTGAAAGTAATAAATGATAAAAGAGGAGGGATTTACTTCTTAGATGCACCTGGTGGTACAGGAAAAACTTTTTTGATTTCATTGATATTAGCAACAATTCGCTCACAAAATAAAATTGCACTTGCACTCGCTTCGTCGGGAATCGCAGCAACTTTGCTTGAAGGTGGTAGAATAGCTCATTCAGCACTAAAATTACCATTAAACATGCAAAGCAACGAAACTCCAACCTGCAACATTTCGAAGAACTCTGCAATGGCAAAGGTTTTACAGCAAAGTGGATTGATTGTTTGGGATGAATGCACGATGGCACATAAAAAATCTTTGGAGGCTTTAGATAGAACCTTACAAGATCTCCGGAGCAATAATAACCCATTTGGTGGTGCAACGATTTTATTAGCAGGAGATTTTCGTCAAACATTGCCAGTGATTCCACGATCAACGCCAGCTGATGAACTTAATGCCTGTTTAAAGTCCTCCAATTTGTCGAAACATGTGAAGGTATTACACTTAAGCAAGAATATGCGTATAAAGTTGCAAAATGACAAATCTGGAGACATATTCTCTAAACAACTCATTGACATTGGTAATGGCAAATTTCCTATAGACACCTTGACTGGTTGCATTAACTTTCCTCAAGGTTTTTGTCAGTTAACTAGATCAAAAGATGAACTTATTCAAAAGGTGTTTCCAGATGTTGCTCAAAATTATAGAAACCATGATTGGTTGAGCGAACGGGCTATATTGGCTGCAAAAAACATAGATGTAAGTGAATTAAATTTCAAAATTCAAGAACAAATTACAGGCGAATTGAGGATATATAAATCAGTTGATTCGGCTACTAACCAAGATGATGTCGTTAACTATCCGCCTGAATTTTTAAACTCGCTGGATTTACCAGGATTGCCACCTCACAATCTTCAATTAAAGGTTGGTTCGGTAGTAATAATGTTGAGAAATATCAACCAACCGCGTCTTTGCAACGGCACACGGTTAGCGATAAAAAAATTATTGAACAACGTGATAGAAGCAACTATACTGAAAGGAAAGTATAAAGGAGAAGACGTTTTGATACCACGCATCCCAATGATTCCGACTGATGTACCATTTGAATTTAAACGACTACAATTTCCAGTGCGGCTTGCTTTTGCTATGACCATAAATAAGTCCCAGGGGCAATCATTAGGTGTTTGTGGTATTAATCTAGAAAACCCATGTTTCTCACATGGTCAATTGTATGTTGCCTGTTCCCGTGTTGGAAAACCATCAGATTTATTTATATATTCACCAGGTAATCAAACAAAAAACATTGTGTATTATAAAGCACTAAAATAAAAATAAAACAGATTTTTGTTAATAATTATGATTCACTGGATTTACAATAACGCGATTACTGAAAATACTTATGTACGTTTTATTTCATTATTTTTTATTTCATCGGTTATGAACCCTATGTTAATAATAATAGTAATAAATAATTAATTATCTCTATACTTTGTAATTGAAGCACCCACTTTATAAATATTTGTCACCTTTAGGTTCCCACTATCCCTTTAGATTATTTTTCAATCAGGTTTGAACCTTAAGTTCCCCTCTTGGTTTGAAGCCCTCTGGCAGACATCCCAATCGGAGTTTTTAGTGGGTCTCAAAAGGGTGACCAAAGTTCGTGGAAGCTAAGATACTTAAGTCACCCGAGCTGACCTTTTTCTTTAATTCTCCTGAACAGAACCGTCACCATGATGATAGGGCGATGTGTGAGGATCAGCAGAGTAAAAACGTCTAAAGGTCGAAATATAAACTGCCACATTCCAAATCTATTTGACAGAACGAATTCTGCCGAGTTGTATAAAAATTGTATTTATTAAAAAAAAAAAAATCTTTTAAAATTTAAATGTTTTGAGTTTAACTTTCATTGTATGTATTAGTAAAAACCACCAAATACTTTTAATTATGAACGTCTTAATAAAATGATGAAGTAACATATTAAAAAAAAGGAAAATTTTACGATTTATTTATTATAATATTAAATGATAAAAAATATCCACCAGAATTCTTAATATATATAAATCACGTGTCGCGTTATTTGTCCGCGATGGACTCCTAAACTACTTAACTGATTTAAATAAATTTACACACCACGTACAGTTTGACCTAACTTAAAAGATATAATAATTTTCAATTCAATTCATAGTCGCAGTATTATTTTATTGCAAATTATTAGTTTATCATTTTGCAGTTAGCTCTTAACAATTCTAAAAGATGGCGGTATCTATTGACTGGATTGAGTAATTACGAATGAGATATCTACCCTACCTACCTCATTCGTAAGTTTAGTGTTCCAAGTTATTTACTAAAAACTTTGTAATATACAAATAGTGTTATAAACTTGGATAAAATTAAAAAAATAATTATAATTATTTTGTTTTGATTTTTGCTTAATATCGACTATAAGAAAACATTATGGTTTTCATGACAGATGTACTCTGAACGTTACCCCTTAAATAGTTTAGTACAATGTAATATATCAAAAATAATAGTCACAGCAACGCGTGACCGGGTCTGCTAGTATTTGTATAATTATACTATTATTGGAATAAATAAGTGGCGACTTACCTGTCTATAATGAACTGGCATCTCATAGCAAACTAATTTTTTCCTAATATTTCGAACTATATATAGAAGTCATATTCTTAAATACTTAAAAGATATTAATAAAGCTCAATACTCTTCAGTCATCCAACAAAACATCGTTAAACAACATTCATTTTAATACGTATTAAGCAAGCCTGTTGCGTCCCATGTTAATTGCTGCAATTAATTTGCTGATTCCAATACGGAATGTAATAAATGTACAATGTAATATTCTATTATATATCCATTCTAAAGTTTGTTTTGTTTATATAAATTATTTGTTTATATAAATTTTGTTTGTAATGTATTTTTTGTTTGTATTTTATTTTTGTATTGTATGTAATTGTATTTTATTTTTGTATGTATTTTGTTACACTAACATAGTTCTTAAGTAATTCTATTGTACTAACCCACTATGAGCCTATGTTGCTTGACAATAAAAGATTTTTATTTTATTTTATTTTTATTTTATATTTTATTTTTATGTTATTATTTATTATTTGAAAGTAAAATTTTTAATAACATAGCTTTTGAGTCTTACTTTTGTTGGTAAATCTTTTATTTAATATTTATTCCAAATAAACCAGCGATTCCATTTTCTCACGGTTCTCCCCTCCAGACTCTTCTTCCCGTGAAAATTATAGATTTTTTCCTACTGATTTTAAAAATAACCTTATATATTTTCATAAAAATTCTTAAAAATTCGATTTTGCATGAACAAACAATAGATTGATAGACAGATATATAAAAAAAAATATTGTTTTCATTTTAATAAAATGTTGCAATATACTTTACAAATATTGAAATATACATTTTATGTAATAGATAGTTTTAATGACAATCCGATTTTCTCTTAAGCTTATCTGGTAATGGTATAATAATTGAAGTTCACAGTTTGCAGATAACAATTAAATTCAGTGTTAAATATTTGACTTACGTTCGATTTAATTTGATTTTCATGTTTGCTCTACTTCATTGGAATCATAATATTAATCTATATACATAAGTTCATGATGTAACAGTAATATTACAAACTAACAAATGAAACAACTAAAAAGTAGAACTTTGTTCTCAAGTGAAACAGTCAAATGCTCAACACCAACCTTATGACTAAAGCTATTAATATTTGAAAATATTAAATTTGGTTTATGAATGTCCTAAAAATATTTTTTTCATATAATATATGTAATTAAGAAACATATACTATAATTTTTTATTTATTATTTATTTAAATCCACTATTTTCTTGCGTTAGAAATTTACATTTCTATCACTAACCATTGAATTTACTTAATTCTTACTATTTCTTTACTTACTTACTTCTTATTAGGATTGAAAGGCAGGCATTTATTTGGTGTTAATTTACCTTACACACACTTAAATTCATTTTTTTAAAGTTATTTGTATAATATTAGATGGTTAATAGTTATTATATGTTTTATTTTGAGTATATTTTTAAGCTAACTCTATCAACTTTTTCGTTGAAAGATCATCTTCACAACAAAAGTTATGGCTGAGTTGATCACGTTTAACTGCTCGGTAGTATAATACTGCAATGTGTAAGGCTACCTAGATACCACCATTTAGCCGCATCATATTAGTCATTAGTCACGTTATTATCACTTTGACATACATCCTTGAAGCCTCGACGGAATCACTAGCCCCATATTTGTATATTGAGAACTTAGAACACCCATATATGCCTACGTTAAGTAAAAGTTCGTAATTTTTACTTCAAACATAATATTGTTACTGGATAGGGAAACGACGGGCAATTCTCTTGCGAAACCTGCCAGCAATTCATGCTGTATTCATCAAAGTATAAAAAAATCTGATATGTATTTTCAACATACATTGTTAGGTGTATGACAGCACCAGGGTAGCGGTATATTTCAGCCGTGCAGTTCTCTTTTGGGAGAGTGTCGTCGAGGGTCGAAAAAAAACTTGTACCTTGTGGCTATCTTCTACTGTGCGGTTTTCAAAAAGTTTTCTTTGACGTACCACTTAGATGCGTGGATACGAGATACCCATCTCACACATGGAAAAAAGGCGTATACTCACAACTTCAAGGCCGGCAACGCTCTTATGATTCCCCGGATATTACAAGAGTTCGTAGGCGGTGGTCCATCAGTCACCCGCATGTTCTTTTACCCTCATCTTATATAAAAAAATAACGATCTCTGATACGAGTTCTATATCATGTATCAAAATTTTGAACTGAATAAGTAAAAAAATGCAACAAAATCTAAGTTCAGTAAGTAATGTTCAAATTAATTAAACCTCATATTAGTAAATGTTATAAAATCTGAAGACTACAAATACTCCACATTAAAATGGATTTTAATGCAAATACAATTATTATTCTGTTTGTATAACTTTTCTAAAATACATTATTGTTAAGATTATGATGTATAATTATTATGTATTGCTATATGATTCTTGTATTATTGTTTAGATGTTATTTATCATTATTTTGAAATAAATCTGTATGCATATTATTATATATGTAATTCATTTAAAATGTCATTTTGAAATAAAATTGATTAGGTAATTAAGAAACATTAATCATTCGGAAATAGGATATAATTGACAATCTCTGCAAAACATAAAATAAAAAAACTTTAAAGATAAATATAATGCTAACGGACAGCGGTTTCACTGCTCAAAGCAATTCCGTGTAATTAGTAAATGCGTTTTCTCAAATTACACGTAGAAAGTCAGACATATTAGGGATACGTTTCTCAATGTGTTATTTATACGATTACATTCGATATAATATGTGTATGTATGTGTATATTTTGTTTTTTTTACTTCCTTTTTACCATAGTATTTTGTTATTTTATAATAAAATTTTATTGTTTATTTGTTTGTTTCTTTTAGGATAAGTTTTTTAAGTAAATGTTTTGTTACAAACTTAAGACTACAATATTTCGAAATCATATTACCACTTGTCATCTAAAGTAATCACGTTATCAGATAATCTGCATGCAGAAAATAATTGATCCTGCTTTTCCCTATATTGAAGATATCATAAACGTATTTCCCAGACGTTAAATTTAAAGAAGTAGTATTAGTATCTAACATTTAATTTTTCCTTATAAATTTTGATCACCGTTAAACGGCAGATGAGTTCACTTTAATAAATATAATTTTAAATAACTATTTGGAAGCAAGAAGTCAGAAGTTAGAAACTATTCATATGCTATAGTTAAAGGTATGGCAGCTTCAGTTTTAAATTAAAACTTAATAGTGTTCATATCATTCATATACATAACTATTACTATAAATGAGTACGTGATAAATAAAAAAAAGAAACTACTAATAACTAATGTTTATTCTATTAAATAAGACGGATAGTTATAAATAACAATATACATTTAGAAGCCTTTATTGATAAATTGTGATTAAAACAAGATATAATGTGAAGAGTTGCAAGCATGACTACTCAAAATATATCAAAGCATTTTGGTGGCAACTTTTTATGATTACGCATTTGTAATTAAGGTGCTTTTGAAATAAATTATTGAAGTCAAACGGATAAAATATATACAAATTAACAAAAACAGGTTTGGATGTCATTTAAACATTACATACAGTTACTGTAATATATGTGTATATGTGCGTTTTAGTTAAGGTGTATCTTACATATTTAAAAATTAATTATATCTGCAAATATTTCATAAATGCCATGTTATGTTTATCCCATGACAGCTGTCTTTGTAAACTTCTCCGGTATTTCATATCATAAATTCATTATATTAAATTTGTATTTACAAATATACTCCAATTATTTATAAAGTTATTATCTCTGACTAATTTGGCTTTTGTTTAAAGGTTTTAAGAATTTAATTAACATTTAAACGATTCTCTGTCTTTTACCATAAATATTGTTTTAAATAAATGGAGTCTTTAAATCTCAATAAAATTCACTTTATTTATAAACTTTTTCAATTATGTTTTGGTTACATTCATACATATAAACCAATATTTGTATGTAGGTTATAAAAAAATTGATCCTGCGAGTGTCATTTGATCCAAAACTAAAATACGGAATATCGGAATAAGTCAACTAAATACTATCTGCTTTAAAACATTTTACTTTATAAAGTCAGACCAACCAGGTTACAACGCTCAGTTACTATTTGAGGGGTAAGTTTTCCTTGTTGGAACCACGCTCCATTAAAAACATTATTGGTCAGGAATGGTGAGTGTTATAATTTATGTACTGATATTATTTACATGTGATATGTCTAAATATCATAGTAAAAGAAAAGTTTTCATTCATTATGTTATATCTGAAGTTCAATACTAACGACTCATTTGTCATCTGATTTTGTTTGTTTTCGGTACATATTTATTCTAATATTGTATTTCATTCATTTTCAGATTTTTTCTTCAAACTTATTTTTTATTACGAGTGTATTTACATCGGTACCTTGTACTACATTTAGGCTTTTACAACAAACAGCATAGTATCTTCAAAACTGTATCCGATGATACAGTTTTGTACTTGTTATTAGTACTTATATTTTCATAAAATTTTATCTACACTTACATTTTTATTTTAAGTAAAGTAGTCTGATAATCGTTTCTTTATTTACTATCGTCATAACAAATGGGTTTGGTGACTATAAAATAGCGCATGTGCATGTATGAATCTTGATTTCATTATAACTTTAGAATATTAATAGAAATAAAATTATATTTAAAAACTAGATATTCCATTTATTAAGTAACACATTATTTAGTAATTTTCAAAAATAAAGGACAAACATTTAAAATATTTTGTTTATTTTTAAACTTTCCTAAGATATAAAGGCCGTTATGAATTTTGACTTTTGACTTAATTTCTAAACTCGCTAGATAACAATCCTTTATTACAGTATAAATATTTAAATAAGAGGATGTAAATAAATTCGATAATAACTGTGCTCACGACTTCGGTCACGCAGAATATGGTTATTATCTTTACTCCTTACAATACAATATCAATTATTTGTCAGTGAAAGTCCTCTTAAAATTAATATTTCTGTTTTAGAGATTAGCAGAAACAACACGATTGGCAAAAATTTTAAAAATGGTTTTGTAAAGTAATTATTTTGTTATTCTTTTATTACAAACAAACATTTCAATTTTATTTTTATATGTAGATGTATAGATATTTTTATGTTTAGATGTATACGAGAAGATAAAGAGAAATACAAGACAAGTTTATTCTGTTTTTGACATACTCGTATTTGTACATATTTTTGTTTTGTCTGATCCTTTGAAGAAGACGGTTAATAAAAGCATATAATTAACTTTAATTAAAGTGGATGAACACTTAAAATCCTGAAGAAAGTTCATAACCTCGGTGGGAATTAAAACTTAAATTAAGTAAGAACAGAAGCGTTTAAGAGCCAAATCCTTAATTTGGTAATTGATTTAATCAATGCCCTATCCTGCGAGAATTTAAGTTTGTTCACTTTACCTCATTTACTCAGAGTACATACTAAAATACATTTTAGCAAATACTTTATATCTCTGAACATCTAATTGATATTTACATTACTTGTTGATGCAATATATTAAAAATTAAATAAACTCTCTTAAGAAATGACAGTAATCAAACTAATAAATATTATTTTATATTTTATTAAACATAAAAATCAACAAGTTTGAAAAAATAAACAAAAATGTTACTATGAAAACTATTTGTATGTAGTTGTTTGTCCAAAAAAAATTGTTATAATATTTAATGACCACTTGGAATAAGTCTATTTTTAACTGCAACATGTTACTTTCATTATATTATGCAAAAGTCGATATAATATTAACAAAAATTAAGAAAAAAGTAATTTTTATTTTTAAATTATTTTAAAGATTCCGCAATCCACAATTAGACATTTAAACTTTATATAAAATTATATTATTAAATAAACATTTATGAGCCGTTAAAAAATAAAAAAATGTTTTGAAATATCTTGGATTAATGGCACTAGCTTCCAACTAGTAGAATTAGTATATTCAATTTTTAATTTCATCCCAAATAAGATTTTTTTATGGTTTAATAACCAAAATACAGATTTCTCATTTAAAACATTCATAAGTCTAAGTCTAGAAGAAATATCATATCACTTGCAATATAATTATTAGGCCCATTGAATATTGAAGTTTAAAGAATACAATTTCAAACCCTCGATCTATATTTAGCTAATTCTGCTGATTTTTTAGTTGATATATTAAAACAATGGTTATACACTTTTCTACTTAACGCCTACTTTTTCTAAAAAAATGCCTAACTTCTTTTGCGTAATAAAAATTTTTAAATATACCTGAAGTTTTAAGGGATACATTTACAAAACTACTATTTGTAAAACAGTTACAAAAATAATGTTATTATATTTTAAAATGTGTGCCATTGATTAGACGCCAGATATTAAACTAAAGTAAAGCATCTTCACCCGTTATTATAATATTAAAAAAGAGAGAAAAGAAAGGGAATAAGATTTCATACAACGTAGCAATATAACGTCCTTTGTTTGGATATAATATCCTCTTCACTACTTTCATTGTGGGATTTGAAAGCTATTCCACAAAATATACGACCTCGTTGTAAGTCAGACAATAAAAGAAAATTTCTTAATTACGTAATCATTTAAGTAAAATATTTTGAATAAAAGTGTGACAAGTTTAAAACAAGTAGTCATATAAATAAGTCATTTCGGAGTGGAAACTAAATTTGGAACGGATAATAAATACATTGTGGAGCAAAAAATCAATGTATTAATTATCTTTGAATATCATGAAATAACATTTACATAACAACAAAAATACGTATAATTTATAAAATAATGTTTTTTATATCATTAAATTTTGATTGCACGTTTTATATAAAATGAAAAAACCTATAAACAAAAAACATCGAAAACAGAATGTGATTTCTGTTTGAATAACGCATGCAAATGATAACACACTCGCCACTCGGCGTGTAATAAATCGTTTTCCGGACGGAGCCTCGCCTCAACAGCGAGTTTTCAACTGACCGCTCGCATATTAACTCTGCTATGTAAATTATTTTGCCCGGTTCCATAATATAAAACAAATTTTGAACCTTATTCTATCGTGTTGTCATTTAATTTATAGTTACCGGTCATGTTTCATAATTATATTAGCAGTAGATGAAATGAAATAAATTTCGATAACCAAGACTGATGATTGCACTGGTCTCATCTCTAAACTGTATCATCTAAATAACAGTTTCTACTACTGGTAAACTAAGAGCCAGTAGATTTGTCGGGGACCCATAGCGCTGTAACCGCGTGGAGACGTTGCAGATCTGGAGTCTAATATATACAGGTATGTTCAGATTCCTATCGTCGATTTTAATTATTCCACAGTACGTAAAAGTCTATTAATATGTTTCTACTCTTTAGATGATTGATATTTTACACAATGCATTTTCGAAGGACCTTTACGAAAAGCAAAGAAAGGAAAATTTAGGAAACTAAAAAATGTAACGTAAACTTCCTTTAGTAATATTTCCAATAATTAAAATGACCAAAAAAAGCGCCTATCTCCATTTGCTAATGTATGATGGTGGTAACTGAAAATGTTAGCAGTTGCAACCCAATTTTTTATTAATTTGGTTAACTTATTATCTAAAAACTGCTTCATTTGAGACTGTATTAATGTATTTAAATCAAATCAAATCAAACCAAAAAAACTTTATTGAAAATAAGTTTCATACAAAACATTTTTTCATTGTCAAAGCTACCACCAGCTCGGAAAATTATTTCCACAGACCTGAGAAGAGCTGGCGACAGAAAATCAGCAGGACTGTCATGATTTTTTTTTCTCTTAAATTCTAAATTACATAAATACATAACACAATACTAAGTAAATAATATTGAAGTAACCTGGCAGCGATCGCTTCATACCTACGGTGCATTGTCCTCTAAGTATTCAGATACATTGTAGTATCCTTTTGCACACAAACGTTCCTTGGTTATTCTCTTAAATTTGTTAAATGGTAATACTCGAACGTTTGCTGGGACTTTGTTGTAAAACTGTATACAGTGTCCCATGAAAGATTTACTCACTTTTTTAAGTCGAGTAACAGGTAGCGCGAGCTTGTGTTTATTCCTGGTATTGGTATTTATAGTGTGTATGTCACTGTGCTTAATAAAATTAGTTATATAGTCAGTATTTTTATGTACATACTTAAGATTTTCCAAAATATACTAACTGGCGACCGTAAGTACGTTATTTTGCTTAAAGAATCTCTAGGGCTCAGGTTGTAAGTTGCACGGATAGCTCTTTTTTGTAAAACAAAATTGGTATTTATATCAGTAGCACTACCCTACAGTAGGATACCATAAGACATTATGCTATGAAAATAACTCTAGTACACTAACTTAGCAGTAATCTAGTCAGTTAGGGATCTAATTTTTTTAACAGCGTACGCGGCAAAGCTAAGTTTACTAGCCAATCCAGCTGTATGAGGGCCCCATTGTAGCTTAGCATCAACAGTGATTCCTAGAAAAACTGTGGATTCCACCACTTTTATCGCTTCCTCATTTAAAAGTACATTAGTTTGCACCTGTTTAATATTAGAAGTAGAAAATCTAAGAAGTTTAATCTTCTTATTATTAAGCAACAGGTTGTTAACACTAAACCAATGCACTATTCTAGAGAAAGACTTGTTTACATCGTCATACATTACCTGATGCCGTTTTACTTTAAATATTAAAGAAGTGTCATCAGCAAACAATACTATCTCATTATGTTTGCTACAAAAGTAGGCAGATCATTTATATAAACAAGGAAGAGAAATGGGCCTAAGATTGAACCTTGAGGAACCCCCATATTAATTTGAGCCCCAGCCGATCTTTTTCCATTCACCCTCTCTGTTGTCTCCCTCTGAGTTCTATAAGACAAGTAAGAAATCAAGAGTTTGAGATCAATGTTCTTAATGCCATAGTGGTACAATTAAAATAACAAGATGAAAAAATCTAAGTAATCTATAATATGCAATGTCAAATAAATAGAGTTTGTAAAGATATTTATGGTTGTAATCCAAGAGCCAAAGGAAAATAGATCAAGATAAGATTAAATTTTTAAAGGAGTAATATATTTTAGAATGTATTAGAAACATAATATAAAATCAACAGATTGTTAAGATTGTGTCCAACTAGCTTCTAAATTATTATTTTTTGAATTATAATTAAATTCGGTTTTTACTACAGATATAAAATATAAACAAATAACATTACATCTAGATATAATTAAAAAATAAAGTTTTTAGATTAATTAGTGGATTTATAAATTTTTTTAGTATTTGCTTTCTTTATCAAATGAATAAAAACAATGTTGTTCATTTGTCATACATATTACACCACAAGTATATGATATTTATAGCCCCGGTATAGTTATTGCCCGTATAGGTAACGTGATTTTTGAAAATATTGGTAAAGTGAAATATACCACGATACCACGACAAAATTATCTGTTTATTTATTAAAAACTTTTTTGCGGTTCTAAAAATATTTTAACATGTAATAAAAACGAGACGAAGTGTTTTGTTATGAAATGTTTGCTTTACTAATTAGATGGCATTTTCCGGTACGGCTTTGCGCCTGTATTTCATAGTCGTTAATTTTCAATTGTCAGCATTTTCCTTTCAAAGTCCCTTTGTGTTAAAACGGAAGACAACGAAAGGAGTTTTTGTAAAGACTTGCTATTGATTGCTGTTGTGCTTAAATGTTCTTAAATATTATAATATTGTAAATCCATTCAACTCGACAGCTTTTATTTCTATAAATGACCAAATAAAAAGAGTTTAAAGAGAATTAGAACGGTGTTAACTCGCCTGTAATATTTACAACTGAATTTAAAGATAATATAAAGTCCAATTATAAAATTATTACTTCGAATTGTAATGCATTTCAACGGTATTGCTATTTTGGCAGTGTTATTTCCCTCCTTATTGTGCTTGAGGACTTGTCAACTTTATTGTTTGAAAACTTTTTAAAATTACCATTATTTTATAAGAAGGGAAGGAAATATAAGTGAACAAAAATCTTAAAATTATTTATTCTAAAGAGATCCCAATTTATCTTTTTAATTAATAAAAAAAAATAGAGTACGTATTCCCAAAGAAAATTCAATATCTAGCTATAAGCTAGATACGCAGCTTCTTCAAGTGTGTTGTTAAAAAAACGAACGAACCACTAACCTTTCTTATTATTAAAATCCATGCTTTTTTGTAAAAAATACCTGCTTTTCAAGTATTTTCTTATGTTACATATTACATACATTGAAATGGAAATTATTTTTTTGTTTTCATGATTATGTATATAATTATGGTTATTTTTATTATTAAATAATAATATTTACATTATTATTATTAGTATTATAGAAAAAAGTATGAATTAATATGTAATGAAATAAATGTAGATATTCAATCTTAATTAGAGGATGTAATTATTTTACTAACATAACTTATAATATCAGTTACTAAAAAGTTTGAATATTCGTCTGAAATAAATTTGTTATCATTAATATATTGTGTTCCCACAAAACAATAGTAAGTTACGATATGTACCTTCTACGTTCTCGTTATTTAATGAAAATTGATTTATAATTTCTATATTCTATACTTTCAATTCTTCTTATCTTCCATTTATATACAATTCTCTTACTATTATTTTGCATTACATTTTGGATGTTTTCTTGGAATCCAGAGCCTCTTTCAGAGGCTTCAGAGATCTTTAATTATTATTTACTGTTAAAGCTCACGTTGTAATGAGACTTTTCATCATATTGGCCCCATATCTAATTACAAGGTTCTGCAGTCACAATACAGACTTTGTAATGACAATAATAAGATTTTATTGCAAGAATTGTAGCATAAATATATTTGAAATAAGCTTTTAATATATTTTAAACACGTAATTATTTTTATATATTATGCAGCATAACTCCTCAGAGAAAATCCCAAGCTTGTTATTTAAGAAAACATTAACAATAGAAAACCGACACGTTTAGTTTACAAGAGAAACTATTTGTTATGATTATAAAACCTTAATTCTCAATATTAATAATTCACTGCTCGTTTCAACTCGAGACTGACTTAAGACTGAATTTCATCTATATTTCTACCTTTTCGCTATAGAGAACTATGAAAATAAGTTTTAATATATTTATGAAATGGCTAACATTTTAAAATTAAAAAATATAAAATCGATGTGAAAGAGTAATATAAATAAATTTTCATAGGTATATTCCCCAAATAGAAATATACAAATATAAATATTATTTGAAAATGTTATACTTCAATTTAATTAGTATTTTAGTTTTCCCGGTGGTAGACCATAACATCGAGTGGCCGGCAAGGTTACCACCCATCGGGCAAAGTCGTGCCGCAAAGCGACCTAGTCGTGTTCCGGCACGTTGTTCGATGAAGCCGTCTATATGGGAAATGGGTCTGAACAGTTGCGTTGCGTTGGCGAACCGGTTTGGCGTTGAGTTGGTGCTTATTGTGTCGGGTGTCTAGTCGAGGAGGGTAGCGGGATCCGGTGCCGGGTTTGATACGTACCGCCTCGTTCAACTGCCATTTCTCATCCTATTCACTCTTTTATTTTATTTTTAATTATGAAGAAGTCCAATAAAAAGAAGAAGTTTTTACAGCGGTTGCACTCCTCCTCATTTAAAGTGCACCTCACTAACATCAGGGGCTTGCACTCTAATCTCTTACCTGTCCACCACCACCTGGAGACAGAGCAACCGCACTTGCTCTTTTTGACGGAGACACAGATACAATGTCCTCTAAGCGCTGCGTACCTGGATCATCCCGGTTACTCGTTAGAGTACAACTATCGCTCACGTGCCGGGGTCTGTGTATACGCACGGAACGACCTCTGTATCCTGCGTCTCCGTCACCTTGAAGACCCCACTTTTTCTTCCTTATGTATTTTAGTAGACACAGGAAACGAAAAAATCCTGTATTGCTGTGTCTACCGTTCGCACAGCGGTGATCAGGAGACAACTAAATTATTTGAGTATCTCGGTGAGGCTGCTGATATGGCTCTGCATCAGTACCCTTCAGTGTAGCTCGTCTTTCTAGGGGACTTTAATGCCTGTCATCAGGACTGGCTGTTCCCGTACCAGAAGACCGACCATGCTGGAAGAGAAGCGCGGAATTTTGCGTTGTCTTTCGACCTCTTTCAGCTGGTGAGGCAAGCGACAAGAGTACCAGATGTAGTTGGCCATACAGCCAATTGCCTGGACCTTTTGCTGACAACTGATCCGGACAGGTATCGTGTTGAGGTGACCTCCCCCTTGGGAACCTCCGATCACTGTTTGGTGAAATCTGTATTTACATATTCCCCACCAGCTTTCGAACCACCTGGTGTTAGGCGAGTATGGAAATACAAGTCAGCAGATTGGGATGAGATGCGGCACTTCTTTGCGTCTTATCCTTGGCGGCAGGTCTGCTTCTCTTCTTTGGATCCGTCGAGTTGCGCGGATGCTATAACCGATGTGGTACATCAGGCAATGGAGTACTTCATTCCTTTTGCTGACGTACCCATCGGTGGCAAAGCTCGCCCATGGTTTAATGCCGAATGTGGTCATGCTGAAGACCGAAAACATTCGGCATACCTAGTTTGGGCTGATGCTCGAAGTTGCAAAGCTCCGGATATAAGTTTAAAGAAGAGAGCCTTTAAACAAGCTGCCAAGTCCTATAAAAAGGCATTACGGAAGGCTCGTCGCGATCGTATCGCTAAGAATGGCGAAAAGCTCTTTGTCAGACCTACTGGCAGTCGAGCTTTCTGGTCTCTTGCCAAAGCGATCGAGTCGAACTTCTGCCAACCCTCACTACCTGCTCTGCTGAAGCCGGATGGATCTCTGACCCATACAGCGACAGAGAAAGCGAATGTATTTGCTTCTCTGTTCCCTGATAATTCATATCTAGACACTGGCAATGCTTCTCCAGCGCATCTTCCTCACTGCGGTATTTCGATGCCTGAAATGCGCATCACTAACAAAGAGGTATGGAAACCGTTGTGTCGTCTTGATGTGAATAAAGCCAGTGGCCCTGATGGTATACCAGCCATTCTGCTCAAGACATGCGCAGTTGAGTTGTCTCCTGTATTGACACGTCTGTATCGTCTCTCTTTCAAGTCTGGAATAGTGCCGAAATCTTGGAAGCTTGCTAACGTGCAACCAGTGCCCAAAAAAGGCAGTCGTGCCGATCCTGCCAATTATAGACCGATTTCAATCACCTCCATACTCTGCAAGATTATGGAGCCTGTATTGAACTCGCGCCTTTTAGCGTACCTTGAAGGTAACGATCTCCCCAGTGACCGACAGTACGGGTTTCGCCGAAATAGGCCCATTGGGGACCTTCTAGTGTACGCTACGCACATTTTAGGCGAGGCCATCGAGAAGAACGGAGAAGCGGTCGCCGTCTCTCTTGACGTCTCGAAGGCATTTGACAGGGTCTGGCATGCGAGCCTTATAAGCAAGCTTTCAACATACGGTATATCTCCTGGTCTGATCGGTTGGGTAACGGACTTTCTGAACCAAAGATCTCTCCTAGTAGTTGTCGACGGGTGTTCCTCGGAACCCTTGACAATAAATGCCGGAGTGCCTCAGGGGTCCGTTCTTTCTGCAACTCTATTTCTGCTGCACATTAACGATCTGCTGAAGCCCGGTATCTATGGGTATGCAGACGACAGCACAGTTGTAGACAGATACCTGCCGAGTAGTCGGGCTAGTAGAGATCAAGTACAGTCTGAAAGAGAAGCCATTGTGCAACGTTTGAATGACAAACTTCAGGCAGTCTCCGCATGGGGCAAAGCCAATCTTGTCAATTTCAACGCCACCAAAACGCAGACGTGTCTGTTCACCGCCAAAAGGAGCCCTTTCACCTTGGCTCCTACTTTCCAGAGTGTATCTTTGGAATACAGTGACCGGCTTCAGTTGTTGGGCTTAGAGATTTCCTCAAACCTCAACTTTGGTCGGTGTATTGAGTCCAGAGCAAGAGCAGCTGCAGGAAAGCTTGCCGTTCTTGCGAAGGTCCGTCAGTACTTTACACCGGGACAGCTACTTGTATTATACAAAGCACAGATCCGGTCGTGTGTGGAGTACTGTGGGCATATATTCGCTGGTGCCGCTAAATCTCATCTTGCGGTTCTGGACTCAATTGAGAGGCGAGCAAAGAGTTTTATAGGCGACCCTGAATTGGTTGAAGCCAACCTCCACAGCCTTGAACACAGGCGTAGAATTGCTAGCCTCTCAGTATTCTATAGGATACATTTTGGTGAGTGTGCGCAGGAATTACATGATTTAATTCCTCCATCCCCCTTCCATCACAGGACGTTCCGACGCACGGCAGATATCCATCCTTACGTTGTGGACATTCCCCCTGTCCGAACAAAGCGCTTTGCTTCGTCTTTTTTAGTTCGTACAGCGAAGGACTGGAACAGCTTGCCTGCGTCGGTATTTCCGTCCCAATACGATGTGGGTGTCTTCAAGAAAAGAGTGAATAGGTTACTGGGTTAATGCGCCTTACCATCTATGACTATATTTCCACTTTCCATCAGGTGGAATGTAGTCAAGCACTAACCCAGAGGGTATAAAAAAAAAACAAAAATTTAAATACTTTTTCCTTATTGTATCGAAACAATCCCTTTTGTATATAACATATATATTATTGCAATATTTAATCTTCTACTGTTAATAGAATTTGTTTTTAATAGAAAATTCTTCAACCGTTTTAAGTATATACTTTATTATTACTTCTTATTTATATTTTGTGTGTAAAATTTTAAAACTAAAACAAATGTGAATAATTTTTTTAAATAAATATAGGTTTGAAAAATTTAATTTTTTCCAGTATCAAACCTCAATTTATAAGATATTATTTTTTTTGTTATTAAACTTGGATAAGTGACAAAAATAAATGTTAATTATAATATATACTCACTCCCGGTTGGATATTACCCACCAAAAGTTCTGTACCACAAGATGTACTGTAATAAAAAAAATCCGTGCCCGCAGGGGGACACGCGTGGGTAGACCTCGTGTGTAACTCGTTTAAAATATAACTCACTACCTAAGAATAACACATGATGTCGTTCTTTACATCCAAAATTTTTCAAGCAAAATGCGGTTTTTATTTTTTTTTTTCTGGTTTGGAAATACTTTTGATACTTAAATTTAGAGTAAAAAATAACCTTTCTATTAAAAATATTTGCGAGGAGGGAATGTTTACCAGAAAAAAGTTGCCGTGGTTTTACCTACCTTAAATGTTCAAGCTAAAAGTGGTTTTTATTTTTTTTCTCGGAAACGGTACCTTTTAGGGAAAAACTTTTGGTACTTAAATTTAGAATAAAAAATAACCTTTCTATAAAAAATACTTGTGATGTAAGAATGTTTACCAGAAAAAAGTTATGATTTTTTTTCCAAAAATTTTCGGTTTTTTTACCCCCACCCCTAAGTTATTGAAGTTAGGTTTTCGATTTATTTACATTAGTTATAGGTTTTCATCAAAGACATCATATGATATGAATGCAAATGATCTTCTTTGTTTAGGGAAAAAGTTATGGTCGAAAAACTGAAATCAGAAAAAGTGAGGCCCTAGCGCCCCCTGTGGCCGGATTTCTCTGGTTAACGAACTTGACCTTCATTTTTGGATGGTAGATTTTTGTGCAAAGTTTGAAACCGATCCGAGCGGAACTGCGGCCGCTATCGTGCTGACAAAAGTCGAATCTGGACGCACGCAAGCATATATATATATATATAAACATTTTGACAGATGGTCATTTCGGACTCAGGGGGTCATAAGAACCTTCTGTGAAGAAATTTTTCCAAAATTCGAAAGTCGGGTACAAATGAATGGGCAGACCGAATTCTTCGAGGTCTACCCAATAAAAATTGCACCGATATATATTTCTTATAAAATCTTTGTGTGTAATGCAAACATTAATACAAGTTACTATCTTAATATATACTAATTCAAGAAAAAAAGATTTATACAACTATGTAGTACTTAATGTAATATAGTTATAAAAACAATATTATTAATTTTAATAAAAGTGATATTTATTTTACACCTTAATTTAAACTAACTCAAAGCATACTCGGATGAAATCTTGACGGCTAAAAAATGAACAGTGTTTTTTTAAAACCAAAGTAAGGAACAAGATTTTATACAACGTAGAATTATAGTAATACCTTTGTTGAAAGCTCTTTCATAAGATATACAACTTCATTGTAGGTCAGAAAATCCTTAAGATACATGAGTAAATCGGATAAGAAACCGGCTCACAAATGAACATTATATTATTGCATTATACAAGCATTTCATTACATTATTTTAAATGTAAATGTAATATACTTGAAAGAGTAATACATGCAGACATATTAATAAGTTTTTTTGGAGCGGAAACTAAATTGTAGGAAAATTGCGAATATTTAATGGTGAAGAGAATATGTATTATTAATTTTTGAATTTCTTTCATAGTTATTCTATTAAATAAAATAGTATATTGATAATCGTAACAATGATCAGATTTATAAAATTAAATAAGAATGATATTATATTGTTTGACGAAGTATTAATTTCTAGCATGCATCAGCATTTATCTCACTTTCAAATATCGACATAAAAAGACCTATAAACAAAAACAAATAACCAACACAATCAGAATGTGATATCTATTTGAATAACGCATTTAAATGATAATTGTCTCGCCACTCGGTATGTAATAAATTGTGTGCTGGAGCCTGGCCTCAACAGCGAGTTCTGAACTTTCCGGGCGCATATTAACCCTGCTATGTAAATTATTTTGTAAGTTTCAATCATGTAAAATAATTAACTACCTAACAACAAAGTACCTGTATGACCCCAATCCTGTTGATTTGAATTATAGCACCTCTTCGTATAAAATTCTTTTTATTTATATGTTAAAAAGAAATACATTTTTAATTGATCATATTATTTACACATATTCCACCATTTCCACATTACACCATTCTTTGTTAATTATTTTGTTCTGTGTTTTTTTCTTATTAAAGTATAATATAATTTTAACATTATCTATTATTTGTTATTTAGTATATAGTCATTATTTATTGTTTAATTGATTAATTGATTGATATTTTTTAGTTGTTTTTATTAATTTGTTAAATAATTAATAAATTTAATGAAGTATTTATTTATAATTTATTTATTTATATATTTTCTATTTTAGTTTTTTAATGTTATTAGTATAAGCTATCATATTATTCTAGTTAATTAATTTTGTGCAGTAACTTAATGTACGGGGACTGTGTCGATACAAATGTTACTTATGACTTTATTGTATACTTGGGGTGTTTTTAAATTAATTTATTACCTGCAATACACGTTTTATCTTAAAGCAGGTAGTTTAATAATGTTTACTAAAAAACTATCTTGTACCTTACTATTTAATACTTTATGTTATTATTAGCTTGTTATGGAATTAAAAATAAATTTATTATTATTATTATTATTTATAATTCTGGCTCTTGTGTTAAATATATAGTTTCGATTCCCTCAATATGTATTTTTCTTTCTATAATCCATAGAAGCGGCACCAAAAATCTAAAAATGATCCTATGATAATAAATTAAGTTTCTAAGGAGACTTGAGGCAAATGAGAAAAATTAAAAATTAAACACTGCTACGAAAAAACCTAACTGAAATGTGGCTGGGATAATATAAGTGTTTAAAAGGTGGTATTTCACATAACTTGTATTGTTTCAAAGTGAAAAAGATAGCCCCTGTTCAGAAGTTAGACATTTATAAGTGGTTCTATAAATGTAAATTGTTGCACAACCTTTCACTAACGACTCATTGTTAGTCATATAAGTTATTAAATAGTAATTTATGTTTGAATATCACATTGTTCATAGTCTTTAATTTCAAAATATTACCATACTAAGCCCTACTCTCTAGTATACGAACTAACAAAGCTTTACTATTTTACTAAAGTAGTGTTTTATTATTACGAGAGCTCAGTTCATAGTTTATTTATTACAAAGTTCCTCAAACAAGCTTTATAGTATTATTTAATTTAGTACATATATGTTTAACTGTCGATTAAAAATATCTTATTTATAATTATTTCATTAAATGTAAACTGTGAAAAAGTTTAATTTTGAATTATCTATGATTTATAATACGTAGTCACTGTCGAGAATAAAATATCAATGGCTCCATATCTTCCTTCACCGTAATATTCCGTTTATCGATATTGATGATTAGACAAATTAAACATTTACAAATTTATCAAAAATCTTGTTTGGGTGGTATTAACCAAAATATTATATACTATAATTTTATGTATACTTACTTAGTCTTACCTTACGTAACATTTATTACTATTATAGTGTGTTAGTATAATTAATTAATATAAAACCATTAAAAATAAATAAAACTTATTCAAAGTGATGTCTGTTGGCTGCAACATATTCCTTTAAACGATGAAGCCAGACATAAATAGCAGCATGCATGCATGCTCTTTTTAGAATAAATTTCTTTACTGCCATTCGTATAGATTGTTTTATTGAATCCAAATTATCATAGCAAACCTTACTCTCTAAAAATGATCTTAAATCATAATCTAGTGGATTAAGATCAGGAGTAGATAAAGGCCAGTCTTCAGCTCTGATGAAGTCCGGAACGTTCATTTCTAACCAATATTGGATTGATCGAGCTTCATGACCCGGCGTAGAGTCTTGCTGTAAAGATCGTTCTGGGTTATTGGACATGGTGTTGTTAAGGGGCTTAACTAGCTTCTCAAGAATGGTATCTTGATAGACTTTTGCCGATGTTTTAATACCCTTTTCACCAAAATATGCCTTAGTTACTTTTTCATAGCTAATACCCCACCAAACCATCACGAAAATCGGATGATGTCCACTTTGCACTCTGTTGACTACTTCTTTAGAGTGCTAAGCATAAATACGGTCGTTTTGTTTGTTCTTTTAATTCTAAAAAAATTCCCATCCGTAAACGATTTTATTTTAAATACGTCATCTCCCAATATAAAATCTTTTACTTTCGGACAGGGTTTCTTCGAATTCTTACCCTTATGGTTTTGCCTTTTTCATACAAACACTACGTGGACGTCCAAATCTTTATTGTCACAAACAAAGGAAGTTTCATTGTACCTATCAACAATCCGGTACATAATATTTGAGGATTTTAAAAATAGTATTTGGTTAAATACCTACTTTATGTATTGAAATCGCGATTAGGTTTTCTTTATCACCCCGTTATATTTTAATGTCACAAAATATTTTACAATATATTGCCGCGAAGAAAAAAAAATACAATTATACATTTTAAAATTTGGATCTGCAAAATCATTATTTCGTACATGCCGTGTAATATTTGTTCTATAAAAGCTCTGCCACTTGAAACTTTATAAGTATAAATTAGTTAACATTCATTAATTTACGAAATGTTCTCTTACTAACTTATGTATCAGTTCTGTATATTATTAATACTTGAAAGTTTCCTTGTATTATCTAATTTATAGAGTTTTTATAAACTTGTACTGTAGTGGACTGCATACAATAATATATATTAACATTTACAACAAACTATTTAGCCATAAAATATATTTCATTTTATTGTAAATTTATGAATACCACTAAAATGGCATATTATTAAAGTTGTCCAGGTTTTCCATTTCAAGTAGAGGAGGACAGACATATAAAAAACGTTTATGCTGTGAAAGAAACTTATGTATGAGACTTCACTAAGAAAGGTTTTGGAAGGGTGTATTTTGAATACCAGTAATAAAGCCGCATCCGTGATATCCTCTCTTTAACAAGGCACTCCCAGATGCCCTGTATATGCCGCAAATAGCAGCGAACAAAGATAAATGTTATTTGAGAATGTTATAGTGTAAATATGTCGTATGACGATAACTGTTTACTGAGTGAAAGCTCCCATCGAGTGCTCAGTATTTAAAATAGAGACTGATAGAAGATGAGATATAAAATGTAGACTGGGCTTAGATTTATTGAGTGAAAATAGTTATTCGTTCTCTATTAACGATATTATGAGTATTTATTCGTACTACTTAAAATAGATAGTTTCTGATTATTTGTACTCGTTACATTTACGTTACATTGAGTTAATCAATTAATTAATGTCTTACTTATGAATATTAAAAGAATCCCTAAAACATAGATTTTCTATTCAAACTCCGATAAAGGATAAAACAATATTAGATACTTGCCCCTGGTTGGGCTTGAACAATCTACCTTTTGGTTGACCGCAAATTTTAATGTTATTTGCGACATATAAAATAAAATAAAAAAGATAAAAATATATACACAAAACGGTCAGAATGTAATTTTCTGTTTCAATGACGCTTGTAAATGATAACAGCCTCGTCTCTCGGCATATAATAAAGCCTGTGCCGTAGCTCGGTCTCAACAGCGAGTTCTGAACTGACCACTACATACTCGTATAAACTACTGATATGTTTTTATTTTATTGTTCCCATATTTTAAATTATTTTAAAACATATTGTTATGCATTATCATTTAATTTACATGCACTTGTTAATATGCATAATTATAGAGAAACTGGAAAATTGATATAATTAAATTAAATTCGATTTCAATGCAATGATTACCTAAAAGCGAACTAAGCTATAAATTAGTTTTAGTTTAAACTTATAACTGCATGGTAATAAATGACTTTTGTTTCTGGAACGAAATAAGTTGAATTTTTGACATCGGTAAATGTTGTAGTTGCATCTGTTAATCATATATAAATATACTTTCTTCTTTAAGCTAGATCACCTCAATAGCAGCTTCAAGGATTTGAGGTTGCACTATATCTAGAGTAGAGAGCTATCTCTAAAACTGCATAGATACATCCCAGAGATGCGACGTTCCTATATTACCAAACTCCTGTAGATTTAACCGACTGCAATGTCAATAATACTATACTTTATAACTACGAGTGGCATTATTAACAGTCGTTTCTAAGGAAATTTTCTTTAATAAATCACCTAGGTGTGAAATGACCTTTCTTATTATTTAAAAACTGCTTAATTTCAAACTTCATGAATAAACTTAACTAATAAAATAAGAAAAAAGAGTGTTTTATAAAATAGAGTGTTAAGTAAAAAAAGCTCGTAAAGATATTTAAACTTGTATGTATTTCAAAATCTAAAGTACAAAGATCAAGAAAAGATAACATTTTTAAAAGAGTAATATGTTGCAGCACATATTATACAATAAGTAAATACTATGTTAAAAAACAAAAACATTGTTTTTGTATTTTAAATCTTTCTGTTCAATAATTAGGTGCTCATTATTCTGTTATTAAATTGTTTGATACAATGCTCTTACGATATTAATACAATGTAATTTGTTATCTATTAAGTAATCCAAAGACAATAGGATATTAAAATCAAATATCTTATACATTATTATTAATATTATTGTATTCATAATATTCATTATTAAACTGTGCTGCAAACAATATGCATTATTAATGAAATTGAGACGAATTAAGATGTAATATATATTATTCTCAGTATAATTAAAAACTATAGAATTTATTTGGTATTATAATGATAGTCTACAGTCTAGAAGGTTATTAAAGTAGCAGTCTATAATTTAAGTGCCGTTTATACATAAACTGGCTTTTTGGCTAAGTTAATTATTATGGCTAAATAAACTCCGTTCGATGAGTGAGAGTGAGAGTTAGAGTAAGAGGCTCAAAATACGTTCACTCTCTGTGTTCTAATCCTCTTTATCAATCTTTTTTAAGAGTGGCAATATATTGTCACTTTCTATATTTTCGTGAGCGATCTTAGTACTTACTATCATGCGGCTGTTTTCTCGTTTGCAATCCAATACCACAAATCAGGTTAATGTATTTATTATAATAACGTGGTGCACCTAATCCAGCACCATAACATATTTCAATTTATATGTGACAGTAAAATAAAGACAGCATTAACCCTGCATCTTTTAATATCGATTAGATTTCCTATTATTCATAATAAAGATAAATAAATATCTGTAAATTGTGTGTAAGATAACATGTTAATTAATTAGCACTACATATTTTTGTTGAAATGCAGTAGCTATGACGAAACAATATTATATTAAATGTTCAATATTCAGAATTTCCATTGTTCAGAAGTACGGAATATTTTAAAAGATTTGTAAAGTAGTATTTTAATTATATTGTAAATAATTAACTTTCGACTACCACAATGCTGAAAAGCTGCTTCAATTTCTAAATATTAGCATACTTGCCTAACTTTCTAGTACTCTACAATCAAAACTTTATTGTTTTACTAAAGCAGTTTTATTATTACGAGGAATGGGTGCTTGGTTTAACTTATTATAAAGTATTTCAAACAAACTTTATAGTGTTCTTTAATTTAGTCTTTATACACGTATGAAGTAAAAAGCCTATATTCGTTGGCATATAAACTAATTGTGTATGTCTATTTCGGGAAATGGTTTAGTTCTAAAAGTAATGATTTATTTACTTGTACGTTATATCATTGATTATCATCAAATATTACATTTTCTAGAAAACTACTCTAAAAACTCGAACATACTTCAATAAAAAGTCTTTCCGTTCCGTAAAGATGAAAGGTTTTTCGATGTTGTCAGATTAGACATAAAATACTTTTAGATATCATTATTGAAAAATCAAATACAGATATATAGATTTATAGATCTATTATATTTATACATTTTGAAATCGATGTACAGGGAAACTCATTATTTTGAGTATGTCGTATCATATTTATTCTGTAAAAGCTGTCTTGGAAAACTTCTCAGATATATGATATTAAACATTCGTTAATATTAAATTTGTATTTACAAAAATACTAAATAGTTTATAATGTTATAAATTAGGTTTTAATTTTAATCATACACTTTATAAAGTTTTATAAGTTGCATTTATTTTTGTATACATTGTGAGACATTTAATATGACTTACATATTATTATCACTTACACCTTGTTCTGTTTTATCAATACATTAATGCAGTACCATAAAAACATTTAACTTATTTTAATTTTAAATAAAAAACAATAAATAGTATAATAATATTACAATACAATAATATTTTAAAATATTATTCGTTTAATGAGTTTTAAAAATAGAATTACTTAATATGTTAATTCAATAATATGTTAAGTATTGTTGTGTTTGCCTCGTAATTGTGGTGTGTTGTGTATGTTTATTGAAGTGTGTGCTTCTACGCATCTACACACAGAGGATGCAGAGCAGAGCATTTTTTTATAAGAATTTATTGATTTTAAAAGTTATCGGGGACTTCGTCTTTGTCCTACGAAACGCTCATATATTTTCTCTTCTCAATATTAGTATTAAACAAGGAATAAGGTAAGGTAAGAATAAGATAATGTAAGAAAAATGTCAAAGAGTGAGAAGCTGGCTTGTGATGTTCCACTTTCAGCCACAACTTTTAGATTCAATTGTATAAATATCAATTACATATTTTATTACTAAATAGTATTTAGTTGAAATTACTTAAAAGGAACACATCAAGCATTTGTTTAACAAATTAGACCTGGACCAATAATTTTACTCAGTCTATAAATTGTAGAAGAGATAACTAAAAATTATTATTATAAAGTCATAAAATAGTGTCAATCGTTAAATAATTTTAGATTTTTAAATATAAGCCTCCGTGGCGCAATTGGTTAGCGCGTTCGGCTGTTAACCGAAAGGTTGGTGGTTCAACCGGTGGTGGTGGGGCGATACTTTTAAGTTTTTTTTTTTACAAATATTTCATTCTATGATAATGAAGACCTTGAAATATAAGCAATTGCAGCCAACACTTATTAGTTAACTAGATGGTAAAAAAAAGTTTTGCCAAACCTTGCATACAATGATTTGTTACCAATTTTCATAGCTATTGATTATATATTGGGGTTATATAATGTGTATCATGGAATATTTTATTTTAGAGTGTAGTGTATTCTGAGGGATATCCTTAACACACTCATTGTCATATATAAACTGATCTACAGCGCTTTGGCTGATAACGCAAAATTGCGTTTGGTGCCATACAGTTACGTACAAGCCATAGTTTTTTTGGTCAGTCAAATTTGGCCAGCTATAGTTTCTTTGTTCAAGTAAATTCAGTATAACGGCGAGGAATGTGAAAAAAAAATGTGAAAATATGTGAAAATTAAAGTGTTTTCCCAACTTTCGTCATCTCATTGTTATTGGGTCAAAACACTCTTCAAATAGTTTCTGTAATTAAATATTTAGACTATGTTGTAAATGAAGATTTGAAAGAAGATCTCGATATTGAATTACATTTATTTTCGTAGTGCTCTTAATAATGAGAATGTGCCGTAATAGAAATATAATATAATAGTTTTTCACTAAGTGTTCAACTTCTACTTAGTAAATTTACAAGTATTTTATACTAAATTTCCTCAGTAGGTTTTAAATGATATGCTGCATGTTAATATAAACGGAAAGACTGTAAAAATTTTAAACTATATTTTTGTGATCTACAGCGTTTTAAAAAATGTCTAACAAAGAATGTCAATAATTTAAGAAACGGAAAAGAAAGTTAATTCTGAAGATAAATTATTATTTAGACTACACCGTTAATTATGACAATAGAATTATGCATTAAAATATAACATTTTATTTAATTTTACTCTTTATTGCACATGGAATTATACAGAGAAACAAAGTAGACACACAGAGATAAATAATAAAGTGTATAGAAAAAAAATGTACCGTGCCAAAGGCGGTCTTATCGCGTAATAGCCATCTCTTTCAGACAACAAGGGTAGGAAAACTGCAAACACTCAGGTAATGTGGTGGTGGTGTTACTATAATAAATATACCAACTAATAATTACACATAAAAACATTCTAATAATACTTAAATATCGATAGTATAATGAAATGTATATAATATATGTCTAATAAACAAAGGTAACTATGCATTAGATAGATAGTTTTTTTTTTAATGTTAGACGAGGGCAAAGAGCTTGCGAGTCACAGTTGATATGTGATCACCGCCACCAATGAACTCTTGCAACATCCGAGGATTCATAAGAGCACTGCCGGCCTTGTAAATAGGAATATATGCTTTTTTTGAAGGTACCCATGTCGTATCGATCTGGAAATACTGCTGAAGGAAGTTCGTTCCACATTCGAGTGGAACGTGGGAAAAAAGTCCTTGAAAACCGCACAGTGGAAGATCGCCACGAATCCAGGTGGTATGGACAGAAGGTGGTAAAGAAGGCAATGGCGAGCTGTGCGGTGTTGAAATTCGGCGGTAGGCATCAGATCGAATAGCTCTTCGGAACACTCCCCGCGGTCAAATGGTAGAAGCTAATATTGGGGTGATCCGGAATAGAGATGAGAATAGTACTCCATGTGTGGCCGGACCTGCGCCTTATAGAGCGCAAGTCTCTGGCCAGGTTTGAAATACTGTCTCGCTCTATTGATCACTCCCAATTTCATCGAGGCCAACTTGGCCTTGCTCTCCAGATGACCACGAATCTGACAGTCGCTCGAAATGTCGAGATCCAGTATTCTGATACTTGGCGAGGCAATAAGAGGAGTGCTCTCGAAGAGCGGTGATACGACAATTAGGGTTAACTCTTAGTGGTAAACGCGCAAACCTGTGTCTTTAGGGGATTGAACTGAACGTGGTTCAGTTCACCCCACTCAGAGATCATCCCCAGGGAGGTCTCTATTGAAGACACAAGTTTCTTTCGACACTCATGGACGTTTTCCCGAGAGAGACCTGCACGACCGGAATATACCGCATCCCCAGTGCCGTCATCCGCATAACGATGTATGTTGGGAATATCCAACATATCATTGATGTGCAGGAGGAACAGAGTTGTGGTACACCAGCGTTCACGGGCTTGGGGTCCGAGTAAAAACCGTCGAGAACGAGCTCCGTATGCTCCGCCCAGTGAGAAAACTGGTGATCCACTTGCATAAACTCTCGGGAAGCCCATAGGAAGGTAGCTTCGAAAGAAGCCCCTTGTGCCATACACGATCGAAGGCTTTTGCCATATCCAGACTAACTGCCAGAAGGGAGAGGCCCTTGCTTTCAATAACCGCTGCCCAACGGTGCGTAAGGTATAACAGAAAATCACCAGTTGATCGACCATGGCGAAAGTCATACTGTCAGTCATTGATCAACTGGTGATCCTCGAGGTACGTTAGGACATGTCGGTTGATAATTATCTCCATAATTTTGGAGAGAAGGGAGGTAGTGGCGATAGGTCTGTAGTTAGCTGGGTCCGAGCTATCACCTTTGTTAGGGATTGGATGGTCAGGGGCACATTTCCATGAGACCGGGACTACGCTTTTATGGTAGGAGTGCCGAAATAGACGCGTTAGCATTGGAGTCAACTCAGGGGCACACGTTCGTAGCACCAATGTGGAAATGCCATCCGGCCCACTCGACTTATGAACGTCCAAGAAAAATGGAGACTGCCTGATAGTTTTTTGCCGAAAAACTATTACCGGCATTGAGCTCTGACACTGATCCTTAGTGACTAACGCATTGGCCCAAGCTTGATAAGCCTGCCGTTTGCTAGCTGTAGCAGCCCTGACAGACGCATCAAACCAGGGTCGCGATCTGCGATCAAGTGGTACCACAGAGCTTGATACAAATAGTTCTATGCCCTGTAGTATCACATCAGCTGCAGCCGCAGCGCAGTCTCTAGGATTATTGGAAGGGAAACAAATCGGCCCCCAGGATGCAAAAAAGGACCGCATTCCATCTCAATCCACTGACTTGTAGTGTAGTGTAACAGTGGACTTGTCAGCCGGACGTTGAATAGACACTACGCTCCGTACCAGGCACTGATCAGAGGAACCTAAGGGAGCCTCGACAGTGATCTGGTACTTTTCTGGATGTTTAGTCACCAGAAGATCCAACAAAGAAGGCGTGTGGCTGTCCACGTCCGGTAGACGAGTGTGCGTCTTTACCAGCTGGGACAGACTATTTGCCAGAGCAAAGTCAAACACAGATCTCCCCGATCTTCCCAGACCCGGTATTGTGCTCGTTGAAGTCCCCGAGGACTACGACTTCGGCAGAAGGAGTCTGCGAAAGCAGGTCGTCAATCTTCGCTTGAACGTGGCCCAACAGATGATCCGTTTCTGCATTACCACTATGGGACCAGTAGAGGCATGCGTAGACTCTGACGTAATCGTCCATGTCCACGCGCAACCAGAGCACGGACAAGTCCCGGCCTTCAAAAATCTGAAGGCGACGGTAGCAGATATCCTCCCTTACGAACACAGCTACCCCGGCGTGTAGTATAAAATTATGTTCTAGTTTGTACCCGGGGTATGATAGGTACGCTGTGTCGCTAGGTTGAGATATCTGCGTCTCCGTCAAAAACAAAACAAGGCCGGCTGCGCCGTCTCAAGCTGGTAGTGGACGGTTAGGTTCGTGTGAAACCCCCAGATGTTGCCAAAGTCTACATCTAGAGTGGAACGGGGTGCCGCTGTTTGCCGTCGTGTGCCCTCAGAAAACACAAACTGCGATACTTTGCCCGCCCCAGATACGACGGGCAGCCCGAGCAAAGTCCGAGAGCCATTACCCCGATTTTGCTCGGGGAGGGGATCTCCGGCTTCTGTGAGAGGGTGGTCGTTCCCCGGTTGAGCTAGCCCAATACGAGCTGCAGTCAGATAACTACAGCTAGGCTCTACCACAATAAATAGTATTTTTTTTACAGATTTTTTAAATAGTTTTAAGGATTTTGATAGTGAAATATATGAAGGAAGCGCATTCCATAGTTTGGTTGAAAAAATAGCAAAGAACCGTTTATAAAATATGCCATTGTGAATAGGCAGTCTTACAGAGAGAGTTTGTAAAGATCTCGCAGTATCTTGCTGACCTAGAAATACAAATTGTTCTTTTAAATATAGAGGTGTTTTCGGGTGAAATAGTACACAGTACAGTAGAGAAGATATATGTAAATCCTGTCGTCTGTTGTTTAGTTTGTCCTCGGTAAAATCAGTGTAGCTTGCGTCGGCATAATTGACAACGGAAAGATAAAGATAATGGACTAACATTATTTTGGTAGGATGTGGAAGGAAAAGACGCAGATGAAGTGACCTCATAGCAGAAGTTATTTGAAGAAGAACAGTACGGTATAATAATACCATAAAATTGAATAGGTGTTAAGTTTCGCCAATACACTCTTCCTATCATGCCGGGAATCTTATTTATTTATTTAACATTTATGTACACACAAAATATATAAAAAACAGAGTTATTTAAAGATTCGTACAAAGGCACTGCTTTTTTCAAAATGAAATCTCTTCCAGCAGACCTGTGACAGGAGAGTAGAAAATGAAAGGCAGTAAAAGTGCGCACCGCATACAAAATATTTGAAAATCAAATAAACATAAAATTACAAACACAGTTATAATAAATAAAAATTTATTAAGTATAATAATCTATCTATCTAAAAATAAAGTTTTAGATAAATAAACACTTAGAAATAAATACGTTGCATATATTTACATCTATATAGAAAGGTAGTGTTCGATGACTCGTTTTTTAAAGATTAGAATTCCGTATATTGAAAGGAATTGAGTTCCATAACCTCACTGCTTGAACCGTGAAAGAATGAGTATAAATTTTACTTTTATGTGTATGAAATTTGAGGTTCGTTCTAAGATGTGGTCTACACGGAGATTCGGAATTGTGTACAAAAGAGAAGCGATCGCGCAAATAACGTGGGAAAGTGGGGTTAAAGAGAATGTTGTAAAGAAGACATAAAATACGAGTATTTCTGTGAAAGCGGATTGGGAGCCACTTAAGATTTTTACGAAAGTTGGAAACATGGTCGAACTTTTTCAATCCAAAAATAAATCTGATGGAGAGATTTTGCAAACGCTCAAGCTTATTAATAAGCTCCTCTGTGGTATCCAAATAGCAGGAATCGGCGTAGTCAATAATAGGCTGAATGAGAGTTTGAGTGAGGGATATTTTAGTTTTCATAGGAAGGAAATCTTGCTATTATATCGGGACCAATAACCTACTGCTTACTCCAGTTACTAATTGAACTCAAGTCATTGTACTAATTACAATCAAGTGGTAACAGAAGTAAAAAGATTTTCAAGACGTGAATGATAATAAATTTGAATATCATCTGCATACACCTGACAGAGAAAAGACATATATTGACTAATGAATGGATTCAATGAAAATGGAAAATAATAAGGGAGATAACATGCCGCCCTGCGACATTTTACTAAACTTAACTATTTAAAAATGTTTTTTGACCTGTTTTCTGTAATATATAGATATTGCATTGTTTTATATATACACGTAATATCTTATTATGTAACGTTACTAAAAATAATAATAATAACAATAAATAGTAATTCATTATTTTATATTTTTTACTTATTTTTCGCACCAACAAGGTAACCATACGTAAGGAATTATTTAAACAAACATACTCGTATATTAAATAGATAAGCGTTACCTAGATTATCGATATAAGTATATATGAACGACATACTAAATAACCTAATTCTAACTTATTACAACAATTATACATTTTAATTGACTACTGGAATATATAATTGACTACTATAATATTTATTGGAAATAAATAACATTATTAGATTGCAAATTTATTTAATTATATGTCAGATTAAAGAAAATAAGGAATAAATATGCATAATAAACGAGCGTAATATTCTTATTGTGATGTGAGAAAATTTCATCAAACTCATTAAATCGGTGAAAATTAAAAGTTTTGTTTGTGTAATTTACCATAGGGAATATGAAATGTTTCTTTTGCCAACGTACAGGACATTTAAAGAAGATGTGTATGAAACTAAGGAAAGTATGTGTAATAAGTAAAGTGTATGTCAGTTGTTGACGACAAATACGATAATCCTGATGAGATTATATACATAAATAATTGTGATACGGTCAGTAACAAACACGACAAGTTCCTAATTAATACAAAGATTAATGAGTGCCTGGTGCCGATGGAATTAGATAGCGGCTCAGGGGTGTCCATAATGAATCATCAGGATTATGAAAAAATTGGGGGCAAGGAAAACCAACTGATACCTACAAAAATTAAATTGTGTACTTATTCTAATCAATTTCTAAATGTTTTAGGTGTTGCAAATGTCACAGCTGCCATTGGAGAGGACACTAAGACGGTGAAACTCTACATCATTTCGGGTCACCAGCATCCACTCTTGGGAAGGGATTGGATAAATACTTTCAACATATTCAAAGGCTTCAGGGATTGTATGGCACAAGTAAACCATGTGTCGATAGGTAATGGTTCGCATGCTCTAAGCTTACAAACGCTATTCGGGAAGTACAGTGCCTTGTTCGATGACAAAAATGTGGGTGACGTTAAGGGTGATCCGGTGGCTTTACATTTAAAAGATGATGCCAAGCCAATTTTTTTTCGAGCATGAACATTCCGTTTGCATTAAAGGATAGAGTGGAACAGGAGATTGACAGTTTGGTTAGGGATGGAGTCTTAGTGAAAGTTGATTACAGTGAGTATGCTACTCCGGTAGTTACTTTAGTTAAATAGCCAATGGTAAAATTAGATTATGCGGTGACTATAAACTGACCTTAAACAGGAATTTAATTGTTGATGAACATCCTCTGCCCACTTCGGAGGAATTATTTAATGGTCTTGCAGGTGGTGATAAATATACAAAAATTGACTTACGTAATGCTTACCTGAATTGGAAGGTTAGAGATGCAGACCAACATCTCCTTACACTTAATACACAAGGTTAATTAATATACAAGTGCACACGTTTGATGTTTGGTTTAAATTGCGCTCCAGCTAAATGGCAAAGGAAAATCGAGAATATACTAAAAGACATACCTGGCGTACATTGCTTCATTGATGATATACGTATTACTGCTCCAGATGATATTGAATATTTACACAGACTCGAACAAGTTTTCGATAGGCTTCTAGAGTAAGGTTTGAAAGTCAATTTAGAAAAATCCGAATTCATGAAAGACGAGATTGAGTATTGTGGTTACAAAATTAGTAGACACAGTATTCACAATGTTGATACAAAAGTACAAGCAGTTGTACAAGCTCTTTAGCCAGAAAATCTTACTGAATTACAAGCGCTTCTCGGTCTTGTGAATTATTAAGGTTTTTTTTTTTTCCTAAATTAAGTGACACACTTGAGCCTCTTCACAGGCTTTTGCGAAAGGATACTGATTGGAACCGGACCTTAGAGCGTGAGAATTTATTGAACGAAATTAAAAAACAAATTCTTTCGCCTACAGTATTGGCGCACTACTCGCCAGACTTGCCATTGCATTGGCAACTGATGCTTCACCTACAGGGGTAGGGGCTGTGTTTTCACATATTATGCCTGACGGTTCAGAGCGACCAATACAGTTTGCTTCACAAACTTTAAATTCAACAGAGGAAATGGGCACAAATTGTTAAAGAGGCTTATGCGATAATATTTGGTGTCAAACGATTTTTTCAGTATCTATATAGCAGAAAATTTACTCTTTATACTGACCACAAACCCCTTGTCCAGATTTTTTCACCATCCAAAGCTTTGCCACACCTTTCTGCTACACGCATGCAACATTACGCCATATTTTTGCCATATTTTATAAGAGTTTCAGTATGATATAAAATATAAAAAATCGAAAGATAATGCTAACGCTGACGCATTTTCCCGGTTACCAATTACAGATGAAGAAACTGTCTTACTAGAGGAGGCTGATGTTTTTCAAATCGGTATGATTAGTGTTTTACCAGTGACTCTTAAAGATATTGCGAACGCTACAAAGAAAGACGAGGCCCCTAAACCATTGTTGGAGGGTATTCAAACAGGCAAACCTATCTCACACAGTGACAGGTTTGGTATTGACCAAATAGAATTTTCAGTACAGGATGAGTGCATTATGAGAGGTTCACGAGTAAGCAAGTAGGTACAACCGTACCTACTTGCTTAAGATATGCTATTTTAAAAGATTTACATTCTTGTCATTTTGGCAGCACTTGGATGATTGCTTTAGCTCGGAGTTACTGTTGGTGGCCGGGGATTGAAGGAGATATTAAAGATTTAGTAAACAATTGTAAACAATGCGCATTGCATCTAAACTCGCCACCAGCAGTTGCTCCCAAAAATACATGGGAATATCCGTCTAGGCCGTTTGAACGGGTACACATCGATTTTGCAGGGAAATTTTCTTTTACTTATTGATGCATACTCGAAATGGCCTGAGATTCACATTTTAAATAGAATTGACACAGACTCTACAATTGCAACACTAGATAAAATATTTTATACTTTTGGTTACCCGGAATTTCTGACGAGCGACAACGGCGCACAATTCATGAATCCTAAATTTTACGATTTTCTTAAGATGCATGGCATCATACACAGGCGGTCAGCTCCATACAACCCAGCGACCAATGGGCATGTAGAGCGGTATGTTCAGACGTTCAAGCAGAAACGACGTTGTCTAAATGGTAATGGTAAAGATATGCAAAGCAAACTTAACCAAAGACTTTTTCAGTACAGAATTACGCCACATCCTGCTACTGGGAAATCTCCAAGTGAGATGATATTCACTTTCTGCCCTAAGTCACGTCTTTCTCTAATTTGTCCGAACAAGGTTACTGAGCTTCCTCAACGGCGTGCGCTGAAAGTGGCACGCGTGCGTACTTTACCGCCCAGGGATAGAGTGGTGGCAAGGAATTACACAGGGGATAAAAACAGGAAGTTGGGGGTTATTGACAAGGTTCTCGGTACATTGCATTACTTAGTGAAACTTGACAATGGTATGCTGTGGCGTCGGCACATCGATCAGTTACGTAAGGTCGGTAATAATATACCAGCACAGTGTGATGACGGGATACATATCCTTGTTGGACCCGGTTTCTAGTCCTTTCGTTGCACCTGACTTAAATAGCTCTGTTCCAGTAATCCAACCGTGTTCGGATACTGGCGTTGTTAATGCTGAGGGCAATAACGTTCCAGAAATGCAGTCAGTAAGAGAAAATACCTGCCAAGAACCTACTTTACGAAGGAGCGAAAGAACTCGGAAACCAGTAGTCCGCCTAAACTTGTAATTTTTTATTTTTTCAATTTTTATTATTTGGTAATTTGTTTGCATTTCTAGATGTAAGATGTGTTAAAGGCTGCTCAAATTTTGTAATTGTTTTTTTATTATTTTGTGGGGGAGGAAACTATTATACTTCCATTCCTGAACGCATCGCGTGATGTCGGAATGTGACACTAACATTTGCTGTCATACTTATACAATTTTTACCGCCGAAACGAGAATGGAGAAATATACACCAGTTCACCAATTTACACAATGTTTTATTTAATATTCGGTGCTCCGCACACTCAGCATTTAATAGCTAGTGTTCCACTTCATAAGAATTTTTATTGTTTGTACCTAAATTAATAACTAACATTTGAAATTTTTATAATTTATATTATAATTTTGTTATACATGACTATTCAAGCTGTTTTATTAATTTTACTCTTCTCAATTATGTTTGTTTCCAAAGCTGAAGTATTAAGACCACTTTCATATGTTCCCCTTATTTCAAATATATAAATCAAATCATATTTTAATTCCCATTAGAAAGCAATGACAAAATAAAATCAGATTGGATTTTTTTAAGGTCAAATCTTGTTCTAAAATATCTCTATAAGAATTATAACTTTACCTTTATTATTTAAGAAACTTCTGCAAATATTTGCTACGTTTCCCTAGAACCAGCAGCAAATCCTATTCGACACTAATGTTCTTTTGTATACATCATGTACAACGGAACAAACAACTGGTTGCAAACCTTAACTTTAATACTAAATAACTTAAATATTATCATTACATAGCACTGATTATCAGAGTACTGGAGTTATTTGTTAATTAGAAAGCAATTAATGCTGTAATATTTAGTTATAATGTTAATTCAAATCGATATTCCGTTGTTTGTTGACTATCATACCATTTATGTCTAATGAATTTGTAATTCAGCGAAAATCAACAACAAATAAATTTAAAAGGAATAAGTTAAAGCAAATACATAAATAGTTTTAATTGGATACTTGTTTAGAGGTTTCAATGTATTTATAAAAACATATTCATAGCATATAAAATCACTTCAATAATTTAATAACCTTTCCATTGAAAGCAATCAAATATTTTTTTGAAAGGAATAAATATTTTAGCTAAATGTATTAATGAGAAATGTTTTATTTATTCACTCAAAGCCACAATTACATAGGAAATTCATTGTAATACATTTTTTTTGTTTCTAATTAGACATTTCGATACGATACAAAAATATAATATATAGATGAATTTAGTGTACACGAGCAGTATTGTTTACATTTTATATTGTTTCTCTTGTATGTTGTTACAGTCTTGTTGTATTTTTATTATAATGGTATAAAAGTCATATTGTATCAATAACTTACTCATTTCTAACGTTTACATATTATGACTGTCATGTTATTTCTATATGCTCAAAAATACACAAATACTAAATCACACTGTATCGGACAAGTATAGCATCGGTTAACGTTATTTGATAATCTTGTGATAAGATGTATCCAATATAGGATTGTCGTATCGTGATTCAGTATCAAAATACATCGATTCTTTCGATCATTATAGGCTTATTCTTTATAGATATTCGGATACGCAATTATATGCTATGTTTGGTATAAAACACATCACAACGCTGTATCATGTGATCTCATATTTTGCTTTTAATAGGAATTGTGATATCTGTTCTGTTCTGAACGTATCTGATTCACAATGATCTCGATACACCTAAATGAAATAAAAGCGGTGTCCCTGATAACATAGCAACCGCTACTTATTATCAATGATAATTAATATTTATGTATATTCTTTATTTATTTATTATCGGAAATATTTCACTATATCATTCATACGCTATCGCTATAATGCATTTTTTGATGGTTTTAATTTGGATAATAGCATAATTGACATTGAGAAAGTAAACAATGACACAATTATTTTTAATTGATTTACTCCATTTTCAAGTAACTATAATAGAAAACGCATTGCGAATATTAAAACCTAGTTAATAACACTTATTTCATGTAAATGGAAATAACTAAGACGTGGTAAACTTGGTAAACGTTATATATATACGTGGATATTGTACTGAAAACAAGGGTTCTCTTATTTATAAAGATATTAAGAATTATATGTAACATAATTAGTTTATATCTTTATAAAATCACTTCCAATTATTTGCTATCGATAATTAAAGTCACAATTTGTTATTATAGCCTTCCTCAATAATGTTTATTTTATTTGATTTATTTATATATTTTCCACTTTGAATCCATACCAGTGATCATTTGTATACGTCAAAAGAAAGTGACAGGAATGAGCTATGAAATACAAAAAAGTATTTTTTTTATTTTACTAAAGTTGTAGTTATCGGAGCGTTGAAACAAAATAAATAAACTCTTTGGGATTATTACCTTATAGTTAATATAGGGTCTAAAACGTAGACCCTGTTTCACATTTATATTCATAATTGAACAGATGCTGTCCTGATCTACTTTTTTTCTTTTTTTACAGATCCAAATTAAATTTGTAATAATTAATTGCATTTTTTTATTCAGAACCGTAAAAATTTGGATACACATTATATATATTCCGGAAGGTTGCATATTTAACATTTATTTTTCTAGTGACTTGAAATAAAAAAATTAAATAAAGTTACATTATACCATTCGTTTCTAGTTTTCGCTTTTTTCAATTTATCGAAGTAAAAATTTTATCTAATAAATAAGCATAGAATTTAATGAATGTGTAACTTTTATTATTTTATTTCGATATATTGTATTTGTTCAGCTGTACTTCGTTTAACTTCTATTCAAGTTTTGAAACATTTTTATTTAAATAATTTGTGTTTATTTTTTTTTCTTCTGATTTATTATACTTATTTTTGTATTTAATAGATGTAAGTAAAGAATACCTTAATTGTGCTATTGTAATTTTTATTGAAAAACGATTTTTTTTATACAGAATGCTAATTTAATAAAGGCAAATTATGAGATAATATCGTGGTTGGCTTCAAAGGATCTGCGAGCGGATTTCCAGAGTCTACAAATTCGGATCTTGCTTATGTTGACGTGTTTTAAATTCATTATTATAGATTTATAAAATAAGTAGATAGTTTTAATTAACGTCGACTGCCTGACGTAACCGTAACAATGTTTCCTATTCAATTCCCGGATTGAGGTCATCCCCTCGCAGTAACTTATCATTTTTACAAAATTAATTATATATATATTATTTGATTTTTATGTAGATTATTTCTAAAATACTCTTTCACACGGTGATGTCAAATTGATTTGAGGAACTTCTAATAAATGTACTTTGGTATCGTGGTCCGATGGCCTGTATTCGTCAAAGTTAAGTAATTACTAACTAGTCGTTCTGTGAACAGCAGACCTCAGTAAGTTAGGGGATGAGACAAAGTTGGGAAATTATTTATAGTGGATTACACGAGGTGCAGTCGTTACGATATTTCACCCGTGAACTATGTATGAGCGCCAGAACAGTAACCTCCGTACACTGGACCTCGTGAAATCCAATTATCCAAAAAATATAGGTATTATCCAAAGCGCACCCAGGAGGATATACCTTGCGCCTCGTTGGAATACTTAATGGTGATTCCATCCCTAATGATTGCAAAGTCCGTTTTTGTGGTACGGATCAGAAATCCGCCATTTTGAAATTTTTGTCCAAGCATAAAAACGTCTCAACATAAAAATTTTAATAATTCTAAGAACACACATACCAATTTTCGTGACGACTGCATGAAATATACGCCTGCTACGTCGAAACAAAAACTCAAAACACCGTCATTTTGGATTTTTCCTCCAATAAAGAGAAATGGCTAGACAAAAAAAATTAAATAACTCAAAGAACATGACCATAAATTTTTGTGGCGATCGGATGAAAATTGCTCCTGCTACGCCAATAACAAAACTAAAAAACACCCCCAATTTATTATTTTTTTTGCCTAATCAAAAATACGGCTCGACATAAAACTTCAAATAATTAAAAGAACACGCCTGCCAATTTTCGTGACGATAGGATGAAAAATACGCCGGCTACACCGGAACAAACATGCTGAAATACATACGGAAAAATAGCAGAATGGGTTTATCTACTGGGAACGTAGTCTTTCGGACAAACGCTTCGCTACGCTCAGCATTCGTCCTTCGGTCAATAACTATTTGAAGTAAATGATCAGAATACGTCATTATCTAACGAAAAGTTATATTCTTAATATTTGTATATAATAAATTATATAGACTTCTAAATATTTATTTCGTTATATAATCGTTATAATAAAGTCTTGAGGGACTGCACGCCGTACTGCAGTGTAAGTATCCTCTGAGAGTCATCTCGCTGGATGTAAATAAATGCTTTAAATTTTCTCACAAAACTAAGAAGACTACACAAATTTTGATAAAAAAAGGTTTTAAATATTAATAAAAACTATTAAAGTAGTTTTTAAAACGTGTTTATCAGATTAGACCCCACATTAATATTTTTAAAAACCCCGGAACCGTTGATTCTTTCGGGACCATCGGTTCCAGTAATAGCCTTATCCATTATTAATAAACTTTTAACTTTAACTAACAACTATTAACTAACTAACACAACTGCGAAGTGAAGTGATTTAAACAAAAGAAACAAAAGAACAACAATTATTATTTTACTTGGTCTTACAAGATTGAAATCACTAATAATTAATCACCTGAAAATAAACACCATTAAATGGCAAAACAAATTGACACAAAATAAAACAAATAAATAATCTTTCAACCACACACAATATAATAGAAAATAAATAAATGATTACAAAGGTAACCTCACCAGCCGGGCGCGCTCGAACAAAAAGTGCCCACGATACTCTGAGCGGTCTATTTAAACGTGTGCCGCCTCTCTTTGCTTAGCAGTGATTGGTTTGAGTTCATTAGTTCTCCAATATGACACTAGAAGCGCTGCACACATTTAAATTTATCAACTTGACAAAATAAATTACTCAAGTAAACCATGATTAAATACAAAAGATATTTCAGTAATCGTGATTAAATAATTTATCTAAAAGAATAACCCTAAAAACATAAACTGATAGCTAATGATACAATGAATAATAAGATGGCGCCACACAAAACAACTTTCAAACAAAAATATTTAAACAGAGCTTATTTATGATATAACTTGATTTTTAAATTAAAACTAATTTATAGTAATAAAGTTACTATTATTTAAACTATTGCACTGATCCTTTATATTTACATATCAGTGCAAACATCAAAGAAACTTCTAGAATTCCAAGCCTACCCGCCGATCGAAACCACCTTCAACATTTGTAATAAAGATGCGGCGACACGGCCATACTGATAAGCGGTGCGTGCCCTGCAGCGCCATCAAAATATAATAATCGTGTACGTCTAGGTACCTCCACAGTAAACCTAGGTATAATGATGTTGATAAAATTATAGCTATAGTTTGTCTCTCCACGTGACAAACAACCAGCAATTATCTATGAGACCAGTTTGTTGGTAAAAATATTAATCCCAGTAAAGTAACATTTCACGATATGAAATAGGTACTATACTGCGACTTTCAAATTGTTTGGTTATGAGTCGCCGAAACGAAACAAAACATCTTTAGGTGGCTTTGGGGCATCACACGAACACACATAACATTAATATGATTATGCCATAGACGTCTCCACCCGTCTACAACATTTAATAACTTTCATAGCAATTTTTTTTTTAATTTTTTTTTTAATTTTTTTTTTAATTTTTTTTTTTTTTTTTTTAATATTTTTATGTTGTCATAGAACGTCTCCACCCGCCTACAACAATTAAATTTGTTATGGGTCGGATCCGCACGCCAAAAGCATCTTTTAACATAATTACTAGTCACATCAACAAGCACTGAGCGTGATTTAAACGTCTGACAAGGCTTCTATAGGTAGCTGTGGTGTATTAATTCTTACTCCAGATGGTCCTGCCTCCTGTTCGTCTGTCGGCGACACGGGTTCTTCTGCGTTGTCACCACGACTTGGTTGCGGGGCTCTTCGTAACTGATCATGCGCTACTTTTCGGGGACGCCCGTGATGGCCGATCACTTTCTTAACAAGATATCGATCATTCTCCAACACTCGATAGATTTCATAAGGCTGACTAAACTTGAGATCAAGTGAGGTCTGATTTCTTGGGTTATTTTTAATCAGTACAAAGTCACCTCTTTGGAATCTTTGTATCTTGGCTCTACCTCTGTCAAATCGTATCTTGTCTTTTTGTGCTGCCTCGACCATCCTTCGTTGAATATGTCGTTCGACTGCTTCAAAGTCAATAGTATGGTTATTTAGATCTACCAAGTTCAGCAATTCTGGAGGTACGCAGTTCTGACGACGGGTAAGTAATGTTAGAGGAGCGATGCCAGTTGTTTTATGCATAGTACAATTCAGTGCCAATTGCAGACTGTCTAGAGCTGTATACCAATCTGGAACTTCATAATTTTTAATCATGATAAGACCGTTCTTCAAAGTAGCCATAACACGCTCAACTTGTCCATTAGCTCGACTCCTTCCTGGTGCAATTGAGTGTATCTCTATTCCAAAATGATCACAATAGCTTTTAAACTCGCCAAGAAACTCACGACCACCGTCCACTACTATCTGTTTTGGGGTTCCAAATAAGTGTATCACCTGCTTTAAGGCTCCCAGAGAACTGTGCTGGCTCTTATCATTTGCATGGCGAAGTAAAACATACTTGGTATAAGCGTCCACTGTGACAACGACGTATTCTTGGTCTTGTGAAGTCCCGAGCTTACCGGTGATATCCATGTGAATAACTTCGAACGGGGTCGTTGGTTTAGGAATAGAATGAAGTTCCACCTGCGTTGCGCCTGAAGATTGTTTGGATGTTCGGCAAACGACACAATTATCTACAAAATCTCGGATGACAGTGTTCATTTTATCAAAGTAGTAAGTTTCTCTGATTTTACTTAACGTCTTCTCCCAACCCGGGTGTTTAAGAGATGCATGAAAGGTATTTATTAAACTCCATTGGAATGATTTGGGAACTAAAATAAGTCTTTGGCTGCCGTATTCGGGGTCTTGCCTTTCACGTTTCAAAAGATTATTTTCGAGTACATACCCAGGCACAGATTCACCTTTATGTAGAGACTCCACAATTGATCTGAGCTGGGGATCACGATACTGTTCCACATTAAGCCAGTCGAGGTTTCTTGTTATGATGTTTACAGTAAGAGAGTTAGAGTTTCTACTGAAGAAATCTGCGTGTTGCATTCGTTCCCCTTTCCTGTATTCTATGTCAAATTCAAAATTTTGTAAATAAGCCCACCATCTGTATATCCTTGGCAGAAGATCTCGTTTATGTTCAGAGGCCTTTAATGCGTTGCAATCAGTGACTACCTTGAACTTCCGCCCATATAGGTAGTGTCTGAAATGTTTAACTGCTCTCACCACTGCTAGGGTCTCGAGTTCATAGGAGTGATACCTGCTTTCGGTATCAGTCGTTCGCATGCTGAAGTAGGCAACCACATGTTGCCGGCCGTTGATAGCTTGCACCAGTACAGCTCCAAAACCAAGACTGCTGGCATCGGTATGCAGTTCAACAGGATCACCTTCTCTAAAAATAGTAAGTATAGGACAAGAAGTTAAGTAATGGATGACTTTTTGACGAACCTCTTCGTGTATTTTAGTCCATGACCATTTGACACCTTGTTTTGTTAAGTTGTACAAAGGCACCATTGTACGAGCGAAGTCTGGAATGAACCGACGAAAATATCCCGCTAGACCATTAAATTGGCGAACCTGTTTAACAGATGTGGGAACAGGGGCTTTCAAAAGCGCTTCGACCTTTTTGGGACTTGGACGGACCCTACCCTCTTCGATAACATTTCCAAGGTATTCGATAGATTTCTTGAAAAAGGAGCATTTTTCTACATTAATGGAAAACCCAGAATCCCGTAAAGCAATTAGAATTCTTTCCAGAAAAGAAAGACCAGATGAGAAGTCACGACACTTACTGATGACGTCATCAATGTAGACTTGGGCAACGCTGTCATTTGTGCCATTATTAGCACTACCGGAATTAAGAAGAGATCCTAGAGCGCGATTAATACACCTCTGATATACAGCAGGTGCATTACATAGTCCGAATGGCATGGTCAAATATTCATATAATCCGTCTGGGGTAATGAATGCAGTTTTCTCAATTGAATTGGGAGAAATGGGGATTTGGTGAAAACCAGATGCCATATCAAGCGAAGAGAAGTATTTCCCACCTGCCAACTGGTCTATCTGGTCTCCAATTAAAGGCAATGGATAATGGTCGCGTATTGTATTTGAATTAAGTTCCCGGTAATCTATGCACATCCTATCATCCCCATTTTTCTTTTTAACCAAAATTATGGGACTGGAGTAAGGGGACCTACTTTCCCTTATAATGTTATTATCGATTAATTCCGAGATAATAACCTTAACCTTTTGGCGTTCAACGGGACTCAGTCGGTATGGCCTACGTTCTACATATTTATTAGGGTTTTTTAAACGGATTTCAAGGTCGCCCGTAGTCATACGAGTTTTAGCAAACCCTTGAGTAAAAAGGTATGAATATCGATTCAGTAGTGTTACCAGTTGATCGATCTCAGCCTGGTCAGTCAAATCGTGATCTAGGTGATCGAAAGCTGAACTATTCGATTGGAAATGCATCACTCGGGGCTGAGATATCAAGATTGCATTATCCTTAGAAACAACTACACTTAGGCCAGTATTGCGTAACAAGTCTGCCCCAATTAAAACATCTACAGTCATTTCAAGGTCGGGTAAAATATAGAACATTATTTCTACATTGAAATTATTAATAACGCATATAGCTGTTAAAGTATTCGTGGAAATTACGGGGACGGGACCTAAACCGCGTAAGTAGTTAACAGCTTGCTGTCTACGTCCTGGAATCTTATTTGCAATTGTCTCTCGAATTACGGAACATTCTGCTCCACTGTCAAAAACAGAATCAAAATCTACTGTACCCACGCGAATACGCATCGTATTTAAGTTGCTCTTACCGTCAGACACCAAGTTGATCTTAGGTGTTATTTGATTTTCTCGTCGATAACAGGTTTCAATTGTATGACCAGGCTTGAAACAAAAAGTACAAGACTTACCTGCACTATTTGAGTTTGTAGTAGGCGTGCTTGAGGATACAACTGACACATTATTAGTCCTTGGTTGAGAATTATTCACTTTCCTGTAACGACAATATTGAGAAATATGTCCAAACTTTGCGCAAATATTACAATATTTGTCATTGCCATAGTATTTGGGTCGCTTTTGGAGAGGGCCATTGGAAGTCGGTTGAGACAGTTGAGACGGTCGCTTTAACCTTATGGATGAGGCTACCGAGATAAGTTCAGGTACCGTCTTAGCCCTTACATTCATCAATTCAATTCTAAGCCGTTCTTCGCTCACCATCCCGATGACTGCCTCAACTGCGTCACTATTGTCTAATTTATCCTTAGTAATGCGCCTCCATAGCATCCACCCGTGAGATAAAAATTCCGCGATATCCTTGTGGGGACTGTATACATGCTCCCTAAATTTAAGGATGTCACGAGAGTAGCGGTTTTCGGCTTCAAAGGTAGCGATTATGGTTTCTTGTAACTCCTTCCAAGTAGACGTGGTTACCAACCAATTATCTGCCCACATACGGGCTCTTCCTTTCAGCAAACTGCTGACCTTCATACGCACGTCATAGTCATTGAGTTGATATGTACTTACTGCTGTGGAAATGTGATGGCACCATTCGCGAACACCAACACTGCCATCAGGATCAAAAGAGGGCAAAAATATATCCGTTATTTTTACTTTCTCACTTGGCTTCTGCAGTAATCTTTCACTCATGTTCTGCATCATAGTCATCATCTGAAGAAAGAACTGTGGAGGTACATTACCCGACAACGACTGTTGCATTGTCACATTATCTATTGGGGTGTTACTATGATGAGGGGATTCCATCGCGTGGACCCTCTGTCGAGAAACACCTGAAGATATTTCTTCACAACCAGCTTGCGAAACTAGCACAACACCTGGAGCCTCCACGTTAGATGCATTTGGCAACAGGCCTGCGTGGTTAGCTTGTTGTGCTGGAATTACTGTATGTGGCAGACATGGTGCCACAAAGTCAGGATCTAAAATTATATGACCGGCAGAAAGGGATCGCCGGAGCTATCCCACTTCTGATATCAGATTAGACCCCACATTAATATTTTTAAAAACCTTGGAACCGTTGATTCTTTCGGGACCATCGGTTCCAGTAATAGCCTTATCCATTATTAATAAACTTTTAACTTTAACTAACAACTATTAACTAACTAACACAACTGCGAAGTGAAGTGATTTAAACAAAAGAAACAAAAGAACAACAATTATTATTTTACTTGGTCTTACAAGATTGAAATCACTAATAATTAATCACCTGAAAATAAACACCATTAAATGGCAAAACAAATTGGCACAAAATAAAACAAATAAATAATCTTTCAACCACACACAATATAATAGAAAATAAATAAATGATTACAAAGGTAACCTCACCAGCCGGGCGCTCGAACAAAAAGTGCCCACGATACGCTGAGCGGTCTATTTAAACGTGTGCCGCCCCTCTTTGCTTAGCAGTGATTGGTTGGAGTTCATTAGTTCTCCAATATGACACTAGAGGCGCTGCACACATTTAAATTTATCAACTTGACAAAATAAATTACTCAAGTAAACCATGATTAAATACAAAAGATATTTCAGTAATCGTGATTAAATAATTTATCTAAAAGAATAACCCTAAAAACATAAACTGATAGCTAAACTAAAACAATTAAAAATAAGTAGTGACATGTAATGATACAATGAATAATAAGATGGCGCCACACAAAACAACTTTCAAACAAAAATATTTAAACAGCGCTTATTTATGATATAACTTGATTTTTAAATTAAAACTAATTTATAGTAATAAAGTTACTATTATTTAAACTATTGCACTGATCCTTTATATTTACATATCAGTGCAAACATTAAAGAAACTTCTAGAATTCCAAGCCTACCCGCCGATCGAAACCACCTTCAAAATTTGTAATAAAGATGCGGCGACATGTTCCTTATTGTTAATATGGTGCATGGGGCCACCCCCATCCCCAAGATAGGGATAGAGATACAGATAGGTATAAAGATAGGACGAGGAATAGTTTTAGTAACATGGCCTAGTGATTACTTAAATGATTTTTAATTTAATAATAATACTTTTCAATTTCAGTTACAGAATGATTATATTAATATCTTAAATCAACAGTATTGAGTTTTTGATTCGGTTGTAATCTATTTTTCTTGTATTTATTCAGCTACATAATTAATTCTATTGTATTTTAACATATGTTACTTTTGTTATTTGGATACAGATTTATGTAAATATATTACATATTTTAAGCAGGTTTAATTATATAGCATCTTACCTTTACCAGTAAAATATTTTTTATTTCAACGCGCTAATCGCTGGACTAGCAAGACGAATTAAAAAAAACTATTTTTAGATTGATAGCTCATTTATTGAACAAGATCATAGATCTTACAAAAAAATGGATAATCATAACCCTCAGAAGAAGCAGTGTTTTAAAATATAAAAACAATGTGTAGATTACGACTTTGCTGTTCGAGTACGATTAGTCGAATCAGATAAGTCATTCTGAAATTAACATCATAACTCCACAAAAAAAAATTTATGAAAAATAGAAAGACTTATTGAAAAAATTACATACTTATTTTTCATTAAATTTTAAAATTAGAAATTGGAATTGATTTAATAAGGGCTATTGAGGGTGCGCTACGTTTTGCAGTGAAAACGATATTTTGTCTTCAGAGAGTCGTTTTCTATAAAAATAAGTTCTATCAATTGCCGTACTAAACATAGATAAGATTTAATATTAGAATATTATTTTTAATCACTAAAATACTTAGGTCATATTGTTATATATTAGAATAATCATTATTAAAAAAGTAATATTATTTTAAGGATTTCTTTGCCATATTTTTACAACGGTTATCTTTTTTTCTTCACTCTTTTTTAGCAATTTGAATAAAAAATATTAAATATCCAAAATACTATTACGTCTTAAATAAAAATTTATAAAAAAAAAAAAAAATCTTTAAAACGAATCAGTTGCATTCTTATTACCTTCTTCACTTGCTATACTTGACGTTATCGATACTTCGATATATAAAATAAAACCGTTAATTCATAAATGTCTCACAATTTTTTCAATATATCTTACTCTTATATTACTAACACTATAGCTAAATGCAATAACAGTGAGAAGTAGATAATTCACCATTTGCAAGCCCGCTTAAACTGTAAGAGCTCTTTTATTTTATTATTTTAATCGTTTAATATATAGTCGTATTTAAAATAGTATATGAATATTACTACTACTAGTTTCAAACGTCTTCCGTATAGTCTAGTCGCTAGGATACTTTACTTTCACCCAGGAGGCTGGGTTCGATTCCCGGTACAGGAATATAAAAATGTCCAGAAACATTTTTAATAAAATGTATCTTTTATTTATTTTTTTCGGAGCAGGGCGACTGACTCTCAGTTACTATTTATAAGTTGCAAATTTCTTCGTCTGCTCGGAGATTATCTATTATCACTTAATATACGTATAAATTCATACTAAGATAACATTGTAGTGATAGCCATTCATTTTCTAATGTTATGTTTGTTTTTTTTTCTACTGAACCGATTTGGTCTTGTCCCTATTTTATTATATTAATATATATTTTTATTTTATAATTGATATTCGAAATCTTTTACTATAATTGAAAATCTAGTATTAAATACCGAAGAGAAACTTCACGAGTAGTTTATAACTGGATCGGATTTAAAGTTATAATAATGTACATTTATGTTTCGAAGTCGAAGTCGGTCTTGAAATCGCTTTAATCTACTCAGTGAATTGATTTGTTATCATTATTTATTTACTATTCAGAACTAATATTTTATTTAATAGTAGCAGTAGTAGTAGTGTACTTTAACGTCGAGACTACTATATTTATTAGGGTTTTCTAAGACTTTAAATTAACAAACTTGTTACTAACAAATTTTTAAAGAACAATAGCCAAGATCTTTTTCTTTTCTCGTCATTTAAGAAGAGGTTTAAATATTTACATAAAAATATGGTCAATAAAAATACGGAAAAGTAAATAAATTATTATTCTTTTGTATAATATTTTATGTTATATCAGTTACTATTTTTACATAAATATAATATTATCCATTTTAAATGTATGGAATTCCGATTGATCCTAATAATTTATTGTTACAATAACGTTTTTAGACAAATTATAGCACTTGGGACACAAATCGCTTGGATTTATAAGGTTTTTCCTTGTTATTCAACAAACTGTAAGTTTATCCATTTCTTTCATAAATGTCTTTCGATTTTCCTCAATTTATCGTTAAATTTTATGGGTCTTATAATTTCTTACACATGTAATAAATATTAAAAGCAGGAAATTTATTGTACATACAATTGTTCATTTTCTACTTTAGTTAGATAACTAGAATAGAAAATGGACTATCCTATATCTGCTGTGGCAGTACTTTATATTGAAGATGGTGCTTATTTCTTGAATTAGACATTTAATATATCGTAGTCATAAATTGTGTCAATATACGATCTAAAGCTTACATAGCTTATATAAGTTTTATTTTAAAACAAATAATTAAAAGTTATTAAAATTATGTTATTATAACTAAACTAAACTCGGTGGTCAGCTGTCAAATGCTGTACGTGTGCTCCTTATTTTAATAAACAAATAAACATTTCGGAGGTTTAAAATGTTATTATTTCGCCACCAAGTGTATCACTAAAGTAAATAAGTGATTGCCCACGAACACACATGAACAAATAGAACTTTAAGAAAATTCAAGAATTTCGCGAAATATTGGAAAAATAATAAGACGTCAAGTTGACGACTAAGACGACAGATATACTTAGGGATTGAATCATTTAATTTTAAGTTACTTAGATTGTCGGATAATTGGTAGCAGTGAATAAGTAATCAAAGGAAAAAATGGTGAAGGAACAGAGGTGTAGTGAAAGTGTCACATCAGGAAGCAGAGGAAATATCAGCAAATAATAAGTGGATTGAGTGATTCCTTTGTCTTAATAAACTATCTTAAAATCATTTATATCTGTTAATATAATTTTAATACGACATAATTATCGACGACGACTAAATTATCCCAAAACCATTGTCTACAGTTGCAAATTAAAGTGAATATTTTCCAAATACACAATTATCTAGAAGAATATTCAATATTTGTCTACCCTCATTGGAAAATATAGGGATATTCTAATTTCACGAAACTGACGTCTCGCGAAGGAAAGTTCTACGGGGCTGCGAGAATGCATTCAGTAGCAGCAGCGTGACCGAGTCAGCAGGGCAGCACCAGCGCAGCCGGTATGTCGACCGGCCTGGACGAACGCGCGGACTCCGAAGGCAATGACGCACTGCTGGCCTACAAGCCCGACAGTTTCACCGGCATCATTTGCACTCACAACAATTATTCTTATCATTGTAATGACATTTAAATTATTGTAATACTATTATTTATTTTTTGTAATTGTCATTTAATTTTTTGTAATTGTTACTTAATGTACTGAAAATATTTAATTTGTTATTGTTGTTATTAATTGTTTTTATTATTTAATTTCTGAAATGGTCGTTTAATTTTTGTAATTGTTGTTTAATGTACTGAAAATATTTAATTTATTGTTCTTGTTATTATTATTATTATTTTTTCTTTTCTTTTTTTGCAATTGTTGTTTAATGTAAAGGAAATAGTTAATTTATTAAATTTATTAGTTAAAATGAAAAAATGCGACGTTGGGGACCGCCAACCAACACGCCATGTTCTGAACGGCGAGTAGTGTGTATTCGGGGGTTCTGCCTCATTGGTATTGGGGGATGTTCTGGCTCAGCGGGGGTCTCGCTCAAGTTTGGGTCTGATTCAGACTACAAAAAAAAAAAAAAAAAAAAAAAAAAAAAAAAAAAAAAAAAAAAAAAAATGTTTTGCTATCATCTAAATCGTTTGCTGCTATCCCCGTTGCGCTAGCTCTTACGGTTACAGAGATAGTTTTTTGAATTCGACTACCTGGCCGAAGGCTGATAAGACCATTCATTCCCTACTCAACTCGCCCGGCGTTATCGCCGCAGGCCGATAAGGCCCACCGACACTAATTACTACAGTATTTGTTTATATACATGTTTGTTTTATGCAATAATACCACAAATTAAAATTTATATTTTATTTAAAATCATACTTGATTAAATTATCAATTATTACATCCTAACCAAATAATCTATTTTATATAGATTTTTATTTTATGCAATAATTATTACATCATTGTACAGGGTTTCATCTTCATCGAATATCCCAAACATAATCTATACAACCTAACATAACCTAACCAAATATAATTAAAATTTTACATTTTATTTAAAATAACACTTGAATAAATTATCAACTATTATATCATTGCACAGGGTTTCATCTTCATCGAATATCCTCACGAAGTTCTGCATGCTCTGACCGTAGAACATATGATGTAGGTATACCAAGCAGTATTCACCACACACCGAAGTCCACTCGTTTTGTATTTTCTTACTATTAAAATACCATATTTTACAGTTTCTATTAAGAAATGCTTTATGGAAGCCTTTCGGTGCTCGGCCAAATGAATCAAAATATTGGCCGATTTTATTTTTGTCTACATGTATGGCTACCCAGTGAGAACCTGGCTGAGTATCATAATCTAGATTGCTTACTAAAAATGTAGGGGCTTCAATATGTATCGGCAATCTGTTTGCAGGAAATACATTCATTTGTAACAATGGATTAATCCTATTTAAGCATTCCTGAATTTGTAGGGTATTCATATTTTAGAATAGATATGTGTACACGTGCTCTATCATGCATAGACATGTAGCGAATAGTTAGGCATCTTAAAACATGTCTTTATAGTAAGGAGATTATGTACAGCAAGCAATGCATACGCTAAATCGTTGGAATTTATAAACTAGTGACTAACGTTGAAATACCAAAGAAATAGTTTTAAGGAATTTTGAATAGACAAACCATTACTTATCAGGTTTTACTCATAAGTCAACAATGTAAATGTTTCGTTTAGAGTTATCGTTTTACGATAATAGTAAGCACTTACTATCGCTATATAAGTCCAAAACGAAAGAGGACCACCACACAATATTCGTCTACGTGCAGTACAGTGTATCCAAGTTACAAGTTATTGTGTGGTTACATTAAATTTCTTTGGGGTCACCATGGAGGTAAGCTAACTATTTTTAAATATTTATTCGTGTTGTACTTCTTTCAATATGTCTTACATGGATCTAATCACTTTTAATCTAGTGCGTGTGCTATGTTTGTGCTTAAAATGAATGTTATTGTTACAGAATACATTTGAAAAAAATACCTTCAAAGATTATTATTACAAAAACCAATCGGATGATAGCAACGATAGTCTTATGATTACCAGAGATTCATCAAAACTTAAAGCGAAACGTGGAGAAGAAGACCGGCTTGACGACTTGTTCAAGTTAGCTACTAACAAAAGGAAAAAGCAGTGCTCGTCTGTATCGCGAGCGCAAGCAAATGGAGGCGTAGCATTCATATCAACAAACAGAGAAGATGCGGCCTCATCATCTCACTTGATAAAAATAGAAGTGTATGATATGAAGAAACTTGCCAACGTGCCACAAGAACAACATTGGAAGAATGCAAATATTAGATTGAAATATTTTACCAACGATACTAACCAACACATGGAATCTATCAATAAGATAATTTACAGTATAACGAAAGAAATAACACAAATAGATAATTGTAAAAAAATGTGTTTCAATAATAACAATTAACGATATGAATGTTTAGATTTTTTTACAACACAAAAACTGTTACTTGAATATACTGTTTCAATGTAATAAGGTATTATAAAAAATAAAGGCTTTAAATTCATTTTATCATTTTATTTATAAACAATAGGGACAACTTAACCTAAAATACAATAGAAAATCTTAACTACTATAATCTACGATTACATTGCGATTCTTATCTATTTCAATAACATTATCGAATTCAGCATAAACAATACAGTTTATAGTGTGCGTTAGAGAAGATTCAAAACGAACTTCTAATCTTACACTACCATTCCTTATCAAATTCCAATGACTTGAGGAGTTAGCTGATAAATCAGGTGTTAAGTCAAAAGCTAAAAGACAATAACCATTCGCATATTGTTCTCTAGATATTCCATTGCCCTCATTTAAAAAATGTATTCCTGTTCCAGAGAATAACGAATGGTAAGCTGAAGTGAACATGTTACTTTCAAATGATGGTTGCAATGCTTTAGAAGGTATTTGCTGACCGTCAACGTATAAACAAAATGAACTCATCTGATAGTTCTTGAAATTAAAAGGATTTTTAACAAGAGTACCATTGAACGCTGCATTATTGATAAATCCAACAATACATCTTTTTGGAATTTGGCCAAGAAAGATATTATCCAGAGTTTTTCCTTGAACACCTGAAGGTATAGTTAAAACTTTAACTTCAGCACGGGTAATAGGATACTTTGCTGTTGTAGAGGCTAAAACTTTTTGATGTGCAAGTAATACACTTGGATTAATTCTGGCTCTACGAATTATGAGAGTAGCATCCGAAATACATACTTTTAACTTTAAATCACTTGAAGATGCCATCAAATTAAAGGTTTCTCTAGATCTTACTAATTTAACAGACATATCAACCCCATTTATCAAAAATTTTTCTTGATTGAATAAATCACCATGTAAATGTCCAATCATTTCAACTTCTTTGCTTTCGGCTATAAGCTCTTGACGTTTTGTAAATCCTTTGTTGGCTTCGTCGGTTGATTCCATCTTTTCAGAAGTATCTTCATACCAGAGACCGCAAGTCAGGTGAGACGTTTTAGCGGCCGGGGCATAATTAAGTAATGTCTCTATATATGAACGGTAAGCATATGTGTTATTAGGAGGTGAAATAAGTTTTTGATTTAAATAGATATCAAGCTGACTGAAAAGTGAATGCAACCAATTATTAACTGGAGCCACAACTGCTGATGAATTAAGTTTTGTAGAGTCTTGATTTATAACTTTTGCTTTTATGTGTATCAGCGTGTGAGATAAATCCATGTAATCATCACCAGCTCCCGGTACTTGGAACTCTATAGGTCCATCATCAGCAAGTGAAGAAATTGGTTTGTAATGTATCCATGACCCATTTTCTATACTAGTTTGAGTAGAGGGCAAGGCAAACAAATCTAATTCGGACTTAATACATTCACAGGAATGGTTATGTAAAAATGACATTTTATTATTTAAGAAAAAATGTCTTTAGTTACTTTTTTAGTAAATTTCTTGCTCTTATTAACTTTCCCGTTGGCGGTAGGCGATGAACTGAATGAAGTCAGACGTTTTCTCTTCGTTATATATCCTGAACCGGACATATTAATGCGGTCGATTTTAGCATCTGCCTTTCTTTTCAAATTGGAGCCTGCTTCCTTTAACCGTGATTTAACAGCTTCTTCCATAGATCTAGAGGCCACCATATCAGATAAAAGTCCTACACCAGCGTTTAAAGCTTCTTTACCGATAGCTTGAGCACCACTAGACAGCAATGGAAAAACACATCGAAACAACCCTCCTATAAAGCTACCAATTCCGTGACCTCGTTGATACGGGACTCCCTTATAAATAACTCCAATACCAGATCCGGCTTGGTGAGAATAATAATATTCATAAGGACAAATAATTTTATTACTGTGAGAATACATGATTATAATTTTCTAAAATGGAGTTTAATACACACTGTTCCAAACTGAAATGGTATTTTTTGACCGGTGCTTGTTCTTATATCTATCTCAACTGTATCGAACTCTCTTCGCATTACTGGCAAGTAGTGAGGTGGTGAAAATACATGCATTTTGTTGGCTCCGTAAATATACTTAGATGGGTCTAATGGTATTATTCTTAATAAGGGTGTCATAACATCTCCAACTATTTGTGGTTCAATAATATCGCAGTAAATAAACAACTGTGGTGGCAACCCCAAATGAAGATTAGCTGGACATTTTCCTAGTCCTTTTTCTACTAGATTCTTATTTGGTTCGAACCCAAGTTGAAGCGATAGCTGAGTTGATAAGGATAATGATTTTATATTTTTGTCCATTACGACAACATGAACATACTTTGATAATTCATCATATCGAAATTTTACTTGTTCATTTATATTGTTTAAGGCCGTCAATATATGGTTAATATTATCATAGTTTGTTGCTGGAATATGTTTTTTGTAGTAAACGGTTGAAGTACCTATTTCATTGGGCATTTCCATTGTTTTAGTCACATATACCATACTTTCTTGTTCTTGCACAGTAAACATTGTACACGGATATTGAAACTCAACGATACCAACATCCCACGTTCCTTCAAGTACTATTGGTTTCGGTAACTTTGTTGAAAAGCGTGTTGTCGTATTGTTAGGACAGTACTCCATTGAACTGTTACTGAGTAAAGTTAAATAAAAACTTATTTTCGTCATATTTGTTTTAAATTTGAGGCTAAAACCCAACTGTTAAATTTATCTGGATAACCTTTCCACTTGACTAACACTTCCTTTCTGTTTCCAGAGAAGCGTGAACGAATTATTTTATCTATTTTATAATTTAAAGTGGTGTCATATGTTACCTTTTGTAATTCTCTTTCATAAAACGTTCCTTCTATCGGCTCTTTTACTAAATCTGTTAGTGTGTAGACCACCCATGGAGAACGATCTACAATTGATGAAATAATGAATATTTCATCACTCCAATTAGATTCATATCCCTTTTGAAACATATGTTTAAATTTAGTTATTCTGACATAATCTCCTACATTAAATTTTGGCTGTGAAAGGTATGAAGTTTTTGTATCTTTTGTTTTCCTATCATATAAATTTCTCCAAACTGTCATTATATTCCCTGAGCTAACATCGCTAGGACTCATTTTTATACTAGAGTGACGACTATGATTATATGAATACATTAAATCTTGTAAAACATCTATGTACCTGTAAGTGTTCCTGTGAGTAAAATATCGCCACATTTTCATTTTTAAAGTCCTTTGAAATCTCTCAACAACACTAGCCTTAATGTCAGGGTTGTTTGTAGTATAATAATTAATATTCTTGGTTTTAAAGTAACGTTGTAAATCTTTGGAAACGAACTCCGTACCTTTGTCGGACTGTATATGAGTAGGGGTACTGTTCGCTTCTTCAAATATACTTTCAAAAGATTTTTTTATAGTTTGAGAATTTTTATTTTTTATTGGTCTAGCATAAGCATACTTAGAAAAAACATCAATAACACAAAGTATGTAATTATAGTTGTCATTATATTTCACATAAGTTCTCATATCACTTAAATCAACTTGCCAGAGTTCGTTAAAATTTGATAAAACATACTTATTTCTAGGAAATTTTCTATTAACAGGTCTATGGAGCGTATATGTTTCTTGAGACTGCAACCAATTTCTTACTTCATTTTTATTCATATATTTATTCATAGCTTTAGTTAATTTTTCAATGCTACTATAACTAGCAGGGTGCGATGGATTATAATAAATTTCGTTAATCCGTTCTAGTGGATTGATTCTATCATTATCTAGTAGGGAGTCCATTTTTCCCAGTCAAGTTTTTTATGGATTTTTTTATTAACAAGTTTGTTTGAAGGAGTAGAATATTCTTCATCCGGTGAGAGATCGCCAAGGTGTCTTAATTTCAATTTGTTTATAAATTCAACTCTCTTTGGATTGCCTAAGTATGTGAGTGGGATTTTTATTTCATGTAACGCCTTTGCAAAGTGTTCCCAACCTATTGGATCATCTCTTTTAAGTGGTCTTAGTAAATCATTAACCAAGTCTACAATATTGCTTCCCGAAATACTCTTGTTATCTATGATAATCGTACCATTCTCTTTCCAACGAATTTTATTTTTACTTAAAGATATTAAACGTAACAGAGTTTCACCTTTTTTCACATACGTTTTTGGTATATGACTCAGTATTTGATTTGTTGAATAAAGAGGATCAATTTCCGATGCTGGTTTAAATTCAAGCTTTTCATCCTTCAATGCTTGGTTCGAGACTGAATCTTTAGTATCAATTCCATCATTTATATTCGTTTCCATGTTTATTTCATTATTAGCCATTATTGGTAATTCAATAGGTCGTCGATTTTCTTCATTGAAATGTAAATATCTTTGTAAAATTTGTAAGTAAAGAATACATTTCTTTCTGTCATCCATATTGCTATTTAAAATAGTTTTCATCTCACCATCTAATCTAGATGTCGGATTATCATCATTATTATGGTGATTTAACTTTTCAATAACACTTGGTTCAATTAGTATCATTTTCTTAGCATGTTGCATTTTACAATCTGTTAGTTTACAGAAGCGATTGAACAATTACACTCAAAATTGAACCTAATATTATTGGTAAAAATGCACCACCTTTTTGAATAATTATCCTCTTCCTTAATTTATTTGCGCCTTTTTTGACTAACTTGCGTAGAACAGATTTATATTTTTGTAACTTTTTCTTATGTTTATCTTCGAGGGGTACTTTCCCTTGCAAAACGTTATGAATACACTCACAAATACAGTTTATCTCATCTTCATCACAAGATTTTAACAAAGCTGCTCTATATTTTGGTTTGAGCTTATGCAATGCTAACAATAAGTCTTTATGCGTGTTGACACTTCGGGACATTATTTATAAATGATTGGAATTTGTTGGTTATCAGTGTATTTAAAACCCTTTGTAGGTACGTATACTTGACAGTAACCATCCGAAGGAAAAATATTTGTTTTTATACGACATATATCGCTTGTACCTTGCTTTAAATCGATCATTAAGTATCCATGAGCTTCTTTTGTTGCATCTCTGTAAGCATCTTCAAGGAATTTTGTATTTTCTGGTAATATTTGTCGTGCCAAATGTCGGATTTGAGTTTTGTCTCGAGGATTTTTGAAATAAATCATATAACTAGAGTTTAAAGAAATATCTCTTTGTCCCTTCCCTTGATGAAAGAGATTTTGTGTTATGTAAAATACGCTTAAGTTTCTATGATGACTACCCTTAGTGAATATATCGACAATTCGACCATCGGATTCCCTCATGAGATCATCAATTATGATAAGATTTGGTTTTTTACCATCAAACATATTTAGATCTGGAATGCCCTGATAAAAATTTACATTCTGTAAATTATTGTACAAAGGTTGCATTTCATCAAAACACCACATTATCTGAGCAAATGAAGTATTACAAATATCATTTGTAGACTTTAAAAAGTTTTTTACAAAATTCGATTTTCCACAGCCACTTAGCCCCGCTACTATTGCAGTGAATGGATGTACAAAATGAAACATTTTGTAATACGTGTGAATTATTAAAAGAGTAAATTAGAAGTGAAGACTTTTATTGGATAACAACCATTTTATTTTATTTCATAAAGAACTTAACATACTATACATATAATAATTTTATTTTATTACATTTAGTCTAGAACATAACATTTTTTATATCTTAATATTAACAACCTTACAATTTAAAGACAATACATGTCTGAATAACAATGATAATAATTGACAATCAATAAAAAATATTAAAGCTTCGCTTACATAAACATCGCTATTTCAATTTATAGTGACCCCAAGCCAATGTGTCCACGTTATTTGGTAAAATGTGCCTTTTCGTATCATTATAGGATAAACATACTTTATTAACTTGCTGTGTAAAAATGGTGTGTTTAATTGATCTGAATCTTAACATTTTATCATATTTAATATTTTTATTATAAAGACAAGATTTATAACTCTCCATCGTCATTCTTTTTGTAACGCTTTTGTTAACACCTTTTGCTTTAGTTGTTAATTTTGTATTCGTTTCTATTGCATACATTTTTGATCTTAAACCAACGAATTCCTTAACAATATTTCCGTTGTTTTCATCTTTAAAAAATCCTAACTGTTTTTTATTTATTAGCGGATAATCAAATAAATTATTTAAGGGATAATCGGATGTATCAAATCGCAAAGCAAGATCAGGTTTTATATCATCATAAAAATCCTCAGTAAAAATTTGATATATTAAGCTATCAGTATCGGTATATAATAATTTAGTTTTGTTTTCAAATTTTGGTAACATGTAATCATAATGAAATTCGTACATGAGGGTTTTCGACATATCCAAAATGGAAAATCCTAAGTATATTGGTTTGTCATAACTGATTTTAGTCTTTTGTAACTGAACAGCTACTAAATTTTCTGAAAATATCGATAAAGTTTTAAATTCAGGTTTAGCTATTAAATCTTGGACACCTAAACTTTTTCCTACATTTTCCCAATGAGTTATTAACTTAACATTTACTCTTTTTTCAACATTTTCCATGGTTTTACCGAATACAGAATTATTCATTAATTTAAAGAAATCTTTTTCGAAGTTAGATTCTGCTTTTTTCCTTAAATCTGTATTTAAATCAATATATTTTTTTAGCCATGGACTCTGTCTAAATTTTAAAACTCTATGTACTTTTGTTAATTTAAGACCTAATTTTAAATATTGTTTTAAATTTCTATAGTGAATTTTATATTTTTCTTTGTTGTTTAAATTTGGGATGAGTTTTTTGTCCTCCGATCTACCTATGGATATATTTTCTGGACATAATGGTAAATCTGAATGCAAATCATGAAGGCGTTCAGGATATTCCAAATCAACTTCTAAAATGAAACCAAACTCAGATGTGTCTTCAACTTCAAAATTGGTCTCTGGACTAGTCCACTCAAATTTATCTAGAGGAAGGTATTGTGACATAGCCCATCCATAAAGGTTATTAGCATCAAAGTAAGTTATATAAGATGAGGGTTCGTTTTTATTAAAATCGTTTAAGTACTTATTATTAGCTTTTGCATGACGATTACTACATTGAGATACACCTCCTCGAATCCCTGATTTAATGAATGATATTTGATCTATGTCCGTCAATAACTCTAATCTAACTTTTGTTAATTTTAACATTGCATCCCAACTAAGTCCTGGTGCTGTATAATAGTGAGCAGCATCTAAATCATACGTTTTGAGACAAAGATTTCTGAAATTTTCAAAAATATCGACTAACAATAAAACATCTGTCTTTAAATATAAGTTTGAATAGTCTAACATATTGCGACAACCAAAATGTTGCCAAACGTCTTGAGCTCGATGGTAATCGTCTGCCGTTATGTTTGTATCATTCAATGAGTCATAAAATTCATCTTTACTTGGTAATTGTGTACAGTTTAATAAGTCAAATGATTTCATGAACTCATAAGGATAGACTCCTTTCTTTCGTAGGCGATTGAAATCTTCTATCTTTGGAAAGTTTTTTTTAAGATCATGAAATTCTTCATCTTTTAAATTTTGAGCTAATTTATCAAGACTACATGACAAAAATCTAAACGAATCTACAAATCTCAAACTAACTTTTTGATTGTTAATGCAAATGCTTTTAGAAAATGAAATATATTTTTCTTTATTTTGTGGTATTAAGTCTATTCCACCTTCTACAAAATTAAGAGCATGAACAATGAAATGAGCATCGTAATTGCTCAAATTGTGTAAAAAAATAGGGATGTATCGCGGGACATGACATTTATTTATACAGATTTCATGTACAACACCTTTAAAATCACCAGTTTGCCAGTCAAAATCTAAGGAGTTTTTGTTATTCAAATCTGTTTCACAAATGTGACAAAGTTTGGCGTTACTTATTTTATAATTATCTACTTCTGACAATGGTTTTGGAGATCGTCGAAAATTATTTTTTTCATATATTAATTTTACATCATTGTATAATCGTTTCATAAACACTTCTGAACAATTTGGACCACTGTATGACTCATATTTACTCAAAGTATTATCAAAGGAACATTTTATATAATAACCAAAACTGTAAGGTTCATGTTTTTGTATGTTATTTGTAAATGGTTTTGATGGATCATTAGCACATGTTTGTATTGGGTATAAGAATGCTTCAAAATCAGCATAAACTACGAACGGGACTTTAATTTTCTTGTGAAATTTATCAAATTCTAAATAATCACTAGGTACAAACTTTCCGAACCAATTTTTAGTTAGCTTATCACTGCTAGGTAAATTAGCAGTGACATGAGAGCAATCGTGAAGTTGATGGTTACATAATTTTTCTTGGGTAGTAAAATGTACTAAACACCCATCACATATATGTACAGCTACTTTTTTCTTTATTAATTGTGCGCTTACTAAACGAGATAAGTTTTTAATATAACAGTAGTGATAATTACTACCATTTTGCAAGAGTAATAAATTAATATGATTAGTTTTACGACATTTACTAAAATAAAGTGGTCCAACTACGGAATGCTTTTTCGTCTTGATATCCCATTCTAAACCAAAGACATTTATACTAATATTATTTTGTTTTTCTACTTTAGGTATATCATTCAATTTGACCGGGAAGGATATCCCATTAAGTTTAATTCTATGAGAATTTAAAGTGTAAGATGATGGTCGATCGGAATTTTTGTTCACGGGGTATAAAGCCGAAAGTATAGACCACTTTAAGCATAACTGATCTGAGTTTTTAACATTTATAACAGCTTTTTTAAGTTTTATATCTTTTGGTAAGTCAATGTAAGAACCACTACGAAATGGGGTAAATTTGTTTATATTTAATTCTATGTAATTTATATGTTTTAAACTCCAACCACTATCTTTTCTTTCAAAAGAACTAATTTTATTTGACAGCATATCTTTCAACGATATCATAAAAATGTTTAAATCGTCAGCTTCAGTTATTATAAAATTACTTGTTTGAAAATCAAAGGAGTTATTTATTTGTTTTGTTTCATGCACAAAATCAGCATGTAGAACAAAGTTAATCTTTAAAGATCTATGTTGTTTGATGACTTCATTGATTAAAAAAATAATATCACTTTTGATAGATTGCAAAAATAATTCTGGTGTTTGGAATGTTATGTCAGATTCTTTTTTACTTTCAATTTTAAAAGATATTATGCGCTGTCCAAAAGCGGAACCTACAACAGACACATTGGCAAGGGAGCAGTGTGATTTTAAAACATTATTTTTGTGTAAATTACTCTTGGTATGATTTACAAAATATCTTCTATTAACGTAAGTGTTACAAGTTTCACAGAGTACCTTATTCCCATCTTCGGTTGAAGTTGACGGTTCCTGGTGTCGTGGTCTCTTGTCTTGACTGCTGCTTTGTCCGGAGTCATCCATTAATTTTTTTGCTCCACAACCCGTCTGACATAGTAATAATGGTGGCTGACTGTGGATGAACTATATTGATTACTTTTAATACACCAAAATACATTATTTACACTACTAAACCGATTAGTCACTGATTTCACTAAGTACATACCTCTCAATATCTGACTGTGTTATTTCTTTCGTTATACTGTAAATTATCTTATTGATAGATTCCATGTGTTGGTTAGTATCGTTGGTAAAATATTTCAATCTAATATTTGCATTCTTCCAATGTTGTTCTTGTGGCACGTTGGCAAGTTTCTTCATATCATACACTTCTATTTTTATCAAGTGAGATGATGAGGCCGCATCTTCTCTGTTTGTTGATATGAATGCTACGCCTCCATTTGCTTGCGCTCGCGATACAGACGAGCACTGCTTTTTCCTTTTGTTAGTAGCTAACTTGAACAAGTCGTCAAGCCGGTCTTCTTCTCCACGTTTCGCTTTAAGTTTTGATGAATCTCTGGTAATCATAAGACTATCGTTGCTATCATCCGATTGGTTTTTGTAATAATAATCTTTGAAGGTATTTTTTTCAAATGTATTCTGTAACAATAACATTCATTTTAAGCACAAACATAGCACACGCACTAGATTAAAAGTGATTAGATCCATGTAAGACATATTGAAAGAAGTACAACACGAATAAATATTTAAAAATAGTTAGCTTACCTCCATGGTGACCCCAAAGAAATTTAATGTAACCACACAATAACTTGTAACTTGGATACACTGTACTGCACGTAGACGAATATTGTTATGTGGTGGTCCTCTTTCGTTTTGGACTTATATAGCGATAGTAAGTGCTTACTATTATCGTAAAACGATAACTCTAAACGAAACATTTACATTGTTGACTTATGAGTAAAACCTGATAAGTAATGGTTTGTCTATTCAAAATTCCTTAAAACTATTTCTTTGGTATTTCAACGTTAGTCACTAGTTTATAAATTCCAACGATTTAGCGTATGCATTGCTTGCTGTACATAATCTCCTTACTATAAAGACATGTTTTAAGATGCCTAACTATTCGCTACATGTCTATGCATGATAGAGCACGTGTACACATATCTATTCTAAAATATGAATACCCTACAAATTCAGGAATGCTTAAATAGGATTAATCCATTGTTACAAATGAATGTATTTCCTGCAAACAGATTGCCGATACATATTGAAGCCCCTACATTTTTAGTAAGCAATCTAGATTATGATACTCAGCCAGGTTCTCACTGGGTAGCCATAGATGTAGACAAAAATAAAATCGGCCAATATTTTGATTCATTTGGCCGAGCACCGAAAGGCTTCCATAAAGCATTTCTTAATACAAACTGTAAAATATGGTATTTTAATAGTAAGAAAATACAAAACGAGTGGACTTCGGTGTGTGGTGAATACTGCTTGGTATACCTACATCATATGTTCTACGGTCAGAGCATGCAGAACTTCGTGAGGATATTCGATGAAGATGAAACCCTGTGCAATGATATAATAGTTGATAATTTATTCAAGTGTTATTTTAAATAAAATGTAAAATTTTAATTATATTTGGTTAGGTTATGTTAGGTTGTATAGATTATGTTTAGGATATTCGATGAAGATGAAACCCTGTGCAATGATATAATAGTTGATAATTTATTCAAGTGTTATTTTAAATAAAATGTAAAATTTTAATTATATTTGGTTAGGTTATGTTAGGTTGTATAGATTATGTTTAGGATATTCGATGAAGATGAAACCCTGTGCAATGATGTAATAATTGATAATTTAATCAAGTATTATTTTAAATACAATGTAAAATTTTAATTTGTGGTATTATTTCATAAAACAAAAATCTATATAAAATAGATTATTTGGTTAGGTTATGTTAGGTTGTATAGATTATGTTTAGGATATTCGATGAAGATGAAACCCTGTACAATGATGTAATAATTATTGCATAAAATAAAAATCTATATAAAATAGATTATTTGGTTAGGATGTAATAATTGATAATTTAATCAAGTATGATTTTAAATAAAATATAAATTTTAATTTGTGGTATTATTGCATAAAACAAACATGTATATAAACAAATACTGTAGTAATTAGTGTCGGTGGGCCTTATCGGCCTGCGGCGATAACGCCGGGCGAGTTGAGTAGGGAATGAATGGTCTTATCAGCCTTCGGCCAGGTAGTCGAATTCAAAAAGCTATCTATGTAACCGTAAGAGCTAGCGCAACGGGGATAGCAGCAAACGATTTAGATGATAGCAAAACCTTTTTTTTTTTTTTTTTTTTTTTTTTTTTTTTTTTTTTTTTTAAGTCTGAGTCAGACCCAAACTTGAGCGAGACCCCCGCTGAGCCAGAACATCCCCCAATACCAATGAGGCAGAACCCCCGAATACATACTACTACGGCGGGAGGTGGAGGATAGAGCTACAAATAGCTACGTGGAATGTAAGAGGAGGAATGGAATAGAAGATGAATGAATTATTAGATGTGATGGATGATAAGGATCTGGATGTTATTTGTGTGTCTGAGACCAAGCGAAAAGGCAATGATACAACCGATTTGCCTGGCAACCGGGTCGCTTTCTGGGCTGGGGTTCCAAAGGATGAGCGAGGTTGCCAAGGTGTAGGCGTGTTGTTGTCTTCTCAAATGGTTAATGCATTGGTAGAATACAAGGCCATCAAACCGAGGCTTCTTTGGGTTCGCTTTAAGCTTGGGATAACAAGAGTATTCTTGTTGGCCATTTACGCGCCAGTATCCTCAGCTCCAGTGAGCGAGCTCGAAGAGTTTTGGGAGAGTGTCAGGGATGTTCTAAGTAGTGTCTGAGATAATGAAAAGTTGATATTATGTGGAGATATGAATGGGTTGGAACCGCGCGAAATGTTACGAAAGCGTGCTAGGCAAGTACGGTGATAAGAGAGTAAATGAGGCTGGACAGCTGATTTAGGAATTTTGTAAGGAGAAAAATTTGTTTGTTTGATCACAAACAAATTCACATGTACACACGGGAGCGAGCGGAAGAATGAAGTATGATTGACTTATTCCTAGTGGATCAGCGTATTTGAAGCCATGTTATAGACACGCGAGTATTTAGGGGTGCTGATTTGGGAGCGAACCGCTATCTAGTCGTTGCTAGAATGAGAGGTCTGTTTGCAGGTTGGCGCAGCCGCACGACGTGTCCTGGCTTGAAGTCGAATTATCGCATAAGAAGCTGGAAGCTTCAAGATCTACCGATCAGAGAGGACTATCAAGAAAGGGTTTCCAAGAAGCTTGAAAGCTGTGATTCTGAAAATGAAAGTATTGAAGTATGCTGGCAAAATCTTAGTAATGGTATGGTGAAAGAAGCGACAGAGGTATGTGGTAAAAGGAAAAGAGGTTTTAGTGAAAAGCGCGATGAATGGTGGGGCGATGAAGTGAAAGACGCTGTAGAGTTAAAGAAGAAAGCATAGCTGGATTATAAAGCCTCGTGTAAGGATAAAAGTATGAGAGAGATAAGAAAAAGAGAGTACAAGCTGCAAAAGCACAAAACGAAAGCACTTGTAAAGATGAAGCGTGAAAATTCTGAGAGAGAAAGGGACGACAGGTTGACGAACAACTTTCGGGAAAACACGAAAATTTTCTGGCGAGAAGTTAGTAATTGTTAACATTAATTTAATTAATTCTTCTTCTGTGTTACCCACGTTTGGCTGCCGTAAAACAGCGTCGGTAGCAAAACCGCATTGTATACAGCCAAACGTGTAGCTATGCTGACGTTTCGCCGCCTCAACAAAGGGTTTTCGTTAACCTGTAGAATGAAAGGGGTGCTTTCGACGAGCGGTGAAAGGTTCACAGAAAGACTGTACAAGCTATAGGGCTATCAGTTTTTCACGGAAAAGTTTTTGGCCCTAAACCAAAAGGTTTTCTGTACTGTTGTGGACTTGGAAAAGGCGTTTGACAGGGTTGTAATTATGGGAGATACTGCCCCGATACAATGTGATCGGACCCTTGCTACAGGCTGTAAAGTCTCTTTGCACAGGTCACTCAGCCTGTGTGCGAGTAGGAGCTGACGTGTTGCCCTGGTTTGATATCCAATCGGGTGTTAAGCAAGGTTGCGCTACGTCAGATTGGTTGTTCAATTTGTATTTCGACATGGGAGTAAAAGTAGGTGACCTTAAGGTCAATTGCTTGCTTTATGCAGATGATGCAGTGCTCATTGCATCATCAGAATGCGATTTGCAGGCATTGGTTACCACTCTGAAAGATGGGTGTGAAAATAATGGTCTAAACCTGAATGCAGATAAGACGAAGGTTCTGATATTTGAATGAAATGAAGAAAGAACAGAATGTAAGATCAACGTGAATGGTAAGATAATAGAACAAATGAATGAAGTGGTATATTTGGGAAGTATGTTTAGCCGAGACGGAAGATACGAAATGGATGTGGAAAGACGTATTGCTGCCGGTAACAGAGTTAACGGTGCTTTGGCTGCATTGTTGAGGCGGCGAAACGTCAGCATAGCTACACGTTTGGCTGTACACAATGCGTTTTTGCTACCGATGCTGTGTTACGGCAGCCAAACGTGGGTAACACAGAAGAAGAATGTAAGAAAGATGATTGCTGTGGAGATGTGATCTCTTCGCAGAATATGCGGAGTCAGTCTAGCTGACCGAATCCGCAATGAAGAGATCCACAGAATGGTAGGTACTAGCGAAGATGTCACGGTAAGAATGAAGAAGAACGTGCTCAGGTAGCTTGGGCACGTCGAACGAATGAATGATGAAAGAATGGTAAAAAAGATTTATACAGGAAAAGTGAGCGGTAAGAGACAACGGGGGAGGCCACGAGTGACCTTCAAAAACACTGTATCTACGATACGGGTGGAAGGTCACGTAAAAAGCATGAGGACCCCCCGGAGGGCATGTATGAAGAGGTTGATGTCTGTGGCCGAGGCGAAAGAGGTATGCAGGGACCGTAGCGTTTGGCGCTCCGTCGTCTCTGGCTACCCCGCAAGGGATATGGCGTGAAGCTAAGTTAACTTAAGTTAAGTTATAACTAAAATATTAGCCACAATACAAAGTCATTACATTACAAAGCCACTAAGGTTTAAATGGTTTGTGTACTCTAGTAGCATCAGTGCAATGATGCGATTAAGTAAAAATATTAAATGAAAGATCTGGCGATATGCATATATTAAAAGAAATACAGAAATTGAATCTGAAAATTCTAGTTTTCCTATTTTCATATTTTCAATAAACTTTTTGTAGTTCAAGAAAGAGTGAACTGGACTACAAAAAAATTCATCTTAATTAACATTTTCTACACATTTACAGATTTCAATTTATTCTCATATTTTTACTGTTGCTATAAAATTCAGAATAATATTACTTGATATTAAACCAAATTAAATCGTCTAGAATAATGCTAACTGCCTGTAAAGCGTTAAAATAATCATTTATGAACGTTACTGGCTCACACAATGACTTTCGAGTAGGTTAACGTGAAATTATGTACCCAAAAATTAATTACATATATATATATATATATTTCATGTTACCTAAATATGTTTTGGATATCTTTAAATTTAATATGTATTAAGATACTTCCGGTTAGAATAGTAATCTAATTGTGCGATAGGAAAATTTAATTATTTATCTCACTGTGTTTTTGTGAAAAACTTTTAAGATTTGCATGTTACTAACATTTGAACATTGCAATTAAAGGTTTTTCTGGTTATCAGGGTGTTCAGGAGCTGGTTTAGTTTAACATCGCGAAATAAGTATAATTATTTAGTTTATTATCTAGATCCGTAAAACCGTACCCAAATAACATTAAATCTTCAATTTACCCTCTCGCTTAAAAGATGGAAGAAGTTTTTTGAAGGCAATTTATTTAATTTTATTGAAAAAAATTCCTAAACTAAGTAAACATACTATGGCAAATTCCAACAAATATTAAGATGAGTACTTCTAAGGTATTCTTTACAAAACAGACTTTACTATCAAAGATGTAACTTTCTTGGATAAATAGCATAAATTTTTTGCCTTTGATTGTTTCTGATGTTTTATATTTATTACGAGTATTAATATACGAGAAAAGTAAAATAATATGAACGTTTAAATATTTTTTTTACATTTGCTATTAGTTTAATCTATTGCTGCATCTCATGAAATTTGTCCCTGACTCCAGTAATAGTTTTACTAAATAAGATATAAAAGTTTCACTAAGTGCTAATTAAATAATAATCCTCTTTCGTAAAATATTTACCGTCTCGGATATATATCCTTTAATAGCTGCAAATAAATAAAAATAGGTCTATTAATTGCTTTAAAATTTTTCATACAATCTTATCTGAAACGATGTAGTTATATAATTAAGTATACACTTTAACTTTCTTAATATTAAAAAGTTACTTATGACACGGCTAGAATTAAAGGAGTCCAAGTTCAGTTTTTTCAAATGACTAACAAAGTTGAAAGTTTACAATACTTGTACCTAAAAGAATTATTATTCAATACTATGTCCACTTATTAGGATAAAACCTTGGTAAATTTTTTTGTCGAATATTTTATTTCAAAATTGAATAAAATATCTTTGACGAATGCCTCTGGACCATGATCCAATATCTTTATCCAAGATTTAATCAAACTTTTTTTGTAGAGGGCTTCAAACTCTTTAACGACGTCTTGTTATCCGTAGTTACTTTTTTCAATTTTCAATTACTTAAAGTGTCAGAAAAGAACAAAGATATAATTATATACAATATTTGATTTAATATATATGGTAATGTATTTATAGTCTAAATCGGGAATGATTTTCTTAATGATAATTGACATCTCATAGCAAAGACAATTGGTGCAGTTGTCTTTGCTATGAGATATATATTATAGTAATATATAATTCCAAATATTGGTAATATATACTTATGTTATGTATGTTACTGTAATAATAACAAAACTGCATTATCGAAATTACTTATCCACACTATTTACAGTTTCTTTTATCTATTCTTACAGAAGAAGTTACAAATTTGAGTCTTACTTTTGTTGCTAAATTTTTTATTCAATAATTATTCCAAATAAGCTAGCGATTAAGATTTCTCCCCCTTCATCTCTCCTTACTCAAAATATATAATATTAATAATCGAAAACAGTAACTTCCCGTGAAAATTTAAGACCTTATAAAATTGCCTACATAAAATTTTTTATCGATTTTGCATGAACTAACAAATAGTAATCTATTTGTTACGGATATTATAAAACTATTGTTTTAAATTTTGTAAAGTGTTGCGATTTACTTTACCAATATTTTGAAATATGTTTTATATGATAGAAAATTTTAGGGATTTTTAATACTAAAAGTGTTATTTAGATAATCCGATTTCCTCTTAAACTTATCCGGTAATGGTCCAGTAATTAAATTTTACAGTTTGCAGATTAAAATGAAATTAATTGTTGAATATTTGACTTATCATCCGATTTAATTTGATTGAAACGTTTTGCTCCACTCCACTTCCTATTTCATGAGAATCATAATATTAATAACCATTAATTTTATAAAATCGTGGTGTAATAATAATATAACAAACTAACAAACGAACCAACTAAAAAAGTAAAACTTTGTTGTATTAAGAATTACTTCCTGTTAGAAACAACATGATATTTGAAAATATTAAAGTCGGTTTATGGAGACCCTGAGTAGTGTTTTGGATATAATGGAAGTAAATAAATAAATATATACAATTACCTTTCATTTATTATTTATCTAAAGTATACTATATTATCTGTTTGAATTTCAAATTTAGATTTCTCTCACATACCATTGAGTATATTAGGCTTGAAATTTATTAGGATTTGTTGTAATTTGGAACTTGACCATAAAACTCATTATTCATATAAAGCTTGTAAGTTTCTTTTACCATATAATATTGTTAAATAAAGTTTTAAATAAATAAATAATCTTTTATTTGGTGTTAATTTACCTTACATACTTATAATTCATTTAATAAAATCTTATTTGTGCAATATTTTTAAACTACCACTAAATGTATCATTTTTTTTCTTAAAAGATGATCTATGATCACAATAGTTATGGCTTAGGTGATTACGTGGAACTGCCCGTTAACATAACACTGCAATTTGTAAGGCTACATAAACACCAACATTTAGACGCATTGCCTTAGTGACATGTCACGTTATCATGTTATCACTTTTGAACACGTCGGTAGTATTTCCGGATCGATACGACTTGGGTACCTTAAAGACATGCGTATACTCACACCTCCTACGCCGCAATGCTCTTTGATTCCCCGGATATTTCAAGAGTTCGTGGGCGGTGTTGGTCACATGTCACTAGTGACAGTCACTTTCGTTTGCCCTCCTCTTACATAAAAACGACGTCTGAAATAGATTTTATGTTTTTTTGTTTTATTTACGTGTTTGTTCGAGAACTCTCTAGCTCAAGCTAATAATATACTTACTGAAATTTATTAACAAGTACTATTTTGCAGGTAAATGCAATTTACAACCTGGGCCCTAGAGATTCTTTAAGAGATAAGGTTTAGCAAATTAATGTATTTACGGTCGCCAGTCAGTATATTTTTGAAAATCTTAAACATGTACATAAAAATACTGACAATTTTATTAGGCACAGTGATATACACACTATAAATAACAGAACCAAACACAAGCTTGCGCTACCTGTTACTCAACTTAAAAAAATGAGTACATCTTTCATGGGGCAATGTATACAGTTTTACAATAGAGTCCCAGCAAACGTTCAAGTATTACCATTTAACAAATTTAAGAGAATAACTAAGGAACGTTTGTGTGCAAAGGGATACTACAATGTATCTGAATACTTCGAGGACAATGCACCGTGGGTATGAAGCGATCGCTGCCAGGCTACTTCAAGATTATTTTCTTAGTATTGTATAATGTATTTTTGTAATTAATTTAAGTTTTAATTTAAAAAAAAAAAATCATTACAATCCCGCTGAGTTTCTGTCGCCAGCTCTTCTCAGGTCTGTGGGAAAACTGACCAGCATTATGAAATAATTTAATGTTGGTCAGTTTTAGCCGTCCAAACCAATTTTGTTGGAGAATATTTTGCGACTAGCAAGTGCGTTATCATTTTCATAAATTACTACCATGTATATACCCGTCGAAATTCACAAGCAGCCGTATTAGAGGGATACATTTCTTCAATGTGATGTCTATATGAGTACATATTTTATGACTATACTAGTTTATTTCTTCTTTTTACTTTTGTACTTTCGTATTTTGTTATTTTATAATACAATTTTATGGCATGCCATGCAATTTGTTTATTTCGTTGAAGGTAAAATTTTAATTTAAATAAACGTTGTGTTTCTATATCAATACTACTAATCTTTCCTTGTTTTAATAAAACCACCTAGTGTCCGTCTAACAGTAGTGCTCCTTCAAGTATAATCAAACATCATGGTGAATTTTATTTCATAACAATATTTTAATTAACTTTATAAAACTGTAAAACTACTGTTCATTATAAAGAAAAGTTGTAGACAGACGACCTACGTATTTCCATCAACACGATTGCTGCAAAGCATTCAAGAAGTCAGGTTAGAATTTAAATTGAAGTTAAAATGTAATCCGATATATACGAGTTTATTTACAAAATCAGTTTATTGTGTAAAAAAAAACATAAAAATACATCACTCTTAAAAATATTCGAAAATGGTTTTTTACTGATGTTAATTGATTACATCACTTCAACTTCATTACAACAACAACAACTTCATTAAATACACCTTCTTGTAATTTGTGGGACATGTTTATTATTAGTATTAATGTAACAACATTCTAGTACCATAGCAGTAATTTCTAAAGAATTATTGTACCATTAATCATGTCTGAACATTATTTCCTGTCATATCAAATATCTTAGTAAATATGTTGCCTCACTAAGGAATATTATGACTACGGGTCTTTAACGTACTTTTAACTTTTATATAAGAGTGTAGACATAAAATAATAATTAATATGATATTATGCAATATTTGTTGTCCTGGTTATAAGTCAAATTACAATATTACTGACATTTAAAAAAATATTAACTTTTATGAATGATGTAAAAGTATGTATATATTTTAAAAAATTTAGTGTTGTTAAAAACCAGTAATTCTAATATTCTAAATAATTATACAAGTGTCATAATTCAGATAATTTTGTTTGAAATAATCCTTTTGCAATATGTTATTAATTATCAATTAAGTAATCCAACGACTACAGGATATTACAATCAAATATCTATTTCGTTATAAATAATATGATTGTATACTCATCATGATTTATATTATTCTCTTGTTGTAATTATCTTATTGGGTCATTCTTTCTATAATTTACCTATTTTTTCCAAAGGACCACCAAATTGGCTGATTTTATTTTCACAGTTTCCTCTCTATAAAAAAGGACGAAAAACATTTTTTCCCGATTTTTTTGTCGAATCCTGCGTCTTGAAATAATGATTTGATTTTTTGTCAAAAAAAGATAAATAAATTAACAAAACTGTTTATACCTATAAAAGTCAACAACAAATTCATTCTGAATTTACTGTCAACAACGGTTTTTGTTTGTTTATGTTTGGACTTTGAAAAAATACTGCGAAACCAGATAAAAGATGACCCTATTTTTTTTTACCGATAAAAAGTGAAAAACTCACTATTTTACAAAAAATTCGATCTCTCAAATACTCCTTCACCGATTTTAACGTTTCTAGCGTTAAAATTTTTGGGACATCTCATACTAACTGTAAAAAAAAATCAGCCATATTTTTGGGCAAGTTTTATTTTTGAGACTGTTTATAGTTAAGACAGAAATTTTGTTTGACTCATTTCAACTTTTTAATAGAAAATAATTAACAAAGCCAAAACCGAATTTTGGTAATTGATTTAATCAACGCCCTATCCTGCGAGAATTTATCCACTTTATTTCAATTATTCAGAATACATTTTTTTTTTATTTTTTTATTTTATTATTTTTTTTTTTTCACCTTCACGCCATATCCCTTGCGGGGTAGCCAGAGACGACGGAGCGCCAAACGCTACGGTCTCTGCATACCTCTTTCGCCTCGGCCACAGACATCAACTTCTTCATACATGCCCTCCGGGGGGTCCTCATGCTTTTTACGTGACCTTCCTCCAGTATCGTAGCTACTGTATTTTCGAAGGTCACTCGAGGCCTCCCCCTGTCTCTCTTACCGCTCACTTTTCCCATATAAATCTTTTTTACCATTCTTTCATCACTCATTCGTTCAACGTGCCCAAACCACCTGAGCACGTTCTTCTTCATTCTCACCGTGACATCTTCGCTAGTACCTGCCATTCTGTGGATCTCTTCATTGCGGATTCGATCAGCTAGACTGACTCCGCATATTCTGCGAAGAGATCGCATCTCCACAGCATTCATCTTTCTTACATTCTTCTTCTGTGTTACCCACGTTTGGCTGCCGTATAACAGTGTCGGTAGCAAAACTGCATTGTGTACAGCCAAACGTGCAGCTATACTGACGTTTTGCCGTTTCAACAATGCAGTCAAAGCACCATTGACTCTGTTACCAGCAGCAATACGCCTTTCCACATCCATTTCGTATCTTCCGTCTCTGCTAAACATACTTCCCAAATATACCACTTCATTCACTTGTTCTATTATCTTATCATTCACGTTGATCTTACATTCTGTTCTTTCTACATTTCTTTCAAATATCAGAACCTTCGTCTTATCTACATTCAGGTTAAGACCATTAATTTCACACCCATCTTTCAGAGTGGTGACCAATGCCTGCAAATTGCATTCTGATGATGCAATGAGCACTGCATCATCTGCATATAGTAAGCAATTGACCTTAAGGTCACCTACTTTCACTCCCATGTCACTATCTTTCACTCCTTGGAGACAACTATCCAAATACAATTGAACAACCAAGCTGACATAGCGCAACCTTGCTTAACACCCGATTGGATGTCAAACCAGGGCGACATGCCAGCTCCTACTCGCACACAGGCTGAGTGATCTCGGTAAAGAGACCTTACAGCCTGTAGTAAGGGTCCGTTCACATTGTATCGGGGCAGTATCTCCCATAACTTCTTTCTCACAACCCTGTCAAACGCCTTTTCCAAATCCACAAAAGCACAGAAAACCTTTTGGTTTAGGGCCAAAAACTTTTCCGTGATCATGCGGAGGGAAAAGATCTGATCTATACACCCTCTTCCAGGTCTAAAACCTCCTTGTGCCTCCCACAACAGCCTTTCAGATCTCTCTTGCATTCTTCTCGCTACAATTTTAGCATAAACTTTACCGCCCAAGCTAATCAAACTGATGGCCCTATAGCTTGCACAGTCTATCTGTGAACCTTTGCCTTTATACAAAGGTACGATGACTGCACTTCGCCAATCGTCTGGGACCTCCCCAGATTTCCAGCATAAATTGAATAAAAACCAGAAAAAGTCCCAGACGCGTGGCCCACCATATTTGATCATCTCGGCAGTAACTTCATCTGCTCCCGCAGCCTTACCACATTTCAGACTTCGAATCACGTTCTCTACTTCTTCTAAACTGATTTCACCATCGGCTACATCTTGACTCAGCATTACGCTGGTAGTCAAGACCGAGGCGTCCTCACGTTCATACATCTCCTTATAGAATTCCGCCCACCGCTGCAAAACGTGTGCTTGCTCAGTTAAAATTTCACCGCTTTTCGAAAGCACCCCTTTCATTCTACAGGTTACCGAACAACCCCGGGAACCACTAACTTCAGAATACATAATATAATACATACTAACTAATTCTCTCTATATCTCTGAATATATATAATTTATATTTAGTATCAGTTATTGATGCAATATATTCAAAATTAAATAAACTGTACTAAGAAATGTAAATAATTAATTTAATGGCCAGATTGAAAACATATTATTTTATATTTTATTAAACATAAATCTTAACAACATGAAAAAAACATTTCATACCATCAATTGAATCTTAATGGAGATTGCAATAACATGAGAAGTCATTTATATAATTTTGTGTTCTGATAAATTAGTAGAAAACACTATTAATGTTACAATACATCTTTGGTGTAATAAGACGATTCATAAAGATATTATTATAAGGTATTTTACCACATTAGCTACGAGTACATATCTGTTTACAAGGTTCTGCATTCAAAGTACAGACTTTATAATGAAAGAAATAGTGATTTTATTACAATAATTGTACCATAAAGAACTAAACATATATAGTAAGTTACTAAATAACTTCTTAAATGTAGTTAAAATTCATAATTATTTTAATATTATAACGCAGCGTTAATCTTGTTATTAAAGAATACAAAACTGACAAGTTTAATTTATAACAGACAAATTTTCTTAGGATGGAATGTATATAACCCTAACTCTTAATATTAATAGTCCACGGCTCACTTAAACCCGGGACAGAATTGAGACTGACTGACTGACTTTTTGCTAAAGGGAACTATGAAACTAATGTGAAGTAAATGTAAAGTTTCGTAATATTTGAGTAACAAATATTTTTAAATTAATAAATGTCAAATCGACGTAAAATATTAGTTTTAAATAAAAAAAATTATATTTAGCAAATAGCAATGAACAAATAGAAATGTTATTTGAAAAAGTTATAATGTAAATATGTCGTATGACGGTGTGTGTTTACTGAGAAAGGACTCCCATCGAGCGCTCAGTAAACTCAAGGCTGAGGAAAGTTTTGAGTGGGCTGAGATTTATTGAGTAGAAATAGTTGTATTTTTCTATCAAATATTCTTGGTTGTAGAGCCAAACGACATAAAAACAGTTTTTGTTTGAATGATTAAGTTTGTTTTTTTTTTAATGTGAATGGTGAATTTAATAGATAATTTGATATAAAAATATTATATTGCATACATTTCAATTAATATAAACTATTTTTATTCGTATAGTGACAAAAAGTTGTAATAAATTTGTCCTAAAAATTAATACGTTACAATTTATAAAGACCGTTTGTAGTCTTTTTTTTAAACTACAATAATTGATATGCTAACTTCATTATATAATGCTAAAATTTATATAATAACTTACAAAATTAAGAAAAAAATAAACCTGTACTTTAATCAGTTTAAACATTCTTCAATCCATAATAAGTCTTATAAACCTTTTAAACGTTAAAATAAGGCGTCGAAAAATTTATTAAAAATTTGTTTGAAATATCCTTTGCTAGCTTCTGACTAGTAGAACTAATGGCTTACATTTTTTAATTCGACCATAAATAAAATTATATATTTTTTTATGTTTTTATAACAAAAATACAATTTTCAGATTTTCAAGATTAATAATTCATAATTCAAAGAGAAGAATCATATCCATTGTAAAATAATCAATAGACCGGCTTATTCAATTGAATGCGATGGTTCTAAATATACGTAAATTGTTTTTTTTTATAATGAATATTCAGTGAGCAAGTCAATACTTTGTGAAGCAGTGATCACCATAAAGTAATGTCAAACACTCGTGCTATAGTTACCCACTTTTGCAAATTTTTTAATTGATATATCAAAAAAATAAATATACACTTATGTACTTAATACAAAATTTATGGAAAAAAATGTCTAGCTTCTTTTGCGAAATGAAATTCTACAAATGTACCTGAAGTTTAAAATAATTCGTTACTGAGACATAACTTAAAATACAATATACTGTATACGCCTGTATAATATATGCTTACCGTTTGCCAACTTTGCAGCTCTGACAGACGCAACAAACTAAGGCCGCGATCTGCCACCAAGATGAGGGACAGAGTATGGTACAAATAATTCCTGTTGTAACGCGTCGGGTCGTAAGTCTTTTGCGGACCGGATGTTAAATAGACAAACCTCGACAGTGATCTAGTACTTTATGGGATGTGTAGTTAGCGAAGATCCAACAAAGAGTGTATAAGGTTGTCTGCATTCGGTAGACAACCTTATAGTGTGCGTCTTAACTAACTGGGACGAACCATTTGCCAGAATAAATTTAAACACACATTTCCCCGTGTAGCCGTTGGCACGTGAACCTAGGCAATCGGTATTGTATGCGTTTAAGCCCCCGAGAATCTCAAGTCAATCTTCACCTGGACTATGATCTGCATTACCGCTAAGGGATTTGGAGAGGCACGCTTAGACTCTGAAAGCCAGAGTACAGACAGGTAAGGTACCTTCAAAAATCTGAAGGCAACAAATTTTAGTTTTGTCTGATCCTTTGAAGAAAAAGTATAATAAAAACTTATAACTTAATTAATTTAAAAATTGATGAACACATAAAATCCTAGAGAATGTTCATAACTTTGGTTGGATTTAAAACTTAAATTAAAAAGGACTAGAAGCATTTACGAGCCAAAACCGAATTTTGGTAATTGATTTAATCAACGCCCTATCCTGCGAGAATTTATTCACTTTATCTCAATTATTCAGAATACATAATATAATACATACTAACTAATTCTCTCTATATCTCTGAATATATATAATTTATATCTAGTATCAGTTATTGATGCAATATATACAAAATTAAATAAACTGTACTAAGAAATGTAAATAATGAATTTAATGGCCGGTAGCAGATATTCTCTCTCCCGAAAGCAGTTACCCCGGTGTATGGTATAAAATGATGTTCAAGTTAGTAATAATTGCCCGTGTAAGTAATGTAAATTTTTTACATTTTCAATGGTATTATTGAACATATAAGGATAGTGAAATGTACCACAAGATACTCAATTAAATATTTTAGAACGACTTAAAATTATCTGTTACTGTTTTTGAATTTTTACTAAAAACAAAGGAGCATATTGATGTTCATAACAATAAAATTATAAAGTAAGGTTATTAATATTAATATGTTATTATCACAGCATTCGTTTCATGGTCACTTTAATAAAGACCTTCTCCATTTATAAATCAAAACAGTCATAATATACTTTTATGTTTGAATAACGCATGCAAATGACTCGGTGTGTAATAAATCGTGTGCTGGAGCCTGGCCTCAACGGCGAGTTTTGAACTGACCGCTCGCATATTAACTCTTCTATATAAGTTATTTTGCCCGGATTCATAATGTAAAATAAATTTTCTTATCTCGTTCTATTGTGTTGTCATTTAATTTAGAATATATCACGTATGCATATTTTATAATTAACAAACACTATAAGTGGATGAGATTAAATTAAAGACGATGTCCAACATTTAGTTACTTAAATTCATAGTTACCATTGCAAATCATAAAAGGTAATGAATGAGTTTTATTACGTGAATAGTATTAATTGCAGTTCAAGAGTGTCTGGAACCTATATCCATTCGTTCAGTTCGCATTCCAGAGTTTACCTATTTAACCAGACTCCTGCTGCTGATATCAATTACTGTATCGTACGTCACCGACAATTATGAACTCCCTACAGTCTAGATAAGGCACTTATTCTTGTCTTCTTCTGTTCTGCCGCTTTATAACAATCATTGTTCAAAGAACTTTTTAAATTTTCTGAAATAAAGTTTCCACCGTTTTGAAATCGAGACAGTCAAAAGACGCTTACTCATGCATTAATGAAAATTACTAACAAGGTAAATAAAGTAAAGACATTTATGGTTGTATTTCAAGAGCTAAAGTGAAAGAGATCAAGATTACGTTTTCGGGAGATAATATATTGCAGTATGTATTAGATACATATAATATAAAAGAAAATAACAGTGAACCTAACAATGTTTTGTAGATAATAAAAGTGTAACTGTTTTAATTATAACTTCATTAATATGTTATTAAAATTAATATTATTAATGCAAATTATTTATTACAAACTCTTTACTTCCCATAAACTTATTTAAAATATAACTAAGGGAGTTAAGAGATTATTAGGATATCTATATAAAATATAAAGTTCATTAAAATCTATTTCAAATAATTGTTAAATTCTAAATTATTTATATTAATTCACTGGAATGAAATAAGATATAGTTAATTACACTTTGTAATTTACATTTAATTGAATAGTTGTAGTTTCGTTGTAATAGTTAGTGTTTTCAGTATTGTATTTACTATTTTCTGTTAATAGTCAAAATAATATTGTTGTTATTTGGCGGCGCAATATTTACCTCAAATATGTTAAAAGAATAATATTAATCAGCCAGCTAATACTAACAAATTACACGTAAGTCCATGTTCAAAATATTTTAATTAAATTTTAAAATAATAAAAACCAATTAAAAACTAGCTTTGTGTATTTAATAAGCTCGAAAAATAATGAGTGCAAAATCAAACCGACCAAAGAGTACAATGAAAGAGTAAGTAATAAATATAATTTTGTGCCCAGAAGCACAAGAGTTTTAAATGTGCGCCATGATAACGCAGTCGCCACAAATCTCTTGCATCTTGTATCTGTTCTCAACAGTGAATACTGTTCGCCAGCATATTAATACTAGATACTACAATAGTTTAGTTTATATTTATTTATTTGAATCTAAATTCGTTATTAATAATATGATTGTATTTTCAATATTCATTAATGTAGAACCTATCATATATGAATTAATGATTAATTTGAATGAATGATTGAATGAATTAAATTATTATTAATGATTTATATGAATGAATGAATGAATCATTTATATTTCTCTCAGTATAAAAAGATAAATAAAGTAAATAACCCAAATATATATGATCAGTCAGAAGTGATAGTATAATATTTAGTCATTTATTATAGCGAAAGACATCACTTGACTGGCTCATATCTTATCTGGCTCGACTCAGTTTACATTTTATTCAACAATTGAAAGAGTAGAATGCCAAAACCACGTGCATTTCCTGTGTTGTTATCTAATTTATCCCTATTTCCACATTCATTAAGGATAGAAACGCATTGTCACTTTTTGTATTGCCGTGGGCGACCTAATCATTAATCATCAGATTGGCCTTTGTTCATTAGTTAGACACTTATGAATTTTTCTGCAAATGCTAATCATTATACTACCTTTTGCTAATGACTCATTGTTAGTAGTTAGTAAATAGTTATTTGTCTCTGAATATCATATTGTTCAAATGCTTCAATTTCAAAATATTACCATACTAAGCCCAACTTTCTAGTACACGGACTAGGAAAGCTTTGCTATTTCAGTAAAGTAGTGTTTTATTATTATACTACGGGAGTTCAGTGCACAGTTTATTTATTACAAGAATTTTAAACAAGCCTAGTATTTTTTTATTAGTACATATATTTTTGACTGTCGATTAAGGATATGTAATTTACGATTATTTCAGGAATTGTAAAGTGTTTAAGTTTTTGTTAAAGGTTTTTGAAAGGAAACCTAAAATCCAAACTAAATATATATAACTATAACCCGCAATCAATGTCGAGAATTTTTCAATAGACCCATCGTTTCCTACACCGTAATAGTCCGTTTATCGATAGTAGTGATTAGAAAGATTAAACACTTAAAAAATTATGAAAAATCTTCTTTGGGTGTCCTTAGTCATGTTATAACTGTTGTTACAAAGAACAACTACGCTTTTTTTATTATATATTGATTAGAAACGGGTTTTATAGCAAAGATTCTTAGTTATCGAATACGGTGTTGTTAAGGGGCTTAACTACCTTCTCAAGAATGATATCTTTATACACTTGTACCGATGACATTTATGACATGTGTAACCAATGACAGGTTCGAAATTAAAAATAATATTTTGTTGATTTTTTATTTGGGTATTACATTATTTATGGCCAAATTAATTAGTTGGTTCTAGTATTTAAGAAGTTAGAAGATTTAATTTAGTATATTTAAAATTTAACCTGCACAATCATTATTTCATACATGCCTATAAATGCCTTTATTCTATAATACACTGCCTCTGATATATAAGTATTTAATATTATAAGTCCATTAACATTAAATTTGTATTTATAAACATACTCAATTGTTTACGAAGTCATTATCTCTTACTAACTTGGCTGTTGTTTCAAAGTTCTGTATGTGATTAATACTTAAAAGATTTATTTGTTAATATATATCATATCTTTTATCTAATATTTATAAAACTGTATAAATAAGGTTCTTAATTCCTATTAAATAAGCATTAGGCACTTTTTGTACACGTTTAAACAGATATTAAAAAATATTATTTGTGTGTCTAAACAAAGATATGATTTTTTTTAAATAAATGTAATTTGATCAATTAATAAAACACGAAACATCAAAATAAGTCATATATATATTAGTCACTGTTATAATTTTCATATTTAATATTTATTATAGTTATAAATTCTTATTCTTTATTATCAACAGATATCTTGTAAAATGATAGAACACTATTATACTAGTTTCTTTATATATCATTTATATTTTTCAATATAATTTTTTTATTTGTATAGACAGAATTCATTACGCCCTACTAGTAGTAGAGTAGAAGCTACACAACACCATTTTTTATGAAATCTTTGTATGTAATGCAGTGACATAAATAAATACTATTTATGTACTCTCATACTTAAACGAGTTTAGCTAATTCTGGATAAGTAAGATTTATAAAAGTATATAAGTAAGTAAGTATTTAATGTTTTAAGAAAAACAAAGTAAGACTGCCAACTGCCGACGAAATTAGGAAATAACTGGAATTTATATATAAATTACAAGTATTTAAAAGGTGATGCTAATTAACTAATTAACATAGTATAATAGGAAGAAGACTTTTACAAACTAAGTTGATCCAACTTTCCATAATTAAAAACTAAATTTAATTCCACTTAACCAAGATCAAAGTCAGCAATGTTAGCGTATTATAAATAAGAAAAATTTCGCTAAACAAGAAATAAACCAAAAGAAATACACTACGTCTTAATGAAAAGAAACAAGAGTTTGTTTGATATAATATTGTTACGATATTATTACAATGTAATTAATTATCAATTAAGTAATCCTAAGATAATAGAATATTACAATGAAATATCTATTTCGTTAATAATAAAACAATTTATATTTAATATTCCTTTGTGTAGGTACTGTGTTGTACACAATATGCATTAAGGAATAATACGATGTATTTCATTTTATTCTCAGTATAATTAAAAAATTTTTTTTTTTCGGTATTAAAATGGTAATCTACTGTAGACGTTTATAAAAGTAGCCTATCATTTGAGGGTTCTTAGTACATGGGCTGGCTTTTTAACTAAGATAAATATTATAGCTAAATAAATTCCGTTTGGTAAGTGAGAGTGAATGTTAGAGTAAGAAACATTATTATAATAAATGTTCAATGTTCATAATGGCCATTATTCACAAGTACATTTGTTTAAAGATTTATAAAGTAGTATGTTAATTATTGTGTACTACTTTTTCTAAAAAGTTAACTTGCTACTAGAATAATGCTAAAAAGTTGCATACATTTCAAAATACTAGCATACATGCTAACTTTCTATAAGTAATAGAAATTAAAACATTATAATTTTACTAAAACCGTTTTATTATTACAAAGATTCTCAATCTTTGTAATAATAAAATTAATTTATTACAAATTACTTCAAACAAATTTATGAATATGTTAAAAGAGAGAGAGATTTTCTATGATGTGTACTACATGTAAAATATTTTTTCCTTAAGACTACTACGTGAAGTTTTATTCATATTAATAAACTATGAAACGCTTATTATTGAATATTTAAAGGCATTTATTTTATTTTGGAATTTATATTCTTAATATACTTATCATTAAAATATACGTATAAGTTATTTTTTTTTTAGCATGAGCACAGAAAGTACAATTTTAATAACAAGATGATAAATAGAAGCCTCTTGTTCCGCAAGTAAATTTAAAGATTATTATTAGTAAGTGATATAATATTATGAAATAACAATTTCGCATTGTTACGGTACTGGGCGCTGAGATCTCATCAGTGATAGCAATCATCCATCACGTCAGAAAATCTCTATTTGCCCTCACGTTAACTGAGAAACGCTAATTAATGGTTATTGCTACTTACCTTGTTTGTTTGCTCTTCTACCTTGTTTTGTTTTCTCAATAAATAAATGCCAATACTACTTGCATAAAAATATTTAACTTGTCATAACTTTAAATTAAAGATCCCAATTATATTTTAAACCTTTATTCGTTTTATGAGTTTGAGAATTACTTGTCAGAGTTACTTAAATTATAAATTACTGTAATAATGGTATTGTATGCAAAACAGCTTTTAATTATCGTCCTAATATAATTTGAAATCCGAATGGAAGATGTCCAAAAGCTTTTGAATAATAGGAACTTTGGAATAAGTTTGACTATTTCTACAATTTTGTGAACGTAAACGTTATGTTAACGCAAATTTTATATATTAATACAATAATATAAATACAATAATATAAATATATAATATAAATATAATTTTTATTAGTTATTATTGTGATTGTCCAGCTTGAATCACAGTTGACTGAATTGTATAAATTTGATTTACATATTCTATAAGTAAGTAGTCTTTAGTTGAAACGACTTGAAAGGAACCACCCAATAGGTCTAGCATTTGATAAACAAATTAGACCTGGACCAATAATTTTGAAATGGTCGACAAAAAAAAACTTTACCCTGCCTACTCAGTCTGTAAATTCTAGAAAAAAAAACTGAAAGTAATTATTATAAAGTCATAAAATCGAATTGGTCGTTAAATAATTTTAGATTTCTAAGCCTCCGTGGCGCAATAGGTTAGCACGTCTGTTAACCGAAAGGTTAGTGGTTAAAGTCCACCAAGTGGGGGTGATTACTTTTATGATGAATACTTTTACGAATGATTTGCCATTATTCTTTTTATAAATATTTCTTTCTATAGTATTGAAGACCTTGAAAGATACACAATCAGAAAGAAAGATTCTATAACGATCGTTTAATTTGAAACGTAACTAGTGGATAACTACTTGAATTTTGAATTTTAATTAAAGTACATTGCATAAATGAAAAGGAATTTCACTTCTCTCATATCTAATTTAAAAGTGTATGGGTAATACTGTTTCTGTTAGCATTTATTACTATACATAAAGTAGAATTGTTTTAAATCTTTTATTATTTTGATTTTGTTTGGTGAGTTAAGCCAAAAAAACTGAAGCATTAAAATTAAAAATATATAAAACCGGTTACACTTTTCAATAAATTGCCTAATCAAATATTATTAAGTATCATAATATAATTTTATGGTATTTTGTCGTAAAATAAAACTCTATGTTGACACTTCACTTGAAGTTTATATGTGTGTCAATCTAATATAAATTGTAATCGATTTTATAGATTCGGCTTTCATTTTTATACTTATATTAATTACAGAGGTTTATAAACTTTGCAACGAATATGTTTTGTATTCATAAACAATTAATATAGTTACTTATGCTGTCCTTAATTAATGCCAGGTGGCTTTAAAATTGAATTGAAATATTTAATCGTTTTCTTTCGTGCACGATATGTTTTGATAATGTCATGTAGAAAAAGCTACTTTAAGTTTAAAATCAAAATTACATCTGTAGTATATACAATTTAACATTTTTTAAATATTTAACAAGTTATACACGAGCACAGAGGCTATGGATTATTTTTATAGGTGTGAAACATTACATTTCTTATTCATTCAACATTTTTGTTTTCTTTTAAAAAAATATAGTTTTACGTAAACGCTATCAAATATTAACACTCAAAAAATGTAAACTGTATCCGGCAAACATACACCTGCTAAAAAAAATGTGTCGCCAAATTATGCATACGTTAATTTGATACCAATTTTTTATTGCAAGTGATTCAATTGTAACGGTAACCTAGAGAAATAAGTAAATAGGTAACCTATAGGTATTTATCTATAGATAAATATAATTATATCAGGTGTGTCATGGATGATTTTATTCTAGAGTATAGTGTAATCTGAGGGATGTCCTTAACACACTCATTGCCAGATATGAACTGATCTATTACGCTGTGGCTAATAAGCCGAATTCGCAATGTAGTCCCATACAGTTCCGTACGAGCCATAATTTTTTTGGTCACCCATAGTTTATTTGGCCAACGTTTCTTAGGTAAATTCAGAATTATGACATGATAATGTGAGTTTAAACAACCTACGTTAAATCACTATTGTTGGGCAAAAACACTCTTCATATAGTTTCTGTAATTAAATATTTAAGTTATATTGTAAATAAAGACTTGAATGGAGATCTCGATACTGAAAAATAAAAGAGAGTTTTTGCTATCAAATTGTTTCTTCGCACGTTTTAATCAATAAGTAAAGATTATATACTTTCTTTAAAGCCTTTTGTCAGCTTTTTTACACGTGGGCCTGTGGTACAATTATTAAACTAAGCTAAATTTGATTACGTATTTTTTTTTATCGTAGTGCTCTCAATAATGAGAGTGTGCTGTAATAGAAATAGTTTTTCGCTAAGTGTTTAACTTCTACTCATTTATATGTATTATATACTAAACTAAATTTTCTCGGTTTATTTTTAAATGATAGGCGATCATGCAGCCGCATATATAGATAGACGGACGGAATGTAAAGATTTGAAAACTATATTTTTGTGATCAGAGCGTTTAAAAAAATGTCTAATAAGAAATGATAATAATTTAACCCAAAACGCGACACATGGGTGTGGGACACTCATACGGGAATTTCGAGTTGTTGAGGTGGCTACTTTGCTCATTCTGAAGATGGTTCAAGGTTCAAGATTCAAGGTCAGTGAAAATTTTCCATAACCTTGTGAGTATGCCACACACACTCCTGGTGAAGAAGGTATTAAGCATTTTTTTCACTCTCGCCCAAGAACAATTGTCAAATTTTGGAGTGAAAAATTGAGTTGAATAATTTTTTAAATCATATATCCAGTTTCGTTCACTAAGATAGAGAAAGAGAGAAAAAAGGAGATAGAAAGACAGATAAAAAGTTTCATTTTAGGTAAGCAATAACTTCAACTGATTGAGTAAGTAATGGCTGTTCCTAAGAGTTATTTTTGGATATAACATGAAGTGTGGATGTGGATAAAGAAGTCTGATTTCAGAAAAAGATTACTAGGTACGTATTACCAATAATTATTATTGTTCCTATTACGTTCACGTTGTGAGAACCACTTTGTTCAATTTCGTTGTAATAATTATACTCGCAGTACTTAGCCCAATGAATTATAAAAGTTTCCTAGGATTTACCGAACACTGAAAATGACATAAAAAGTCTATAAAAAGTGTTCAAGTTTATAAAAAAATATTAGAATAAATTGCATGCAACAAAGGTTTTTTCTCTTTGATCTGTGTATTATGCTTAGATTTTTGTTGTTTTTCCGTTTATATATAGATATATGTAGTTATATTATATATATGATATATACTGTTCCCGAAGCATGTATATGACTTTCTAACAATAATGCAGTAAATACAAAAAATAAAACGTGGGAGTCTGCCATACTCCTGGTGTCGCCCAGGTGGGTTGAGAAGCACGAGTCGCGTTATGGGTTAAAGAAGAAAAAAGAAAAGGAATTCTTGTTTAGAACAAACTTTTAATTATGACTATGCAATTATGCATTAAAATATTCAATGCCTTACTGAATATTGTTCTACAACTCACGCCAACCCCTCCTCAAAAGATAAGTATCAATTGAAAGAGAAATATAAAAAATACAAGATGGCCGCCATCACAAAATGTTTTGATTACATTTTTATACCCTTCTCTTATTTAAATTCAAGGTGGCTGAAGTTACAAATGTATTTAAATAACTAAAAATATTAAATAAATTGACAGTAAGAAAAAACTATTTAAATATGTTTTATTGACCTGTTCTCTGTAATATATATATATATTGCATTATTTTATATCATATAATATCTTTAATTATGTAACGTTACTAAAAAAGAACAAAAATTAATAAGGAATAGTAATTTTTTAAAGCGAAATGCAACCAAAAAATTGATCGCTTCGTCATGTTTCGTTTTTAAGTTTCATAACAATTTTTATAGAATATGCAAATTAATCTAAACGAAATATTGTAACCTGACATAACATTCAGAATACCTCTAACGACTTTACATTGTGAATTCAAAGAAGCAATTACTAAATTGGTTAAACAAACGATTGAACGAGAGGAATTCGGAATATTTACCAAAGCTTTTTAAGGGATACGATGAGTTACTTGATCGCCGGTAAAGTGGACCAGACCACGTTTACATTATTCTGTAACGGTATTAATAAATTTTATTTAAATATTAACTCATATTTCAGTATTCCTAATGCAAATTAAATATTTTTTAATATTTATAATTTATTATTTTTATACAAAGTAAGATGGAAAACATTGTTAAACTAATATGAGAAGAATTTTTATGTAGTTTAATATCGTTACAATATTTTGTAAATTAGTTTTGATCGCAACATGTTTAAAATTCGTTTGGCGTTAAAACCTTACATTTTATTTTACTTTTTTGTTGTGCCGCTTGATTTGTATTTGTTGACGCAACGAAGAACTGGTTGCAAACCCTAACTTTAATACAACTTTACTTGACTATTATAATTACATATCACTGATTATCACAGAACAGATTATTAGAGATCTGTCACCAACGGGCATTGAAGTGAATTCATTGTAAGACATTTTTTTATTTCCAATTAGACATTTCGATACCATAAAAAATCGAATATACAGATGATTTTAGTCAACACGAGCAGTATTGTTTATCTTTTATATTTTTTATCTTGTATGGTATGTTGTTACAGTCTTGTTGTATTTTTATTATAATGGTATAAAAGTTATATTGTATCAGTAACTTACTCGTTTCTAATGTTTACGTATGACTATGTCATGTTGTTTTTATATCCTGAAAAAATATACACAAATACTAAATCACACTGTACTTGTTGAGCTTAAATGCATGATCTTTGGGTATGTTTGTTTCCCAGGGTACAGTAAACTCCACAAGTATAGCGCGCCTTAGTTGTTTTGAGTACAGGAATAAGTCCGGCCTAAATGACGAAACACAAACATCCCCGGGGATTTTGTATTGCCTTTCATACGTGTCCATCATGAGAGTCCAATCAGGAGACGTGTCCAAGATGGAATAAGGTTTTAGTTTTGATTTTTTGGACGAACCTGCCTTTACGAACTCTACTGATATTTTGGTGATTGTTATACCCCTCTGCGTTCTTGCCACAGAAAGATTAACCGCTTCTCGTATGATGAATGGTATGAGGAATGCTTTAAGATAAAATTTTAATAATGCTGGGGACCAATCATGAAGCAGGGTGCACCATCTCAAAGCTAGTGCAATACAAAATTTGGTGCGGTAGAAAGAAAAGGTAAACTAAATATAATTTACAATAACGATTTTCAATATAAACATAATATTTTCTTATATAAAATCAAATAATAATTTGCTTTTTTTTCACGATTCTGTATGCGTAGAAAACAGAAGATCTTTAAATGGTAAGATTAAAAATTTGTTTGTTGTTGTTGTTGTTAAAACCAAGACAATGTAATATACATTGTTCATATCTTTACATAACCACTTCTAATCACTTGCTATAGGTAAGTGAAGTTGTTATTACAGCGTTCTTCAATAGCGAGCTATAAAATACAAAAAAGTCTACTAAAGTTCTAGATATCGGAGCGTTGAAACAAAACACATAAATAAAACAAACTTTTCAGGATTGTTACCTCATAGTCAATATAGGTTCAAAAACGTAGACCCTGTTTTACATTTACAAGTATATTCATAATTAAACAGATGCTGTCCTCGTCTACTTTCATTCTCTTTTTACAGGTCCAAATTAAATACGTGATAATTAATTGCAGATTTTTTATTCAGAAACGTAAAAATTTTGATGCACATTAATTATATAGATTCCGGGAAGGTTGCATATTTAACTCTTTTTTTTAGTGTTTCGAAAGAAAATAATTTAATAAAGTTACATTATAGCATTAATTTCTAGTTGTAGCTTATTTTAAAGTTATCGAAATAAAAATATAATACAATGAAATGAATATAAAACTATTATTTTATTTCGATATATTGTATTTGTTCAGTTGGACTTCGTTTAACTTCTATTCAAGTTTTAAAACATTTTTACTTAAATATTTGTGTTTAATTTATTATGCGTATGCGTATAATTTATTATGCGTATTTTTGTATATAATAGATGTAAATAAAGAATACATTAATTGTGATTTTGTAATTTTTATTAAAAAACGATTTTGATTACACGGAATGCTAATTTAATAAAGGCAAGTTACGACATAATATTTCAGTTGACATAACGAAAGGAACTGCGAACGGATTTCCAGAGGCTACAAATTCGGATCTTGGTTATGTTGACATATTTTAAATTCACTATTATAGATTTAGAAAATAAGTAGATTGTTTTAATTAACGTCCACCACCTGACGTAGCTGTAACAATGTTTTCCATTCAATTCCCGGATGGAGGTCATCCCCTTGCAGTAACTTCTTATTTTTACAAATTAATATTATATATATTATTTGATTTTTTATTAATTTTTAGGTATATTAGTTCCAAATAGAATATTACTTTCACACTGCTGTGTCAAATTGATTTGAGGAATTTTTCATAAATATTTCTTGGTATCATGGTTACGGTTGCCTGTATTCGTCAAATTACTAATAACAATTTCACTTGTCTTGTCTATTTGAAGTAAATCACCAGAATACGACATTATATAACGAAAAAATATATTCTTAATATTTATTTATAATATATTATATAGACTTCTAAATATTTATTTCCTTATATGATCGTTATAATGAAGTCTTGAGAGAGTGCACGTCGTACTGCAGTGTAAGTGATCTTGTATCCTCTGAGAGTCATCTCGCTGGATATAAATAAATGCTTTAAATTTCTCACAAAACTGGGAAGATTATTCAAATTAAGATATAAAATCTGAAATAATAGCGCCACCTTTATCAATTAATTTATAATGTTTTTATACATTTCTAACGGAAACAATAAAAATGTCTAACACAAGTTACGGCAATAAAACAAGGAAGTCCTCTCATATTTGTGTTCAAATAGTCTAAAATAAAAAATAACTTGTTTATTATTATTAATATGGTCCATGAGGCCATCCCCATCCCCAAGATAGGGATAGGGATAGAGATAGGTATAGGGATAGGACGAGGCCTAGTGATTACTTAAATGATTTTTAATTTAATAATAATACTTTTCAATTCCACTTGTAGACTTAATGAATATAATAATATCGTAAATCAACATTATTGGGTTTTCGAATCGGTCTTAATTTTTTGTTGGTATTTATTCAGCTTTAACTACATAATTAATTCCATTGTGTTGTAACATATGTTACTTTTTTATATTGATAAAGGTTTATGTAAATATATTACACATTTTTAATTAGGTTTAATTATATAGCATCTTACCTTTACCAATGAAATACTTTTTATTTCAACGCGCTAATCGCTGGACTTGCAAGTCGCATTTGAAATAATATTTTTAGATTGATAACTTATTTATTGAATAAGGATATAATTATAGATCTCACAACAAAATGGATAATCATAACCCTCAGAAGAAGCAGTGCTTTAAAATTAAAAACCGATGTGTAGATTACGTCTTTGCTGCTCGAGTACGTTCAGTCGAATCAGATAAGTCACTGAAATTAACATCATAACTCCACAGACGCAAAGTTGATGAAAAATAGAAAGACTTATTTCAAAATGGAATACTTATTTTTCATTAAATTCTAAAACTTGAAATTGGAATTGATGGTTTTAATAAGGACTATTGAGAGTGCGCTTCGTTTTGCAGTGAAAACGATATTTTGTCTTCAGAAAGTCGTTTTCTATAATAAAATAGAAGTTCTATCAATTGCCGTAGTAGACAAAGATGAAATTTAGTAGTCGAATATCACTAAAATACTTAAGTCATATTGTTATATATTAGAATAATAATTATTACAGAAGTAATATTATCTTAAGGATTTCTTTATCATATTTTTACAACGGTTATCTTTGAATGTTTTCCTGAATCTTTTTTAGCAATCTGAATAAATATTAATTATCCAAAATACTATTACGTCTCCAACAAAAATGTATAAAAAGAATAAAAAATCTTTAAAACGAATCATTTGCATTTTTATTACCTTCTTCACTTGCTGTGCTTGACGTTATCGATACTTCAATATATAAATTAAAACCGTTAGTTCATAAATGTTTCAATATATCGTACTCTTATATTACCAACACTACAGCTAAATACAATATCAGTGATAAGTAGATAATTCACCATTTGACAGCCAGCTTAAACTATAACAGGTCTTTTATTTTATTATTTTAATCGTTCTATATATAGTCTCATTTAAATGGTAAATGAATATTACTGGTAGTTTAATACGTCTCCTGTGTGGTCTTGTCGTTAGGATACCTAACTTTCACCCAGGAGGCTGGGTTCGATTCCCGATACAGAAAAATTTTATATCTTTAATAAAATTGATCTTCTATTTATTATTTCATAAGATTTACCCTTTTTTTCGGAACAGGGACTGGCAGTGACTAATAGTTGCAAAATTTCTTCGTCTGTTCAGAGATTGTCTGTCATCAATTAATATTTGTATAAATTCATATTTAGATAACATTGTTGTTATAGCCATTCTTTTTCTAATGTTTTGTTTATGGAAAATAAACAAACAAAACTGAACCGATTTTGTCGCATTACTATTTCATTATATAAATATATATATTTTTATTTTATAATTGCTATTCACAATCTCTTACAACAATTGAAAATCTAGTTTTAAATACCGAAGAGAAACTTCACGAGAACTGAGAAACTGGATCCGATTTAAAGTTATAATAATGTACATTTATGTTTCGAAGTCAAAGTCGGTCTTGGAATAGCTTTAATCTACTCAGTGAATTCATTTGTTAGCCATATTTATTAACTATTCAGAACAAATATTTCATTTAATAGTAGCAGTAGTAGTAGTGTACTTTAAAGGTGAGAGTTCGATATTTATTAGGGTTTTCTAAGACTTTAAATTAACAAAGTTATCAGTAATATTTTTTTAAAGAACAATAGCAAAGATCTTATTCTTTTCACGTCATTCAATTAGATGTTTCAATATCTACATGATAATACGGGCACAGCAAATCCGGAAAAAGTAAAGAAATTGTTATTTTTGTATATAATATATTAGATAATTTTTTTACGATAATAATAATAATAATAATAAAGCTTTAAAGCTAAAAGTCCGAAAAAGAAAAATACCCCTGGGACAGTCCGAGAGGGGGGGCGGAAGAACTGTCCATCGGTTGATAATAACGGCGAAAACGGCGCGAAAACGGAATTGAAATGCCTTACGTGCGGGAAAATTTACAAAAGACGAGCCTGGTTTATTAAACATCTCAAAACACACGATGGTGCTGAAGCGTGGCAATCGCCGGTAATATCTTCAGTTTTCACTTCGGATAGAGTTTACCCTCATACATCCCATGGTGAACCATTGAATGCGAATCACCAGGAGTCCATGGCCATCCGGACGCTTCTTAGCATTCCCAATATTAAACAATCGACATGGAAAATACACGACCAAAATATAGCGGACCTGTTAGAGCATCCGGGCTCAAACCAGGTACTCAACGCGCAAGTAGAGACTCTACAAAATACTATTTTTGACTACTTCAATGAGCACTATCCACCTTCGAATCGTTATGCTCACAAGTATAAAGAAAACGGTTTTAAATTGAAAATGAGAAGGAAAAAAAGGGACCTCATAAAGAAACTTCGTAGGGCCAAAGCCATGGGCGACAACCAACTTAGTCACCAACTGTCTAGGGCATTAAGGTCAATTCTTAAATTAATACAAGGCATATCACAAAAAATAACAAAAAACCGTGATAGCTTTGACCGGGCAAAACACGAAGTAGACTTTGATAAAAATCCTTTTAAGTACTCTAAAAACATTTTCAAAGACGAAAAAGGTAAACTCCTCTTGACCAAGGAGCAAATTTTTGATTATTATAAAAGCACATACGAAGTGCCTAAAAATCAAAGGCTGTATGGGGATCCCAACGATCGAAAACCTGAGAGTCCATCCATAGATTTTCATGCCAACCCACCAACTTTGGAGGAAATCAATAAAATAATTAAAAAGAAACCATCTAAGTCAGCACCAGGTCCGGATGGTATCCCTTATATAGTTTATAAAAAATGTCCGTCGATTCATAAACATCTATTGAATATATTCGATAAAATCTGGTCAAGAGGACAAACACCGGTAACATTCGGAAATGCTCTTTTTGTCCTCATTCCCAAAAGCGACAATGTCTCGGATCCTAGGGACACTAGACCGATAGCTCTAACAAATACAATATCAAAAATATTTTTTTCTTTTTTACAAACAAAAATGACGCAATTCATGATAAATAATAAATATTTCGGGCCTTATCACCAGAAAGGGTTTTTGCCTGGCATTTCTGGATGCCTCGAACATAACACGTTACTATCGGAAAGCCTTAAAGATGCCAGAAATAGTGAAAGACAAATAACGGTATGTTGGATAGACTTAGAGAACGCTTTCGGGTCGGTACAACATGAACTGATGATGTTCGCGCTAAGGTGGTATAACTTTCCTACGTTAGTAAGTGACATGATTGCATCATATTATTCAAAATTAAAATTTTCCATAATCACAAATGAAAATCATTCCAAACCATTAAATTACAACATAGGTTTATTTCAAGGTTGTTGTATTTCTCCAATTATATTTAACATAGTGATATTTTAATAGATAAATTAATTAAAAACGAAAAGAAATGGGGTTATCGGTTTAAGTTGAACAATAAATACACAGAATCCATACTAGCATTCGCAGACGATCTCGCGATACTGACACGTAATCCAAAACAATGTCAGCTACTTTTAAATGTTGTGGAGGATTTCTGTGCTTGGACGGACGGATTGAGGACAAAACCCAATAAATGCTACAGTCTGTGTCTTGGTAGGCGGAACACCAGATATACCTCTTACGATCCGGGTCTTATAATAGGCGGTAAGTGCGTTACTACTATTACCGACGCAGCTCCGTTCAAATTCTTAGGCAAAAAAATCGATTACCAAGGGCGTACTCCATCTTTAGATATAATAGTCGATAGCTTTTTGAATGATCTTAAAAAGGTAGACAATCAGCCAATAAGTAACATCAAAAAGGCTTGGATATACGATAATTATTTAACATCACGTTTAAATTGGCCTTTCCTCGTTTACGATATTAATAAGACCCTTTTGTTAAAGTTAGATGCAAGCGTCATAAGGACATTGAAGTCATGGCTCGGGTTAGCGCATCCAGCGGACTCTTCTACCTTATTTAGAGACCGACACAATTTTGGGTTAAAATTAAAGAAACCATCGGAACTCTATAAACACCTAAGAGTGACCAAGAGACATATCATCTCAAAGTCTAATGATGATACTGTAACATCTCTCCCAAAAGATAAAATTGCCGCAGAGCTGGAGTCACGACTTCAATTCCATAAACAATTTATGATAGGTGCTCAAACAAATAAAGCAGGGCTAGGATCAAATAGGAAAGAACCAGACATAGAAATAATAAAATCCTTTATTCGGCACGATGAAAATGATAATTACCGGTTGCACGCGATGAGCCTAGAATTGCAAAACGAATGGGTGACCATAGGAGATTTTTGTATTCCATTAGCTTTACGATGGCGCACCCTGCTTCATGATTGGTCCCCAGCATTATTAAAATTTTATCTTAATGCATTCCAAATGACTCTCCCAGATCAAAGTAACTTAGTAAGATGGGGCAAAGCCACCGAAAAATCTTGCAACATCTGCGGGGAGGCAGTAGGAACCGCGAAACACTTGCTAGTAGGGTGTAGGGTACTATTAAATAGAGGTAAATACTCGCGTCGCCACGATAAAGTATTAGAAATCATACGAGAAGCGGTTAGTCTTTCTGTAGCAAGAGCGCAGAGGGGTATAACAACCACCAAAAAATCAGTAGAGTTCGTAAAGGCAGGTTCGTCCAAAAAATCTAAATTAAAACCTTATTCCATCTTGGACGCGTCTCCTGATTGGACTCTCATGATGGACACGTATGAATGGCAATACAAAATCCCCGGGGATGTTTGTGTTTCGTCATCTAGGCCGGACTTATTCCTGTATTCAAAACAACTAAGGCGCGTTATACTTGTGGAGCTTACTGTACCCTGGGAAACAAACATACCCAAAGATCATACATTTAAGCTTAACAAGTATTACGAACTGTGTAACGAACTGATCAGGAATAAATTTATAGTTAATTTGTACGCTGTAGAAGTAGGAGCGAGAGGTATAACAGCAAAATCTCTCTACAACTTATTTAAGGACCTCGGCCTTTCTAGAACGATCATCAGTTCATTTCTGGAACGTATTTCAAAGGCGGCTTTATTAGGTTCTTACGATTTTTGGTTAGGTAGGGAGAGGAGCGTAAACAGTGAAGGTGAGCGTGTATGCGCATAGTAAAGGGGCCCCTTAAACCTACATCTGGGTCGCAAGTCCCAGGCATTGTTTGCGCTCCTCTTCTTGCAACGCGATGGGCCCGGCACCCGCACGGTGAATCCATGGAATGCTAAGAAGTTCGTCTCTCTATGTGAATATGTGTAGATATTGAAATATAAAAACACAGTTAAAGCCTAGACTTATATAATTACATAATTAAGTTTAATATTACTACTAATTATCACATCACCTATAATTGTGAATAATTGAGAAACTATAATTATTTTTTTTACATAACATGCATGGAGGTTTTGGTTAAATAAATAAATGAAACCTCCGTGGCGCAATCACAATGGCGTTCGACTGTTAACTAAAAGGATCGTGATTCAAACCCAACCGAGTGCTATTTTTTTCCCCTGTTGTCATAAATGTGAATATGAAGACGAATCTAACTTGCTTAAAATTATTAAAAATTGTATTTGCATTCTTCAATAAATATATAAATAGATAGTCATTGTTGTTGGTTTAAGAATAAGGCTCAAGGAAGCTACCCGAATTCTTCTTGAAGACATGCTTTCTATTCTATATTGCAGTCATGATAAACACAATTCTTCTAATTCTTATTACTCTTGTATTACCAGTAGTGTCCTAAAGAGTGTTTGTTGATAATTTGGCCTAGGGGATCTATGTATCTGAAAGATTACACAGGATTATCTCTTCTACAGGGACTACCAGATAACCGCTTTCTAATCTTTTAACACGTTTTAAAACATTATTATATGCAACTTTGTTAAAACAGAAATAATTTTCAAAATTGATATATCGTATTAAATACTATCTAAGTAAGGGGTTATATTAGTTACTATTTTATATAAATATAATATTATCCACTATAATATAATAGAATTCTTATTGATCCTAATAATTTATTGTTATAATAACGTTTTTATATAAAATTTAGCACTTGGGACAAAAATCGCTTGGATTTATTAGGTTGTTATTCAACAAACTGTAAAACTATCAATTTTTTCCATAAATATCTTTCAATTTTCCTCAATTTATCGTGCTCTTATAAGTTTCTCACATATGTAATAAATATTAAGAGCAGGAAATTTATTGTATCTAAGTAAAGTTACAAGACGGGCAATCCTATATCTGCTGAGGCAGTACTTTATATTAAAGATTGTGCTTATTTCTTAACTTAGACTTTTAATAAATCGTAGTCGTAAATTGTATAAATATATTAAAGCATATGTAATACAAGTTTTATTTTAAAAAAATAATTAAAAAGTTATTAAAATTATGTTATTATAACTTAAATATTAGCCATAATACAAAGTCACTACAATACAAAGCCACTGAGTTTTAAATGGTTCGTGTTCTCTAGTTGTATCAGTGCAATGAAGAACCTTTGCGATTAAGTAAAAAGAATATATGGAAGATCTGGTGATATACATATATCAAAAAAAAGAAATTGAATCTGAAAATTCTAGTTTTCCTATTTTCATATTTTCAATAAGCTTTTTGTAGTTTAAGAAAGAGTGAACTGGACTGCAACAAATTTCATCTTAATTAACATTTTCTACACATTTACAGATTTCAATTTATTCTCATATTTTTACTGTTGCTATAAAATTCAGAATAATATTACTTGACATTAAACCAAATTAAATCGTCCAGAATAATGCAAATTGCCTGTAAAGCGTTAAAATAATCATTTTTGAACGTTACTGGCTCGCACAATGACTTAGGTTAACGTGAAATTATATACCTAGAATTAATAATAGTAATAATATATATATATATATATATATTTGAAATATTACCTAAATATGTTTTTGATATCTTTATATTTAATATTTATTAAAATACATCCTGTTAGAATAATAATCTAATTGTGTGATATGCAAATTTAATTATTGATCTCAATTTGTTTTTGTGAAAAACTTTTAGGATTTGCATGTTACTAAAATTTTAACATTGTAATTTAGCTGCTGGTTTAGTTTAACATCGCGAAATAAGTAAAATTATTTAGTTTATTATCTAGATCCGTAAAACCGTAACCGTAAAAATTTTCATTTTACCCTCTCGCTAAAAAAGATGGAAGAAGTTTTTTGAAGGCAATTTATTTAATTTTATTGAAAAATTTCCTAAACTGAATAAACATACTATGGCGAATTCAAACAAATATTAATATGAGTATTCTTTACAAAACAGACTTTACTACCAAAGATGTAACTTTCTTGGATAAAAAGCAAATTTTTTTTATCCTTTGATGTAATTTACAAGAAAAATAAAATAATATGAACGCTTAGATATTTTTTTTAATAGTTGCTATTAGTTTAATCTACTGCTGCATCTCATGAAAGGGTAACGGGCGAAATGTACCCACCGACCAATAACGACCAGACAACAACTTTTATTTTAATAGATATCATTTAAGTAACTATAACATTTTTCCCACAACGAATTGAGACTAGCCCCGATAATAACAAATGATAGTCATGAAAAGAGCTATCTAGTGACATACGTCTGGACGTTATTGGTCGTGGGTACGTGTCCCATACATTTTTGCCCATCATCCCTTGTCCCTGACTCCAGTAAAAGTTTTACTAAATAAGACATAAAAGTCCTAATTAAATAAAAATCCTCTTTCGCAAAATAAATTCTGTCTTGGATGTATATTCTTTAATAAGAATTATAATATTTCTTAATAGACACTACATTTTATCTTTGTTTTTTAAAATGACAATAAGTTTTTAAGTGTCGCTTCCATTGCAATCAATTTATATGTAGCTGCAAATAAATAAAAATAGCTCTATTAATTGCTTCAAAATTTTTCATACAATCTTATCTGAAACGATGTAGTTAAATAATTACGTATGTAACTTTCTTAATATTAAAAAGTTACTTATGACACTGCTAGAATTAAAGGAGTCCAAGTTCAGTTTTTTTCAAATGACAAACAAAGTTGAAAGTTTACAATACTTGTACCTAAAGGAATTATTATTCAATACTATATCCACTTATTAGGATAAAACCGTAGTAAAGTTTTTTGTTCAATATTTTATTTCGAAATTGAATCAAATATCTTTGACGAATGCCTCTGGACAATGATCCAATATCTTTATCCAAGATTTAATCAAACTTTTTTTGTAGATGGCTTCAAACTCTTTAACGACGTCTTTTTGTTCATAGTTAATTTTTTAAATTTTCAATTACTTAAAGTGTCAGAAAAGAATAAATATATAATTATATACAATATGTCATTTAATATACGAGTATATGATAAATGTATTTAAAGTCTAAATCTGGAATGATTTTCTTAATGATGAATGGACATCTCATAGCAAAGACAAACAGCACAATTATATGGAATTATATACTGTACTAATAACATATGTATGTTACTGTAATAATAACAAAAATACATTATCGAAATTACTTATCCACACTAGTTACGGTTTCTTTTATCTATTCTTGCAGAAGTTTGAGTCTTACTTGTGTTGGTAAATTTTTTATTCCAAAATAAAAATAAGCCAGCGATTAAGATTTCTCCTCTTTCACCCCTGCGTACTCAAAATATACCTATAATATTTATAATCCAAAACAGTAAGTTCCCGTGAAAATTTAAAACCTTATAAAATTACCTACATAAAAATTCTTATCGATTATGCATGAACTAACAACTAGATTAACGGATAGATATATTATAAAACTATTGTTTTAAAGTTTTTTAAGTATTACCAATTTTTTCAAATATATTTTATGTGATAGAAAATTTTTGTGATTTTTAGTACTAAAAGTGTTATTTGGTGTTATCCGATTTCCTCTTAAACTTATCCGGTAATGGTCCAGTAATTAAATTTTACAGTTTGTAGATTAAAATGAAATTAATTGTTGAATGTTTGACTTATCATTCGATTTAATTTGATTGTTAGAATCAAATTAAATCTTTTGTTAAAGTTTTGTTCCACTCCACTTTCTATTTCATTAGAATCACAATGATAATAAACATTCATTTCATAAAATCGTGGTGTAATATTAATATAACAAAGTAACAAACGAACCAACTAAAAAGTAGAAATTTGTTCTATTGAGAATTACTTCTTGTTATAAAAAACATGATATTTGAAAATATTAAAGTCGGTTTATGGAGGCCCTAAGTATAATTTTTTGCATATAATGCAAGTAAATAAATAAATATATACATTTACTTTTTATTTATTATTTATTTAAAATATACTATACTATCTGTTTGCATTTCAAATTTACATTTCTCTCACAGACCATTCAGTTTATTAGGCTAGAAATTTATTAGAATATGTTGTAATTTGGAACTTGACATAAAACTTATTATTCATATAAACCTTGTAAGTTTCTTTTACCATATAATGTTCTTAAATAAAGTTTTAAATAAATAAATTAATAAATAAACTTTTATTTGGTGATTATTTACCTTAAACACTTATAATTCATTAAAAAAAAAGTTATTTGTGCAATATATTAAAACAACCACTAAATGTATCAACTTTTTTGTTAAAAGATGATCTATGACCACAAAAGTTATTGCTTAGGTTATTAGGTGTAACTGCCCGGTAGCAAAACACTGGAAATTGTACAGCTACCTAAACACCAACATTCAGACGCATCACCTTAGTGACACGATATGTTATCACTTTTGAATACGTAGGCGGTATTTCCGGATCGATACGACATGGGTACCTTCAAAACAGGCGTATACTCACACCTCCAACGCCGGTAATGCTCTTAGATTCCCCGGATATTTCAAGAGTTCGTGGGCGGTGTTGATCACATGTTACCAGTGACAGTCACTTTCGTTTGCCCTTCTCTTACATAAAAACGATGTCTGAAACGGATTTTATGTTTTTGGTTTTATTTACGTGTTTGTATGAGAACTCTCTAGATAAAGCTTATTATATACTTACTGAAATGTAGTATTAAGTATTATTATGCAGGTATATAGATGTACTTTTAATAAAGGAGACAGAGCAGAATAACATTTTATTTAAAAAAAAATTACCCCTTTCCGAAATACATTATTGTTATGTGACAGTATAGAAATAAATAATAATTATACTAAGATGGATAATTATTATGTACTAGCAGACCCGGTCACGCGTTGCTGTGACTATTGTTTTTGATATATTACATTATAGTAAACTATTTAAGGGGTAACGTTCAGAGTACATCTGTCATGAAAATTATAATGTTTTCTTACAGTCGATATTAAGCAAAAATCAAAACAAAATAATTATAATATTTTTTTTAATTTTATCCAAGTTTATAACACTATTTGTATATTACAAAGTTTTTACTAAATAACTTGAAACACTAAACTTACGAATGAGGTTGGTAGGGGATCTGCCCTACCTACCTCATCCGTAAATACTCAATCCAGTCAACAGATACCGCCATCTTTTAGAATTGTTAGGAGCTAACTGCAAAATAATAAACAAATAATTTGCAATAAAATAATATTGCAACTATGAAATGAGTTGAAAATTATTTTAATTAATAATTTAATTGAAGATTGTGAGGTGGCAATCCTGGTAAATCCAGCGAGTTTATAAATTCAGGCGGATAGTTGACGACATCATATTGGTTAGTGGCCGAATCAACTGATTTATATATCCTCAATTCGCCTGTAATTTGTTCTTGAATTTTGAAATTTAATTCATTTACATATATATTTTTTGCAGCCAATATAGCCCGTTCGCTCAACCAATCATGGTTTCTGTAATTTTGAACAACATCTGGAAACACCTTTTGAATAAGTTCATCTTTTGATCTAGTTAACTGATAAAAACTTTGAGGAAACTTAATGCAACCAGTCAAGGTGTCTATAGGAAATTTGCTATTACCAATGTCAATGAGTTCTTTAGAGAATATGTCTCCAGATTGGTCATTTTGTAACTTGACACGCATATTCCTGTTTAAGTGTCTAGTTTACCTTCACATGGTTCCACAAATTGAAGGACTTTAAACATGCATTAAGTTCATCAGCTGGCGTTGATCGTGGAATCACTGGCAATGTTTGACGAAAATCTCCTGCTAATAAAATCATTGCACCGCCAAATGGGTTATGATTGCTCCGGAGATCTTGTAGGTTCTATATAAAGTCTCCAAAGATTTTTTATGTACCACCGTGCATTCATCCCAAACAATCAATTTACATTGCTGCAAAACCCTCGCTATTGCAGAGTTCTTCGAAATGTTGCAGGTTGGAGTTTCGTTGCTTTGCATGTTTAGTGGCAATTTTAGCGCTGAATGAACTGTTCTACCACCTTCAAGCAAAGTTGCTGCGATTTCCGACGAAGCGAGTGCAAGTGCAATTTTATTTTGTAAGCGAATTGTTGCTAATATCAATGAAATCAAAAAAGTTTTTCCTGTACCACCAGGTGTATCTAAGAAGTAAATCCCTCCTCTTTTATCATTTATTACTTTCATGAGTGTATCAAATACATACTTCTGTTGTTCATTCAATACTGGAAGATTTGTTTGAATTAATTCTTTCAAAGTGTTGAGATCATACAGTTTTTCTCGGTGCAACTCTTGGTTAAAAGCATCATGCAGTGGACGATTGGGCGCGGCCAAGCCTAATTAAAATAATAGTTTGTTTGACATCATCAAGCACATGTCCTCAATTGAAATCAATACTTCATTGTAAATTTCTTCGCTTATTTGTATATTTGGATTTCCCCTTCTAATCGTTATTTGATACAAAATATCATCACACATATTATCTTTGTACTTGATCCACAAATCCTTTGGGTTTGATGGGAAGCATGTAGATATGATTATAGAAAACAATGTTCGTATTTGATGAGCTTGTGATGATATTACAGCATCATTGAGAGTTTGATCACAATAAACATAATTTTCTAGCAATCGCAAACGTTGGCAAGCTTCTCTGTATGATGCACACAAATCACCATCAACAGATCGTACATGGTGAAATGATGTTGGGCCACGCACATGGACTAATAGCAGTCGTAAATAAAAACATTTATCATTGCTTGGATGTGCTGCATAAATTCGACCAATCGCATCGGTAGAATATACATCTGGGTATCCTGGAACTGGTTTTCCTTGTTTGCGTATAAATCTCCTTGAGGATTGATACCAAGTATAATATTTTGGCATTTCAGAATATAACAATGTTTGAGCAAAACCATCGTTTTGGCATGTCTCAAAAAAACTGGTTAATGTAGTAGATGGTGGCTGTACAGCTCTTTGTACTGCGTTCTGTGCTGTAATATATAGTCTTTGTCCATTTTTTAAATGCACAGCTAAATGAACAACAGCAGGGTATCTCTCATGAATAGGAAAAGAAAATATTCGAAAAACTGCTTTATTACTACTAACATAGCGACCCATTTGGTATTGGGTAACTTCATCTTTGGAATTCTCTGTATTAATACCAATCACAGCCATATCACTCCCTTTGGTTACATATTTGTAAATGTATTTAATAGATTTTACTGAATGGCAAGATTCAACGTTGATGTGCGCTTTGAAGGTCTTTGATAAAATGGGTGAATATGGAACAATTCAGCGATTATCTATTTCAATATCTTGTTGATTTAATTTAATAATTGTTGATCTTCCATTGTCTGCTGTCGATCGGCGACGATACAAAGGATAACCGTCATTACCAGTGACTGTGTCAGATATTAATGTCCATGGATATCGCTTTGAACATTTGCCATCCACCATACACGGTGAATTTTGATTAAGAGTTCTACAGGGACCATGTATCATGTTTTTGATAACTACCTCATGCAATCCAGGATTTACTTCTACATTAGGGATTTCAGCTGATATTACTGCATCAACTTCATTTGGCCTTATCTTTTCAACTAACAAAATCAAAATGTGTGCATGTGGCAATCCCCGTTTCTGCCACTCCACAGGATACATCCAGCAGCGTGTCTCTCCAAACACATAATGTTTCACCATGAAATCGATTCAAGATTTCAACTTTTCTTTAAAGACTGGCTGTAATATCATGACGATCAATGGGTGATTGCCCAGGGAATAACTTCTGCTTGATTTCTTTCCAGTGTGGATTGCATGTAAATGTGATGAACAAACCTGCTGTACCATAATGACGAACATATGACTTGGCACGGCATGAGCATATCCATGCATATGTCGAGGGCTTCCGATGTATGTTGCTGGAAGAATAGTCATCCGACCAACATTCTGTGCATTTCCATCAGTATTAATCGCATCTCGAAGGTGAATATACTCTTCAGATCTGAGTTTTGTCTGATTCAACCTGATGAATGTTAATCTCTCCGTTTCAACTTTAACATACATGTCTACAACATACTTGTGATATAATCGCCGACGTTTGAGTATGTGATTGTCATCATTAGGCGGTAGGAATAATAGTTCATCGAACTGACTTTTTTGTTGATTTTAGAACCTGAAAATAGATTTTTGTTTTCATAACATTGAAAATAAAAATAAAAAATATAGTGACTGATAATATATCTCCTTGCTAAACATAATATTTTTTATTACCTGTAATGGGATTTATCATCTTGTTTGAGAAATCATAGCCATCTTCACCTTGCCAAAATATAATGGGATATTGCAATGCGTCATATGAGCGGTGTGTTTCCTTTATACGTTGTAATTGATCATTCCGACGATGTAAAACAATATCAAGGGATTCCAAGTTTTCTCCAACTACAACGATGGCAACTTCATCAATAGTTGGTGCATTAAAACGTCTTGCATGTTGGCCAACAGGTGTTTTATCAGCTCTGATTACAATTTTGTGATTATCAGATGGCATCAGATCCAGTGCAATTTTAAACAACATAATCAATTGATTGTACTCATGAAATAAAGTTTGTAATTGTTCTACAATAGACCTCCTTACTGAATTGTTATTTGAACAACGTATATCAATTTCTTGTGGTGAATTGCCAATGAAATAAATTTGCAGGAATTTGTAATTGCTATCTGACACTGGTAACAGTGAACCTGCGCTATGATATAGTTGGCCTTGTATCTGTATATTAAAAAAAATGATTTTTGTCAAATATAAATAATATTTGTTTGTAAAAAGTATATTTGTCTTCTAATTTGAATACCCAATTTATAATTGATATGCTTAGGTATGTCAATATGTAATAATTAGTTGTTACTAATATCCATCATCAAATAATTATATTGTGTTTCAAAATAATAAAAGTATTGCTAATACTGAATCACCAAATAATATTATGACTAAGTAATATATTTCTTGGGGATTAAGGAACTGAAGGTTAATGACACACCTTTACTTAATTAACAGAAAATTTCGTTCACTAAAATAATACTGATGAACTGCTATAATACCTACCTTAAAATTTGGCATGAAATTTTCCCGAACTACGTTTGTTGCCCCAAATGACGTCATTTAAAAGCAATTGTTATATTGTTGGATATTTAACAAAAAGTGTATGGAATCTGGTTCTATTCCTGAAACCAATGAGTACAATGGCTCTGGTGGTAGATCCAATGGTATCAATTTCACTTTCCCATTTGCGCAACACAATCCATTGGCTTCATTTGCCTTACAATGAGAGCAAACCAAGTTCATAGATCCAATAGTAGCACATTGGTGGTTACTGTAGTCAATTGACAAATCATAATTGAAAGCAGCTCGATTCAAACTTTCAGGATTATTGGTTGAATCTCTCGCTCTCGCTTCCCGCATTCGTGATATACGAAGTCTTTCACGTTCTTTTCGGTCGTCACGTTCTTGTGCAGTATGATAAGATCGGTAATTACTTTGGTTTGTAGCATTTCGGGTTCTTCTACCTAAATTACTTCGTCTTATAGGAGGCATATCGAATATACTCACCTAAATTATGTCACATGCAATAATTATTAATCACAGGTATTAAAACACTTTGCACAAAACACGATATAAAACAATCAAAATTAATTATTAAATATTATAAACGCTTTTTAACGCGGTTTGTTTGACAGATGCAATGACGTGAAAACTGATGACAATTTATGTCGCATTCCAAAACTAAAACAAAAGAAAGAATATTCCAAGGCCAATCAAATCTATAGCTCTTAAATTTTTTGACTTTTCAATTTGGTCGGGTTCACGATATTATCACTTTTGCGTGAACCTGCACACATATATTTGATTGAATTTGAACTTTGTGCAGAGACAATAAAGTGCGAATTGACTCTTCGACGTTAGCAATACACCTACATTGTTTAGACAAAAATGAGTGCTTGTAATTTAATATGAACTTTATTGTATAGCAATACAGTTCAAATTGACTCTAAATTTAGTTAGAAAATATTTGTATAGGAAAAAGAAAAGGGCTCTTTTAGGGTTTTCCTGGAAATTATTCGAATTTTTCTCGCCGTAAGAACCATCCTTGGGCTTCAAGGAATATTTAAAAAAAAAATTTGTTAAGATTGGTCCATGCGTTGTTGAGTTGTGCGCTTACCAACACATCTTGCGATTCATTTTTATATAATAGATTTCTATACTGTCTCTTGTATTATTTGTACAGATTATAAAATAATTCATTTAAGATATAGTTTTGAAATAAAATTGCTAGATTTATACAGGAATGAATAATTCGAAAATAGGATTTAATTGACAACTTCTGCAAAACATTAAAAAAAAAAACAATTTAAAATATAAATATAATGCTGGTTAGTTTTCGCTGTCCAAACCAATTCCGTGGGAAGATATTTTGCAACTAGTAAGTGCGTTATCATTTTCATAAATTACAATCATGTATATACACATAAAAATTCACAAGCAGCCATTTTAGAAAGATACATTTCTCAATGTGATGTTTATATGAGTACATATTTTATGACTATCCTATGTTGTTTCTTTTTCTACTTTTGTACCTTAGTATTTTGTTATTTTACAATACAATTTTATTACATGGCATGTTGTTTGGTTTATTCCTTTTGAGGTATGAGGTAATTTCAAATAAACGTTGTTCTACTAAATCAATACTACTCTTCTTTCTTTCTTTTAATGAAACCATCTAGTATCCGTCCAACAGTAGTGCTTAATCAAGTATAATCAAACGCCACGTTGACATATTTCATAACAATATTTAAATGAACTTTATGAAACTGTAAAAATACTATCACTATATATTATAAAACAAAGTCTTTGCGTCTATCTGTCTATTTGAACTTGAAGAATACTAAACGAATTTTCATACTGTTTTCAACAACAGGTCGAGTGATGAAGGTTTAAGTGTATAATAAGTTTAGGTTTTGAGGAAACTGACGATATTGCGACGATATTAGTTCAACATGTCGGAAAAAAATTTACCCATTCGCGAATTTTGCTCGAAAACGCTGCCAAAACCTTTTGATTTATAAAAAAACAATGTATAGTAGGAGTGAACCTCTCTATCTACATATAACTCCCCTATAGTATATGTCTATAATCTAAAAAAAGCCCACAATAACCATTTTTTTACTTTTACATATTACAATAAAATGATGGGTTATTTGCTATTTTTAACAATATAGTATTAATCTTCATTCCATTAAATATATAAGAAACGTTATGCAATAATGTAGAAGGAAATTGCCATTTACACTATAAGAAAAAAATATTTATTTAATGAGTTGTCGCAAAATAAAAATTTCTGGGCCAAAAATTAAATATCGATGAAACGTAGCGAAGATGTCGCTCCTTTGTTATTACCGCCCGCGTACGCCTACTCCCGCTCTTTCGTCCCTGAATACTATACTAATAGATGATTAAAAATATTAGTTTTTAGGATTCCGTAGTCAACAAGGAACCCTTATACTCTCACTGTCTGTCTGTCTATCCGCTACTTTGCTCTTAGAGGTTAGAGTATTCGGTATTAAAATTTGTCAGGTATTGATATAGATATTAAATATGCCGACAAAAGTGGAAAAAAATATTTTTTTAAAATTTGGGTACCTCCCCTAACCATGAAAGTGGGTTTATATCTTTCTCATATTAGAATATCGTGTTAGGTATTGAGGTGGTGTAAACCGCAATTTGATGAAAGTAGCCGTTTGCGAAATTTTGAGGTCACAAGTATTCATTTATGTTAGTCAGGAGTTCTGAAAACCAATTGGTTGAAGGTAGATATAAATAAAAACATTTTTAAAAGGTAACACATATAACGAAATTCAAAGGAAAACTATCACAGCTAGGAAGGCTTAACTAATTATAGGTTAATAGCAGAGTAACTACGTAAAATATTAAATTGGTAAAGGAAAACTCCATATTATTTCATTTGCGATATATCCAGTCTGAAATCGTAAGTAATAAGTATACATGACTAACTCACAATGTTTACGTCTCAACACAACCCTGACAAAGTCGGGGCGGAATATTAGTTCATTTTAAAGAAAAGCTGTCGACAGACAACCTCGTTTTTCTCGTTTTTCCGTCAACACGATTGCTGCAAAGCATTCAAGAAGCCAAAATTTAAAATTTAATCCGATATATACGAGTTTATCTGCAAAATCAGTCAAAAAACTTATTGTAAATAAAACATGAAATGTACACCACTCCTAAAAATATTTTAAAATAGTTTTTTTACAAATGTTAATAGATTAAATGTGCTCCTAGTAATACATCTTCTTCTAATTTGTGGGTCATGTTTAATCATTTTATTGTTAGTATTAATATAACAACATTCTAGTACCATGGCAGTAATTTCTCAAGACTTGTAGTATCATTAATCATGTCTGAACACTCTTTACTATCATATCAAATATCTTAGTAGATATGTTGCCTCACTAAGGAATATTATGACTACGGATCTTTAACGTACTTTTAACTTTTATATAAGAGTGTAAACAAAAATAAATAATAATTAATATGCTATTATGGAATATTTGTTGTCATGATCGTAAGTCAAATTACAATATTGCTGACATTCAAAACAATATTAACTTTTATGAATGATGTAAAAGTAAATATTTGTAAAATTTTCGTGTTGTTAAAAAAATCTAAATAATTATACAAGTGTCAGAGTTCAGATAATTTTGTTTGTAATTATCCTTTTGCAATATGTTATTAGTTACCAATATAGTAATCCGGATATTACAATCAAAAATTTATTTCGTTATCAATAATATGATTGTATACTCACCATGATTTATATTATTCTCTTATTGTAACTATCTTATTGCAATTACAACAGTATGAGAACCAAAGGTATGTAATCGGTCATCATCCTTCGATATTTAAGAGAATAGAGGAAAATCTATAATAATGTAAAAACTATAAATAAAAAAGCAATTATTCACATGTAAGACGTTTCTTTATAATAAGTAATAATAAAGAAAATCATACGAACAAATAAGAGTATTTACTTCTATATAAAACTTCTTTTAATTTTCTTCAGGCTTGAATACCAAAAACATAACCTTGTAGTATGAATAGTTCAGACTTAAATACTGCTTAAGATAATTTATATTATTTTATACTCTATAAATTTACTAAAAAATATGAATGTTAAATTTCCTACGGTAAAAATTAGAAGTTATGATTTTTGAGCTTTTGACATAATTTCTTAGTGCAATAGATATTAACCCTTTATTACAGTTTATATATTTGAACAAAATACTGTAATTATATTCGATAGCAGCTGTGCTGAAAACTTCTTCGTGTGGAATAAGTTTCTTTAAATAAAAGTTACTTCTTATAACATAAATTATTTATTATGTAAGTACCGTATATAATATCGTAAGTATTTATTCAAAAGCTGTTAATTTGGAATAACAAACAAACAAACATTTCAATTTTATTTTTATTTTTATGTATAGATGTGTAAATATGGCGAAATATAGGAAAATAGTTTACTTATTTGTTTCCATCTTTTAGTTTTATCTGATCCCTTGAAGAAGACGGATAATAAAAGCGTATAACTTTAAAAGTGGATGAACACTTAAAATCACAGAGAAAGTTTATAACTTTGGCCGGATTTAAAACTTGAATTAAAAAGGACCAGAAGTATTTACGAGCCAAAACCGAATTTTCGTAATTGATTTAATCAACGGCCTGTCTTGCGAGAATTTATTCACTTTATCTCAATTACTCAGCATACATAATATAATATATATTAGCAAACACTCTCTATATTTCTGAATATATAATTTATAATTAGTATTAGGTATTGATGCAATATATTCAAAATTAAATAAACTCTCTTAATAAATGTAAATAATGAAATTAATTGCCATTGTAATATGTTGGTTATATAATATTTTATACTTTATTAAACATAAATATTAACAAGAGTAAGTAAAATAAATTAAAACGTTACCATGAAAAAAACATTTCATACTAGCAATTGAATATTAATGGAGATTGAAATAACATGAGAAGTAATTTGTATAATTTTGTTGTAGTGATAAATTATTAAAAAATATTATTAATGTTCCAAAACCGCTTTGGTGTAATAAAACTATTTGATTTATTAATTTCTTGACTTGTTTACAGATTCATAAAGATATTATTATAATTAATTGCTGGTATTTACGCTGCAATAAAGCCTTACAGCACATTGTCTACATATCTGATTACGAGATTCTGCAGTCGCAGTACAGACTTTGTAATGAAAAAAATTGTAATTTGATTATAATAATTATACCGTAAAGAGATAATTTTATATCGTAAGATACTAAATAACTCCTTGAATGTAGTAAAATCTTTAACAATTTGAATATTATAATGCATACTCTACTGCTCACTTAAACCCGAGACAGACTTAAGACTGAATTTGATCTATATTTCTACCTTTTCGCTTCAGGGAACTATGAAACTAATATGAAATATTAGTTTTAAACAAAAAATAATAATATTCCGCAAAAAGCAATGAACACATAGAAATGTTATTTGAAAAAGTTATAATGTAAATATGTCGTATGACGATGAGTGTTTGCTGAGAGAGGACTCCCATCGAGCGCTCAGTAAACTCAAGGCTGTAGAAAGTATTGAGTGGGCTGAGATTTATTAAGTAGAAATAAGCATTCGTATGCTACACTGATTCCTTATGTCTTCCTAATCATATTGTACTCCGATTTAAATAAAAAAATCCTGTTTATTAAATCTGATTATGCCAAAGTACAGAAATCAACCCACCCAAATTATGTCTGATATATATTATAGTTTCAATATGCGAGTTTTAAATGTTGACATATTCTGGTAATAGATTAGTGGTGGATGAAACTTAAATATAATCTGAGTAAACTTATATTGACGACGACGATATGAAACGACGCTAATACAGTACTTATTATTCTATCGATTTCCGAATAATTTTTAATTTTCTGATATAAAAAAAATAAACTATTTCGTAAGCATTTATATTACTTCATTTATTTAATTGTAAAATTGTGATCCTAAAGCCCTATTTAAGATTAGTTTAAAATAAAAATAAAAAATACTAGAATTTGAAAAATCTTTGACAATTCTATTATTATTTTTTTCCTATCAAATATTCTTTGTTCTAAAACAAAACAACATAAAAATAGTTTTTGTTTGAATGCTATTGATTAATTTTGTTTTTTAAGTGAATGGTGAATTTAATAGATAATTTGATATAAAAGTATTATATTGCATACATTTAATTAATATGACCTATTTTCATTCGCGTAATGACAAAAAGTTGTAACAAATTTGTCCAAAAAATTAATAAGTTACAATTTTTAAAGGTCGTTTGTAGTATTTTTTTTAAACTACAATAATTAATATACTAACTTCATTATACAATGTTAAAATTGATGTAATAACTTACAAAATTAAGAAAAAATAAACTTGTATTTTAATTAATTCAAAACATTCTGCAATCCATAATCAGTCTTGTAAGCTTTTAATCATTAAAATAAGTTGTAAAATTATATTAATTAATAAAAATTTTGGCGTAGTAAAATTTATTAAAAATATATTTGAAATATCCTTTACTAGCTTCTGACTACTAGCTTAAAATTTTTATTTCGACCGCAATAAAATTAAATTTTTTATGCTTTTATAACAAAAATACAGTTTTCAGATTTTCAAGATTCATAATACTAAGTCAAAGAGAAGAATCATATCCATTGTAAAATAATCAAAAAACCGGCATCGCAATCAATTCAATAGAATTGATTGCGATGGTTCTTAATATTCGTAAATTGCTCACTGAATTAAAATTCATTGAGCAAGTCAATACTTTGTGAAGCAGTGATCACCATAAAGAATACAATGTCAAACCCTCGTGCTATAGTTAAAAAAAATCATTTTCTTTAATTACTATGTCAAAAAAATAAATGTACACTTAAGAACTTAATACAAAATTTATCCAAAAAAAAGTCTAGCTTAGTTTGCAAAATTAAATTTTACAAAAATATACCTGATGTTTTAAATAATTCGTTACTGAAACATATCTTAAAATGCGATATACTGTATAAGCCTGTATAATATACACTTACCATTTGCCAACTGCTGCAGCTCCGACAGACGCATCAAACTGAGGCCGCGATCTGCCACCAAGAGGTAGGACAGAGTATGATACAAATAATTCCATCCCCTATAGTAACGCGTCGGGTTGCAAGTGTTGACGTAAAATCGACACTACAATCCGTACCAGTTAATGATCAGACTACAGGAGAGAAGCCTCGACAGTGATCTAGTACTTAATGGGATGTGTAGTCAGCAGAAGATCCAACAAAGGGTGTATAAGGTTGTCTGCATCCGGTAGACGAATGTGCTTCTTGGCCAACTGGGAGGAACCATTTGCCAGAATAAATTTAAAAACACATTTCGAACGAACGAACCTAGGCAATCGTTATTGTTTGCGTTAAAGTCCCGGAGAACTACGACTACGACGGAGAGAGTCTGTGAAAAGCAGGTCGTCAATCTTCACCTGGACATGGTCCAAGAGTTGATCTGCATTACCGCTATTGGATTCGGACAGGCACGCGTAGACTCTGACATGATCGTTCATGTCCATACGCAGCCAGAGTACAGACGGGTCCTAACCTTCATATATCTGAAGGCGACGGTAGCAGATATCCTTTCTCACGAAAGCAATTACTCCGGCGTATGGTATAAAATTATAGTTAATAATAATTGCCCGTGTAATAAACGTAAATATTTTACATTTTCAATGGTATTATTGAACATATTAGGATTGTGAAATGTATCACGAGATATTCAATTAAATATTTTAAAACAATCTTAAATTATCTGTTATTGTTTTTAAAGTTTTGTTAAAAATTAAGGAACATTTTGATGTTCATAAAAATAATTGAAGGAGAAAATTATAAAGTAAGGTTTTTAATATTATTATGTTATTATCACATTATTCGTTTCATTATCACATTAAAAAAAATAAAAAATACCTTCTCCATTTATAAATCAAAACAGTCAGAATATACTTTTCTGTTTGAATAACGCATGCAGATGATAACACACTCGCCACTCGGTGTGTAATAAATCATGTGCTGGAGCCTGACCTTAACAGCGGGTTTTGAACTGACCAGTCGCACTCTTCTATATAAGTTATTTTGCCCGGTTTCATGTCGTAAAGATTTTGTATCTTATTCTATCGTGTTATCATTTAATTTAGAATATATCACATATGCATACTTTATAATAAACAAACACTTTTAAGTGGATGAGATTAAATTAAAGTCGATGTCCAAGATTTAGTAACTTAAATTCATAGTTACCATTGCAGATCATAAAAGGTAATGAATGAGTTTTATTGCATGAATGGAATTAGTTGCAATTTAAGAGTGTCTAGCACCTTGAAGTGTCTAGAACTACGTTCGCATTCCAGGGTTTATCTATTTAACCAGACGCCTGCTGCTGTTATCAATTACTGTACCGTACGTCACCACAATTATATCACAATTATAAATTCCCTACAGTCTGGATAAGGCACTTCTTCTTGTCTTCTTCTGGTCTGGCACTTTACAATAATCATTTTTGAAAGAACTTTTTTAATTTTCTGAAATTAAGTTTCTTCGGCAACGTTTTCAAATTGAGACGGCCAAAAAACGCTTACTCATGCTTTAATGAACATTACTAACAAGGTAAACAAAGTAAAGAAATTTATGGTTATATTTCAAGAGCAAGAGTGAAAGATATCAAGATATGATTACGTTTTTGGGAGATAATGCATTGCAGTATATTATATACATATAATATTCAAGAAAATAACATTAAACATATCATTGTTGTGTAGTATATAATAAAAATGTAATTGATTAGTAATTAGGACATCATTAATCTGTTATGAAAATTGAGAATATGACGCATATTATTTATTATAAACTCTTTAACTTCACATAAACTTATTTAGAATATAACTAACATAGTCCTAATAGTCTCTTAACTCCCGTTAAGAGATTATTAGGACTATGATAGGACTATGCGGTATAATATAAAGTTAAACAAGATCCTTTTCAAACTATTGCTACCATCTAAATTATTTATATTAATTCACTGGAATGAAATTAAGTTAATGATTCAGATATACTCGTTAGAGATAGTTAATTACACTTAAGACTCCATTGTTTCAAAAAACTTTTTTGATTATAACTTTCAAACTTAGATATGAACAGCCGACGCTGAGCTATACTCATATTTAAAAAAATACTAATAAAATATTGTTTTTAAATTAATGCAAGTTTTACTTGTAACGTACAAAATATACATATATTTTAAAATATAACAGCTGAATATTAATAATTACAAAATTCATACTATTTAATGTGTCTCTACGTTTAGCTTAATGATTTCTGAGTTGACAACTCAAAATTAATAAAAAAATTTAAAACTAGCTTCGTGTATTTGATAACTTTGAAAATTATGAGTGCAAAGTCAAATCGAAAAAAGAATAGAATGAAAGAGTAAGCAATAAATTTAATTTAGTGCACAGAAGCACAAGTGTGTTAAATGTAAGCAATGATAACGCAGTCGCCACAAATCTCCTACTCGGCGTCCGTCTCAACAATGAATACTGTTCGCCAGCATATTAATACTAGATACTACAAAAATTTAGTTTATATTTATTTATTTCAATCTAAATATGTTATAACTGATTTTATTTATTACAGTTTATTTAACACAATATTTACCATGTCCTTACAGTAATTTACCAAAAATTTATTCGATATCTTGTAATGGTAAAAGTGTTTGACTACTACAAGTTATTCGAAATATCTGTTAACATATAATTGGTGTCGTGTTTAAAGTACCGGGTTGAATTCTGTAGTTATGCCGGTCGACGCAAGTTCGATCCCCAACGAGTCTCCGTGTATTTATTATCTTTTTAATTTAATTTTAAGTTTATTTAAAAATAATTAGCAAGTAGTGTTATATTGTTATATTAAGTTATTAGAATAATTTTAAGAGTAATTTCAATGTGAGTGGTCGTGTACTAGTAACGAGTTGAAAATATCAATTTACCGACATTTAGATAATTATAATATTCCGCTATTGTACATGGCTTTGAGATATCGTTAATGTGATTGAGATGTGTATTATAATCATACTTTTGTGTTAGTTTATTGTTTAGTCCAAGGGGTGAGTTTTTGCACAATATTAATTAGTAGATTAATTAAGTAATATAGTTAAGGTTAGTGTTAAATTTGTTTTTATTTTGTTTATATAGCCTATCGAAACGCCTTTTCTTGAAGAGGTCTTGAGGCAACCCATGAGATATCTAAGTTCGAATCAATGAACCGATGACTAGCTATTCTGGATGTGGAAGGGCATCAGCCAACTTATACCTTGTGCATAACCCTCCTGGCGCTCAATTGTACAGATAATAGATTTAAGTATCTCATAAGTATTACGGATTAAATTATGTGTCCTGTAATCTTAGTGTGACTTTGATTTCTTAATGCTTATTCAAAGTAAAGTATATTTAAGCACATAACAATCTTCAAACTTATTTCAAACACAATATAATTCACCAATCGATAATAGTATGAGTAACTAGTTATCTTGACTGGTGCACCAAAGAGAAGTTCAATTTTAACAATGGGAGAAGTATTTAAATTTTCCACACACGAAAAACTCTCTAATCTCTGCCGATTTTATTTTTTAATTTAATTATAACCAACATATTAAAAAAAATATAATACTAAATTAAAATTAACATAAATTATAATTAAACAATAATACAAAAAAAAAAAAAAAAAAGTTGACAAGTGTCAAATAAAAATTTTGAATTTTATAATAATTTATTATTTTATTATTTCATTATAATCTAAAATTCCTGTGTTCCTGTGTTTTACAATACAAAAATATATTAAACCTTATTCGAAAAGTAACAAAGCGAAAAGACTTTTGATGAAGCAATTCAGTTCAGCATCAAAGACTCCGTGGTGGAGTGACAAATAAAAGCTTAAGTGATCCGTATTCCAGACCTGTAACAGCCTTATTCATACAGCATCTGTTCCTATTTATTATTAATAAATCTCAGCAAGTGCAGTCACTGCAGTATGTGTTTAAACATTGTGTCAAGTGCTTAATCATTAAGTCCTGGTCCTGATGCAATTTAGAAGCTTTCCAAAAGACTTACAGCAGAGTGAAATATTTTAGTTTCGATATTATAATTATAGTTATATATATAATATATTAATTTCTTCTTTTTTTTTACTAATCATAATATTATTGTATTTTTTTATTTTTTTTTGTATTATTGTTTAATTATTGTTTAATTATAATTTATGTTAATTTTAATTTAGTATTATATTTTTTTTAATATGTTGTAATTTATGTAATAACCAAATTTTAATGATTTTATTATAGAATGTACGTATGCGGCGTTGGAAACCGCCAACCAACACGCCATGTTCCGAACGGCGGAAGGTGGAGGACGGAGCTACAAATAGCTACGTGGAATGTAAGAGGAGGAATGGAACAGAAGATGAATGAATTATTAGATGTGATGGATGACAAAGATCTGGATGTTATTTGTGTGTCTGAGACCAAGCGAAAAGGCAATGATACGACCGATTTACCTGGCAACCGGGTCGCTTTCTGGGCTGGGGTTCCAGAGAGTGAGCGAGGTTGCCAAGGTGTAAGCGTATTATTGTCCTCTCGAATGGTTAATGTAATGGTAGAATACAAGGCGATTAACCCGAGGCTTCTTTGGGTTCGCTTTAAGCTGGGGATAACAAGAGTGTTCTTGTTAGCCATGTATGCGCCAGTATCCTCAGCTCAAATGAGCGAGCTCGAGGAGTTTTGGGAGAATGTCAGGGATGTTCTAAGTAGTGTCAGAGATAATGAAAAGTTAATAGTATGTGGAGATATGAATAGATGGGTTGGAACCGCGCGAAGCGGTTACGAAAGCGTGCTAGGCAAATATGGTGATAAGAGGGTAAATTAAGCTGGAAAGCTTATTTTGGAATTTTGTAAGGAGAAAAATTGTGATCAAACATCGTGTTTGCCACAAACAAATTCCCATGTACACATGGGAGCGAGCGGAAGAAAGAAGTATGATTATGAAGTATTCCTAGTGGACCAGCGTATTCGAAGTCAAGTTATGGACACGCGAGTGTTCAGAGGTGCTGATCTGAGAACGGACCACTATCTAGTCGTTGCTAGAATAAGAGGTTTGTTTGCAGGTTGGCGCAGCCGCATGACGTGTCCAAGCTTGGCGTCGAATTATCGCATAAGAAGCTGGAAGCTTCAAGATCCACCAATCAGAGAGGAATATCAAGAGAGGGTTTCCAAGAAGCTTGAAAGCTGTGATTCTGGAAATGAAAGTGTTGAAGTATGCTGGCAGAACCTTAGGAATGGTATGGTGAAAGTAGCGACAGAAGTATGTGGTAAAAGGAAAAGAGGTTTTAGTAAAAAGCGCGATGAATGGTGGGATGATGAAGTGAAAGACGCTGTAGAGTTAAAGAAGAAAGCATGGTTGGATTATAAAGCCTCTGGTAAGGATAAAAGTATGAGAGAGATAAGAAAAAGAGTAGTACAAGCTGCAAAAGCACAAAACGAAAGCACTTATAAAGATGAAGCGTGAAAATTCTGAGAGAGAAAGGGATGAAAGGTTGACGAACAACTTCCGGGAAAACACAAAGCTTTTCTGGCGAGAAGTTAGTGGTTCCCGGGGTTGTTCGGTAACCTGTAGAATGAAAGGGGTGCTTTCGAAGAACGGTGAAATTTTAACTGAACAAACACACGTTTTGCAGCGGTGGGCGGAATTCTATAAGGATATGTATGAACGTGAGGACGCCTCGGTCTTGACTACCAGCGTAATGCTGAGTCAAGATGTAGCCGATGGTGAAATCAGTTTGGAAGAAGTAGAGAACGTGATTCGAAGTCTGAAATGTGGTAAGGCTGCGGGAGCAAATGAAGTTACTGCCGAGATGATCAAATATGGTGTTCCACGCGTCTGGGACTTTTTCTGGTTTTAAAAGGCTTTACAAATGTACGTAATCTTTACTTTTTGAGTATAACGTGCGAAGAAACAATTTGATAGCAAAAACTCTCTTTTCCTTTTCAGTATCGAGATGTCCATTCCAGTCTTCATTTACAACTTAAATATTTAATTAGAGAGACTATATGAAGAGTGTTTTTGTCCAATAACAGTGATATTACGTAGGTTGGTTAAGCACTTTCATTGCCACGCCATAATGTTGAATTTATCTAAGAAACCTTGGCCAAAGAAACTATGGCTGACCAAAAAAATTATGGGTTGTACGTAACTGTAGGCCACCACATCGTAATTTCGCGTTATCAGCCACAGCACAATAGATCAGTTCATATCTGGAAATGAGTGTGTTAAAAACACCCCTCAGAATACACCATACTCTTGAGTAAAATCATCCTTGACACACGTGATATGTAATAACTCTATTTATCTATAGGTTACCTATTTAGTTATATCTTTAGGTTATCTTTCAATCAATGACTATGAAAATTAGTAACAAATTGACGGATGCACAATTTGGCAACACATTTTTTTTAGTTTTAATTTTTTTTTAGTGTTAATATTTGATAGGTTATACGTAAAATTTTAATTAATTAATGGAAACAAAAATGTTGAACGAATAAGAAATGTAATCTAATGTTTGGTACCTTTAAAAATAATCCATAGCCTCTGTGCTCACGTACAACTAAATATTTAAAAAATGTTAAGTTGAATATACTATCTGTATTTGAGATTGGCACATATGAACTTTAAGTGAAATGTCAAAATAGAGTTTTATTTTAAGACAAATAACATAAAAGTATATTATGATACATTTAATTAGGCAATTTATTGAAAAGAGTAACCAGTCATATATATGATATAAGATATATATCCTTATAATTTTAAAGCTTCACAATTTTTGGTTCCGCTCACCCAACAAAATCAAAACAATGAAAGATTTAAAACAATTCTACTTTATACATAGTAATAAAAGCTAATAGAAACAATATTTGCCATAAATTAGATATAAGAGAAATAAAATTCCTTTTCATTTATGATGCAAAGTAATTATTAAAAAATCTAAGTAATTACCCAACTGCTATATCTCAAATTAAACTATCGTTATAGAAGCAAAGATATTTAGTTAAGTTATAAGTATTGGCTTCAATACAATAGAAAGAAAAGAATCATGGTAAATCATTCGTAAAAGTATTCATCATAAAAATAATCACCCCCACTTGGTGGGTTTGAACCACCAGCCTTTCGGTTAACAGACGAACACGCTAACCAATTGCGCCACGAAAACTTAGAAATATAAAATTATTTAACGATCAACACTTTTTTTATGACTTTATAATAATTACTTTTAGTTTTCTCTTCTAAGTTTTACAGAATGTGGAGGCCGATAAAGTTTTTTTTTGTCAATTCAAAATTATTGGTCTAGGTCCAGGTCCAGGTCTAATTTATTTATCAAATGTTAGACGTATTGGGTAGTTCTTTGTAGGTAATTTCAACTAAATAATACTTACTTAAAGAATATGTCATAAAAATTTATACAATTCAATTTAAAAATTGTGTTTCACACTAAACAATCTCAGGATAGCGTCTCACTCTTTGACATGTTTGACATTGAGTTTATTTTAACCTTACCTTGTACTTTATTTGATACAAATATTTAGAAGTTAACAACATAAGCATATTGAAACAAGGACGATGTCGGGAAATTCTAAAATCAATAGTAAAGAAATAACTTATTAAAAATGTTTAGATTGTACCGCATTTTCTATGCATAGATACGTAGAAACAACCGGCCTGCGATTCAATAAACACACCGCAATTACGTGGCAAACGCTTTGTTATTGTATTAATATAAAAAAATAAATGTTATTGTATTAACATAATAATAAGTTCAATGTACAATCCATGTTGTACATAACGTAAGCGTTCACAAAATTGTAGAAGTAGTCAAACTTATTCCAAAGTTCCAAAAGTCAAAAGCATTTCGAAATCTTCCATTCGGGCTTAAAATTATATTAGCACAATAATTAAAAACTGTGTTTAATTTTTTTATTCAATAACAATACCATTATTACAACAATTAATAATTTTAGTAAACAATTCTCAAACTCATAAGATAACGATACGGATAGATACGGATAAACAATTCTCAAACTCATAAGATGAATAAGATCAAAGTTTTTTATACAGTTGGTGTTTGTATTGGCAGTTATGTATTTAGAAAACAAAACAAGGTACAAGAGCGTCAGTCGCAATAACCATTAATAATTAAAACCGTAATACCGTTTCTCGGTTAACGTGAGGGTAAATAGAGACGTTCTCACGTGATGGATGATTGCTATCACTCATGAGATTTCAGCGCCCAGCGAGTTACATAATAATACGATATTGTAATTTTATTGAGCGAAGCGAACGAAGTGAGCGGAGCGTTTTACTGGAGACTTTTTACATTCTTTATCACGAATTGGCTTGAAAACTACTTGACGGATAATTATAAAACTTTGCAATCAAAAAGACACATTAGGTGATGGATTAAAAACAAAATCCTCAAAAAAAAATAATTATATCATGTCCAAAACTGATATCCCATTGAAGTCAATGGAAAACGATGCGTCAATATACTGGGCTCGCTTCGCTCAATATGCAAACGGCACCCGAGATTTAGCGAGCGCATCGAGTCGAAATTGAGTGTTTGTTAGCGCTCCTAGTAATATTATATCACGTACCAATAATAATCTTTAAATATACTTTCGGAACTAATGGATACTTTCTATTTATTACCTTGTTACTAAAATTGTACTTTCCGTGCTCATACGAGTAGTACGCTCAAACAAGAATAAATTATTAATTTAACTTACACTTATATTTAAATGATAAGTATATTAATATATATTCCAAAATAAAATATCATACCTTTAAATATTCAATAAGGAGCGTTGCCTGATACTCAGTACTCTCAATTTGTTATTATGAATCATCAAGTGATTAGGAAAGGAAAGGTCTTAAGGAAAAAATATTTTACATGTAGTACAGATTATAGTAAATCCCACAAAATGTATAGAAAAATAAGTAAAACTTATAAAACTTTATAAAGTGTTTGACTAAAATTAAAACATAATTATGTCACCATTCGCCATACTAATATTATAAAGAGGAAACATTTGTGTTATTGTATGTATTCACACAAAAACTACTGGACCGATTCCAAAAATTCTTAAACCAGTAGAAAACCGCATCTTTACTGAGTGTCATTTTTCTGTGTACTGTGTGTACTATATTACATTAAAAAAATAGGTTTCCCTAATAAAAATGCAATAATGTGACTCAGGTGTGCAAAAATTGGTTATAAAAATGTGTCATGGTGTGCGCTGCGGAAAGTATTAATGATAGAACAAAAAAATGTTCTACAATATTACAGAACGTATTAATCTCTACAAGAAAGTCGGCAATACCACATATCCAACTACTGTAATTATGCCACTATAACAACTTTTTCACATGTTGAAGTTGATAAAAGTGCCGACTATAAACAGACCATACTACTCATACCTCTCCACATATCCATATCCCATTAAGTTATATTTAATAAAAGAACAAGTGAATGAAGTGGTATATTTGGGAAGTATGTTTAGCAGAGACGGAAGATACGAAATGGATGTGGAAAGGCGTATTGCTGCCGGTAACAGAGTCAATGGTGCTTTGACTGCATTGTTGAGACGGCAAAACGTCAGTATAGCTGCACGTTTGGCTGTACAAAATGCAGTTTTGCTACCGATGCTGTTATGTGGCAGCCAAACGTGGGTAACACAGAAGAAGAATGTAAGAAAGATGAATGCTGTGGAGATGCGATCTCTTCGCAGAATATGCGGAGTCAGTCTAGCTGATCGAATCCGCAATGAAGAGATCCACAGAATGGCAGGTACTAGCGAAGATGTCACGGTGAGAATGAAGAAGAACATGCTCAGGTGGTTTGGGCACGTCGAACGAATGAGTGATGAAAGAATGATAAAAAAGATTTATATAGGAAAAGTGCGCGGTAAGAGAGACAGGGGGAGGCCTCGAGTGACCTTCGAAAACACAGTATCAATGTTATTGGAGGAAGGTCACGTAAAAAGCATGAGGACCCCCCGGAGGGCATGTATGAAGAGGTTGATGTCTGTGGCCGAGGCAAAAGAGGTATGCAGAGACCGTAGCGTTTGGCGCTCCGTCGTCTCTGGCTACCCCGCAAGGGATATGGCGTGAATGTAAATAAATAAATAAATATGTTAAAGCATGGTACTTCTATTGTATATTTACGATTGAAAGTTATAATTTATGACATTTTCAAGCGTGTGTGACAAGATTCTGATGCGATACTGTCATTGTTAGAGTCAGTGCCCTGTGCCTATCTGGTAGGAAGAACTGACTATCCAGATGATGATGATGAATAAAACTATATAATAAATTTATATTGAATCACTTATGTATGTACGAATAGGAGCGTGAGCAGTCTGCTGGACTTCTGTACCACACCGCTACCACTCTTTCTCCTTCTGCCCGGGCCCCGCTGTGTCCGCCCGGCGCCCACTGCTTGCTGTCGCCCGCGCCCCGCTATTGAGAGCAATGTGTGACATTGCTCCTGACTTTGCGCTAGGCGCTAGGCTAGACTCTTAACAGTCATCTATACCCAAATTTCGTAAGTAAGCTAAAACATCCTTTATAATTTTAGTGAATAATATAATCCTTCATATTTTCTATAATTTTCTATTTGAAAATAAGTATTTTAAATATGTACTGTAAGATTGATTTAGGAACACAACAGTTTGCACGTTGTTTGGTTGATTTCTAGGTTAAAAAAGTTTGTGTCAACAATATTAGTTATGTAGCTTACAAAGTATTACTGAGTTCTTCAGTCAACGATAAATGCAAGAAATAAAAATAAATTCGTAACTAATTAAATTAATTCCATCAAGGAATTGACTGTACGCATATATTAGAAACTTCGACAAGAGATCTTAGACCTTCCTTCTCTTAGTTTTATTATAGTATTCAAGAGGATTTAGTACATTTAAATGAGTGGAATTTAAGTTGTTGACTCATTTGCGGGGTTGATAGTATAATGTATAGTTATGCTAACATAGTTAAATTTTTAAAGATCGGGCCAGTTTTGAGTTTCTGGCCCGATCTTATCAGCATAGCAACGTTTTGAACCGATGGTAGTTTACTCATGGGCTGACTACACTGACCTTTTTCTTTGTAATAATTGATGATTCAAAAGTATTGTAAATGCCTACTTGAATTAAGATATTTTGAATAAGAATTTGGACGGACTTACAGGAAAGATTACAAAACTAGTATTGAAGTCAGTCGCGAAGAAACCAAATAACGTAGGGCGTTGGCGTTAAAGAGCAATATGTTACCCTGGGGATTAGTTCGAAGTTCATCATAAAATAAACAATAAAATAAAATACTGGTGAGGCTGGCTCGCTACTGTAGTTCCATGTTTTATTTTAACTACTATTATAGTTTTTATTCTTATGATTATAATTATATTAATATTGGCATTATTAATATTAATATTGTAAAATAATATTAATTATTATGCTAGGAAATAAATCTAGGTATGCAATCGTAATTTGAGGATGTAATAAAATATATTAAATTGTATTTGAGAATGTACTTATTTTATTAACTTAGTTTATAACATCAGTTTCTAAAAAAGTTTCGATATTTTTGTTGAAATAAATTTTTATTATGGTTATTATATTGTTTTCCAACATAATAATATTAAGCTACTACATGTACCATCTACGTTGTTAATGAGTTAAGAAAGAATGAGTAAATCAGTAAGAACGACAACAACCGCTCAATGGCCGAAGCGAAAATTAAGTAAAAATTCCTTCAATAATGTTCTGATTACGTGCGATGTTATCATCGATGTTACATCGAAGAATGAAGCGACGATTTATAATTAATGTTTGCCATTACTAACATTCACGATGCAATTATATACAATGTGAACTTGTAAAACGTGTCAATTGAATATTTTTAATACAGTATTACATAAATTTACTACTACATTTTGTTAACTTTGGTGCATGTAGAAGAATCATGGAAAAGATGTAATAAAAAAGAGGTAAAAACCACAAATATATCAAGTAAAGGTAGATGTGTGCTTTTTACAGATGTATTTAATATATTTAATTTTACAATTTTTTCTCGTGACGTATAAGGCAACAGAAGAATCAGTTCCCGAAGTATGGGCAGCAGCGTCCTCTGCCTATCATAACACTGCGATCGTCAAAACGCCTGCAAAAGTGTGGCGATTATGGTATTTCCCTTCACGATCTTTGAGGCGTATATAAACTGACGAGAAAAAGTAGAAAAAGGCTTTTCATCATATTGGTTACATATCTAAGTACAAGGATGTGTACAATACAATACAGACTCGATAACGAAAATAATTATGATTTTATTGCAAGAATTGTACCATAATTTATAACATGAGATAAATATACGTATATATTAGGTTACTATATCTTATGAAGTATAATATATTTGAAAATAACCTATAACATATATTTCAAACACACTGTTTATTTTTATATTTATGCAGCATTATTCCGAAGAGCAAATCTGAAGCTTGTTCTTCAAGGAATAATAAACTATAGAATACCGACACGTTTAGTTTACAAGCGAAACTGTTTGTTATGATTATACAACCTTAATTCTCAATATTAATAATTCAATGCTCGTTTCAACACGAGACTGACTTGAGACAAACTTTAATCCATAATTCTAAACTTTTGTAGGTAGTAGAAAGGAAATGTAAAGCTCTAAGATATTTATAAAATGGTTTAAAATTGTAGTCTAAATATGCGATAAATGTGCTACAGCATGACCACGAGTGTTTACTGAGTGAGTGCTCTCATCGACCGACCGTCAGTAAACTCAGGGCTATAGAAAATATTGACTAAGCTGAGATTTATTGAGTGGAAAACAGTCACACTTAGTTCACTACACTGATGTGTTGCAATTTACCTAAAATTTACTTTCCTTAAAACAACAATACACTTAAATATTGATAGAACTGCCAGCAGTATATTTGTGGCGATTGCATTCTCAGTCTAGTATTTAAATCCAATAAAAAAAACATATTGTCTCGATTCATAAATAGAAAATTATTTTAGAGAAGTTTTGTCATCATTTAAATATCCTGAAAATGTCAAAACTTTTCCTTAATTTAGCTTTTGAGAAGTCTTATAATTTTCTGTCCCCTAATATATTAATAATTATATATTTTTATATTTTGTATTAAAATTATCACAATGTCATCTATTTCTAGGATTTGCTCTTTCCTTATTGTTTCAGAATAACTGCAATTCCAACTAATATTAAATTTGTTTTTAACAGAAAATTGTTCAACCATTTTTTTTCAGTATATACTTAATTTTCTCACTTTTTATTATGTTTTTTTTTTCGTTTGTGTCAAATAATAAAAGTAAAGAATTATTTTTAATAAATTAAGGTTTGACAATTTTTATTTTTTTCCTGTATCAAACTTCAATTTATTTATACTTTACCTTAAACTAAATTAAAACATTCTCACATAACATCTTCATAACAAAAAATATGAATTTGTTTTAAAACAAAGTTAGAAATATGATTTTATCCAACGTAAAATTATAATAATACCTTTGTTGAAAACTCTTTCATAAAATATACGACTTCATTTTTGGTCAGAAAATACTTAGGATACATGAGTAATTTCGGATAAGAAACCGGCTTACAAATGAACATAATATTATTGTATTATACAAGCATTTGAGTAGGACAGCGGGGCTGGTACTAACAATTTTTTTATTATGGTTTATACTTTCAATAATAATTAACTTTTTTGTTTCATTTTTTATTGAAAACATGCTTTGGCTATTCAGTTATGATATTACTAACTAAAACCACCAGCTAGCTTCTTAGGTGGTAGAGCCTAGCTGTAGTTTTCTGACTGCAGCTCGTATTGGGCTGGCTCGACCGGGGAAGGACCACCCTCTCAAAGAAGACTGACGTGTAGTAACCAAATTCATTTGGTTATGTTCCGTCAGTGAGTGAGAGAATCCGGAAGCCCAACCCCGCCTCCCTTCCAAACATGATAGCGATGCCTCCAAAAAGTATACCCAAGGAGTGTACCGGCTTTGATGAAGCCGGAGACCCCTTCCCCGAGCAAAATCGGCGGAATAATCCTCAGATTTTGCTCGGGCCGCCCGTCGTATCTGGGGCGGGCAAAGTATCGCCTATTGTGTTTTCTGAAGGCAAACGACGGCAAACAGCGGCACCCCGCTCCACTCTAGATGTGAACTTTTGCAACATCCGGGGGTTTCACTTGAACCTAAACGCCGTCCACTAACCACCTTGAGACGGCGCAGCCGGCCTTGTTGTTTCTGATGGAGACGCAGATATCTCAACCTAGCGACACAGCGTACCTATCATACCCCGGGTATAAACTAGAACATCATTTTATACCACACGCCGGGGTATCTGTGTTCGTAAGGGAGGATATCTGCTACCGTCGCCTTCAGGTTTTTGAAGGTCGGGACCTGTCTGTACTCTGGCTGCGCGTGGACATGGACTACCATGTCAGAGTCTACGCGTGCCTCTACAGGTCCCATAGTGGTAATGCACAAACAGATCAACTCTTGGGCCATGTTCAGGCGAAGATTGACGATCTGCTTTCACAGACTCCCTCCGCTGAAGTCGTAGTCCTCGGGGACTTCAATGCGCACCATGCCGATTGGTTAGGGTCACGTGCCACCGACTACGCGGGAAGATCTGTGTTTGACTTTGCTCTGACAAATGGTCTGTCCCAACTGGTCAAGACGCACACTCGTCTACCGGACGTGGACAGCCATATGCCCTCTTTGTTGGATCTTCTGCTGACTACACATCCCGGAAAGTACCAGGTCACTGTCGAGGCTCCGTTAGGGTCCTCTGATCATTGTCTGGTACGGAGTGTAGTGCCCATTCAACGTTCGGCTCGCACAACACCTGCGAATCGACGCGTTTGGCACTACAAGTCAGCGGATTGGGATGGAATGCGGTCCTTTTTTGCATCCCAACAAATCGGCCCCCATGGGTACATGGGGCCGATTTGTTTCCCTTCCGATGATCCTAGTGGCTGCGCTGCGGCTGTAGCTGATGTGATACTACAGGGCATGGAACTATTTGTGCCAAGCTCTGTGGTACCACTTGGTGGCAGATCGCGGCCTTGGTTTGATGCGTCTGTCAGGGCTGCAGCAGCTGGCAAAGGGCAGGCTTATCAAGCTTGGGCCAATGCGTTAGTCACTAAGGATCCGAACTCTAGAGTTCTGAAGAGGAAATATAATCGTGCCTCCAGATTCTTCAAACGGCAAATCGCTAGAGCAAACTTCAAGCATGTCGTCAAAATTGGGGATCAGCTGGCAAAGTACCCGCCTGGCACGCGCAAATTTTGGGCGCTTTCAAAGGCCACTCTGGGCAACTTTAGCCAGCTGTCCCTACCGCCGTTGCACATGGGGAATGACTCTCTGGCCCACACGGCAAAAGAGAAAGCCGATCTCTTGGGCACTCTTTTCGCTTCCAACTCGACTTTGGACGACCAGGGGAAGACACCGCCTATCATCCCACGGTGTCAGAGCTCAATGCCGGAAATAGTTTTTCGGCAGAAAACTATTAGGCAGTCTCTATTTTCCTTGGACGTTCATAAGTCGAGTGGGCCGGATGGTATTTCTCCGTTGGTGCTACGAACGTGTGCCCAGTTGACTCCAGTGCAAACGCGTCTATTTCGGTACTCCTACCTTAAAGGCGTAGTCCCGGTCTATTGGAAGCGTGCTCTTGTCCATCCGATCCCTAAAAAAGTAGTAAAGATAATTCGGACCCAGCTAACTACGGACCTATCGCCATTACCTCCTAACGTACCTCGAGGATCACCAGTTGATCAATGACCGGCAGTATGGCTTTCGCCATGGTCGATCAGCTGGTGATCTTCTGTTATACCTTACACACCGTTGGGCAGCGGTTATTGAAAGCAAGGGAGAGGGTCTGGCAGTTAGTCTGAATATGGCAAAAGCCTTTGATCGTGTATGGCACAAGGGACTTCTTTTGAAGCTACCTTCCTATGGGCTTCCCGAGAGTTTATGCAAGTGGATCACCAGTTTTCTCACTGGGCGGAGCATACAGGTCGTTCTCGACAGTTTTTGCTCGGACCCCAAGCCCGTGAACGCTGGTGTACCCCAAGGATGCGTGCTATCCCCAACTCTGTTCCTCCTGCACATCAATGATATGTTGGATATTTCCAACATACATTGTTATGCGGATGACAGCACTGGGGATGCGGTATATTCCGGTCGTGCAGGTCTCTCTTAGGAAAACATCGACGAGTGCCGAAAGAAACTTGTGTCTTCAATAAAGACCTCCCTGGGGATGGTCTCTGAGTGGGGTGAACTGAACCACGTTCAGTTCAATCCCCTAAAGACACAGGTTTGCGCGTTTACCACTAAGAAAACCCCATTTGTCGTATCACCGCTCTTCGAGAACACTCCTGTTATTGCCTCGCCAAGTATCAGAATACTGGGTCTCGACATTTCGAGCGGTTTTCAGTTTCGTGGTCATCTGGAGAGCAAGGCCAAGTTGGCCTCGAAGAAATTGGGAGTGATCAATAGAGCGAGGCAGTACTTCAAACCTGGCCAAAGACTTGCGCTCTATCAGGCGCAGGTCCGGCCTCACATGGAGTACTGTTCTCATCTCTGGTCCGGATCACCCCAATATCAGCTTCTACCATTTGACCGCGTACAACGGAGAGCCGTTCGGATTGTCGGGGACCCAGTGCTCTGCGAACGGCTGGACTCTTTGGCATTGCGTAGAGACGTAGCTTCTTTGTGCGTCTTCTACCGCATTTACAACGGGGAGTGTTCCAAAGAACTATTCGATCTGATGCCTACCGCCGAATTTCACTACCGCACAGCTCGCCATCGCCTCTTTTATCATCCATACCACCCGGACGCGTGGCGGTCTTCAACTGTGCGTTTTTCAAGGACTTTTTCCCACGTACCACTCAAAGGTGGAACGAACTTCCTTCGGCGGTATTTCCAGATCAATACGACATGGGTACCTTCAAAAAAGGCATATATTCATATCTCCAAGGCCGGCAACGCTCGTTGTGAATCCTCGGATGTTGCAAGCGTTCATGGGCGGCGGTGATCACATACCAACGGTGAACCGCAAGCTCGTTTGCCCTCCTCTAACATAAAAAAAAAAAAAAAGAAAATAGCTAAGTAATTTCAGAAAGAGAGCCATAAAAACAAAAAATTTAATATATACCCCGTATTTGGGGCAAATATTAACAGAGTTGGGGTAAGTATTAACGTTAGGGAAAATTATTAACAGAGACTAAAATTCTATCAAATACTTAAATAAAATGTCATTTACATTAATGAAAATGTTTTTATTGTTTAATAAATCAGTACTTTTTACTATAGGAACTGAAAAAATATAGTATACTCTTTTAAATCTACAGTAAATTTTTAAAATTCATTATCAATCATCCATCCGGAATTATTACCTGCACCTATGGACTTAGGCGGCCTATTTTGGACAAATAAATTCCGGGGAAAAATGAACATACATGGTAGGAAATTTCCAATAGCATTTACCGCTGCCGCAATTGTGACGAGAGTACCCCGTTCAGCAGATATGACTGCTCCTAACTGCTTGGAACCTCGTTGAGCTACCACTTTCTTAGGTTTTTGCACCGTTGTGACTCCACCCTCGTCTACATTCCATATTCTACTCGGAGGAAACTTATATTTTTGAAGCACTTCTCGATATTTTTCGAAAAATGAATGAACATTAGTACTGTTAAATGTTGTTGTCCTGCTTAAGTTGGTAGCCTCTGGAGTCCGAATAGACAATGACGTGTTGCGCTTCATAAATCCTGCAAACCTATCTTTGCCAGCTTTTCCGTTCCAAGATTCTGGAATATTATCTATCTTGTGTAGAATGGCAAGCTCGTAAGCAAATTTTTTGACATCATCAGGTAGCAATCCGAAATAGATATTGGCACATTTTATTAAATAATCTGCTATAATTGCTTCTTGCTCAGAATTGAAAACTAGAGGGTTTTTTTTATAACCCACTTCAATAGAAATTCCCTTCCTTTTTATCTTCACATATTTGAACAGTGTTACATGACAAATGTTGTATTCGGTAGCAACATCTATATATTTTCTGTTTTTTATCAGAACTTCCTCAGCGGCCAGGTCAAATACTTCTTGAAACGTGGACCCCCCTGTGCTTCTTCCTTTTGTAACTTCTCATTTTGTAAAAAAAAACTTGTTGCAAAAAAAACACTCCGTTAATGTCACATACATATTATGTATTAACATGTTTATACTTACCCCACAATTTTTTTTAATTTTAGTACCAAGGTCTCTTTTAATACTTCATCAAATGCAGAAAATAATCTAATCAAAATAATTACAAACAAATAACACAACTTTAGTGATGACCGACCGATAACTGACAAATCTGGACACGTTCGGCTGTGTATATAGGGTTTCTAAACAGAGTCTCATATTTTTAACACTTCACATTTGGGGGCTTAATAAGCTTAATCAGCTTGTTGTAATTCTTACCTCCGTTAAAACCAGTCCCGCGTTCCCCTATATCATTTTAAAAATAAAAGTAATAAACTTAAAAGCCTAATATAAGACATATTATTAAGTATAGAGCGGAATTTTTTTTTAAGAAATCTGTATATAAAAACTAAATATGCATTATTTAATTTTGAATTTCTTTCGTAGTTTTCTGATAAATAAAATAACATATTGCTAATCTTAACAGTATAATATTATATAGTTTGACAGAGTATTAATTTCCAGCATACACCAGCATTTATGCCATTTAATATCAATAATATAATAATTAATATCAAAACAAAAAGACCTGTAAACAAAAACAAACATCCAACATAATCAGAATGTGATATATGTTTGAATAAGGGATTCAAATGATAACACACTCACCACTCGATATTATGTTCCGTAACTTGGACTCTAAAAGCGAGTTCTGAACTTGCCGCTCGCATATTAACTCTGTTATGTAAATTATTTTGCACGTTTCCATCATGTATAACAATTATCTATCTAACAACGACGCACCTGTAAACGACGCACGCAACGATGCCGCTAGTTTGAACTGTAGCACCTTGCTGTATATAATTTTTTACCGTTTATTATTTATACGTATAAACGCACATATAATATATAATATAATTGAACATATTATTTACACCATTCTATGTTACTGCTTTTGTTCTATTTTTATTTTTATTAAAGTTAATCCTAACTGCTGGGTGTATTGTCCTTTGTATAATCCATAGACTGTTACGTCCCCAGTTCCTTGCTCAATTTATTTTACTTTTACGTAATCCTTAACTTTGTATGTAATTAACATACAACGATATCATAATATATTTCTATATTTCATACATTAATTCATATTTCATGATATTGCTTATTTAAATATACGATTTTTTTAAACGATCTGAGTACTCTTATATCAAGGTGTTAATATTTTATGGAAGTTAGCTACTTAATAAAAGCAATATTAAAAAAAAAAAAATAAAGTAAGTCCTTAAGAAGAAGAGAAGTTATAAATAAGATTTTAAAAAGTGACTTATTAATTAATGGACATAAAATAGTATACAAAAAACTTTTATAAACGAACTATATCTAACTTTCCATAATTTATAAATGATGTAGTTTAGTAGAATTACTAAACTACATCATAGTTAGTAATGTTAGCGTATTGTCAATGGGAGAGGTTTTGCAAAACTGTAAAATAACTTTTAAATTTACTTTAAAACATCCTATGTATAATAGTACACAAAAGAAGCAGGCTTATTATTTGACTCCAAGTTGTTTTATATATTCGATATATATTTTTCTTCTTGGCAATTATTATATTAATAATATAATAAAGCAAAAAAAATTGTCAAATAATCGCAGTACGAAATAGAAAAACAGGAATAATACATAATTATAAAATATTTTGTACAAATATAAAATTATTTAGAAATTTTATTAAATATATATCTCTTATGATAATATCACAATGTAATTAAACATCAATTAAGAAATCCTGTGACTACATGATATTACAATTTTAATCCTTAATTCGTTATTAATAGTATGATCGTATTCTCAACATTCATTAATATAGAGCCTATCACATATAAATTAATTAATATTATGAATGAATAAATGAATTAACGAATGATTTGTATGAATGAATGAATGAATAAATTGTTTATATATCCCTCATTATAACAGATAAATAATGTAAATAAACCAAATGTATGTAACCGGTCAGATGTGATAGTATAATACGTAGTCATTTATTAAAGCGAAAGACATCACTTGACTGCAGTTTGTATCTTGCTTGGCTCGACTCAGTTAACTACCTACATTTTATTCAACAATTGAAAGAGTAGAATGCCAAAATCGCACACATTTCCTGTGTTGTAATCTAATTTATCCTTAGTTATAATAGTTTGACACTTATAAATTGTTCTATAAATGCTAATTGTTGTACTACCTTTTGCTAATAACTCATTGTTAGTAGTTATTAAATGGTTATATATTTCTGAATATCACATTGTTAAAATTCTTCAATATCAAAATATTACCATACTAAGCCCAACTTTCTAGTACACTGACTAAGAAAACTTTACTGTTTCAGTAAAGTAGTATTTTATTATTACGGGAGTTCAGCGCATAGTTTATTTGTTTCAAGTATTTTAAACAAGCTTAGTATTTTTTTAATTAGTCCCAATATTTTAAACTGTCGATTAAGGATATGTAGTTTATGATTATTTCAGGAAATGTAAAGTGTTTAAGTTTTTGTTAAAGGTTTTTGAAAGGAAAACTATAATCTATATAACTATAATCCGCAATCAGTGTCGAGAATTTTTCAATAGACCCATCGCTTAGCTCCTAGACCCTAATAGTCCGTTTATCGATAATAGTGATTAGAAAGATTAAACACTTAAAAAATTATGAAAAATCTTCTTTGGGTGTCGTTAGTCATGTTATAACTGTTGTTACAAAGAAAAACTACACTTTTATTATTATATATTGATTAGAAACGGGTTTTATAGCAAAAGATTCTTGGTTATCGAATACGGTGTTGTTAAAGGGCTTAACTACCTTCTCAAGAATGATATCTTTATACACTTGTACCGATGACATTTATGACATGTGTAACCAATGACAGGTTCCAAATTAAAAATAATATTTTGTTGATTTTTATTTGGGTATTACATTATTTATGGCCAAATTAATTAGTTGGTTCTAGTATTTAAGGAGTTAGAAGGTTTAAGTTAGTATATTTAAAATTTAACCTGCACAATCATTATTTCATACATATGCCTATAAATGCCTTTATTCTATAATACACTGCCTCTGATACTTTATAAGTATTTAATATTATAAGTTCGTTAACATTAAATTTGTATTTACAAACATACTCAACTGTTTACGAAGTCATTATCTCTTACTAACTTCGCTTTTGTTTCAAAGTTCTGTATGTTATTAATTCTTAAAAGATTTATTGTGTTATATAATTAATAGAGTTTTGGATCTTCCTATTCAATATATATTATACTTATTATCTTATATTTATAAAACTGCATAAATAAGATTCTTAATTAATATTAAATAAGAATTAGGCAACTTTTGTACACGTTAAAACATTTTAAAAAATATTATTTGTGTGTCTAAATAAAGTTATCTATTTTTTTAAGTGAATGTGATTTGATCAATTAATAAAATACTAAACATCAAAATAAGTCATATAAATATTAGTCCCTGTTATAATTTTCATATTTTATATTTATTATAGTTTCCATATTTAATATGACATGTAAAGGTCTCTCATTTGCTTTTTAGTATTCTTTGTTTCAAACAGATATATTATAAATTGATAGGACATTATTATTTTTGGCTCTTTATATAAATATCAATTTTACGAAGGTATTTCTATCGACAGAATAATAGCTGTACTATAATAAGAGTAGAAGTTATACAACACCATTTATTATGAAATTCTTGTATGTAACGCAGTCACATAAATAAATAGTATTTATGTACTTTCATACTTAAACGAGTATAGCTAATTCTGGACAAGTAAGATATATAAAAATATATAAGTTAGTAAGTATTTAATGTTTTAACAAAAACAAAGTAGGAAATAAGATTTTACATAACGAAACATTTAAATGCCTTTTATTTGGATATAATGTCCTTTTCCTCGACGAACTTGTATTATGGGATCTCAAAAAATGTGCGATTACATTGTAAGTTGAACAATTCTATTTATTTATTTATTTTATTATTTATATATTTATTTATTTTCTGTTTCAATGATGCAAATGATAACACCCTCGCCACTCGATGTGTAATAAACCCTGTGCCGAAGCCTGGTCTCAACAGCGAGTTCTAAACTTACCACTGCATATAAACCCTGTTATGTACGTTTTTTTACTGTTTGCATAATGTAAAACAATGTTAAAACATATTGTTATGTATTATCATTCAATTTACATTCACTATATACTGGAAAAGGATAAGGTTAAATGAAATTCGATTTCAAGGCATTGATTACGTAGAAACTAACAGTTATAGTTCAAACTTATAACAGCGTGATAATAATTGAATGTTTCTGGAATGAAATTAGATGCATCTTTGACTTTCATAGTCATTTTAGTCATAGTTTAAGTATTTTTATATATTTTTTTATTAAAATATACCTTCTTCTCTGAGCTAGATTACCTCAATAGTAGCTTCAATAATATGATATTTGACTGTATCTAGAGCAGGGAGCTATCTCGAACACCGCGCATAAACATCCCAAACATCCGACGTAGTTATATTATCCAACACCTGTAGATTTTAATGACTGCAATGTTCATCTGTAATACTGTATCTAATGTCTACGAGTGGCATTTTTAACAGTCGTTTCTGAAGAAATTTTCGTTAATAAGCTAAGGTGTAAAATGACTTTCCTTTAACAACAGTTCAAATCGAGACTAACCTATTACTACCTACTTCTTGCGCTTAGGTCAGCAATGTTCTTTTGCATCTCCGATATTACGGCATAACGTGATTCAAGTAATCACGTTATGCCGCAATCAGACAATTTTGTCTCTATTTTGATAAAACTAAAATTAAAATAAAGATATAGAATTTTGAACGTAATTTATAGTAATAACAATTGTCACTTAATCTTTTATGAATTTATTTGTCTTCAAAATGGTTTTCTTATTATTTAAAAACTGCTTTATTTTAGGCAGCATTTCTAAACTTAATTAACATGGTAAATAAAATCTGGGTGATCTATAAAATACAGTGACAATTAAAAAGAGCTTGTAAGATATTTATATTCTAAGATCTAAAGTGCAAAGATAAAAAAAATATTGTATTTTTTAAAGTGGTAATATATTGCATCATATATTATAAAATAAATAAGAAGTATGTTAAACTCTTTTTTATATATTAAAAGTGTATGTTCAAATTCTGTTATGGAACTTAATAATATGAACTTTTGGCAATTACAAAAGAGTAACGAGTAGGTCATAAATAAAGTTCAGTGCACAGAAGCGCGAGTGTGTTAAATGTGTACAATGGTAACGCAGTCGCCACAAATCTACCGGAGTGTGCTCTCGACAGTGAATAGCGCCCAATGATATTCAATATTTATAAAGAAAGGACTGCCAACTGCCGACGAAATTAGGAAATAACTGGAATGAATATATATATAATAAGTTTTTAAAAGATGAAAAAAATAACTAATTAATATAGTATAATAGGTATGTTAGAGGACTTTTATGAGCAACTTTCATTAATTAAAAGCTAAATTTAATTCCACTTAATCACATCAAAGTCAGCAATGTTAGCGTATTATAAATAAGAGAAACTTCGCTGAACTCTTTCATATTACCCAATTTGGTATGAATATTTATTATATATTTCTTATTATTATGAAATCTTTTATTTCAAGACAAGAAATAAACCAAAAAGAAGAACAGAAAATACTACGTCTAAATGAAAAGAAACAAGAGTGCTTGATATAATATTGTTACGATATTATTACAATGTATTTAATTATCAATTAATTACTTAATTGATGATGATTAGGATTACTCCTAAGACAGTAGGATATTACAATCAAATATCTATTTCGTTAATAATAAATTAATTTATATTTGATATTCCTTAGTGTACCGTGCTGTAAACAATATGCATTAAGAATATATAAGTTTTTTTTATATTATTCTCATTATAATTTTTTTTTTAATTTTTCGGTATCAGAATGATAGTCTACTATGTAAACGTGTATTAAAATAGCAAGGACTATCATTTGATTGCTGTTAATACATGGACTGGCTTTTTGGCTAAGTTAAATATTATAGTTCAATAAATTCTGTTCGGTAAATGAAAGTGAGACTTAGAGTAAGAAACATTATAATAATAAATGTTCAATATTCATAATGGCCATTGTTCAGAAGAGTATTTTTTAAATTATTTTAAGATTTATGAAGTAGTATGTTAATTTTTCTGTATACTACTTTTTGTAAAAAGTTAACTTCCAACTAGAATAATTCTGAAAAACTACATAAATATCAAAATATTAGCATACATGCTAACTTTCTATTACTTTACAATCAAAACTATTATTTTACTAAATCATTTTTATTATTACGAGGATTGGGTGCTTGGTTTAACTTATTATAAAGTACTTCAAACAAACTGTATAATGTTCATTAATTTAGTCTTCATATGTATTTAAAAAATATCTGGATTCGTTGACGTTGACGTTGAATTAGTTATGACTAATTCGGGAAATGTATAAATTGTGGTTTACATATTATAAATTCGTTAACATTAAATTTGTATTCACAAACATATTAAATTGTTTATGAAGTTATTATTTCTTAATTGGCTTCAGCTTAAAGTATTGGTTGTAATTTATATGTAAGCGTTTCGTTATATTATATAAAGTACTAGCAATGCCCCGCGGTTTCACACGCATAGATACCAATCGTGTGGTAGTAGACCAATTTTAATAAGTTTTTTAAAGGTTTTAAAACGGTCTTTTATTATTTATTTATTTATTTATTTACCTTCACGCCATATCCCTTGCGGGGTAGCCAGAGACTACGGAGCGCCAAACGCTATTGTCTCTGCATACCTCTTTCGCCTCGGCCACAGACATCAAACTCTTCATACATGCCCTCCGGGGGGTCGTCATGCTTTTTACGTGACCTTCCTCCAATAACATTGATACTGTGTTTTCGAAGGTCACTCGAGGCCTCCCCCTGTCTCTCTTACCTCTCACTTTTCCTATATAAATCTTTTTTACCATTCTTTCATCACTCATTCGTTCGACGTGCCCAAACCACCTAAGCACGTTCTTCTTCATTCTCACCGTGACATCTTCGCTAGTACCTGCCATTCTGTGGATCTCTTCATTGCGGATTCGATCAGCTAGACTGACTCCGCATATTCTGCGAAGAGATCGCATCTCCACTGCATTCATCTTTCTTACATTCTTCTTCTGTGTTACCAACGTTTGGCTGCCGTATAACAGCGTCGGTAGCAAAACTGCATTATATACAGCCAAACGTGCAGCTATACTGACGTTTTGCCGTCTCAACAATGCAGTCAAAGCACCATTGACTCTGTTACCGGCAGCAATACGCCTTATCCATTTCCTATCTTCCGTCTCTGCTAAACATACTTCCCAAATATACCACTTCATTCGCTTGTTCTTTTATTAAATATAACTTAATGGGACATGGATATGTGGAGAGGTATGAGTAGTATGGTTTGTTTATAGTCGGCACTTTTATCAACTTCAACTTGTGAAAAAGTTGTTATAGTGGCATAATTACAGTAGTTGGATATGTGGTATTGTCGACTTTCTTGTAGAGATTAATACGTTCTGTAATATTGAAGAACATTTTTTTGTTCTATCATTAATACTTTCCGCAGCGCACACCATGACACATTTTGATAACCAATTTTTGCACACCTGAGTCACATTATTGCATTTTTATTAGGGAAACCTTTTTTTTTAAAGTAATATAGCCAGTACACAGAAAAATTACACTCAGTAAAGATGCGGTTTTCTACTGGTTTAAGAATTTTTGGAATCAGTCCAGTAGTTTTTGTGTGATTACATACAATAACACAAATGTTTCCTCTTTATAATATTAGTATGGCGAATGGTGACATAATTATGTTTTAATTTTAATCAAACACTTTATAAAGCTTTATCAGTTTTATTTATTTTTCTATACATTTTGTGGGATTTACTATAATCAGTACTACATGTAAAATATTTTTTCCTTAAGACTATCACGTGATGATTCATAATAACAAATTGAGAGTACTGAGTATCAGGCAACGCTTCTTATTGAATATTTAAAGGCATGATATTTTATTTTGGAATATATATTAGTATACTTATCATTTAAATATAAGTATAAGTTAAATTAATAATTTATTCTTGTTTGAGCGTACTATGAGCACGGAAAGTACAATTTTAATAACAAGGTAATAAATAGAAAGTATCCATTTGTTCCGATAGTATATTTAAAGATTATTATTGGTACGTGATATAATACTGCTAGGGGCACTAACAAACCCTCAATTTCGACTCGATGCGCTCGCGAAATCTCGGGTGCCGTAGCCATATTGAGCGAAGCGAGCCCAGTATATTGACGCATCGTTTTTCATTGACTTCAATGGGATATCAGTTTTGGAAAAAGAAAACAATTTTTTTTTTGAGGACATTTTAAAATTATTTTTTTTAAACCATCACCTAATATGTCTTTTTGATTGCAAAGTTTCATAATTTTCCGTCCAGCCAATTCGTGACAAAGAATGTAAAAAGTCTCCAGTAAAACGCTCCGCTCACTACGTTCGCTGTGCTCAATGAAATAACAATATCGTATTATTATGTAACTCGCTGGGCGCTGAAATCAAATGAGTGATAGCAATCATCAATCACGTCAGAACATCTCTATTTGCCCTCACGTTAACCGAGAAACGGTATTACCGTTTTAATTATTAAAGGTTATTGCGACTTACGCTCTTGTACCTTGTTTTGTTTTCTAAATACATAACTGCCAATACAAATACCAACTGTATAAAAAACTTTGAACTTATTCGTCTTATGAGTTTGAGAATTGTTTATCCGAACTACTTAAATTATTAATTGTTGTAATAATGGTATTGTTATTGAATAAAAAATTAAACACACATTTTAATTATTTTCTTAATATAATTTTAAGTCCGAATGGAAGATTTAGAAATGCTTTTGACTGTTGGAACTTTGGAATAAGTTTGACTACTTCTACAATTTTGTGAACGCTTACGTTATGTACAACATGGACTGTACATTGAACTTATTATTATGTTAATACAATAACATTTAATTTTTTATATTAATACAATAACAAAGCGTTTGCCACGTAAGTGCGGTGTGTTTATTGAATCGCGGGCCGGTTATTTCTACGTATCTATGCATAGAAAATGCGGTACAATCTAAACATTTTTAATAAGTTATTTCTTTACTATTGATTTGAGAATTTCCCGACATCGTCCTTGTTTCAATATGCTTATATTGTTAACTTCTAAACATTTTATTTGATACAAATCAAATAAAGTACAAGGTAAGGTTAAAATAAACTCAATGTCAAACATGTCAAAGAGTGAGACGCTATCTTGAGATTGTTTAGTGTGAAACACAATTTTTAGATTGAATTGTATAAATTTTTATGACATATTCTTCAATTAAGTATTGTTTAGTTGAAATTACCTACAAGGAACTACCCAATACATCTAACATTTGATAAATAAATTAGACCTGGACCTGGACCTAGACAAATAATTTTGAATTGACAAAAAAAAACCTTATCGGCCTCCACAGTCTGTAAAACTTAGAAGAGGAAACTAAAAGTAATTATTATAAAGTCATAAAAAAAGTGTTGATCGTTAAATAATTTTATATTTCTAAGTTTTCGTGGCGCAATTGGTTAGCGTGTTCGTCTGTTAACCGAAAGGTTGGTGGTTCAAACCCACCAAGTGGGGGTGATTATTTTTATGATGAATACTTTTACGAATGATTTACCAATGATTCTTTTCTTTCTATTGTATTAAAGCCAATTACTTATAACTTAACTAAATACCTTTGCTTCTATAACGATCGTTTAATTTGAGATATAGCAGTTGGGTAATTACTTAGATTTTTTTAATAATTACTTTGCATCATAAATGAAAAGGAATTTTATTTCTCTTATATCTAATTTATGGGTAATATTGTTTCTGTTAGCTTTTATTACTATGTATAAAGTAGAATTGTTTGAAATCTTTCATTGTTTTGATTTTGTTGGGTGAGCGGAACCAAAAATTGTGAAGCTTTAAATTTATAAGGATATATATCTTATATCATATATATCACTAGTTACTCTTTTCAATAAATTGTCTAATTAAACGTATAATATAATTTTATGTTATTTGTCTTAAAATAAAACTCTATTTTGACATTTCACTTAAAGTTCATATGTGCCAATCTCAAATACAGATAGTATATTCAACTTAACATTTTTTAAATATTTCGTTGTACGTGAGCACAGAGGCTATGGATTATTTTTAAAGGTATCAAACATTACTTAGATTACATTTCTTATTCATTCAACATTTTTGTTTTCATTAATTAATTAAAATTTTACGTATAACCTATCAAATATTAACACTAAAAAAAATTTAAACTTAAAAAAATGTGTTGCCAAATTGTGCATCCGTTAATTTGTTACTAATTTTCATAGTCATTGATTGAAAGATAACCTAAAGATATAACTAAATAGGTAACCTGTAGATAAATAGAGTTACTACATATCATGTGTGTCAAGGATGATTTTACTCAATAGTATGGTGTATTCTGAGGGGTGTTTTTAACACATTCATTTCTAGATATGAACTGATCTATTGTGCTGTGTCTAATAACGCGAAATTACGATGCGGTGCCCTACAGTTACGTACAACCCATAATTTTTTTGGTCAGCCATTTCTTTGCCCAAGGTTTCTTAGATAAATTCAACATTATGGCGTGGCAATGAAAGTGCTTAACCACCCTACGTAATATCACTGTTATTGGACAAAAACACTCTTCATATAGTCTCTCTTATTAAATATTTAAGTTGTAAATGAAAACTTGAATGGACATTTCGATACTGAAAAGGAAAAGAGAGTTTTTGCTATCAAATTGTTTCTTCGCACGTTATACTCAAAAAGTAAAGATTACATATATTCGTAAAGCCTTTTAACAGGTGGATCTGTGGCGCAATTATTAAACTAAGCTACATTTGCTTGTATTTTTTCTCGTAGTGCTCCTAACAACGAGAGTGTGCTGTAATAAAAATAGTTTTGCGCTAAGTGTTCAACTTCTACTTCTTAAATTTACATGTATTATATACTAAAGGAATTTTTCCGGTAAGTTTTAAATGATAGGCGATCATACAGCCGGATGTATTGATAGACGTACGGAATGTAAAGATTTGAAAATTATATTTTTGTGATCAGAGTGTTTTAAAAAATGTCTAAAAAGAAATAATAATAATTTAAAGAAAAAAAAGAAAAGGAATTCACGAGAAAAGTTATCGTTTAAAACAAACCTTTGATTATGACAATGCAATTATGCAATAAAATATTCAATGCCTTACTGAATATTGTTCTACCAGTCATGCCTACCCCTCCTCACAAGATAGGTATCAATTGAAAGAGAAATATAAATAATACAATATGGCCGCCATTACAAGATGTTGCATTACATTTTTATAACCTAATCTTATTCAAATTCAAGGTGGCTGAAGTTACAAATGTAATTAAATAACTAAAAATATAAAATAAATTGATGGTAAGAATAAATTATTTAAAGATGTTTTATTGACCTGTTGTGTGTAATATTTAGATATTGCATTGTTTTATATCATATAATATCTTTAATTATGAAACGTTACTGAAAAGGAATAAAAATAAGCATTGAATAAAACTAAAATAAATTTAAAAAAAAATACTTTTTTATTTTTACAAAATAAATTATAAAATATTATTATCGCACAAACAAGGAAATCACTATCTTCAGAAATTATTTAAATAAACATATATTAAATAGATAAACGTTATCTCAATTATACTCGTAGGTGCAACCTACATGTATATGAGTGACATACTATAACATCTTAAATCTAATTTACAACAAGGATGTGATGGATGATCTTAAATCTAATTTATACTTGGATGGAGTATATAATTAACTACTGTAACATATAGTGAAAATAAATCACTTGCAGGTTTGCCTCGACGGTATTTGTTCGGACCCCAAGCCCGTGAATGATTATGTACCTTAAGGTTGCATGCTACCCCCAAATCTGTTCCTCCTGCATATCAATGATATGTTGGATATTTCTAAGATACGTTGTTATGCACTACCACCTTGAGAAGCACTATGCTGAAAGAAACTTATGTCTTATAATATATAAAGACCTTCCTGGAATTGGTCTTAGCGTGGGGTAAACTGCACCACGCTTGACCTATTGAATCAAAATCACTTGGTCAATTGTAAGAGTGAACTTTATTTACTCGTACAAAGTTCTCTTTAAAGAGATAAAAAAAAATGTTTGCTAATAAATAATAGTTTACAACGGCAAATTAAACAGAACAAAGCTACAGTGAATGTTGAAAGCTTTTTCTTTTTAAATTTATTTTAATTTACTTCTTGATAAATGCAGCAACTTCATGTTATTTACTTAACAAATGACAATGCTTGACTTTATGATAAACAAAACAGAATGCTTGTGTAGACTAAATTTATCTATATATTAGATTTTTTACGGTATCGAAATGTCTAATTAGAAACTAATTAAATGTCTAACAATAAATTCCCTATGGAATTGCGAATTGGCTTTGAGTGAATAAATAAAATATTGCTCATTAATATATTGAAGTAAATGTTTATTTCCTTCCAAAAACATATTTCATTGTTTTTAATTGAACAGTTGATTTAACTATTGAAGTGATTTTATATTTTTATAAATACATTGAAACTTGTAAACAAGTATCCAATTAAAACCATTTTTGTATTTACAATAATTTATTTATTTTAATGTAATTTTATTTGATGTTGAATTTCGCTGAATCACAAATTCCGTCAGATATAAATGGTATGATAGTCGGCAAATAACGAAATATTGATTTGAATAAACATTATAACAATTTTTTTTCAGCATTATTGATTATAATTAACAAATAATCCGGTTATTAATTTCAGAACTGATTGTCGCATCATTATAAACCTCTAGCATTGTCTAAAAATTTTCTCGTTATTGAACAAGAGATTTTAATATCTATATGAAGATAGGGCTACAGTTCAACCGGTACCAGCTAAAAAGTAAAAAAAATCTTATATCCTTCCTTTAGATAAAATATTAGATAGTTATAATAATAGATAGATATTTGTGTATGACTAGATATTGAAATTAAAATATTTGGTTTAGTATATGTGTAAATTCGCATTTGACATGTCTATTTTTTTTTGCTTCTGCTGCTTCAGAGTACGGTGTGTGCGTGTGTTAATACCAACTCAATGTTTATATCAAATTATTACTTTACAGTTGTTGAAAATATTGTGAAGATGTTTTTTAATTAATCCTATAAGGATTGTTATTTAAGTTTGTACTTTAACAAAGTTAAGGTCTAGACTGGTATAACTTCTGAATCGAATTTAATATTACTATATATTGTACTTGTAAATACTTGAGAAACTATAAATTATTTTCTTTTACATAACATGCACATAGATTTTAATTAAATATATATATGAAGCCTCCGTGGCGCAATTGGTTAGCGCGTTCGGCTGTTAACCGAAAGGTTGGTGGTTCAAGCCCACCCGGGGGCGAGTATTTTTTTGCTTCTCCAATTGTAGTCAATGGGCATATAAAGTCTTATCTGACATTCATAACATTGTTTAAAATTTTATTTACATTATTCAGTAAACACGTGAATAGAAAGTCAATATTCTTCACTTAAGGATAAAATGCCCAAGAAAGTTCCTAAAAATTCTTCCTGAAAATATACCCTGTATGTTGCAGTCATGAAAAACACATAGTCGGTGGTTGTGTAAGAGGAAAAAAAGTCTCCGGAGTCTTTGAAATACTGTAATTGACGTATATCAGGCTTTTGATAATTCTGAGCCGGAGTCAGCCATAGGAGTCTTATGTTTGGTCCATGACTCACTCAATCAATAGAATAGCGAATAGAGAATAGCTTAATAATAAATACTTTTTTCTTGATTGTCTCGTCATCAGACAATCTAACAAATATCACGAAGGCTCTTTGACGAGTATGTTATTAATTGTAGAAACAATTTTGTAAATAAAAAAATAAAACTATTGAAACTTATTAAAATAATTCACCGAAAACATTATATGATTTTCTTGTTGCCAGTATAGCCAGCCTAGCTTTTTCCCAGGGGGTCCGGGTTCGATTCCCGATACGGGAACTTTTGCTATTGCCCCGTTCTAGTAAGCATTAATTGTAGAATAAATGAATTAACTGTTCAGTTGACGCTGCGCAGTCTCTTAACAACATTATTATATAAATATATATGTAAAATATTAAAATAAGTGTTATAAGTACATTAAATTGATATGAAGCACAAAAAATTGTTATAGTTATAGATTATTACAAATATCTTCGATAGGGCTCAAACCCCTGTTTAAGTTAAAAACTTGATAGGTGATTGAGCCTCGATGGATCTTCTTCTAGCAATAAGTAAACATTTTTTGGTATGAGATAACATATTTTAAATAGTATTTTTCAACATTTTATTTTCCATATTGCCTAGTGACTAGGATAACTGGCTTAGTTGATTTATAAGTAGTGACTTTAGTACCGAACATTTGAATAATTAGACAATAACACATCATAATGTTTGACTATCTTATCTTTAAAATAGACAAAACATTGAGTAAAACTCAATACTTTGTTACTTTTTCTTTCATATTTTATGTCAATCGAAGTTGTGCTTTACTTATAATAAGAGTATATCTGAAATCTGCTCAATTTTCAATAAGAATACGAACTTCGCTATTAAAGATTTATGAAATTTGTTATTATGCAAAAGAGCGGAAACTTTCTTCTTTTGTTAACTATAGTTTATTGAAAAGTTAGTTCCTATATTAAAATACTTTGTTGGTGGTCATGAAATTAAATTTAATAGTTTTAATAAATGTCTACCAATAATATTTATTTATTGTTTTAAAACACGTTTATATATATATATTGTTTATTTCATTAGCAATTTATTTTAAATTTAAAAAAGGTTAGTATGGATAAAAGAATACCATGAAAATTATAAGTGGAACTTAATCTATAGAAACTTAAGAGACATACTCATATTTTTTTATATTTTAAACCACATATATAATTTATACATATCGATACTTTTATATTCGTGAAGGGAGTGTATTTATAACCTGTTGATTTATTTCGAAAGATAATCAACTAAATATCTTCATCGATTTGTCTTACAAAATAAAGTAACGCTATTTGACTATAAAAAACTACTATTTTTTAATATGGCTTAAGATTGGCTTACAGAAGAACGTTACACTGTAATATGAAAAGTATATACATAACTACTGACTGCGAAAATATAAAAAATAAGCTATATACGTTTATATATATAAATATATATGTATATATAATAGTTCCAGATATAGGCGCCTTCTACAATTCTTTTTTTCTTATTATACAAGGTTTCTCTAATATTGTTTCGGAATTCACCAAATAATGTTCTGGAACGGCCTGAAACCTAAGAACGTAGTCCATCACAATATTTCCGAGAATTTGATGAGTATAACTACTCTCCTCTATATTAACTTAAATATTTATTTATGACTATACATGTTTATTAATATGTATTGTATATATTTTATATTATTTATTGTACGAGTATATTTAAAAGCTTTACATAATTTATTGAAAAGGTTTAATGTTTTTTACTGATTTGTTTTATATGTTTAATCTTTTAATAACGTCAATGTATGGTACATGGTCAATGTATGTATAAAAAATAAACTTACGAATAATATTTAATAAAACTAATTTAATAATAATTTTATTATATTTAAGGATTTTAAAATCCTAGGTTTGTGAATAGAGATTAAAAAATATATATAGTTCACAATTGGACTGAAGCTTTTGTTGAATTTAAGATAGGATTTCCTAAAGATTAGACTACTTATAAAAATAAATCCAGTCACATGATAATCTCGTCGCCTTTCGTAAAAAAAGTTATTTTTAGCCATTGAAAATACTGACATTAAAAAATATATATTTTTTTAAAGATATCTTCAGCTTTTTTAACTAATGTTTTATTTAAAAACAGAAATCAATAGCTGTGTTATATTTTAGCCTTCTTAGAATGAATCAATATTACTTTTTTTATTTTCAAATATAACTGGAGCCTTCCTGGCGTACTTGGTTAACGCGTTCGACTGTTAACCGGAAGGTTGGTTGGTGGTTCGAGTCCACCCTGGGGCGAGATAATTTTTAAAGAAATAAATATTTAAAAAAAATATATAAAAACTCTTTCTTATACAACTTATACATTTATAGTCTATAAAATATATGAATGTTAAGGTCAAATAAAAGAAACATTTTTACTGTAGTATTTAAATTACTTTTAGGGACGCCGGCAATTATATATGTACGAGTATGATCGGAAGAAGATGAGTTTACAATTTTAGTTAATGCTTATGAATTGTTAGGGTTTTCAAATTTGAATTGAACTTCTGTTTTAATTAATCAAAGATTTTCATCTTTTTTCTCATTCACTTTTACTCATTCTCTACTACTAGGTTGGTGCTAGTGTGGGCGAGTCTACCCGTTTATTAGCTGCACTAAATTTAGGTAATTTAGGACTCTCCCAACTAGAAAAGAAATCAAGTGGGCCTAAAGCAGACAGAAACCCAAAAACACGAAAGATAAAGATACATACGTACTAAAATTCAGCATCACATTATTTACGAGTATGTGCATAAAGTTCGCTATACACATACTTCCTGTAATTTCTATAATTTATAGACATTTTAAGAGATTATGGGATGTTTCTGATGAATTGAGCAGGAGGGAGGAGATAGGTATTACTGATTATTTCTTAATAGATTACAGAGTATTTAATAAAATTTAACTATAAAGTATACATTAAATCTCGTTAAATATACTTTTAACTTAGATTTCCTGAAAAATACTAAAGATTAAAAAAGAAAAAACAATAAAAAACAAATGAATGTTAAAACAAAGGAAAGAAACGTAAATTGTATGAAAATTACTTTTTAATTTATAATTTCAATATTAATAACTTTTATAATTCTTAGATAACTAAGCAAATAGCTACCATAAAGATATATTTCTTTTTACTCATAACTAGAGCATCCACGACGCAATCGGTTAGTGCGTTCGACTTTTAACCAAAGGTTTGGTGTTACGATCCCACACAGGGTCAATTAATTTAAGTCAAAAGTAAAGAAACGATATATCTCGAAATAAACTATAGAAAACAAACTCATACAGTTCTTTTTCATGAGTTCTTAAATTATAATGATAATTGCTTTTTAATTTTAAAAGTGTTTAAAATATGCCAATATATATTTAGAATTAAAATCAAATTTGTATTGGCTTGTTCTAGACTTCCCATAAAAGCAGCTTTCATTTTTTAGATATGAATTGAAACTTGTTAACATTGTTATTACTTAACAAGTTAGTTGATATTTGCTTCATGATAAACATTTCAGAAAAAATTGTGTCGATAAAAGTGGAATGTATATAAACCTCTTTGAGATAAGCCTATTATAGAGCCCGGTAATTAAAATCTAAAGACTGAAGTTAAAGCTAGTTTCAATTTTTTCTCATGCGCTAAATTTTAACAAAAGATAATCGGATCATAAGGGATAAATAAAAATAAATTATTTTAATTTAAATTATAAAAGAGTACTTTATACTTCAGTAAACAGTTAGTATAAAAACATGTTAAAGTGATTATGACCAAGAACATTTTACAATAAAGTCTATTTGTTTTTCACATTATTATTATTATTTTTTTAAATATCTCAAATGTGGTTGTAACTATATAAAAATTAAAAGCATAGTTCGAACATTGTGTTTGTAATTAGCATAATATCCCATGAAATATAAATAAATGAACATATATTTATTAATGCAATATCAGGAAAATAATTTTATTTGGAATGCTATAAGTCGAAGACCATTTAAATACTTTAAACTGTGTGAAAAAATCTTCCTATGTATTTATCTGACTTCATTCATCATTACTTCATCTATTAGGAGTGAATTCTCTTGAGCAATGGGACCTATCCATCAAGGGCCTACATCTTCTCAAACGCATTAACTTTGCTAACCAGTAGTTATTATGACTTACAATCTCTTGCTATACAGGTTATGGATAATAAATTACTATGTCCGGTAAAAGGAAAAGTAAAGAAAAAACTAAATCTATATAGTAATAGAAGAAAAGTATAGTAATGTCCCTCATTCTTATAGTAAAACATTTTTTTACTTAAAACCTACTTACCTACTCGAACTCGAAGAAGTCAAACTGAAAATCGTAGCCAATTAAATTCATTTTATAAACATAATTTTTATTCCATTGCACTAAATACTTTCTAAAAATATTTTACCACAAGAAAATTGTTCGACGCCCAGCAAGTTGAAATGTATGAACTATTTTTCATTAATTTACAACTCTTGCTAGTTAAAATAAAATAGAAATATATATAATCATATAGTACGTTGAAATAACAACAGTAAGTATTTTTAATATTTAAAAACAAATCTAAATTTGCAATTTGAAAAATCTATAATATATGTTTATTAAACTATTTATATTTGCTTATTGCATGAGTAGTTTCATATATTACCTCGAAACAAATAATATCCATTTGAATAAAAAGATACATAAATCACAATACAAATTTGTTTTATGAAGTATAAAAACAGAACAAGAAATGGTCGACCAATAGAAGGTATTGTAGCTTAGTATTATCAAGAACCTGTTAATGTAATAAGAATTTATTAAACAATGCTAAACACATTGAATATTTCATATTAGTACTATTCTTTATTTTTTCTATCTCTAATATATTTAGTTTAATAAAACACTATTAAATCTCAAGTTGGTGAAACGTATGCATTGAGTTTAAATTATAAATACATGTTTTGTTATTTATATCACGATACTTTTCAGATTCCAAAGGAGGTAAGTCCATCTAGATAAATCGGTAAGAAATTCCGAGGACAGCTTTTTAAAATATTAGTTCTTATAACAGTTTTATAATATTACAGTATTAACTACGAAGTGATTACTAAAGAAAAAGAAATGTGTCTGTTAGGATAAAAAAAAGACTTTTAGACAAGTCTATTATATTCTCATTATATACTATAATGTATGATTCTAAAACAAAAATAATTTTCTCAGTAAGATTATTAAAAAGGTAATATAGTAATATCTATAAAGATATAATAATTTATACGATTTTTGCAGATCCATTATTATAATATATAAAATATTAAAGTAATTTAAAAATTTTATTTAAAAATAAGTAAAGTAAGTACAATTTATTACCTACAATTTATTATCTATCTGTCAATATATTACCTACCTTTAGACGTATATTTCATAAAAATATATAGATAAAGCATCACCAAAAACATGTAAAGACATTCTGAAACATCTGAAAATACTTTAATATTATTGGATTAAAAATTAATATTGTTAAACAAAATACAACGATATAAAACCCAGCTTACAAAACCTCTTAAAGTTAAGCATATCGTGTTGTCGTTTACATAAAAATAATGAAATTTTGATCTTAACAACAACAGACAAACAAAATTAATAGTTTTAAATCGTCGCCTGGCTTGTCTAGGGTATTACGTTTTCCCAGAATTCCAGCTTAAAGTATCTGTTACGTCGTATTTATGTTTTCAAACGTAGCTATAGAATCAGGTAACTTAAACCAACCCCTTTTTTTAGTTTCTCGAGTATGCTAAGTAGTAAGGTATATTAAAGTATACTTATGTTACAGATATTTATAGAAGAAGGTGCGTGTGATTGTTTGTTAACCAGTTCCTTGCAAAAAAGTCAGTTTAAACAAAGTTAGGTAGTTTTATTAATGTAGTATATTATTATGTGAAGAACCATAAAATTTAAATAATTTTCATGTAACTCTTCAATCCTTGCGCTTTATATGCTGGAATGGAATGGAATCTAATTATATTCTCTTTACTGTTCACGAAACATTATATGTATTAAAAAGAAATACTACTGAAGTCGGAATGACAATAAAGTTTACTACTATCCTAAAAAGTAATCAATCTGGATTTTTTTAATAACCATACGTTCAGGTAACTACAATTTATTATTATTAACGCAAATAATTATACTTTAAAACAATATATATAGTGAGTCGAAAATCTGTTTTAATGATCTCAAATCAAATCTCAATCAAATCTCTGATAATGAATAAGAGCAAAAGCAAAACAAAACATGACCATAGCCTAAAGAAATATTGGCAATGCTCGCACTCAATCAAATTGGGTATAATTTGTCAAGTACATTGCTCTATTTTGTTTTCGCGGCATGAGTATATAACATATGACAAAATATTTGTTGTCACACAAGATTTATTATCTAACAACGGGTTATAAACTAGTCGTTCTGTGAACAGTAGACCTTCAGTTTGTTCAGTACGTTAGGAGATGAGACAATGTTGGGAAATTATTTACAGTGGATTTCACGAGATGCAGTGGTTACGATATTTCACCCGTGAACCAAGTATGAGCGCCACACCAGTAACCTCCGTACACTGGACCTCGTGAAAAAAACGCCTTGACATAAAAATAATTCAAAGAACATACATACCAATTTTCATGACGATTGCATGAAAAATACACCTGCTACGCCAAAACAAAAACTCAAATCACCGCCATTTTAGATATTTCCTCCCAGTAAGAAAAATGGCTGTAAAAAAAATTAAATAATAATTAAATAATAATCACCAATTTTTGTGGCAATCGGATGAAAATTGCTCCTGCTACGCCAAAACGCCGCCAATTTGGAATTTTTCGCCCAATCAAAAAAACGGCTCGACATAAAAATTCAAATAATTCAAAGAACACGATAGGATGAAAAATATGCCGGCTACGCCGGAACAAACATGCTGGAATACATAGGGAAAAATAGCAGAATGGGCCTATCTAGTGGGCACGTAGTCCTTCGGACAAACGCTTCGCTACGCTCAGCATCCGTCCTTCGGTCAATAAAAATATAATAAAAAATACTTCATTTCATATATTTTTTTTTGCAATTTACAATTTAAAGGAACATTTTAACAATAAGTGTATTATTATAATTTCCCTTTTTTCAGTGGAAAATCCATATACATAAACACATTCAAAGACTCATAAATAAAATTAACGAGTGTTATGTAAGTGTATGTAATATTTGGGTATTGGGTAATTGGGCAATATATTTCCTTCCTATGAAAAAACCGTTTGTATTTCACAAATGTTATGTAATATATAAAACATAACGTTGAAAAATATAAGCTCGTTATTGGGTCATAAACCAGATATATTTAAATCGCGGTCATTTTTGAATTGATTTTTTGGTTTTTGGTTTGATTTTTTTTTTTTTTTTTTTATAACACCAGTTGTATGCAGCAACTTCGTCAGCTGTTGAAATTTTGAAAATATTTTTAATGATCTGTTCTGTAATAAATTATTATAATAAAAATGTTTGGGATGCAGTGACGGAGTTATGTAATAGAAAAAAATTGAATTACTAATACCTAAATTGATTTCCTCTATTCGGTCAATTATAGTCTCTTATAGTCTATTCTTAGTCCGAAAATAAACATGAGGTGGATAATGTTTTTGAAAAAATTGTTTATTATTATTATATATGTTCTTACATGCTTAATCTACTTGACATCAATAAATCATTAACATTAGGCTACAAAGATTTCTATTTGTAAAATATTTTATCAATAATTGACGCCTAAGATAGACTGAAAATTGAAATCATTTAAATCCGACGAGGAGAGTCCCAACAGACATGAAATCAGTTACACTGCAATACATCAGACATGTATTCCCTACAGATCTCATTATAGAGATCTATCGCAGTTTAAGATTTCAATACCTACATAATAAATGAAGATAAATGTTTCATATATAGTAAATTATTTTATTATATTAGTATCATATACTGCTGTTTATATTTATTTATATTTACGTAATATTATATGAAATACATGACTCTCCCAGATCAAAGTAACTTAGTAAGATGGGGCAAAGCCACCGAAAAATCTTGCAACATCTGCGGGGAGGCAGTAGGAACCGCGAAACACTTGCTAGTAGGGTGTAGGGTACTATTAAATAGAGGTAAATACTCGCGTCGCCACGATAAAGTATTAGAAATCATACGAGAAGCGGTTAGTCTTTCTGTAGCAAGAGCGCAGAGGGGTATAACAACCACCAAAAAATCAGTAGAGTTCGTAAAGGCAGGTTCGTCCAAAAAATCTTAATTAAAACCTTATTCCATCTTGGACGCGTCTCCTGATTGGACTCTCATGATGGACACGTATGAAAGGCAATACAAAATCCCCGGGGATGTTTGTGTTTCGTCATCTAGGCCGGATTTATTCCTGTATTCAAAACAACTAAGGCGCGTTATACTTGTGGAGCTTACTGTACCCTGGGAAACAAACATACCCAAAGATCATACATTTAAGCTCAACAAGTATTACGAACTATGTAACGAACTGATCAGGAATAGATTTATAGTTAATTTGTACGCTGTAGAAGTAGGAGCGAGAGGTATAACAGCAAAATCTCTCTACAACTTATTTAAGGATCTCGGCCTTTCTAGAACGATCATCAGTTCATTTCTGGAACGTATTTCAAAGGCGGCTTTAGTAGGTTCTTACGATATTTGGTTAGGTAGGGAGAGGAGCGTAAACAGTGAAGGTGAGCGTGTATGCGCACAGTAAAGGGGCCCCTTAAACCTACATCTGGGTCGCAAGTCCCAGGCAATGTTTGCGCTCCTCTTCTTGCAACGCGATGGGCCCGGCACCCGCACGGTGAATCCATGGAATGCTAAGAAGCTTCGTCTCTATTATTCAAACTATCTCTCATCACATGTCTGGACAGTTATATAGACAAATCGTCATAAATACTTAAAATTGTACTCTTAGAAATATGAATACTCTTGAAGCCTATCCATATTACACATAGAGAATTCCTGGCTTTATACACCAACAGAAACTAGTTTAAAAAATCGATATGGCAATATAACGTTACTTTGGATGTAGGCTACTTACTTAAATAAATTTACTTATAAACTTACTATTTATATACAAAAATCATTGTAAAATTATATTGAAATGACTGAAAAGTTAAAAAAAATAATTTGGCCGAAAAGTACTAGGTATGTATTATAGTTGTTATTTATTTATTCATGTATTTTTATTTTATTTCAGTTCATATTCTTATTATTATTATTAACAATACGTTACGCTGCAGTACTTGCTTGTTAGGCATCGATTTGACGGAATGTTAGGAAAAGTGCGGACGCTACAGAAATGTGGGAACGAAATTAATATAAATTTTTATTATGCAGTTAACAATTTAGTTTATTTTAAAAATTATATATTTTAAGGTTGGTATGTCTATTGCATCCTCCGCTGGATCCATATGTAATATTCTTATTAGATAAAGAACAATAATGGAGCATTCGTTTTAGGAAATTATTCTTCGATCGTAATTAAGATAGCATGGATTATGGATTGAGAATCTACATTGTTATAAGTATTATCATTCTTTGGAAATAATTTTGTAATATGACAGCTTTTTACTCTGTCACAAAGCAAAAACTATGTTATGTAGTTATTTTGTTATATTGAATTTGACAAAACGAATGAATTCTCCTGTTTTCGTGTCGAAAAGCAAAAACATATACCGCACCGGGAGTGACAGTTTCGGGTCAGACATGAAATATTTATTTTAAGCTGAGGTAAAAGTAAATGTAATGTTTTGTTTTATTTTCACAAACTTTTATTTTTATTTTTAATTTACTTTCCACAGATTTTGTAAAAGGTTATAATTTTTTCTAGCAATACAATAAATAACATAGAAAATATAAAAATTTTAAAGCGTATTATATAGTGCGTAAAACATCTCCGAAAATATAAACTTGATATTTGTAGTATCCTGATAACGTTACAGAAGTATTATTACGTAGAAATTTCATTTCTGTAGTAATTTAATTACTTAGCCACACATTTAAATTTTTATGATGTTTTGTCTGTGTTTAGGTTGGTTAATTATCTGTTGACAGGTAATTCAAAGGACTAATATTCTTTAATAGTTTGTGACATTTCGTACTATCATAGCAATTAGATGTTGCCAGCTTGAGGAAGCTTGAACTTGAGGAGGATGCAGGAGGTTCGGAATATCATAAAATTTTATAACTTAGTTTTAGGGTTATTCTTATGTCACAAATTATATAAATTAACAGAATACTGCTGTACATTATTTAAAATTAACTGTCATTTATTTCATTGATCCTTTTAATAATACTTGTGTATTATTTCAGGGCTGATTAAATATTATGGATTGACCATAAATCGTATTGCCGGCATTTCCCGATCAGTTTATAAGTTTATTTGAAGGAAATTGAGGATAAGTAATTTGAATGTTAAAGGTGTTCTTTAGTTTTCCTAACTTGTTTTAATGCTTTACATAATTTCACTATTTGTCCAGTTTCGACAATTGGAGTCGACTTAGGCTGTAGTATTGCTTCTAGAAACTTTTTTCCTCTATGAGGTATTTTGTTATTACTTGAACAGATAACGGCGTTTTATTAACGCAAAACCATGATTAAAAACTATATTTAAAAAAACGTAACAAATCCACAAAAAATAATTAGGCAAAGGCGAGGAAGTATTAGCACTTTATGGTAATTTTTCGACGTGGTAAACAATGAAGATTATGATTAAAGTCAAATTTCAAAATATCTTATTAAGCTACCACCAACTCGTAATGCTGCTCTGCTGAGAAAAGCCGGCCAGAAACTCAACAGTTTCTCTTTTTAAATGAAATCAACAATGTTTGATGTATAGATTACACTATCAACCCTGCAATTGAGTCAACAATCTAAGTTTCACACATTTTAAATAAAAACTCTTGAATACTGTAATTATTGAATTGATTTATTTAATAATACACTATTAAGTTTAGACTTAAAACTAAGAATAGGAACGTCGGAGATATCTTGTGAAATTTTATTATAATTGCGTATACTGAAATCCATAAAAGATTGCTTAAGTTTATGAAGACGAAATTTAGTCGTTAAGAATTTGTTTTTATTTCTATGTCGTCAGTATTCTGATATGAGTATTTAAATTTTGTGCGCATAAATAAAGTGTATTGAGAAGCAACCGCACGAATAACATTTTTTTTTTAACATTTTCATGTTTTTAGGTTAAAAATAGCCCTTACAGCTCTTTATTGTAAAATAAATTTTGAATTAATTTCGGCAGCATATTACCATAAAAAAAAACATAAGGCGAAACTATGAACGTAACTAAAATAAATGAGTGGAGTCGTATTATTGTACGTTAATTGTCTTAGTTTTTAATTGCTAAGACCGCAGAGCTCAGTTTGCCTGCAAGTGTTGAGAGATGGGGGTTCCACAGGAATTTTTTATCTAAGGTTATATCATCAGAAAATAGTTGAGTCAGTTGGTTTTAACATTTCAATGTTAAAAAGTTAGCTACAATTTCTACTTTTTACATTAAGAAGTGTAAAATTCATTATTTACAGTTAAGATAATAAGATAATGATAATAGATTTAATAAGAATTTTATCGTCAGTTCTATTTTCATTGAGGTTTAGAATAAGTTTTAAAGAAGTATTTTATTAACAAGATGAGCTATATGATGTAAGTGAGTTGGTACTTGTAATCTCGTTAAGTCTTGAACTTGAAGGCTTGAATTTACTTTGAATAATGGCATTAAAGTACACGCATTATTCACTTAAGAACTCAATCAAACCTGTCGTTTGCAAGAAAACTTGAAGTATTTCAAAATTTAGAACAATTTAAACAAAGTTTTAAAAAACACAGATTATATCGTATTTTTACAATTATAACTCTTGTGATAACAATTATGATAAAATTTGCATAAACCAATAACAATCAAAGGAGCATGCTTTTTATGATATTTATAGTTTTAAAAAGGTTTTTTTGTTTCAGAAAAAAAAAGGTTTATTGTTTTATTATGGTTGATAAATTTTGTTTCAAACACATATGCAATAAAACTTTAGTTAAATTAATTAAAAAGACATAAAGTAAAGGCCTTATGTTCTTTTAATTAATTTAAGTAATTTTAAATAAATAAATTAAACAAGTTTTAATTTCAAAAATAATTGTATTTAAATCCGTTTTACGCTTTTTAACGAAGTTAGAAAGCAGTCTAGAATACTAAAAGCAAAATCTTTGTTTTTATAAACAAGGCATAACCGGCATCAAATAATTAAAGTAAACATTTTTAAAGCGATCTTTACATTTTAAAGAAATTTTTCTAACATCTGGCGGATATAACAATCAACTTAATACTGATCATCAACAGCACTATATTTGAAAAATAAATAAATGTTCTATTTTGAATGTCTATACCATATCCGACCAAAAAAAAAAACTGAACATTTCGTAAAAAGTTAAGTGGTTTTCAAATCAAATAAAACAAATACATATAATTAAAAAAAAAAACATTTTTTAATTTCATAAAAATATTCTTTCTAAACTTCCTTTCTGCACACTGTGCCAGGTATCTGATAACATTTTTTGAGGAAAATGCCAATTGAACTGACTTACTGACAGCCACCTACATCTAGTCTTTCCGTAAACACGATTGCTGTAAAAGCATTTGAAACGTCGTATTTTAATTAAAATGTATCCAATACACGTTTTGTTAAAATATTTTTTATAGACTATTTTTTTTACTTTGCCTTACTTCACTTCGATGATTTATTATCAGTTATTAAATGACGCTTTCCATGTAACAATTTGTTGCTTATTCATTTATCATTATTTATAATTCAATACATGAAACTAATGTTCTAATACACAAGACTTACTTCAATACATTTGGACATTACTGTAACAAAATACTTATAACGTTTTAAGAAAATCTGTTGAATACAAAACATATTACAATATCTATAAAGTTAGGGATGTGTAGCATAAATCTTAAACTTGGTTCTTATCATCCAGTTTTCGAAAGTACTCAAAATGTCATATACTCGGGTTCAACAAATTATAAAGGGTTGGAAATATAGTTTGTACATAATTTTGTTTCTATGAAGATTAAATTAAGTGTATCATGATATTAATTTTTATATATTTATCTTACACACACAACCACAGGCACGTTAATCGGGTACAAGAAGATAGAACGTATGTCATCACTCAGAACTAATAAATAAATATACTAAGATTACAATCTTGAACTAATTTCTTTATATTACGTACGGATTTATTAATACAAATGTCAATAGAGAAGAAATATCAGAAAAATAATATTTATATAAGACGACCAAACCAGTGGAGAAATATAAAAAGAAATAACTTTTTATCGTGAAGCCTTCATTTAAGAAGGGAACATGTAAATTTGTTCCCCTCGGGTCGCGATTAGTTTGTGAAGACGGGGAATCTGAATAATTTGAAGTTTCATCGCTCTTAAAATGTTCAGAGTTCTTGACAAATTTATCTGTCTGAGATACGTAGATGATATTTGACAATAAAAATAAATTGTATCCTCTTTAAATATTTAATATCCACTAAAAGATACTAGAATCATGATTTTTACATCATAAACATTAAAAGTAAAGAAAATAATTATTAAATTTCATAACATTTATCGAATATATTATTATGTTTTTATTATAAGTTCAGAAGATTCGATAGTCATATCCATAATTTTTCCTGACTATGACGCTTTGATAAGTTATTCAGTAAATTATTCTATAACACATCATCTTATACATCTTATGACTATGAGATGCGGGTTTGATTTTTTAAAAGTAAATAATAATTTTTAAATAATATTCGAAAATATTTTTATTTCTATTGATATTCTTATTGGGTCAATTAGTGATAAAAGTTTGCTAGATCAAGGTTTTTTATTTAATTTATAAGAATATGAAATTATTTTATTTATTTATATTAAATATATTATTCTGAATAAATAAAAATATTCGTTGTAAGCGAAGGCTATGCCGCAGGCTTTATTAACGTAGCGTGCTCGTTTTAACATAATTTTTGAAAAGTTTCCGCATTTAAATTTCAAATATTTATAATTCGCCCCAAATGTGCAGGGTCGTGGTTTCAAATTCAATTATCAAGATTTACCTCGCAGTTTTGAAACTGGTTCGAATTGATTCATCTTTATTTATAAAAAACAAATTATTAACTTTAATATTCTATTATTGAGTATAGTATAGCGATAGGGAAAGGGTGAAAAGGTTCTGCTATGTTGTTTGGTTGTTAATTCATCCTAATAAAAATTTCAAATCATAAAATTATTTGATCACTGTCGGGAATCGATCGACAACTCAAACAAATTTACAGGGTATCCATATTTATGAACTATCTTTGTGGACACAGTTTTCACCGACCTTTTGTAAACGACTTATCCGGTTTGGAGTGTTTATCCGTGTATCTTCTCAGTTTCACGGACCCATGACGCTTGAGTCCCTGTATTTGGTGTAAAGTGTTTATTTATTTATAACGCGCTAACAGTACCTCTCTAATAATATTATATACTGCTCTTTTTTGATATTAAAAGAATTCGTAAAGAATTTCTGAAAACCTTTTTTTTGACTATATTTTCCACAATTTTATTTTATTTTAATGCAAATTAATTAACTTTTATAATTGAAGTAAATACAGTGATTCATAAATAATATAAAATAATATTGTAATATTATTAACGCCAAGTACCTACCCGTCATATTATCAGTTTATATTAATTAATAAAGTTATAAAACACTATTTATTAAAACTATTAATTTTAAATTAATATACAGTTTATATTAATTTAAAATTAATAGTTTTATTATATAAATATTGTTACTGTTAATAGTGAAAGTGAATTACAACGAACATTAAAATTTAATGAATATAGCATATTTACGTAGCACTTTCTAAAGGTGTCAAAATATGTAACAGATTGTTTGTTATTAGAAACTTATCAATTAAAGTTTGTTGGAAAACTTCTAATCATTATATTAAAATGTATCGGTAATTAGGCATACTCAATGAAGTACATACATCTTGGAAGTCGATACCAACTATTATTACCAACTATTCGATACCAAGTATTTTCTGTAAGCTTCATAGCAATATACCCATTGAAATTATAATTATCTTCTAAGTCTCTTAATGTATACATACTCTAAGGTAATTAAACAAATATCTACAATTACATGTAGGACGCATATTTGGAAATGTGGACGTAATCTGAATAACTTAATACTCCTATATCTTATATATACTCACCTCAGCTTATGTATTATCATACTAAATATCCTTAAATGCTTTTAACTGGTGTCTAATTGTGACAACTATTTTTCCATCATCTTGAAGCCAAGATACCAAGAGTTAGAGAAAAATCACAAAAAAAACAACCCTGTTAAGTGCTGGTGTCTCAAAACTTTATTGTGTTATACCATCTGCTTTATTTTCATTTGCATTTTTCGTATTTTTTTTAACCTTAAGGTCATTTTGTTAGAATGTCGAGATCAAGAAATTAATTAATTAACATAGTATAATAGGTAGAGGACTTTTACGAACTAAGTCTATCCAACTTTCATTAATTAAAAACTCAATTTAATTCCACTTAACCACAACAAAGTCAGCAACGTAGACATATTGTAAATAAGAAAAACTTCGCGAAATATATTACCCAATTTGGTATGATATATATATTTATTATATGAATTTCTTTCTTTCTTATTATTATGAATTGTTTTATTACAAGACAAGAAATAAACCAAAAAGAAAAATAGAAAACACTACGTCTTAACGAAAAGAAACAAGAGTTTGTTTGATATAATATTGTTACGATATTATAATATTACAATGTAGTTAATTATTAATTAAGTAATCCTAAGACAATAGGATATTACAATCAAATATCTGTTTCGCTAATAATAAAATAATTTTTATTTAATATTCCTTAGTGTAACTGTGCTGTAAACAAAATGCATTAAGAATTAATACGATGTATTTTATGTTATTTTCAGTATAATGAAAAATCGTTTTTTTTTTCGGTATCAGAATGACAGTTTACTAACTTTGAACTTATTCGTCTTATGAGTTTGAGAATTGTTTATCCGAATTACTTAAATTATTAATTGTTGTAATAATGGTATTGTTATTGAATAATTATTGTCCTAATATAATTTTAAGCCCGAATGGAAGATTTCGAAATGCTTTTGACTGTTGGAACTTTGGAAGAGGTTCGACTACTTCTACAATTTTGTGAACGCTAACGTTATGTACAACATGGACCGTACTTGGAACTTATTATTATCTTAATACAATAATATTTAATTTTATATATTAATAACAAAGCGTTTGCCTCGTAAGTTATTTCTTTACTTTTGACTTTAGAATTTCCCGACATCGTCCTTGTCTCAATATTTGTTAATTTCTGAATATTTGTAATATAGCAGTTGGGTAATTACTTAGATTTTTTAAAAATTACTTTGCATCATAAATGAAAAGAAATTTTATTTCTCTTATATCTAATTTATGGCAAATATTGTTTCTATTAGCTTTTATTACTATGTATAAAGTAGAATTGTTTTAAATTTATGTATTTTTGTTTTGATTTTATTGGGTGAGCGGAACCAAAAATTGTGAAGCTTTAAAATTATAAAGATATAACTGTTTACTATTTTCAATAAATTGCCTAATTAAATGTATCATTGATTGATTGAAGGACAAATGCTGAGCATAGCGAAGCGTTTGTCCGAAGGACTACGTTTCCACTTGATAGGCCCATTCTGCTATTTTTCCGTATGTATTTCATACGTTTTTTCCGGCGTAGCCGGCGTATCTTTCATCCTATCGTCACGAAAATCGGTAGGCGTATTCTTTAAATTATTTGAGTTTTTATGTCTAGCCGGTTTTTTGATTAGGCGCAAAAATTCCAAAATGGCGGCGTTTTTTACTTTTGTTTTAGGTCTAGCAGGAGCAATTTTCATCCGATCGCCACAAAAATTGGTGATCATGTTCTTTGAGTTATTTAATTTTTTTTTGTTCAGCCATGTTTCTTACTGGGATGAAAATAAAAAATGGCGGTGATTTAACTTTTTGTTTTGGCGTAGCAGGCGTATTTTTTATGCAGTCGCCACGAAAATTGGTAAGTGTGATCTTTGAATTATTTAAATTTTTATGTCGAGCCGTTTTTTTCAAAATGGCGGATTTCTTATCCGTACCACAAAAACGGACTTTGCGGCAGCTAGCGGGCTGAAATTTCGTCTAAGTATTCTTTGCCGAAATATAAGGAGTTTTTTTGTTATTTCAAAAAACAAAATGGCGGCGATACCGAATTATCAAAAATTTTTAAGTTGAATAACTCCCTTGTTATTTGGTGGAGCCAAATTTCGTTCGGTAGTTATGTATCTACATACGTACAAAGGTATACTTATTCCTTTTTGGAAAAGGCTCTTAAAATATTGTCTCATCCCCTAACGTACTGAGGTCTACTGTTCACAGAACGACTAGTAATATAATTTTATGTTATTTGTCTTAAAATAAAACTCTATTTTGACATTTCACTTGAAGTTCAAATGTGCCAATCTCACGTAAATTGCAATCGGTTTTATAGATCCAGCTTTAAATTTTATACATAAATTAATTACAGAGTTTTATAACTTTCGGTGACCCGCAAGCTCGTTTGCCCTCCTCTAACATAAAAAAAAAAAAAAAAACTTTCCAACGAATCTGTTCTGTATTCATAAACAATTACTACAGTTAGTTATGCTGTCCTTAATAAACGCCACGCGGCTTTACAATTGAATTCAAATATTTTATCGTTTTCATTCATGCACGGTATGTTTTGATAATGTATAAAAGGCTACTTTTAGTTTAAAATCAAAATTTCAAATTATACAGATAGTATATTCAACTTAACATTTTTTAAACATTTAAAAAGTTGTACGTGAGCACAGAGGCTATGGAATATTTTTAAAGGTATCAAACATTACTTAGATTACATTTCTTATTCATTCAACATTTTTGTTTTCATTAATTAGTTATAATTTTACGTATACCGTAAAAAAAATGTGTTGCCAAATTGTGCATCCGGTAATTTGTTACTAATTTTCATAGCCATTTATTGAAAGGTAATCAAAAGTTATAACTAAATAGGTAACCTATAGATAAATAGAGTTATTGCATATCATGTGTGTCATGGATGATTTTACTCTAGAGTATATTGTTTTCTGAGGGGTGTTTTTAACACATTCATTTCCAGATATGAACTGATCTTTCATGAAGCTCGGCTTTGATGAAGCCGGAACCCCCTCCCCGAGCAAAATCGGGGAAATGATTTTAGGATTTTGCTTGGGCTGCCCGTCGTACCTAAGGCGGGCAAAGTATCGCCTTTTGTGTTTTTTGAGGGCAAACAACGAGTCAACGCAGTGGCAGTGGTTATCATCTAGAGACGGCGCAGAAGCCCTTGTTGTTTTTGACGGAGACGCAGATATCTCAACCTAGCGACACAGCGTACCTATCATACTCCGGGTAAAAACTAGAACACCATTTTATACCACACGCCGGGGTATCTGTGTTCGTAAGGGAGGATATCTGCTACCGTCGCCTTCAGGTTTTTGAAGGTCGGGACCTGTCATGGACATGGATGACCATGTCAGAGTCTACGTCTACCTCTTCAGGTCCCATAGTGGTAATGCAGAAACGGATCAACTCTTAGGCCATGTTCAGGCGAAGATTGACAATCTGCTTTCACAGACTCCCTCCGCCGAGGTCGTAGTCCTCGAGGACTTCAATGCGCACCATGCCGATTGGCTAGGGTCACGTGCCACCGACTACGCGGGGAGATCTGTGTTTGACTTTGCTCTGGCAAATGGTCTGTCCCAATTGGTCAAGACGCACACACGTCTACCGGACGTGAACAGCCATATGCCCTCTTTGTTGGATCTTCTGCTGACTACACATTCCGGAAAGTACCAAGTCACTGTCGAGGCTCCCTTGGGATCCTCTGATCATTGCTTGGTACGGAGTGTAGTGTCCATTGAACGCCCAGCTCGCACAAGACCTGCGACTCGACGTGTTTGGCACTACAAGTCAGCAGATTGGGATGGAATGCAATCCTTTCTTGCATTCTACCCATGGGGGCCGATTTGTTTCCCTTCCAATGATCCTAGTGACTGCGCTGCGGCTGTAGCTAATGTGATACTTCAGGGCATGAAACTATTTATACCAAGCTCTGTGGTACCACTTGGTGGCAAATCACGGCCTTGGTTTAATGCGTCTGTCACGGCTGCAGCAGCTGGCAAACGGTAGGCTTATCAAGCTTGGGCTAATGCGTTAGTCACTAAGGATCCGAACTCTAGAGTCCTGAAGAGGAAATATAATCGTGCCTCCAGATTCTTCAAAGTTCAAGCATGTCGACAAAATTGGGGATCAGCTGGCAAAGTACCCACCTGGCACGAACCTGGCAGTACCGGTCTGGTTTGAGTCAAGTTCTGGGTGCTTTCCAAAGTCAGTCTGGGAAAATTTTGTCAGCGATCCCTACCGCCATTGCACACTGGGAACGACTCTTTGGCCCACACGGCAAAAGAGAAAGCTGATCTCTTGGGCACTCTTTTTGCCTCAAACTCGACTTTGGACGATCAGGGGAAGGCGCCGCCTATCATCCCGCGGTGTCCGAGTTTAATGCCGGAAATAGTTTTTCGGCAAAAACTCATCCGAAAAACCCTCCTTTCCTTGGAAGTTCATAAGTCGAGTGGGCCAGATGGTATCTTTCAAGTTGTGCTACGAACATGTGCCCCTGAGTTGACACCAGTGCTAACGCGTCTATTTCGGTACTCCTACCTGAAAGGCGTAGTCCCGGTCTCGTGGAAGCGTGCCCTTTTCCATCCGATCCCTAAAACAGGAGATATACCGGACTCAGTTTACTACAGGCCTATCATCATTACTAAAATATTGGAGAGCAACATTAACCGACATCTCCTAGTGCACTTCGAAGATCCCCAATTGATCAATGACCGGCAATATGGCTTTCGCTATTGATGATCGGCTGATGATCTTCTATTATATCTTACGCACCGTTAGGCAGTGGTTATTGAAAGCAAGGGAGAGGGTCTTGCAGTTAGTCCGGCTATGGCAAAAGCCTTCGATCGTAAATGACACAAGGGACTTTGTCGAATTTTAGTTCCTATACGCTTCCCGGCTTCCCGAGAGTATATGATCACCAACTTTCTCATAGGGCGGAGCTTGCAAGTTGGCCTCGACGGTTTATGCTCGGACCCCAAGCCCGTGAATGATGGTGTACCTCAAAGTTGCGTGCTATACCCAACTCTGTTCCTCCTGTACTTCTATGATATATTGGATATGTCTAAGATACTTTGTTATGCAGTGCCACCTTGACAAGCACTATACCAAAAGAAACTTCTATCTTATAATATTAACAGATTTTGCTGGAGTTGGTTTCATAGTGAGGTAAATTGAACCACGTTCAGTTCAACCTCCTAAAGATACAAGTTTGCACTTTTACCACTAAGAAAACCCGTTTGGTTCCTCGCTCCTCGACAGCACTCCCCTGCTTTGGAAGTCGCAAAAGTTCATGGGTGGCGATGATCACGTATCATCAGTGACCCACAACTTCGTTCGCCATCCTCTGACATGAAAAAACACATAAATTTTTATGGGCAGGTTTAGAAAGTTATAAAAAACACTATAAATTTTTTGTTGAAAGTGACGCTATAATTTTGGGTTCGAAAAATATAAGAGGTTCATTGCTAAGACGGTTGAGAGACAGCAGCAATCGCATCCTCAAGATGATTGCTTCACGTACTGATTGTCCGATGCAAAACAAAAAAATGCATACAGTAATAGGGCAAGAATGACTGACGTATAGATTTCTTTTTTTTCTCTTTGTTTATTAATTATTTTGACATTATAACTAGATTTTTTCCATAATAATGTTGGATATTGACATATATAATTATTTATATTAAATGTCAAACGTATGTGACAATTTTGTAATTAAATGAGTAATTGTACTAACACTAGTTTTTAAGAAATGTGTTGTTACTAACACTATATTGGGTGGTCCTGAATTAAAATGAATATTATTATTATTATAACAATGAAGAAATAACGATTTTTAAATTACGAAGAAAGAATGATTTATTTTCTAACTTTTTAATTTAATTAATTTAATTAATTCAATGTTTTTTTAGAAATTTAACTTATTATCCAAAGTTATTGAAGTATATTAATTTATTAATCAGAACAGTTTTTTTACAATATATTTAAAACGGCAAATATTTTACACTAATTTACTTGATTTTTATTATTATTGAAAACTTTTTTATGTCAGTTTGTATATTCGTCTGAGTTTTGTGAGAAAATTCAAAGCATTTATTTACATCAGGCGAGATGGCTCTCAGAGGACACAAGATCGCTTAAACTGCAGTACGACGTGCACTCCCTTAAGTCTTTATTATAGCGATCTATTTTAGTTTTGGATTTCGATAGTATTATGAGTAAATAATTAGAAGTACATGTGATATATTATAGATAGTTTTTCGTAAGGTAACATCAAATACTATTTTATACTTCAAATAGTTTTTTAAAATAACTGAAATTCTTATTAGTAATTACTAAACTTTGATGATTACAGGCCACCGTGATCATGATACTATATACCATGTACTTATTTGGAACTAATCTGCTTAAAACTAAATTAAAATCATATAATATATATAATATTATTTGTGTAGTGTAAGTTCAGTTGTAAGTATTAGTTTTTTGCTGTTGATTCGCTGGACGGCCACTTACATCCAAAATAAAACATTATTACGGTTACGACAGGCGGTCAACGTTAATTAAAATAATTTACTTGTTTATAAATCACTTTTTAAATCATATCAACATAAGCTAGATTAGCATTTCTAGCCTCTGGGACTTCGTTCGCAGCTATAATAAATAATCACTTGGTCAGTTGTGAGAGTGAACTTTATATACTCGTACAAAGTTCTCTATAAAAGAAATAAGAAAAAAACTAATGTTTGATAATAAATAATAGTTTACAACGCTAAATTAAACATAACAAAGCTGCAGTGAATGTTGGAAGATTTTTTTTTTTAATTTATTTTACTTCTAAACACTTCTAAAGATTTATTTTTTTACCTCTAAAGACTAGATAAATGCAACAACTTGCAGCATGTTATTTTCTTAACAAATGACAATGCTTGACTTTAAGTAGCACTCAGAATGTTTTGTAATTATACGATTTATGTAATTCTGAATATTCTTATAAATAAAATAAACCTTGTTTTTAGTACAATATCATAACGTTTGTCAAGAATTGCTATTTCACAAAAACACATTTATCTTAGTACTATCCTTATGTAAATGAATGTTAATAACTAATTTAATATTCTGAATGCGTTTACAATTGTCAGTACTGAACAATGGAGTAAACCACTTAAAAAACTAATATGTCATTGTTTAATTACTCAGTCAATTATGCCTTTATCTAATTATATAGCGTACAAATCATATAATGAAATATTTATGATAGTAAGTAATTAAAAATTGATAATCAATTGCGGTTGCTATTTTAT